>CM060964.1:276949887-277139887 GCA_030765045.1 Tenodera sinensis | reverse complement strand
AAATTGAAGGTAGGTTGCAATAATTCCAATGGATTTTCTCTTATAAGTAGATTTTCTCTGGTGTTAGGAATGTTCAATTTGGATTTAATCTGTGTTACCTTTTCTAGGAAACTACTATGAGTTCTAAGGATTGAAGGGGCAGGTTCTCTTCTGTCCATTTAGAGTTTGGCAGTCGTAACATTTTCTCGTGTTGGAGCAATGCTTGTTCTTCTATTTTTGTTGTTATTGATGGGATCCGTGTTAAGGCAAGCATGGCATCAATAGGTGTGGATTTAACTGCTCCAGTGATTAGGCGAAGAGCCTGATTTTGTATTTGTTCAAGTTTATTGATGTTAGTATTTGCTGCTGTTATTAAAGCTTCAGAACAGTACAAGAGGTTTGGTTTAACATACATTTTGTATGTTGTGTTAAGGACTCTCCTTGAGCAGCCCCATTTAGCACCAGCTAACCTTTTCAGGATTTGCAGCTTCTTTTCAACCTTTTCTGAGATGTTTGTTATATGTCTTTTCCAACTTAGCTTTCTGTCGAAAGTGATGCCTAAGTATTTGGCATCATCAACTGCTTTGAGTGGTTTACCATTATAATTTATGTTAATATTAACTGGTTTGTATTTTAGTGTAAATATTTCATAATTTGTTTTTTCTACATTGATAGTCATGAGGTTTTTGGAGCTATGGGAGGGGGATAGGATAGAGAGGGTGAAATGAGGCTCAGAGTTGTGTGAGGTACAAAGAGCGTTACTTATCCAGCAATTGTTTTTTGAAGATAAGACAAAAGCCCCCCAAAAAGGTCATATCCAGGTAGTTCATCCTAAACTGAAGTGAGTCAGACCCATACACAGAATAAAAGAGGTTTAAAATATTTTTCTGAGCATTTCTGGTTTTACAGAAACAAATTATTTAATCACTATACATTCCCTAACATTAAGTATAAATCTGTTATGTTTAATATAATACTCATATCTGCTCTATAAGAGCATGTGATTCATTCCTTCTTCCTTACCATAACAATTCAACCAGTAAGTTATCAATACATACAAATATAATGGTGCAATTTCAGAGCATCTGCAAATTACATTCGTTTACACATTATGTAATGCTCAGTATGAAGTAATGGGAGAGCACACACCTCTGAATGGGCTGAATGGTGTTTTGCCTGTTGGCATCTTTGGCACTCGTTGCCGTCTGCCAAGAAAAAAAAGGCACGGATGAAACCATACATTTTTAAAATTACTTTAAAAGTTTGAGAGGTAGAACTGGAACTTAAAAATTCAATACCACAACTGGGATTTGAACCACAGACCTTCCGCTTACCAGGCGGCTGCTCTACCACTGAACTATTGTGACAAACTGCCAGAATGGCATTAAGAACTCAAGTTTTGCTGTGTTTCCCTTGGATTCCCTTGACCTTGCAAAACTTGAGTTTGTGATTAATTTCAACAATTTACTCCATATACAAAAGATAAGCAGAGCCAAGTCTCCAAGTATTTGTTGTATTAGTAAATTTGTATTGCTTAAAATATATTATATTAAGCATTATATTGCTTAAAACTGTCAATAGCTTAAGTTTTTTCATCGAATTCATTGGTTGTATATAAACAAACATTCCATTTAGCATTCTATTCTAAGTATTATCCAGTCAATTGATTTCTGAATACAAATAATTCCCAATTAATTTGATTTAAAAGGTGTATGTATGTATATATTTTCTGTGAATGGGTATTACCCGGTGGCAGAGTTAAATGTACAAATTAAGGTTACAAACAAAGTGCACAAACAATAGTAATACAATCATAATACAATAAAGAACAATAATAAAAATATAAGATGAAATGCACTAAATACTAATTAACACTCATTAATTAATTATAACCAAATTAAATTTAGCATTAGTATTCACCATCAGTTCAATAAATGTCAAAAATACACTTGCGTAATCTTTATAGTAAATTACACAGTGAGTAAATTAATAACACTAAACAACACTTACGACATAATTTTCCGGAACGCGTTTCGAAGGTCAACTTTCTTCCATTATCAACCAGACAATAACTGGGTTATTGAGTAGAAACCGAGTATTTAATTTTGACATTCCTCAGAAAGATATTTTCAGCAAGTTCATTGAACTGTTACCGGAAGAAACATCAGAAGAAGCATCGCCATCCGCACTATGAAACACCATGGAAACCCAGTTATTGTCCAGTTGATAATGGAGAAAAGTTAACCTTCGAAACGTGTTCCGGAAAATTATGTTGTAAGTGTTGTTTAGTGTTATTAATTGACTCACCTTTTAAATTAAATTAATTATAACAACACTGTTTTCAAACTTCTATGAAAGGAAGATAATTCCCAATTAATTCAAAAAGATACTTTACTTAATTTAAGCTTTCCTAAGTGCCCTCAAAGAGGCAGGCACAGTAAACAACTGCAAAGCTTGGCAGTATAAATGGCCTAAAGTAAAGCTTACCTTTACACCAAGTGACTGATGTGTCGTTAAAGTTAACATTATTGAAGGATCCAATGCTATGGCTTCACTAAAACGAGTTTGAGCTGTAGCATTTAGAGCAAGCCCACCATATTCTTCAGGCACTAACTGACCAAACAGTCCCAAATCCTTCAGTTTATTTATTGTGTCTTGCGAAATTGCAGCTACGCTGTCAATTTTATGGGAATCAACTCCTGCAGAGTAACAAAAGGTAAATAAATATTAGGAAAACTAACTAAAAGACAAAATGATTATATAAAATTTATTTTAAACCTTTAGTACCTCAAAAGATTTTACAAGGCCTGAAATGACTATACAGCTTCAATTTTGGAAAAGCAAAGTTATTGCTAAATATGAAACAATTCCTTCAATGGATGCAAGGTTAGCTACACATAAACCATACACCATAGCTGACTATGAACTTTGCACCTGGTCAGAAATCAACAAGGGCAGGTTTCAGGTGCAAAAGACAATACAGAGAACCTCCTCCCAATGATGTAATGTTTATGTAGTGTGTGTTGACATTACACAGATATCTTGGTTAGGAAGGAATTGTTTCATTTTTAGTTATTGCATTTAACCTCTAGCTGCAGAAGTTAAATCTTTATAAATGCTAAGGCTTTCACAATCAGCATTACTAATTCCATTATATGTTTTTCTGGCTTGTAAGCTTTGGTCCTGTTGTTTTCTTCTCCATTTTGCTGAAAACAGCAGCATTAAGCATCTTCAGGGAAGTCAAAGCCATGAATACAGTTGTGAAGTCCAGCCACGACTGGAGTGTTCTGTCCAATGGTGTGCTATTTATTGCTGTACGTGGAAAGCGGGCACTGCCTGTTGCGGGTGAAGTATGGAGCCCCAAAAACATGCATAATGGAGTTAAAATTTTATGGTTTCAGTGAGAGTTCTTAAAATTGGTTCACATCTTACTTAAACAGAATCCAGAAAATCAGGATAAAAGGTTATGATTCTCAACCAGATGTTATTAGGTGTCCTAAGAGGTTCTACTTGGGCCTTTGTTATTTTTAATATTTATAAATGATTTGCCATATAATCTTAACAGTCAATAGCTGTGCTCTTTGCAGATGATACTAGAGTACTTACATCTGAAAAGTCACATCAGCAATTAAGAGACTCATCCATAAAGCATATGATCAGCTCAACATTAGGTTTGAAGCAAATAACCTATCATTAAACTACGATAAAACAAACTATTCAATTCAAAACAAAGCATAAGCAAGTAAATGAATTAACAATTAAATAGAACACTTGCACCATAAGTAAAGTACTTGATACAACACTTCTTGGGCTCCAAATAGATGAGCTCAGCTGGAGAAAACAAAAATCATGCTACCAAAACTTTGCTCTGCTTGCTTTGGATTAAGAAATTTAAAAATTCTGCTTAGTCAAAATGCTTTAAGAACAGCCTATTTTGCCCACTTTGGTAGTACAATATGGAATTATCTTCTGGGATAATTTAGTGCACAGCAAGCAAGTACTTATATTACAAAAAAGGGCCATACTTATTATTTGTAGCACTGGGTCCCATCATTCATACAATTATTTAAAACCCCCACAAATTTTACTATTGCTAGTGAATATATCACACTCTCTTGAACTATCTTACAGATAATTATGGTAACTTCACAACAAACCTTGCTGTGCATGACCACATTACGAAGCATGCAGATGATTTGCATAAACCAGCAAATAGCTTAAAACTGTGCCAAAGAGGATGCTACTATTCTGCAATAAAAATTTATAATAACCTTCCATGTTACCTAAAACTATTTGGCAATCCTAATCAACATGACATCTTCAAGAAAGATTTAGTCATTTTTATGTACTATTGAGGCGTTGAGCTCAACAGTGGCCCAACCCACACAAATTCAGAAACTGAGTTATTAGCACAGACATCTTCCCCATATTGAAATCTAGGAGAGCAGTAGTGGCCTATACCACATTTCTATAACCACCGACAAATGGCATGAGAAGTGTGTTGTTGCATGGAACTGAATCTGGCTTCCTGGATTGCAACAGTGGCCCAACCTTCCTGTATTTGAATAGGCCACTGGTTCTTCTGTTTTTTCAATTGTGTAACAACTTCAAAAAGTGTGGAAGTACTTCTTGTTATTCTGTGTTGCTATGGAACACAATATCAACAAGAGTAAGTTGAATGTGACCTGAGTTGCATGTGAATTGATTACAAAATTAAATTTTACAGTTAAGGGATTAAGGAGTAGTCACAACTTAGAATTGTGTGGACCTATTAGGTATAACCTCACTTCTTTATTTACTGGTACTTACACAGTTAATGTTCTTGTTCTAGTTATGTCATAGAAGAACATAATTGAATGTGAATTGATTAAAAAATTAAATTTTATCATTTAGGGATAGTCACAACTGATAATCGTGTGGTCCTATTAGGCATAACCTCACTTCTTAGTTGCTGGTACTTATACAGTAATTCTCTTGTTCTAGATATGTCATCTAGTTCAGAAATAGAAGAATTATGAGATGTATATTCATCATCATCATATTCTCCTTCCAAGAGTAGAGAAAGTGATGAGTCCAATAATTCAGATGTGCAAAAAAGAGAAAAACTCTGTAAAAATGTAAACTCTCCCGATAGTTCTAAAATGCAAAACAAGGACAATGCTGACACCAATGGAACAAAGAGAGCAGCAATGGAAACGAAACACATGTTAGAGGTAAAAAGAAGAGTCCAAAATGAGGCAGGTTGGAAACGGAATATCAGAAAAAGACCTCAAAACTCTGGAAAATCGTATATTTCTACTAGG
The DNA here is from genome assembly GCA_030765045.1 of Tenodera sinensis. NCBI lineage: Eukaryota > Metazoa > Arthropoda > Insecta > Mantodea > Mantidae > Tenodera > Tenodera sinensis. The sequence goes on along the minus strand of CM060964.1, from coordinate 277,134,605 downwards.
GGTAAACTTGTTGCAGAGAAGAAATTCAAAACCTTTGAATGTCGCTGCACTTAGAAATGTCATACTTCGATTTCTCAAAAGAGCCCACACAAGCTTTATCTTGTACCATATTTAAACATTACCATTATGTACAACCTGTATGTGAAGAGTTGTGATGATCCAGTTTCAATGTTCATCTTTTGCCAAACCTTTAACAGAAACTTCAATCTCTCCTTTCATCTACCACTAAAGGATATGTGTCGAAAGTGTGATGAATTTGCTGTTTGCAAAAAAAAAATAGCTCAAGGTGATGAACTAAACATGATTGAACATGAAAGCAGTCTTCATTTAGTGCAGCCCTGCACAGGGTTTGAGCTCCCGAAGCCGGTTCGCAGTTCACAAGTGGAGTACAGGTACTGGCAGTGCACTTGTTTACGAGTGGACAGAAAGGAGAGGTATCGTACAGTACGTACACGAAAAGAAGTGCAAGCTTTCATAAATGATTTCTCAAAATATTATGTTACTAATTTATGGTTAGGAAATATATTTATTTTAAACAAATTATTGCCTTCTATAGCAGATTAAATCCACGTACAAACTAGTTATATGTTATGTCTCTACCAATACATCAAAACGTGGTTTTATGTGATTGGCAGCTGAAAGAAAAAGTACTGACCTTAATGAAACCTGTCATAGATGTTTGATACCTGTTTTTATTTAAGTTCATGATAGAAAACAGTTGTTCACAGGCATATGTTGAACCAAACATTGAGATCATTTTTGCAGCTAGCTTGTGTAGTCGTGGATATTTTTGTTGAGGTACAGTCGTGTAAAAATCATTCAGGTTAATGATATTGTTGAAAAGATCTTTAGCTCTTATATCACAGTGAAGATCAATAAGTTCAAGCTGCAAATCATGAGACACTGTTTCAAATGATGTTGAGAAAGGAATTGTGAGAATTTGAAATTCCTTCTCAAGTGAATCAAGGTTTTGAAATCTAGAATTGAATTCATTTTGAATTTCAATTAATAGTTCAACGCAACCACTGAACACCGCTCCATCACAAGCACTTGGTAAGGTTGGAAAGTGAGCCATGTTGCCACACCATAACTGACTTATGAAAAGTATAAGTTTGTGACAAAAAGCCCTTAATTCATTCATCATATCGAGAATAAGCTGGTTCTTTCCTTGAAGAGAAATATTTAATTTGTTGAGGTGTCCAGTAATATCCACAAGAAATGCAAGGTTGGCTACCCAGGCAGGATCACCGAGTTCTGATGCAGGCTTCCCCTTCATTTCAAGAAACTGACAAATGATGCCACAAAGATGGTAAAATCTTTCTGACATCTTGCCTCTGCTTAGCCACCGGACCGCACAATAATAGAGAATATCTCGATGCTCTGCATCGACATCACGGATAAATTCTTGAAACTGTTGGTGTGTGAGTCCATGTGATTTTAAATAATTAATATGTTTTACCACTGTTTCCATTACAGTACCATGCTGCACTACTTTGGAACAGAGAACGTGTTGATGAATGAGACAATGGAATCCAATCACATCAGAGCCACCAGCAATTTTAACTTTTCCCGAACGAGACTCACAAACCCTGAACATTGGCCACACATTGCCGGAGTTCCTTCCACTGTTACGGATACCAGGCAATCCCAGGGTAGTGCAATGGCATTTAAAGAATCCTCAACACTGTGAAAAATATCTTTGCCTGTAGTAATATCTTTTAATGGGACAAAATCTAACAATTCTTCTGTAACGTGGAGATTGTTGTCTACACAGCACACGAATATAGCTAGTTGGGCTATATCAGACATATCTGTTGATTCATCGAGTGCTAAAGAATACACCACGAACTGTGTTGCAGTTTGTATGAGTTGAAGCTGCACGTCTTGTGCCACGTCTCTGATGCAGCGAGCAACTGTGGTACATGAGAGTGGGATCACTTCAAGCTGACACACTTCGTTAGGGCACAATAGTTCTGCAGCATTAATCATACATTGTTTTATAAACTTGCCTTCAGTAAATGGTTTACCTGCTGCTGCAATATTACATGACAGTTTATAACTCACGCACAGCATTGTCTCATTAAACACTGTTGGTTCATCATACTCCAGTAAATAATAAATAAATACATATTCACATTCACAATTTTCCATGTTTTTGTGATATTATAAACATGGAAACTAACTCCGCTAGTAATAAAGTATTATGAATTCCAATGTACCTCAGGTAATAATGCAACCATCAACTCCTGAACCTTTTTAATGTGATCTTCACCAACAAGCTCATTGTAAACATCTTTGTGTTTTGTTGTAGTGATGCATTATATTATGCTTTTTTAAAATTTTCTGACATATAAGGCACTAAGAATTTGTTCAAGCTGCTATGAGAAAGTAACTGCTTTCCCATGCAAAGTTGAAAGTATTTGTCTGATGGTCACTTTTCCGCCTTTAGATTCCTCCATTATAGAAGGATTCTTAAGCAGGGAGCATTAGAACTGGCTGCACACAACACACAGTCCACCAGCAACTACTTTAAAACTGTCCTACGTCTTTCTTCTCTATCACACAGTCAGCACTCTACGAGATGTCATTGTGGCATTGTTGGTCTGATGGTCACTTTTCCGCCTTTAGATTCCTCCATTATAGAAGGATATGTCAGCAGGGAGCATTAGCAACCGACTGCACACAACACACAGTCCACCAGCAACTGCTTTTAAACTGCCCTATGTCTTTCTTCTCTATCACAGTCAGCACTCTACGAGCTGTCATTGTGGCTCGCCTGCTCTTACCGAGTGTTCACGCTCAAAGAGCGCTGTTTGTACACCCATGATTTAGTGAAAGCTGAAACAGCAAGAAATTCAATGAATGACGATGCAGTAAAGGGTACTACTGAGAATGACATTACAGTCATTGCGTTTGACCTGATGACATTACCAACTCCAGTTCTATCTGTGGGAATAGTATATTATAAGAGACAGTTGTGGACGCACTGTTTTGGTATCCATAACCTCAATAATAATGAAGCTTTCATGTATGTCTGGAATGAATTGCAGGCATCTCGTGGGCCTCAAGAAATAGGATCCTGCCATGCATTACATCAAAACATTTGTGAAAACTACCAAATTAATTACATACAGCAACCAATGTGGAGGTCAAAACAGAAATTTCAAAATGGCTGTTATGTGTAACTATATAGTTACATCCAATGCCTTCACCGTGAAAGAAATACATCACAAGTTCCTTGTTTCTGGACATTCATATCTTGCATGCAATCAAGATTTCTTATTAATAGAGAAAGAAAAACGATGTCATAAGAATATCTTTATACCACATGATTGGATAAATGTAATTGAATGTGCCAGAAAAAAGAATCCCTTTAAAGTAATTCAGATGATGCAAACAGACTTTAAGTAATCAAAGTCTGTAAAGCAATTCAACAAATAGGAAAACTAATGCTGATAAGGATAAAGTTGGGTGGCTGAAAATACAGTGGATTCATTTCTCAAGCAGCAGACCCTATCTGATGTATTACAAGTATTCAAACCAAGAAATTGAGCCATTTCATGATGTAAGTTTTGAGAAAAGGGGAATGATCCAATCCCCAGAGCTAGCTTTGTTATATCCCCATGGCAGAAGCATTCATCAACCCAAGTAGAATGATTTACTTTCCTTACCATATATACCTCCTATTCGTCATGAGTTCTACAGAAACTTAATATCAAATCAGGCAGTAATAGACACTGGCATGATTTCTACAAATTGTGATGAATGTGAAAATGTCTGAAAACCTGTTTTCATGGTGTTATCAAATGAGTTTCATTTGTCAGAAAATAATTGCAACAGGCTTAGTAGATGTTTTGTTTCTGTAAGAGTTTATTTGAATAGAATGTTCTATTTTCTTACTTACCATTATTAGCGTTCAATAGTATTATGAGCAAGAAATGTTGCATTCACTATATCTTTATTTAAGGCAACAACAGCCTATTCCACTCTACAAATGAACAAGTCTTACTTCTCAGTCAAGAAATCAAAGACTCCTTCAATAGAAAAGAAGATAATTTATCAGTTTTTATTGATTTTCAAAGTGCATATGATTCTATATGCAGAACAAAACTACTAAAGAAAGTAAAAAAAATAGGGATACAAGGTCCAATGTTTTCATGGCTATGTCATTTCCTAACACAACGCTTTATTGCAACCAGATATGGAAGATTATCTAAATATAAACAAATACACCGTGGCTTGCCACAAGGTGCAGTGCTCAGCACTACACTTTTTAATATATTTATTAATGATCTACCACAACAAATACAAGAATCAGGCGTGAAGTGTGCACTATTTGCTGATGACTTGGTAATGTGGACTTCAAAACCAAAAAGCAAAAGTACAGAACTGGAAAAAACCATGCAATAATCCTTAACCAACTTACAGAGGTGGACCAAAGAAAATTTAATGACTGTTAATACAACAAAATCAAACTACCAAATCTTTTCACTAAGAAAAAAACCACTAAAAATAAAACTAAATTTTGAGGGTCAACAATTACCAGAAACAAAGGAAGCAAAGTATTTAGGAGTTACATTTGATACCAAACTTACATGGACCAAACAAATAGAAAATGTAATACAAAGAGCAGAGAGGCGCCTTTCACTGTTAAAACGTCTAACAGGAATGAAGTGGGGATGTTCCAGAGCAACGCTTAACACAACATATAATATATATATAAAACCATTGTTTACTTACTGCAGCGAAGTTCTTGTAACAGCAAACACAAAAAAAATTCAAATCTTTCAAAACCAAAGTCTCAGATTAATTACAGGTGCTATCAAAACCACACCAATAGCAGCTATGGAAATACTAACCAACCAATACCCCATTGAATATGAAATAGAAAAAGCGGCTCTTATTCAACACGAAAAGTTAATCAGACTCCCATTCAATACATGGCACAAGAGAAATTTTACACATACACTAAAGACTCAGGAGAGCTTTCTTTCCAAAATTCAAGACATCAAGAAGAATGTACACCTTCCTAATTCAAAGGAAAACTTCATATCTAAAGTCAATCCACACATACATTAGACATCACATATTATTTACACCTTACAGAAGAAGTTAAAAAAAGTGATACTCCAACTAGTGTTCTAAAATTATTGGCATTAGAGACAATCCATACTAGATTTCCAGAACATGAATGGCTCCATATTTATACTGATGGATCATTTATATCAAACCAAGATGGAGCAGGGGCTGGAGTCACAAGTTACCTCTTTTCCTATTACAAATCTTTAAGTTATGGAACTACTAACTTTGATGGAGAAATTGAAGCAATTCGAATGGCCCTACAAAATCTTTTGTACAGAATTTCACATTTTCAGCAAGCAGTTATTCTCTCAGATTCCAGGGCAGCAATTATAGCAATTACTTCCAAGTTGTCACCAAAAAACCAAACTATTATAGAATGTTGGAAGATGCTTAGCCATCTAAGAGCACTTCAAAAACACCTAGTCTTCCAATGGATACCGGCTCACTGTGGACTGAGTGGTAATGAGAAAGCTGATTTTCTTGCAAAAAAGGGTACCAGCGGTGTACAAAAATCTATAGTTAATTTACCATTTTATGCAGCTAAAAGATTAGTCAACTCTGAATTCAAAAAAATTATTGCAAAATATTACTATGAAAAATCAAAGAATAAAAGATGGAAACTACCAAACATTCAAACAGTGATTCCTGAGTATCCTCGAAAAACAGCAGTTGCAACCTTCAGGTTGATTACAGGACATGATTGTCTGGCAAAACATTTAAACAGAATTGGGATATATTCTTCACCACTCTGTCCTCTATGTGATCTGCAAGAGGAAATGGATCGAGACCACCTTCAAATATGCCCGGCCACTTCTAATGCCCCATCCATCAGTGAAAAATATTGGAGAGCAAAAGGATTAATGACTTCATTGTCAGAAATCCAGCATTAGCTAACAACAACAACAACAATTACTTAAGACAATCCTTACAATATAGGTCTTGCAATGATGGCCTAACCCACAGTTACTGCAAAATTACCAATTCATTTAATAAGATGAAACTATGTATCACAATGTCGGTGCTATATTGATTAGAATTTCCAAATATCATGACTCTTGCTTAGTTATTAAAGTCAATATAAAACTTTCAAATCACAGATATTTTTCACACTCCATTATGTACATTTAGTGGTTGGGCCACTGTTGTGCTCAACGCAGTAGTATGGAGGAATTCTTGGTTAAGCTATTATACCTGTTTTAATTTGTAAAGTGGAGAAAGAACTGAGATAAGGAGTTACAAATACCTGGTTAATGATGGCAGGGGTAGAAGTTGATTCCATTTATATGCACACAATAACCTAAGTGTCATAGCCTATGTGATAGTCATTTGTGAATACACATAGGACAAAATTTGACATACATATACCAGCTTTTCTGAAATTTTTAATAATCTCATTCAACAAGTAAATATTCAATACGTAGGGCAGATTACACGTGATGGTGCCTTACAAACTTATTTGTTACCACTGACCTACTGTAATGCATTTTACAAAGCTGATAGTTTACTGGCAAGTAGAGGAAGTATTGTATTCTACCCAAAAACTCAGTATCGAGATTTCACCGGAAATATATGTTTTGAGACCCCCTGAATGTAAAAAAAAAAAAGCATTTTTAGAAAAAGTGTGTGTGTCTGCCGGTCTGTGGACAGCATAACTCAAAAACGAAAAGTCGATTTTGAGTCTGGTTGATATTTGAGCATAATATCTTTCAAGGATGCGACACAAAGATTTTAAAGAAAATGGCCCCTCCCGAAACAACCCTTTAGATGGACAATTTTTAAAAAATTTTAATTTTCTTGAAAATGGCTCTAACAATTGGGATTAAAATGACATGTTTAAGATATTTTTATCACAAATAAAATGTACATTTTTAATTTTCTGGCTATAGCCTATGTAGTCCTATTTACTCTGGGTGACTTTTGAATAACTCGTAAACTGTAAGATATACACAAAATCTTACTGCACAAAAAATGTAGATCTCGCTAAAACACACAACTTACCTCTAAATAAATTTTTTGTAGAGTGAACCATTTCGGAGATATTCCTTGTTATTTGTGTCACTTTTGGAAAACTTAAATTTTTGTGAAATGCAATATCGTTCATTTTTTATATGTTAAACGTGCAAAGAGAATGCGATCTCAAAGCTTTAAAAGATTTGACTCGCTCAAAGCTTACTGTATTCCCATATTCTCCTTGCACCTACAAGGAAATAAGCAAAAAGATAATTTCTGTAAATGTTTATCTCAAGTAACATGAAGAAATAGGACTAAGAGTTTATAAGAATGGTTAGTACAAAAGTAGAGAAAGTCATGTGAGTGCAACACATCAGATTTTTTCTTACGTAATAAAGGATGTTTAAAAAAGTGTCTGATATTGCAACAGGAGTTGGATTGGTCAAAACTAGAATAAATGTCCCTATACACATATGCCCGGAAACAAATACGTGTTGAGATATGAGCCATTCAACAAAAATGTGCAACTTACCCACATTTTTGATGGGTTTGGCATACACCAATGTCTTTAAATGTCCCCATAGCCAGAAATCCAATGGATTGAGATCCAGCAAACATGGAGGCAATGCTATTTAACCTCCTTGACCAATCCATCATCCATTAAACATTTGGCTTAAGTATCAGGATCACTTTAGTCCCAATGTGTGGGCAGGAATTGTGGGTGATAGACTCCTAGGACCACACATTTTACCAAACAGATTAACAAGTGCTGTGTATAATCGATTCCTGTCTGATGAATTTTCCGTGCTTTTGGAAAGACATTTATGCATGATGGGGCATTACCCCATTTTGTACGCATCAAGCGTAAACCAAATCAAACTTTTAATGGACAATGGATTGGTGAACAAGGTCCAGTAGCATGGCCTCCACATTCACCGGACCTCAATCCATATGGTTTCTGGCTATGGGGACATTTACAGACATTGGTGTATGCAAACCTATCGAAAATGTGCATACATTGCATATTTTTCTAAAATGGTTCATATCTCAACAAGTATTTGTTTCCGGACATATGTTTATAGGAATATTTATTCTAGTTTTGACCAAGCCCAACTCCTGTTACAATATTGGACACTTTTTTACTTTCTCTACTGGTAAGTAGGGGAAGTATTGTATTCCACCCAAAAATTAAATGTCGAGATTTCACCAGAAATATGTTTTGAGACACCCTGAATACAAAAAAGGCATTTTTAGAAAAAGGTCTGTGTGGGTGTGTCAGTCTGTGGACAGCATAACTCAAAAACGAAAAGTCAGTTAAAAACCAAAGTTGGTATTTAAGTTTAATGTCTTTCAAGGATGTGACACAAAGATTTTGAAGAAAATAACCCCACCCTAAACTACCCTTTACATGGAAATTTTTTTGAAAATTTTGATTTTCTTGACACTGGCTAATGATTTTGATTAAAATGACACATTTTAAATATTTTGATGACAAATGAAATGTATATTTTGAATTTTCTAGCTATAGCCTACGTAGTCCGGTTTACTCTGGATGACTTTTGAATAACTCATAAACCATAAGAGATTGACGAAGTCTTACTGTACAAAAAATGTAGATCTTGCTCAAATACACAATTTATACCTGAATAAATTTTTTGTAGGGTGAACCATTTCGAAGATATTCCTTGTTATTTGTATAACTTATACAACTTATACTTCTGTCAAATGGAACATCGGTATTCATCTGTTTATATGTTAACCGTGTAAAGAGAATGGAATTTGAAAGCTTTAGAAGATTTAACTATCGCTCAAAGGCTGCTGTATTCTCATATTCCCCTTGCACCTACAAGGAAATAAGCAATAAGATAATTTCTGGAATTGTGTAATTCAGCACGTATAAGATATATGAATATGAGATTGGAAGAATGGTTAGTCCAAGAGCAGTGAAAGTCATTTGAGTGCAACACATATTTTTTAAACACCATGTGTAACATGGAAGGAAAAGAAAGAGCATTATTGGTGGTGGTTACGTCATTAGTCACAATGCACGTTTCATAATTGTATGTTACAGCAGGCCAAAGATCTCCTGAGCCTTAAGATCCCCAGGTATACCACATTCCATGTGAATGTGGCAGGGTCTACATCGGACAGACAGGAAGAGCCGTGGAACAGCGCTGCAAGAGCATGAAAGTTCTATATGTGTGACGTACCCTGAAAAATCTGCATTGAAGAAGGACAAAGACCGAACTAAGCAAAATAACCATTATCTTCAAGTCTACACACTACTGGGACCCAAGATTTCAGACTTACTTTTAGTATTGAGTTGTTTGTACCAGTGAAAATGTTGAAAGAGAAGAAAAGACAAGTTAACATGACAATGGAAATAAATTGAATGTGTTAGAGACCAGACAAAGGGGAGCATATTAACACATAATAACTATTAGGATATGTTATACTTTTTGCTTCCTATATTGTGCTAGATACGTATTTATGTGATTTGCAGTATCATGTTATGAGTGGTGAATAACAGACCCCTTATTTTGTAAAACTAGACATTTCAGTAACTCGACAGCCTCTCAGTAGACATTTTTGGGATTCCACTGTACTCCTTTGTGCTCTGGTTACACCAAAGGGAAGTAAAATTAGCTTAGGTTTAATTTAATCCCTTTTATATAACCTGAAGTTAGATTAGGTTAGGTTTATATTTTATATCTAATATCTTTAAATTAGCAATTCTTGTATATACAGGCTGAAAGGTACTGCTTCGGCCAGAATAATAAGGCTAATAGATGCAGGTGTAAGAAAAATAAATGCTAAGTTTCACTTCAGTAGATTTAATAGTTTTGTAAACATTTAACTTGTGGCTCCAAGCCAATACTGCCTCAGATGTAAACAAAACACCTGATGTGTCATGTGCCTCACGGTCAACAGTTGTAAGCAAAACACGACCAGCGTGTGCAAAGCACTACACTAAGACATCAACAAAACACTGACCCAGTGGATATGATCAGTCCTCTCACCCCGACCGGTGTGTGCCATCAGATATAAACAAAACACTCATTTACATACCAGCGAAGCAGTCACAATCTCGGGCAAAAAGGCAAGAATCGATGTCATGCCTGATAGGTGTGAATATAACTGAAATGACGCGTTCATTCAAGTAATAATGAAGATGCAGTTTTCCATGGTTAAGACAGTAGGAATCAATCAAAACCACGTAGTTTTGGGTAAAACAATGCTGACACAAAGGGATATAGATTTTCCTAATAGTGGACATTCTTCTTCTTCTTCTTACCATCATTATCATTATTATTATCCGTCACGAGCTAAAACAATAGTAATTGCCTTTAATACACAAGTAAATAAAACTCTTCCCCTTCACTTTTCTAAAACAACTGTGCTCTTCGGTGGATTATTGAGCTGAAAGAAAACTATTGGTCACGTCATAAATTGCAACTGTCATCACGAAGGCACCTAAATAAGAAGACAAGCAAAATGAAATTTTTCTCCACAAGTAAACATGACAGTGATACTATGCTTAAATGACGGTATACACAATACAGAGTTTCTCTAGGCATATGAAACACCAAATTCATATCTAATATGGGATTAAAGCATAGCTAATATACTCTAAAAGATAATGCTACATATTTAACACAAAACACAAATACCAGCATTTTGAAATGAAATCCATAAGCCTGTCTACATGCATTTACAAGAACTTTACACCAGGAATACTGAAAATATGCCGATTATGAGGAGTTTATTTAGGTTTTATTATTAGTTAAAGTTCTTAATATTGAGTCGCATTTCAGTTCATAAAAGACCTTAATTTTATACTGTTTTTGTTCTTTTTTTTAAGGGGAAAAACAGAAGAAGACTTGGAAATAAAGAGTGGCTTATCTCACTAGGTAAGGGATGAGGAGTAGGAACATCTGGCTTTATTTACGTCAGTGGAGGACAGGTATCGCTGCTGTGACGTCAGCTCACTCAGCTCACGTGCTCCCTACGAAGACCAGTTGAACGTGTGACGTCACAGCGGTGAAGAGGAAATAGCATGTGGGACACCGTAATTCTAATGCTGCTTCAATTACGGAATAGTCACAGATTATAAATAATTACATTTCGGCTTTATGCTATACATATGGACATTTTCCCACATTTGCCGTTTCGCTGTTCTTTAACTAGTTTGTCAATGTTAGGGCGTAATGTACGGTACATTTGTAACCGAAGACTGCATGTTAGATCGTGATCTGATAGTATGCTTCGGGATTTTGACTTAGAAAGGTTCATAACAGAAAATAATTGTTCGCACACATATGTAGAACCAAACATACATAATATCCGTACAACGAGGGCATATAACCTCAGAAATCTGGTTTGAGGAACATTCTTATAACAATCAGCCAAGTCTTCCTTGTGTTTATATTTGTCCTTCAGCAAATCGTCGCACTGTAAATTTATCAATTCAATTTGCAACCTGCTAGAAACATTGTTAACACCCAATGAATACGGGGTCGCAAAGATCTGAAACATAGTTAACAATGCTTCTACATCCTGAAGCTTAGTCTCAAACTGGTGTGAAACACAGGGAACAACACAAACACAAAACCACCACACAGCGTCAACAAAAACACAAAATAAAAACAAAATTCGCACTAACGCCATTAAGATCCCTCACACAACAAATAAAAACCCTCAGACTAGGCTGAAGGGGGTTCTCCCTAAACAAATAACATTTTTCATATTCATTCAGTTTCGTGCAAGTAGCGCTGCTGATTTAGGCAGCAAAGCAATACACCACTCTCGCCTGACGTCACACAAACGTACAAGCTTGCTCTTCGTTTAAATACGTCACACGGCCCGAAGTTGTCTTCCCCTGATTTACGTGATCTCATTGTTATGTTTTTAATTTTATTTTGTATTTTTACTTTCTCTACTGGTAAGTAGGGGAAGTATTGTATCCCACCCAAAAATTCAGAGTCCCGTGAGAGTTTCGTGAGAATTTTGTCTTAGTCCCACTCGGCAGTGTGAACGAATTCTTACGAAAGTTGTCAAAGTTGCAGTGTTAATTCAGTGCTGCCAACAGCACTATTTCTCCATTCATTTGTTGCCAATCTTAAATTTGATTGTTTTAGCGGGACCCAGCAGTATGGTAGTGAACTTGTTAGAAGCAAGTTGTGAGGGTGCAATGAATCGTTTCATTAGCATAGTAGAGTTAGCGCGTTTGTGTTATAATGAGGAAGAATGTATACAATTCCTCTACGGCGAGGGCCTACTGAGAATCCGAATGCTATGTTGGGAATGTGATGCCGTGCTACACCCCATAACAAAAATTAATTAGTGTTAATTCAGCGCTTCCGGTGGAGTTTTTTTAGTGGGTAGTGCCCTAGGGCGAAGCCTACAGTCCCCCATCAGAGCCATCCCAGCGCATGGGGCTCCATAAATGGATTTTTTCTCCACTCGAAAATAAAAAAAAATAAAACGAGCCAACATTTTGTGAACCCAGTCACAAGGCAAAACGATGTTACACAATAATGCACACAACAATAGTATGGAGTAGTGCTAGCGATATATCTGTATGGGCAATAATGATAATGTACACAATAATTGTATGGAGCTGCGCTGGCGGTGTAGATTAGCCGACGCGTGCACGAGTGTTTAGTGTGTTGGCCAGAAAAACTAGTGTGGTTGAAAAAAGCAATGTTGATAAATATGAAAATCGTCTGCTAGTGACACGGCGCAACCTAGTGGCGATTCTGCTAACGACTGTCGGCACATGTGCAGTAAGTAGCTTCGGACTTAGAATTTGGCCGGCAAGTGCTACGGGACTCTTTCTAAAGAAGAGCCAAAATTCGATGTCGAGATTTCACCGGAAATATATGTTTTGAGACTCCCTGAATCCAAAAAAAGCATTTTTAGAAAAAGGTCCGTGTCTGTGTGTCAGCCTGTGGACAGCATAACTCAAAAACGAAAAGTTGGTTAAAAACCAAAGTTGGTATTTAAGTTTAATGTCTTTCAAAGATGTGACATGAAGATTTTGAAGAAAACAGCCCCACCCTAAACTACTCTTTACATGGAAAATTTTGCAAATATCTTTTTTTCTTGAAAATGGCTCTAACAATTTTGATTAAAATGTCATATGTTTGAGATATTTTTATGACAAATGAAATGTATATCTAGAATTTTCTGGCTATAGCCTCTGTAGTCCTGTTTACTCTGGATGACTTTTGCATAACTGGTAAACCGTTAGAGATAAACCAAATCATACTGCACAAAAAATGTAGCTCTTGCTAAAATACACAATTTATATCTTAATAGTTTTTCTTGTAGGGTGAACCATTTTGGAGATATTCCTTGGTAAGTGTGTGGGTTTCGGAAAACTTAAAACTTTCATGAAATGGAACATCGTTGTTCATTTGTTTTATATGTTAAGTGTGCAAAGAGAACGGAATCTCAAAGCTTTAAAAGATTTGACTATTGCACAAGGCCTACTGTATTCCCATATTCCCATTGCACCTACAAGGAAATAAGCAATAGGATAGTTTGTACAAATGTTTATCTTAACTAACACAAAGAAGATATAGCAATCAGAGGTTGTAAGAATGATTAGCACAAGAGTAGAGAAAGTCATGTGAGTGCAACACATCAGATTTTTTATTTTGTACCTATCTGTTTATTTATTTTTTATTCTTAAGGGGAAGTGCCCCCCTGAAATTAGTAGTACCATGTCTAAGTACTCCCTTGATGTAAGCGGAATAATGATCGCAAGCTAAATTCTTTCGTATTGCAGGAAGTTGTACCTTAACCCTTCCGCCGAGCTTCACACCATGAAGTGATACCTCCCCCAACCCCCCCCCCCCCCCCGCAGGCAGCCGAATTTGTTGTGAGAACATGCGACAAGCACGCTTAGACTGGCCCATGATGCCGTATTTTGCATAGAAATTAAACTTTGGATGACACTTTAACATTAAATTATGGCTAAATTCATTCAAATTAAGATAAAAAGGCATTACAATGTTGTTCACACAATGTTTGTGTGACAGTCAAATAATAAGCCATTTATATTCATTTGTCAAGGAGATAGATGGCTGCAAATGTTTGACACAAATTATTTTTTTTCGGCAAAACGGTTCTTTATTGACAAAAATTGTATTGGACATATTTGTTACACTCATCATGTAGAATCCCTGGTTAACCTATGGTCGAAGCAGTACCTTCTACCCTGTATATCTTCCGTCCATCTTGGAAACGACTAACAAAACATTTTTTGTTACCTCTTCTACAGAACAATTCTTGTACATATATCCCCAGTATCTGAGAAATGGCTCTAAAGATTTTGTTCAAATTTTGTATACATGTAAGAGTTTTCTTTTTAAGTTTACCTATATATGTAGGTGTCTTTCCTGAAAAAACGCAATTTTAAACAAAAAAAACCTATCTTTTATTTCCTCTTATACAGAGCAATTCTTGCATATATTATGTGTATCTTGGAAACGGTTCCATAGATTTTGTTAAAATTTTGTGTTCAGATAAGGTTTTGCTTCTTAAGTTTATCTAAAATGGTGTCTTGCCTGAAAAAGCGTTATTTTATATAAAAACGTTTTTATTCCCTCTTCTACAAATGATACAATTTTCTGTATATCTGAAATAGAAATCCTACGTATTACATTCACACTGTTTCCTCTACTCTCAAATTCAGGTAATGCATTCAGATCTCTTTCTCTGCTCACTCTTCTATAAACAATTTTCCATAAAAAACATAATTTTACACAAAATATACATCCTTAGGCTTTTACAGCTGGCGTTAATCCAATAGATAGTAGTTTACGAACTTGTAGACCGCGATCCAGTCGATGAATTATCTGATATTTCGGCCAAGACTGTGTTGGGCATTTTCAGAAAGTAACTCTTGGCTGGTTAACAACTAGAGGGTGATTGATGGAGTGCCTGACTTATATAGGTGAGAGGGGCCGCCCCTCATCTTCTATTGGTTGTTCGTAGGCCAATCACTGCTATGTGACTGTGGGAACTGCCACATGATTGGTTCTGTTTGTGTTTTGGGGCTTCGGTTTTGTATTGTCTAGCACCGGCACCCAGGCTGTGTGTATACATGTTCTTTTTTCTTTTCTGTTAAAATTGTTTTTATGTTTATGGATCTCAATGACTTCTCGGTACAGCCGTGCATGGTAGTATGCTGTGTTGTCCAGAACTTGTCTCATTAAACTTGATGTCATGGCCCATTAGAAGTGCATGCTCGGTTACTGCCAATTTCTCTGTATGTCCTAGCAGGCAGGATACAAACCTGCTTAAAGAACACAAAAGCAACTGCCGGCTAGGACAGCACACCTCTAAACTTAAACAAAGGTGATGCTTTAGTTCAGCTGCAGTCACCATGGCTTCAAAACCAAGAATTGTACTAGATTTTAACACGAGAATGAAAGTGATTTATGCTAGTGAACGTTATAAACTGAGTGTAAAGCAGATCATGAAGGGATTCAACGTAGGCAAAACTCAGGTTTACGACATTCTAAAGAAGAAAACGGAAATTTCGAAGCGGTGGGAAAATTGTGCTAATGGAAAAATAAAGAGAGAAATTAAGAAAACTGAAAACCAGGACTTTAATGAAATACTGTGGGAATGGCTCGTTAGTGTTAGGGCAAAAAAATCACTGCATATCGGGGCCTATGTTACAGGGCTATGCTAAAAAGGTAGCTGAAAAACTGGGCAAAACTGAATTCAGAGCATCGAATGGATGGTTGGAGAGTTTCCGCAAAAGACATTAGATAGTTTTTAACAGACTTTGTGTTGAATCGAGTGACGCTAACACTGAAACCATCGCTGATTGGATTGCTAAACTACCTTCAATAATCAAAGGATACGAACCTGAAAACATAGCAAATGGTGACAAGGTGGGGCTATTCTTCTGTCCATTACTAAATCAATCATTGTATTTAAAAGGTGAGCTATATTCGGGAGGAAAATTGTCCAAGGAAAGATTGGCTGTTTTCCTATGTGGTTTTATGTCAGGTGAAATGGAAAAACCCCTAGTGATTGGTAAGGCTGCTAGGCGAGATGCTTAAAAAACACTGACCTTCAGAACCTGCCTGTTGTTTGGAGATGCAATAAAAAAGGATGGGTGCCGTCACAGATCATGGAAGAATGGTTAACAGCATTTAATGGAAGAATGAGGAGACAAACCCGGCATGCTCTGCTTTTTTTGGATAATGTAACATGTCACCCAGACATCGAACTTTCCATCGAGCTGCTACCATAAACAGTGACAAAGTGTTTCAGAAAAGCAGGGTTTCCAATGGGTCAAGTTATTGACCGTGATGAAAATGAGGATGAGAATCAAGAATTTAAAAAACTACATCAATGAAGGTGCTTTCAGTTGTAGTGCCATGGAACATATCAACATAGACAGTGATGTGCACACTGATACAGACACAGTTGATATAGATGTCTTTTTTGAGAATATGCGAAGTCGGAAAGAAGAAGAGAAGGCGGAGGAAGATGAAGAGGAATATGTTCCTGAGTTGGAAGAAAAGTGTAGGCTAAAGACTTATCGGGAAGCTGTCAAAAGTTTAAAGGAACTGCAGCAATTCGCTCTATGGTGAAATGACCCGGCTATGTTAGGTGTGATCTCTCACGCCAAAGTGTTTGTGGAAAGTTGATCAGCTAAGCCGCAACGTGTCCAGAAAACTCTCCTTGGCTATTGGAAAAAATAAGTGAATCATGTATACAGCTATTTTTCGTTCATTATATGTTTTAATGTATATTACACATATATTTTGCAGCACAAATATCTAAATACACAGAGCTGAATAAGGTACATACATATTTTATCTCATTTTGTCCATTTATGCATGTTCATGGTTTAATTTTGTTAACAGCCAAGGCCTACCTTTATTAAACAGAAACCCGTCTTTAGCAGAAATTTTCGAGAGTCCTGTTCGATTCCGTTGAAGACAGGTTTTACTGTATTACCTAAAGTTTCCTTGCATTTTATGTCATGATGAAACTAAAAAACTGTAACAATTTCAATGGTTAATAAATAAAATCAGAGCAAAAAGTGGGTAATTCAAATTACACTAGCATCATAAAAGGAATCTGCATCATTCACCTGTCACTTCTCAGTGGGAGCTCGTCTGGTTACTCACGGCGTATTTGTTATTCAACTGAGATAAATATACGGCACTATAATTTAAGGGCCACCTAAGACCAATCAGATGCTAACACATGTGTTATAACATTTAACCATTGTAAATCTACTTTGCAAAAAAACAGTTACACTATTAATGAAATATGCGTAATAACCTTCACAAAGATACTGTTCTACAGGTGCAACTTTTTCGTTTAGAATATTTAAATCATCTTGACTTAATTCTGGGTATGTAAGCATATTCAGATCAAACCTCCCAACGAACAGGCTTTTCACAAACGGAAATGGTTGTTTGTTTTTCTTCTTCGCCACTGGCATTTTGTTCTCATTTTCAACTTTAAGAACTTGTGCTGCATCACTTAAATAGCGTTTCTGTCTTGAAAACACTGACACACTTGGTTTCACTGCTCTCAAAGTTCGGCACGCTGACCACTGCGTAAGAGTTGCACTGCAAGCCATATCTCACTCCCTGCTTCAACTCAAATACATTAATTAATGTTTTATTCCACGTTTTAAGAAACACTGCGCACAGATTATACTGCGTTTTTGCTTCTATCTCCTATCCAGTGTATCATATGAGACCACCGCAAAAATCGTCTGCATGAAACATACACAAACACCGATCGTCAGTGTGTTGTTATTATCAAGTTGGCCATAACCATTGCTACTTCCCCTAAATTTACCTACATAAGTTATAATAGTAGTTCGAATCATGGTTTAGACTCCCTGTGATTCTTATTTAGATTTACGAGGCAAGATGTTCAATATAGGAGTGATTTGTTATTGTCTTTTCCAATGGTTTAGCAGATATTTGTGCATTCGCTATATTTGGTTTTAGCTCATATTAATTTTCGCCGTTCTTTCGTATCCTACGCGCTGTGAGCGCCAATTTTAAATACATACTTTGCAAATGTGTTGCTAAGCTACCAATAAATACATAAATAGAAATCAGAACACTGTGATACTGATCAGTTTAAAACATAGCTGATTTGAGATACGTTTTTAATGTTACAGAAGCATATGTTTTCCTAATTTTGTAGTATCAGCACTACCGTCAATAATGGTAATACCAACATTATCTCCCAAAGGATTTTATGGTCTTCAGACTGGAATAAAGGGAAATGCTCAATACATTGCAAATAATCAAGTGCTATACCCCATTGGGGGAGCTATTATAGCTCATAACTATGCAGATAATACTCAACAGTTTATCAAGCTTCGTGAAAAAGAGCAACGTTTTAATATAATGTGCCTCAGTCCTTCAAGGCAAGTAGCATTTTTACTCTGCTTTAATTTTCAACATTAAATTACCTCAACTTTTAACATCTTCACACTTTTTACTTTCTGTACTACGTTTAGTAAAGTAGAGGAAGTATTGTATTCCACCCAAAAATTTGATTTTGAGATTTCACTGGAAATATATGTTTTGAGGCCCCCTGCATCTAAAGAAAGCATTTTTAGAAAAAGGTCCATGTGTGTATCAGTATCAGTATTAAGTGTCTATGTCTGTCAGTCTGTGGACAACACAACTCAAAAATAAAGCCAGCTAAAAACCAAAGTTGGTACTTGAGTTTAATGTCCTTCAAGGGTGCGACACAAAAATTTTGAAGAAAATTTCTCCATCTTAAACTACCCTTTACATGGAAAATTTTTCAAAAATGTTGATTTTCTTGAAAATAGCTCAAACAAATTTTATTAAAATGCCATATGTTTGAGATATTTTTATGACAAATGAAATGTATATTTTGAATTTTCTGGCTATAGCCTATGTAGTGCAGTTTAGTCTTGATGACTTTTGAATAACCTGTAAACCGAAAGAGATAGACAAAATCTTACTGTACAAAAAATGTAAATCTTGCTAAAGCACACAATTTATGTCCAAATAAATTTTTTTGGTAGAGGAAACCATTTCAGAGATATTCCTTGTTATGTGTGTCAGTTTCGGAAAACTTAAAACTTTCATGAAATGGAACATGGTTGTTCATTTTTTTATGTTAACCATGCAAAAAGAATGGAATTTGAAAGCTTTAAAAGACTTGACTATCAGTCAAAGCCTACTGTATTCCCATATTTTCATTGTACGTGCAAGAAAATTAGCAATAAGATAATTTCTGCAAATGTTTACCTCAACCAACATGAAGAAGATATGGGAATAGGAGTTTGTAAGAATGGTTAATATAAGAGTAGAGAAAGTCATGTGATTGCAACACATCAGATTTTTACTTATAGAATTTTGCACTGCTGTAGAGAATATGGTAATCTCAAGAAGTTATTTCTTTCTGTCCTACCTATCTCCCTCAACTAGTACAATAGTGATAATATATTTTATACTTACTATAACAATAAGAACAATAGTGTTCTGTATGGAGCACAGTCCCAGAATTTTTATGTAAAGCACATTACTTTATTCCTTTATTGCACAAGGTATACATGTATTTAATCACAAATATAGCAAGATTATTGAGGGCCCTAAGCCACAAAATGTAGCCAAAACATCAGTGCAGCTAAAACCCAAACATTGCCAACTACTCCTGATTACATCTGAATTATTATGCACAAACCCTGGTATCTCCAACATAAATGTTTCTGTCCACCATACTGTACAGGGATAGCCTATGACATACGAACAAGAACCAAAAGAATAAATAAAATTAATAAAAATTGAACCTTACTTCAGAAAATAAAAATATATAGATGGCAATAAGATTAAAAAACCTGCCCAGCTTGGCTATAAAAGAACATATTGTTTTCTAAACTGCATAAGATGTTCTATTTTTGTTGGTTTGAATCTTCAAATAGGGTCATCCAGCCAGTGGTTGACCACTTAAGGAAACTTTTTAGAAGATTTATCTCTGCAAGCCACATTTAACAATATTATGAGTTTTTATTTCTTTTAATATGCTTAGTAATTATCACAGTAAAATATCTTAGTGTATTTTTAGCCAGGGTACTTACTGAATTTGAAGGACACAATTGGAAACCAGTTTTTGCAAGTATTTCCAGTAGCTGACCGCCATGTTCCAGAGGTTGACCACCAACATACCAGTAGATGACCAGATTAAAATTTGGATATTCTTTAGTTTAGGTGACACAAGCACTTGGTCAGAATTTCGGCTAAGTCCAACTCGACAGTGTCTACAAATGGTCACGAAAGTTGCCGAAGTTGCTGTGTTATTTCAGCGCTGCCCATAGCACAATTTCCCCAGGAGTTTGTTGCCAATAGTAAGTTTGAATGTTTTAGCGGGACCCGGCAGTATGCTGGTGACCTTCTTAGAAGTAAGTTGGGAGAGTGCAATGGATCACTTCATTAGCATAGTAGATTTAGTGCCTCTGTGCTATAATGAGGAGGAATGCATGCAATTTCTTTACAACGAGGGCCTGCTGAGAACTCGAATGCTATGCAGGGAATGTGATGCCATGATACACCCCGTGAGGAGGATATTATAATATAAATATAGTATATAATATTATATATAAATAATATATATAATATAAATGTAATAATAATAAATAATAATATAATAAAATAGTATAATAATATAAAATAAAAAAATAAATAAATAAAAAAGAACGAGCCAGCATTTCGTGGACCCAGTAACAAGGCAATAACGATAATGTACACAATAATTTCCACAATAGTATGGAGTCGCACTAGCGATATATCTGTGTGAGCAAAATAATGTACCCAAAATCTGGCCGGCAAGTGCTAAGTCACCTATTCAGCAAAATAATAATGTACACGGAGGAGCGCTAGCGGTATGTCTGTGGCGGCAACGACGTGAGTGCATTTGTGTTTAATGTGTTGGCAACAATAATTAGTGTAGTGTAAAAAGCAATGTTGGCAGACGTGAAAATCGTCTGCTAGTGACACCTAGCTCATGCAGCGAAACCTAGTGGCGATTCTGAAACTACTGTTGCCGCATGTGCAGTAAGTAACTTCGGACTTAGAATCTGGCCGGCAAGTGGCAAGTAACCTAATCTAAAGTTGAGCCTAAAATTTTACCAGGAATAAATACAGATGAGAAAATTAAACAGATTAGGTAATAATTCTTTGAAAATTTAGTATTTCATTTACTTAAACTAAAAATACTGCAATAATGAAGAGAAACAAGTCTACAAAATAGAGCATCAAGGAACTGAAACATCACAAAAAAGTCACTTTTGTCCATTTCTTTTTCTGGTATCAAAATATAACATTTGGGGAACAGAAGAAACAATTTGATATGTTGCACTCACATGACTTTCTCTACTCTTGTACTAACCAATCTTACAAACTCTTATTCCTATATCTTCATATTAATACAGATACACATTCACAAAAATTAGCTTATTGCTTATTTCCTTGTAGGCGTAAGGGGAATATGGGAATACAGTAGGCTTTGAGTGATAGTCAAGTCTTTTAAAGCTTTCAAATTCTGTTCCCTTTGCATGGCAAACATATAAAAAAATGAATAACGATGTTCCATTTGACAGAAGTAGAAGTCCTCCAAAGCTTACACAAATAACAAGCAATACCTCCAAAATGGTTCACTCCACAAAAAAATTTACTCAGACATATATTTTGTGTTTTAGCAAGATCTACATTTTTTGTAGAGTAAGATTTTGTGTATCTCTTACGGTTTACCAGTTATGCAAAAGTCATCCAGAGTAAGCAGGGCTTCATGGGCTATAGCCAGAAAATTCAACATATACATTTCATTTGTTGTAAAAATATCTCAAACATATGACATTTTAATCAAAATTGTTAGAGCTATTTTCAAGAAAATAAAAATTTTCCATGCAAAGGGTAGTTTAAGGCGGAGAAATTTTCTTCAAAATCTTTGTGTTGCATCCTTGATAGACATTAAACTTAAATACCAACTTTGGTTTTTAACTGACTTTTCATTTTTGAGTTATGCTGTCCACAGACACACACACACACACACACACACACACACACACACACACACACACACACACACACAGACCTTTTTCTAAAAATGCTTTTTTTGGATTCAGGGGGCCTCAAAACGTATATTTCTTGTGAAATCTCGACATCAAATTTTTGGGTGGAATAAAACACCTCCTCTACTTTACGTAGTAGAGAAAGTAAAAACAAAGAACTTCTTGATGCTCTGTATGGAAGAAATGATACTCTGCAAGTTAAAGACAATAGTCTTAGTATGTGTAAGAGCTATCTAAAATAATGGCTAAATTACTTACAAAACACTTAAAAGGGTTCAAACTACTATATATATATAAAAGATATCAGCATTAAATCTGATTTCAAAGATTAGAGAGAATGTTATATATTTACTTTGATAAAATAATTAAGGTCTTATATTTTTAAATATCAAGCTGTGTTTTTAAGTAGTTTTTCAATTTCAAATTATAAATAATTAAATTTATGATATTCTTTTAAAATACATTTATGCGTCTAACATTTGTTTCTGGGGCAGTGAACATTAGCTGGTTTCTAAAAAGAACATTTGTATAAACATTTGTATGAAAAACATTCACATCTAGGCTTAGTTAAGTTTAGAATTATTTGCCTATGGCCTACCCAATGGCTGACCAGGTCCAGGCTAAAGATGGTCCAACATGGTCATCTACTGGTTCCAGATGATATTTGCCAGTACCTTTGGTACATGTTGTTATATGATTGATTGCAATATTTTATAAGAATTTTAATTTAAATCTACATTTGAAAATTCCCAGTACCTGACCACCCGGTCAGCCTCTGGCTTTGTGCATAAAAATGACATGCTAGAAGATGACCACCCCTCTTTTAATTTAGTTATGCATTTAATTGATTCACATAGATTACAGAATATCAAGGAAAGATGTAGGTTTAGGTAGTAAAACAGAATAAATATATAACAACTGATACTTGTATTATCTTGGATATAGAGGAACAGTCACCTGTCTTCTTCCTCATTGTGCAACAGAAGCCAAGCCACTAGCACATGCAGGGTTCACATCAGGGTCTTACAAAATAAATTTATCTTGTTTGTAGCAGCAATATCAGTTTATTCATAACATCCTATGATGTCACAGATTCAAAACAGCTAATAAACAGCCTCTCATGTGCCAATTACTTATTATAAGGTGATTAATAACGAATGATCAGCTACTTGGTGGTGGTCAACCACTGGCTGCATGACCCTACTTGAAATATTTTTTTTTCAAGTGCAGAGTCACTATTACTTTTTAGTTTTCATACCAAGAAACTGTAAATCTTCTGTAAATGCAGAAGAAAGATGATTTAAATGAGGAAAATGCTTATATTACTAAACAAAGTAGATGTGATAATTCAAAAGCCTGTAACCCTCCTGCTGTTCCTTCTTAAGACACTTCCTTACATAATTTCCATTTCAATTTATTTAATGTTTATAGATGTTGCAAAAGCCATTAGATATAGCTAGTGGGATGTAAATCTTTGTAGGAAAGAAATAGCTAAATGTCAACAAATGTTATGTTTGTTATAACAGCACATGTACAGAGTGAAGTGCCAACAAAATCTGTAAAAATGTTGTATATTTTAGTTCTCCCTCCCTGGTTCATTGGGGTATAGCTTCAGAGATCCTGTGGCTATGCTTTGTCATCACCAGGCTGCAACTGCTTTACTACTTTTCTTATGAAAAGCATCCGTCAACTATGCTTTGAGGCATAGGGTCATCAATCCCTCAGCTGAGCTTTGTAGCTTAGTACCCTGGACATCTCCCTCAGTTCATTTTTCGTTCAGATGTTAACAGCTCTTTGTGATAAACAGCAGGGTCTTAAACTGCCCTCTATCAGCTAAAGCATTTCAAAGTGAGCTTTCTAGGGTAAGCACTAACCTTTTACAGAATTCTGTTTCAATATAACCTTTTGTTGTAACTAGAGGGCAGATTTATATGCACTAAAACCATAAATATATGCATGCAACTCTGCATAAAAAAAGTTGAAAATATGCTCTTAAAATTAAAAAATATGCACAAAAATGTATTTTCTTCTAATAGTAAAATACACTATTTCCTCACGTCATTTTCTTTTCTTTTATGAAGCAACAATTATAATATTTTAAATTTTTTGCTCCTAATTGAAGTTAATAATTATACTTTATGTTGTCATTCTCATTAACCTTGCGGCGGCACCATGGCCAAGCGGTTAGCGCGCTCGCCTACCACCTAGGCGGCCCAGGTTTGATCCCAGGGACCCGTATGTGGTATTTGTGGTGGACGAAGTGGCGTCAGGGCGGGTTTTCTCCGGGTATTCCGGTTTCCCCCGCCATCTCATTCCACCGGTGCTCCATCTTCATGTATCATCAGTGTCACCGCCTGTGGTGCCGTAGTAGTAAAAGCGGGCGTTAAACACTACAACAACAACAACTCATTAACCTTGTGTGTAATTAACTAATTAATATGAAATATAAGTCATTTAACGATCAACCACATATCAATTTTTGTTACAGTAAATAACCAAATATTTTTCTAAATTTTCTGGTAGAAAGCCCTTCTTTCTCTCACTCAAAATGTGTTTGAATGAAGAGGGTGATCTCTCCACTTTGCATGAGGCTACAGGGGAGTATCACAAAGAGGCTTTGTCATTCACAGAATAAGAATTAAATTCTTTTTCAGATTCACCTTGTAACACAGTGTTCACATCCCGAATAAATTTTAGATTGTATTCTTGACTTCGATTTCTCAATTTTCTCACAAAGTGTTTTTCCAGTTTCTCTGGGCACTTCTTGGGTGACGGCAGCTTCATACGTCTGCAGGGCAGAAGATAGTGGCATTCCTCTTTCTTCCAGACATTGATTGCAGCTGGTAGTTTACTAAAATAGGTTTTAATAAAAGCTAATTTAGCCTGTAAGCTTTTCTCATTGTATGCATTAAATGCAACTGCAATACTTGCTGCTTCATTCACATCCAAAGCTTCCAGCACCTTTTTCACATCTTCTAGGCGGTCACAATAATACAATCTGCTTCTATCCATGTTCCTCATCTTGTAAGGATTGGCTTTTGGGGAAGACGAGTATCTGGCACCATTTGAGAAAATAATTTCACTTTTGAAGCAGCCTTCAGGTAAACATTTTTTCACAGAATAAATTAAGGCATTCACTTCTGGAAATTTTGCTCTGATCTCTTCTGCCAATCTATGAAGGCTGTGAGCTAGACATGTCAAATGCACTGCCTTTGGATAAAATATTTTTAAAGCTTTAGCTGCCTTAATCATATACGCTACCGCATCTGTGACTATCAACAAAAATTTTTCTTCATTTTCCTGAACAGGCCATGGAACACGCAATGCATCACGAACAACATGTGTAATGCTGGAGTGATTTGTATCCTCTAGTGCTCTGGAGGCAATAAGGTTCGTGGTTCACCTTCCACAAGCTTTCTAAGGTGACATTGGCAATGTATCTTCCACAGGAATTGGTTGTTTTATCTACAGACAGCCATATATTTGAATCACCAATATCAGCTCTGATCTCTTGGAGCACCTAAAATAAAATAAAACATAAAAAATTAAATATATAAGTACTTTAAACATTACAATAAGATTCCTAAATATCTTAGTTAAGTTATACAGCATTACAAGGGGCTTTATTTTCTCATGAAGTAAAATAGCTTATGTTTGTGTTAAACAGAATGCCATTTCTGTGGATATATTGTGAAATGAAAAATCGTATATTTTTAACTCTATATAAGAGAGAATAGCAACTCAAGCATTACATCAGTAATTTTAAAAAATAACTACATAACCTTAAATTGTATGAAAAAGAAAATATCCGTAAATTACAATACTAGTTATAGCTTATTAAATTTCTATATGATTTTCCCTAGATATTGGTATTAAAAAAATAAAAATTACATATAGATTATCACGTGAATGAAATAACAAATAAAAGTGTTGAATGAGTCTACTTGCTTTGTTAACCAGCACTCTTTAGCAAGTTTTGTTAATTTATTTACTTAATTTATTTATTGTATGAGATTTTCAGTTTCCGATAGACTTTTTCAAAGTGTATGAGTTGTTTTTCCTGTAATCCAACCAGTTCACTCAGTAAGTCAAATTTTGCAATATATCACAAATTAAATGTTCCTGAAATTTGTATTTTAAACACATACAATGCTAATTTTAACTAAGAGAAAATTTGTGGAAAAACAACTCATGCATATCACTCTTATAATAAATACGGCTCTTATGTAATATTCAAGTTTATTCATTTTCATAATTTCATTAATTAAATGAACTTACCTCTTCATAAAGAGAGTCAATGTAATTTTCCCTTAGTGTAGACTCGTCAGGAATGTTTCTTTCACAATATTTATCCAAGAATCCTCGTAGTTCTGAATAGTCTAATTTCTTTAAAGGAATGTCTGTGACCGCAAAGCTTTCAACAGGTCTGTTGAAAAAACATCATTTCCACTGTTCCTTGCAGAAAATGGCGATGTTAAACTTGTTTGAATTTTTGACGTGATTATCCCAGCAGCATTTTTCTTGTGAGCTGCTGTTTGTAAGTATTGCGTGATCCGAAACTTTCTGTCACAGGGGACCTGTAAGTAAAATGAATAATTAATCAAATGTAACTTTATTGTACATGAAAAGACGTTCAGTACCGAATTATATTGATTTAATAATGTGATACACTGATAATAAGTTATATAAAATTGAAGCTGTATCATCTTCGTTGTGTCCTAGTTATTGGATCGCCATTTGAAGCTGAAGTCATTGGTGACGTGACGTTGCCCTTCGATGTAGCTCGCCCCGGCTAGTTCTGCAAAAGATCTCTTTATCTCGGGTTTGCGTAAGTGTAATGGACAACCCAAGAACAACTCTATATATTATTTATTTTAAATATTTTTGGGAGCTATGCCGAAAATATTTGTATCTGTAGAGGAATCGCAATCACATCCGCGCAGCACGACCTCCCGTACTGGTCTCTGGTTGAGTACTGCCCCGACGCTTTCTCTCTTACCCACGCTAAGAAGCCGTTCGCTCCATTTGAATGTCATGACGTCATCCAAGAAAGCCTCGTATCCAAAATGCTATTTCCTTTTCCCGCAATTTAGAAATGTCCCTTTCTATTATAACATGTTCTTTTATGAATTTCAAATATATAATTACTTTTTTAGGATTAAACGATGTTTACTTTATATTTTATTAGATATCTCGCGCGACTTTTAAGGTTTGTAGAACTGACTTTCGAACGTGTATTTAAACTATGTGGTATGACGTCATGACTCGTTAATTTCAAACCAATAATGTGTTTATCCTACGAATTTAACGACTATTATTTACTCATATCTTGCTCACCTTACAACACTTCCTGCTCTATTATCTATTTATGTTATTACTCAACACTTATCGCAAATCTCACATCCGGCAATTAAATTAAAACGTGTCTTTTTCAAAAGCCCATTCGATCGGAAATCTAAATTTCGGTATCAAATGCCCCCATTTATATTATTTTATTATTTCATAATAAAATAATGTAAATGTCTTGCCCAAAAGAAAAATTAAAATTTACTCCTGTATTTTGAATAATCGGCAACACTCCCATTATATACAATTTTCAATTACACTGTTTTTGAAATTGGTTATTAACACATTTTCTCATTAATCTTTTTAACATGACAAACAATTATACACTTGACTTAACATTAATCCTTAAATACTAATTACAATATGTTATGGTTTCTTCTGTGAAGCTTTTATATAAAGGTTAAATTTCAAGAGTCTTTCTTTATACTTCCTTCTTTTAGTTCATGTTTGCTCACTTCGCTCTCACTATCACTTGCACTGTGATTTTTTTTTTTTTTTTTTTTTTTTTTTTTTTTTTTTTTTTTTTTTTTTTTTTTTCACTTTTGTTATTGTAACACATATCTTTACTAGATCCTTTAAGCACTAAACTGTACATATATTTTTATAAATCCATTACACTCTTCAGACAAGTTCTTTCTTTGTCTTGCTGTGATAACTATCTATACATCTAAATATTTTAACAAATGTTTACAAATTAAATATTCTGTTTTCTCTCTATGCGGAGATGAACAATTTAACAATCTTTCTGAAGCTGTTATTGTGAGCTCTATACAATATATTTTTAAGCTCATTGTAGTATATAGCAATTCACATTCTGCATTTTTCATGAATATGTAAGTACCTGACCAATATATGATTTTCAAGTAAGCTAACACTTACATTTTATCTCA
Source organism: Tenodera sinensis (assembly GCA_030765045.1). Taxonomy (NCBI): domain Eukaryota; kingdom Metazoa; phylum Arthropoda; class Insecta; order Mantodea; family Mantidae; genus Tenodera; species Tenodera sinensis. The sequence continues at coordinate 277,106,228 of CM060964.1, read as the reverse complement.
AAGCTGATTGGGGGCCAATAGACAAATGACACTTCCAATTTTTCTTTTACATTAAATCAAGGTTCCAAGGCACCACACGGTTTCTTGTATGGTCGAAGGAGTTGTTTATGCCATCTTCCCAGACATTTTTCATTTTTAACATCTCTTAATTCATAGGTATGATAACCAAATTTTGATATAATTTCTGCAGGACCTTTATATAACAATTCCATCCTTTTGTTCCTACCTCGCAAGGCACTTGATAACTTATGGTCTTTAACTAGTACCCAATCGCCTATCTTAGGTTCCCATTTATGTCTTCTACTCTTTTTCTTTAATTTTCGCTTCTCTGCCTTTTTCTTGATTCGTTCAAAAGCAATTTTCGCTCTTTCTTCCTCACTTGACTGAATGTCATTAATTTTCAGTGTTTTTGGTACCCCGATCAATATTGGTTCTGGTTCAATTCCTAACATTAATTTTATTGGTGCAAACCCAGTAGTTACATTAATGGTGTGATTGATAATCTTTTCTATCAATGGACAATATTTCACCCAATCCTTGTGATTATGATGTGTAAGTACACGTAAATAAATTCCTACATCTCGGAGGACACGTTCTGTTGGATTCCCTGATGGAAAATATGATGAACAATAATTTAGTTTTCTCGCGTCTAATGTCACCTTAATCTTTCCATTGGCCTTATTTACAATACATAGGGGATTCACAAATTCTGAATTCGAAATTTGAATAACCTCATCTTCTAACATTGACTTTATAACTGCATCTACCTCTTCTCTTATTGTACTAGGGATAGCTCTCGCTTTATGTGTAAAAGGTTTGATAGGTATCATCTCAAACGAATGAGTATAAATATTACATTTACCAGGTTTCTCAGAGAATACTTCTTTATTTCGGATTAATATTTCAAACAGTTTATCCCTCTGTTGTTCATTTAGTTGATCAGCCTGAGTTACTTTTTTTTCCCTCAACAATTCCTCTAAGTCTTCACTACTCTCCCTATCATAGTACCTAGTTGCATCAGAAACCCTCAAATTGTCTATGAAATCATTTTTATCCCATTCTACATTTTCTTTATTATCGACACTGTACTCTTTGACATTTACTTCGGTTAATTCCATAGCTCCTACTTTAACATATTCTACAAAGAATGTATCCCCTTGGATTTCTTCTTCCTCTTTTTCTCTTACAATAGTTTCTGAACTACTATCTTCCACAAAAGGCACTATAATGGTCTCATCTTCAACTTTCATTTCTAGAATCATGTTTTTAAAATTCACCACAGCTTCCCAGGCATAAAGACAATCACAACCTATTATAATATCTGTCACAAGTCTTCCTACAATCAGAAATAAAATTCCTAGTATTCTCCCATTTATTTCAATATTTATCATTGCTTGAAATTTTACTCTCTCTTTTCGTTTTCCCACAGCTAGCGAGCAATATATCCCATTAACTGGTAAAGACATTACTTTAAAGCCACTACTTTGTAATTTCTCATAAAAATTTTGTGAGCATACTGTGCTATTTGATCCCGTATCTATAATTGCATTGTATTGTTTTCCATTTACTCCAATTTTGATTTTAGGTGGATCTCCTACTTTTTCGTTTTCGTCGTTTCTATTTTTCCATTCTCTTTTCTTTTGTATCATCATTTGCCTTCCAGGACTATTTATTTCCGAGTACTTATCACAATCATTACTAGGATACCCAGTTCTCACTGAAGGCGCGTTTGACCAGGTCTGGCGTTTCCCTGATTTTTATGTATTGCTCCTGTACTATTTCCCAAATTGTTACTTCTGTTTTCCTGCATTAAATCGGGGTTACTTCCTACCATGTTTTTGACCGTGTTAATGGCCTCGACCATTTCCGCATTTTCGGGGGAATTTCGTCCATTTGAATACCTTTCTCCCTGTCTTGGTGACCTCGGTCTAAACTCATTATCTCCGTTTGTCCAATACCCATCATTTGAATTTCTACTATGTCCAAAATAACGTCCCCGTCTACCTCGATCAAATCTATTCGTATTCATATAATTCACCCTTATATTTCTTCCCCTTAGATTACCATTTCTATTTTGGTGACGCCCTTCCTGGTTATATCTACCTTGATTTTCCCACCGGAATGATTCCATCCTTGGTACTGGTCCTTTATATCTTTCCCTAATCTCACTTCTATTCTGATAATACTGTGCCCCTTGCCCGAAAGAATTTACAGTTTCTTTTTCTTCATATTTATTTCCAAATGCGTGTTTCGGCTTATTGACTTCTAAGGCTGATAATAATTCGATCATAGCTGCAATGCTATCGGGTCGGGCTATGATTAGGTAGTGTTGAAGCGTTTCCGGAAAATGTGGAGTAACTATATTTATTAGATCTTTTTCATCTAAGGGAGGGTCCAACATCTTCGATTTTCTCGCTATTCTCATAAAATAGTTTACCATCGATTCCTCCGATCTAGGATTAAATTTTCCATTGCTTAATTCAACTCTAATATTAGCCTGCCTACTAGCTCCCCAATATCTGGTTAAAAAGATGTTTCTAAAGGTCCTGTAGTCATTATTGTTACCCATAGAAAGGCCTAGCCAATTAGCAGCATTACCCTTTAGGCATTTTCTTACTATCACCATCTTGTACTCCTCTGGTATACGTTTCACCGTGAAGTACTCTTGTAACCCTTCTAAAAAGGCTTTAGGATCATCTGAATCTTCATTTTCAAAAACTGGAGGTGTCATTTCATTTAAGACATGGTTAGGCCAATGTAAATTTGAATTGTCACCTATCCCTGAGCTATTTCCGAGATCAGAATGAGAATTACTGTTACCCCTATTTTGCATCGAAATGTCAGCTGATACACCTGGTATTGCCTCATTTCTTGCAACTTCATTACTAAGATTGTTGTGATTACATGCATTTTCATTTAATTTCAAATTTTCTAAGGCCTCTTTTACCTGAGTAATTTCTGTTACTACTCCTTTTATTTTGTCTGTAACATCCTCCAAATTTCTAGCCTGCCTTTCACTTTCTACATCAGATCTTTCTATTCTAACTTTACACCCCTGTAACTCTTCTCTAATTTCTTCCCTTTGTTTGTCTAATCTATATGTTACTTTTTCCCTTTCTTTATCTAATTTTTCACTCACTTGTTGACCTAATTTCTTTTCAGAATTCTTTACTTCTTGCCTTATTGTCTCTAATTCTCCCTTAACCTGTTCTACCTGTTCTCTATTTTCTTTTACTTCACTACTAACTTTATTAATTTCCTCCCTAACTTCTTCCCTAAAGGTTTCTAAAGCTCTCTTCTGATTCTCCAATTGCATTCCCAATTCCTGTTGTCCCTTCTCTAATTTCTGTCCTAACTCTATACTAGTTTCATCTATCTTTTGACTTAACTCTGTACTCATCTTTTTCACTGTTCTTAATTCTTTACTATTTTCATCTATCTTTTTACTTAACTCTGTACTCATCTTTTTCATTATCGTTTGAAACATATTCTCTATTTCTGACATAAATGCTGGCCTTTCTGAATTACTACTAAACATTTCTGAACTACCTCTAGGTGTTTCTCTAACGTTCTGATCTTCTACTTCTTGGCATATTCTGCTACCAATTACATTCTGATTAAATTCTTCCATCCTACTTACACTTTTCTCAATTTCCGGACTTTCAAAACCTAAAAATTCGGTATCACTGTCTTCCATTTCTAAGCTATTTACATGTGTTTTTCTACTCACCAAAATTTTCAATATTTTCACTATTTCACTTTAACTGCACTTAAACTTGTTCACTACACGTTTCACAGATGTTGACACGCTGGGCACCTTCTTGTCTGCTGGTTCGATGCTGATCTGGTCGTCTTGGGGGGTTGGTCCATTCTTTCGATGCCCCACGTTGGGCGCCAATTTGAAGCTGTATCATCTTCGTTGTGTCCTAGTTATTGGATCGCCATTTGAAGCTGAAGTCGTTGGTGACGTGACGTTGCCCTTCGATGTAGCTCGCCCCGGCTAGTTCTGCAAAAGATCTCTTTATCTCGGGTTTGCGTAAGTGTAATGGACAACCCAAGAACAACTCTATATATTATTTATTTTAAATATTTTCGGGAGCTATGCCGAAAATATTTGTATCTGTAGAGGAATCGCAATCACATTCGCGCAGCACGACCTCCCGTACTGGTCTCTGGTTGAGTACTGCCCCGACGCTTTCTCTCTTACCCACGCTAAGAAGCCGTTCGCTCCATTTGAATGTCATGACGTCATCCAAGAAAGCCTCGTATCCAAAATGCTATTTCCTTTTCCCGCAATTTAGAAATGTCCCTTTCTATTATAACATGTTCTTTTATGAATTTCAAATATATAATTACTTTTTTAGGATTAAACGATGTTTACTTTATATTTTATTAGATATCTCGCGCGACTTTTAAGGTTTGTAGAACTGACTTTCGAACGTGTATTTAAACTATGTGGTATGACGTCATGACTCGTTAATTTCAAACCAATAATGTGTTTATCCTACGAATTTAACGACTATTATTTACTCATATCTTGCTCACCTTACAACACTTCCTGCTCTATTATCTATTTATGTTATTACTCAACACTTATCGCAAATCTCACATCCGGCAATTAAATTAAAACGTGTCTTTTTCAAAAGCCCATTCGATCGGAAATCTAAATTTCGGTATCAAAATATTCACATGTTTGTTGCAGCCCTGGCATAGAACAATTTTTCCATTTGTTGTTAATGTAGGATTCCCACCAATCCTCTGATGAAGCAAAGATATTTTACTGGATTTTCCCTTCGGCATTGAAATACACTTATCTTAGTCCATTAACACTCACAAAATGGTGAGAAACAGCTAAGAATTTAAACTTTGATTCCCACTTTGTTTTGTCACTGTGGTCAATAATAATGTACAATAAAGCTAATGTTCAAACTTCGAAGAATATTGACGGTTGAAAACGAAAAGAAAGAAATTACCAGAAACTGTCCATTGTTGGCAAGCACGTTCTTTTCTTCCAAAATCTTCCTTTTAGGAAATGGTTGAGGCCAGATTGCTTTGTTGACCTGTTGAGATTTAAAACTGCAGACTCGTGCTCGGCATTGTTACTGTTGTGCGAAAAGGCAAATATTTTATAAACATAGGGATGCTGGCTTTCTATGAAAACAAGATTATCTTCATTTGCAATAACATGACAATAAAGCAGAAACTTGTCATTTTAAGGGGTTAAAAACTAATATTTTAACATTAAATGTAGAAAAAAGTGTAATATATGCACCCATACGCACATATTAGTGAAATATGCGCTAACCTCATAAATATATGCATTTCTGTGCACTATAAAATTTTGCCAATTGATTCCAAATGACATGAAACACATTTTCCTCTTCCATGCATATGTTTATATTTGAAGCAATAAAACATGCAGAAATCCACCCTCTAGTTATAACATTACTTTCTTAGTACATACAGTAAGTAGAGGAAGTATTATGTTACACCCAACAATTCAATACCAAAATTTCACAAAAAATACATGTTTTGATGCTCCCTGAATCAAAGAAAGCATTTTTAGAAGAATGTGTTTGTGTGCGTGCACCCATGTGTGTGCATGTGCGCGTGCAAGTGCGTGAGTGCAGGTGCATGGGTGTGAGTGTGTGAAGAGGATAACCCAAAAGTCACTTAAATACCAAATTTTGTGTTACTAGTTCAGTGTTCCCCAAGAATGCAACATGATTTTAAAGAACCCCAACCAAACCTATCCTTTACATGAAAAAGTATTCGTAATTTTTTATCTCAAAAATGGCCACTATGATTTCAATTAAGATCTCATATGTATAACTTGTATAACTGGTAAACTGTAAAAGATGGACAAAATATTACTGCAGAAATTGTTGATCTCATTGAAAGATACAATTTGCATTATTTTTTTTTTGGGTGGGGGGGGGGAGGTGCAATGACATAGAAATTGAGATTTATCTGACTTTCAACACTTCATGATCATGCCTTTGTGAATTTAAATCCCGATGTTTTTAAGTTTATGACGTTAAGATGGTATTAACAAACAATATAGGTGCTGAAAATGTGTTATTTTTACATGTGCTTTTGGAACATATATTGATCGCTGGAACCAGGCAATTAAAATTATTGTGACTTATTACAATAATTCCAAGATTTTATAAGGAGTTATCATGAATTAAAGCTATACTAGATGAAGGACTTCCATTTTAGGGTCGGTTTTATAAGAAATTCATTAATTATAATTCAGTTTTGATTTGTACGAGCATTCTGCTCTACATGTGTGCACATTTGTACATTGTTTTAATTCTGTTATCGGTCTTCCAATAGAAAATGTTTTGCAAGCCAGTGTACATTTTCTTTTTCAAAGAGATATAATTGTTTGTATGTGCTCAAATCCGAGTACCTGTGTCTTGTATACATTTTTGTTTTCTGCTCAGGGACCACCATCATGAACTCCACCATGAAACTAAATTGCAGTTAAGCAAGCTGAGGTAGCTATGAAGGTACCTCAAAAATGGCCAGCAAAAGCTTGCTAACAGCAAGCAAGGCTTGTTTTTATTTATACCATTTCCCAAGCAATGGCTCAGACATCAAGGTCAGCAAGCTTTAGCTTGTGAGAAGGTTGAGGAAAATAATTTTTTTTAATTATATGAAACCAAGCTTTTGCTTGTAATTTGTGAGAAAAAAGATAGTGCTTCCGTTTATTTATAACACCCAGTGTGTTTTATCTGCTTTAACTCTTGTTATATTTCTTTCTTCTTTTAATTTTGATAGATTTTTTTCAAGAGGCCAAAAACATTAATAATTGAAGTATTTGCCTTTAGGGATATATTTATTTGCTATTTTTAATATAACTTCATTGAATTCCTTGTTTAATTTCCAGTTTGATTATTTCACTTATCTCACATTTCTTATTAGAAAGGTTGTTTTTACATTGATTTCAGGTGCTGCAAAGTTTTTGGTGGGTTTAAGGGAGACAATGCACTTGATATGAATTCATTTGGAAAAATATTTTTTGTTTTTCTGTAAGAATGGCTTCTTGCATTTTAACAATATGTATATTTTCATCTGTCATGATTTTCTGAGTTTTACATTTTTTGTTCTGGGGTAGTAAGGGGTAGTGATGTGCCTCCTATAGCCTCTCCTACCCAATTCCCATCCTCATCCTGCCCGTGGTGCACCCTGCTTTTAACAGATGAGGCTCTGGGGACCGAATCACAGCGGTATAACTGTTTCATCTAAAATGGAGGAAATGTCATTTACATATGTGCTGGCCTATCACAGCACAACACCGTCCCTCAGAGGCACATGAGGGGAAGGTCGGTGGATCTAAATACCACCTATTTAGTCCTCCCGGCTAGGTCCGATGGACCCGTTGACCAATGATAGGTGTGGTCCCCCTTGCAAAATGGGGGTTTAAGTCGGGTGATGTAACTGCCACATTGTAAAACTGGTGCCCGTTAAGAAAACAGTTACATGAAAGCCACATACATGAATATGAGTCCTAAAGATAAACATTCTGGAGTTAAAACTGTCCCCCAATCGGATCTCCGGGTGGGGACATCTTTAGGCAAATTTCATCACAACAATTCCAATACTTTAAGAATTTTACAATGGAATGCAGGAGGCATGTCCCAGCCTAAAAAACAAGAGCTAATGAAAATATTAAAAGACCAAGATATAGATGTCTTCACAGTACAAGAAGCCAATATATCAGAAGAACAGGAAGTATACTTTGAAATGGATCAGTACACTACACATATACTTCCAAAAGCTCGTCAAATAGCAAGTGGTATTCTTACAGGAATTAAAAGAAATATGAAAGCTACTATCCAAATCCAAAAAACAATGGAAGAACAAGATAAATCAGAAATAGTTAAAATTGAAGTATGGAAAAGTAACTACCACTATAAAATTTACAGTATCTACAATCCTCCAGACAATACACTAGATCTAAATTCTATTCCCATAGAACCCAAAAGTATTTTAATAGGTGATTTTAATGCACACTCCCCTAGGTGGGGCTACAGAGATATAAATTCAGCAGGAAGAGTCATAGAAGACCTATTAAACTCATCAACAATGGAATTAATATTTAATCCAAATGATCCACCCACTTACCTTCATTATAATGGTTCAGGTACAAATCCTGATCTTTTGATGGTGTCATCTGACATAATTGACAATACAAAAAGAGAAATAATAGAAGACCCAGGTTCAGGCCACAGAATCACAATAAACTCCATAAGAGGTCTAATAAATAAAAGTAACAAACCAAAAATTAAAACTTCTTGGAATTTTAAAAAAGCAGATTGGTCCAGTTTCCAAAATGAGATAGAAGGGAAGTATAATATACTGTTAGAATCAGAGTTCAAGTCTATAGATGAAATGAATAAAAAAATTTGTGAAATATTATTGACAGCAGCCAAAACACATATCCCCAAAGGAAAGTTGAAGAAATATAGCTACTTTTGGTCTCCATCTTTATCTAAGTTAAAACACGAAAGAAATATAGCAAGAGTCAAAGCCGAAAGAACCAAGTGTCCAGAAGATGTACAAAACTGGAGAAGAAAAGCAGCCATTTTTAAGAAAGAATTAATTACAGCAAAGAGGGCCAGTTTCACAAATTTTGTAGAACATATGGACTATAGGAAAGATGGAAATAAAATATACAAATTCCTTAATAAAACAAAATTATCAAAAAACACAAGTGAACCATTAAAACATAATAACGAAAGCTTAACTACAGATAGGGAAATAGCAGAATCCCTTAACAAGTTTTATGCTCAGTCACAAAGAATACCCCAAGCATATAAAAAACAAGATAAGGCTATCCAAAAAACTATCAGAGAAACTAATAAGCCAAAAGGTATACGAAATGATATTTTTATTCAGGATTTTAACGAAACAGAACTGGATTTAGCAATAGAACAATTACAGAACAAAAAATCTCCAGGACCTGACAAGATCCACCCAGAGTTTATTAAACACCTTGGCAGGAAAGGAAAAGGAATCCTACTTAAACTATATAACACGTGTTTGAGAATGACTGTACCTTCCGATTGGAAAAAAGCCATTATCATCCCGATTTTAAAGAAAAACAAACCCTCAAACAATATTAATAGTTTCAGGCCAATATCTTTGACCAGTGTTATTGCAAAAGTGTTGGAAAGAATGGTGGCATCTAGACTTAACTGGTTCCTAGAATATTACAACTTAATTAATAGTTCACAGACCGGCTTCAGACAGAATCATAGTACAAGTGAAAATGTACTCCTACTAAGCCAAGACATCAAGGAAGCTTTCAATAGAAAGGAGGATACCTTGGCAGTATTCATTGATTTTAAATCAGCATATGACTCAGTCTGGAGAAACAAATTAATTGAGAAGTTGCAATCAATAGGTGTGAAAAGTAACATGCTTAAATGGATAACTCAGTTTATTTCACAAAGATTTTGTGCCACAAAATATAATACATACATTTCCAAATATAAACAAACACACCGAGGACTTCCACAAGGTGCTGTTCTGAGCACAACACTCTTTAACATATATATAAATGACCTTCCATCAATAATAAAAGCTTTAGAAACCAAAATTGCTTTATTTGCTGACGATGTAGTCATTTGGACTTCAGGCTCTCCAAAAAAAACCGAATTAATTAAAGACAGAATAGAAACAGCCCTAAACAAAGTACATGAATGGAGCTCCGAAAACCTCATGACTATCAATGAGGAAAAAACAAATTATGAATTATTTACACTAAAATACAAACCAGTTAATATTAACATAAATTATAATGGTAAACCACTCAAAGCAGTTGATGATGCCAAATACTTAGGCATCACTTTCAACAGAAAGCTAAGTTGGAAAAAACATATAACAAACATCTCAGAAAAGGTTGAAAAGAAACTGCAAATCCTGAAAAGTTAGCTGGTGCTAAATGGGGCTGCTCAAGGAGAGTCCTTAACACAACATACAAAATGTATGTTAAACCAAACCTCTTGTACTGTTCTGAAGCTTTAATAACGGCAGCAAATGCTAACATCAATAAACTTGAACAGATACAAAATCAGGCTCTTCGCCTAATCACTGGAGCAGTTAAATCCACACCTATTGATGCCATGCTTGCCTTAACACGGACCCCATCAATAACAACAAAAATGGAAGAACAAGCATTGCTCCAACACGAGAAAATGTTACGACTGCCAAACTCTAAATGGACAGAAGAGAACCTCCCCCCTTCAATCCTTAAAACTCATAATAGTTTCCTAGAAAAGGTAACACAGATTAAATCCAAATTGAACATTCCTAACACCAGAGAAAATCTACTTATAAGAGAAAATCCATTGGAATTATTGCAACCTAGTTTCAATTTGGAATTAATAGAGGAAATAAGTAAATCAGACACACCAAAAGAAATACAAAAACTTCTAGCTCTGGAAACAATCAATACTAGGTATCCCACAGAAGAATGGCTGCACATATATACTGATGGATCCTCCAAGGAAAACCTTACTGGAGCTGGAGTTACGTGTTCACATTTTTCCTTTTATCATTCTGTTGGCAGAGACATAACAAATTATGATGGAGAAATAGAGGCTATATACATTGCTCTCCGACAATTATTAAATCTTCCCTTAAATAAATTTAACAAGGCAGTCATTCTTTCGGATTCTAAAGCTGCAATTCAGGGAATATGTTCAAATACTACAAAGAAGTCAACAAAAATTAGAGAATGCTACAAAATGTTAACACAACTCCAAAAAGTTAATAAGACTGTTCAGCTCCAATGGATTCCAGCACACTGTGGAGTCATGGGGAATGAAGCTGCAGACTCACTTGCAAAGAAAGGCACAACAATAAAACAAAAGTCTAAATTCAATTTCTCATATTCCTCAATAAAACGCTTGATCATTAAAAAATTTTCTCATTCATACCTACAAGAAATAGAAACAAATGCCAAAGATAAAAAATGGATTACACTACTTTCCAACCCAGATATAATCCCCCAGAGACCACGGAAAACAGCGGTTGCAGCCTTCCGACTATTGACAAATCACGACTGCTTAGCAAGTCATCTCTACAGAATAGGTATCTCAGCCTCACCAATATGTGTCCTGTGTAACGATCCAGCAGAAATGAATGAAGACCACTTGAAGACCTGTGAAGCATTAAGATCAGAAGAAACTACAGTTCAAAAGTATTGGAAAGCACGAATGCTAATGGCTTCATTGCCAGATGCAAGGCACTAGAAAACAACAACAACATTTTTTGTTCTTGACGTGCCTCCTGGATTAGAATATTTTAGGGTATTGGAAGCATTTTTATAAGTACCTATGGTTGTCCCCACCCAGAGATCTGATTAGGGACCATTTTTACCTCTGGAACTATTATGCTTAGGCCTCATTATTTTGGCTGATTTATAGTCATTTTAACGTGCACACTGTCCTGGGAGGATTTTGCAAAAGTTGGAGGTTAAAGATAAACTATAAAAAGACTAGGATTATGGTCTTAAAAAAGGGATATATATTAAAAAGAGAAGAAAAATGGAGAATGAAAGCATAGGAAATAGCTATAGTGAGAAAAATTTAGTACTTGGGGGTTCAGTTAAGTAGTAATGGAAGATGGCATGACCAAAAGAAAGCAGTTTTAGCCAAGTGTAAAATGGCCATGAAGAGGATTAGAGTATGTGTATTTAAAATACCAGGATACAAATTAAATGGTTAGAAAGAGTCTATAAGGCAATAGTTGTAGCCAAAATGTTGTATGGGATAGAGGTATGGGGATATGACAAATGGTGGCAAGGGATGGACTTCAAAGTTTTGGTGGGCTAATTTTGGGTTTACCAGTTGCATCATCTGAGGGAGTAGTACTGCTGGAATTAGGTAAAGCAGGAAGTAAATGGCTAATAATTGCAGGATTTATAACGTTTTGGTATCGGGTTAGAGCATTAGAAGACTAGAATATAGTAAAACAATGCATGATTATGCAAGAGAAAACATTAATGCCTACAGTTTGGCTTTATCTATACAAGAAATTACAGAGGAAATAGGAATGGTGAATGTATGTAAGAGACATTTTAGAAGGAAAGTTTTGGAAAGAGATCAGAGAATTGAGGATATCAATATACAAGAGATATTTAGCAGTATTAGGGATAAGAGAACCTTGGTATTGTACAGGCAAATCAAAAAAGATTGGGACAGGGAAAATATATTGAAGTGTTTAATAAATTGGAAATGGAAGGGTGGACATGGTTTAGATCTGGGACAAAGAAATGCGGATTGGACCTATGTGAGGAAATGGAGAATGACTTACATTTTATTTTGGACTGTAAAGAGCAAAATTATGGAGGGATCAATGGATACCAGTTAGGTGGTTGAAATTACCCAGAGAAATAATTAAAATGAGAATTAGAAAGTCTAGCAATACAGAAGAGATCAGGAATTTGGGTGAATTATTAGGAAAGACTAAAGAAAAATAAAATAGGCCTTTTAAAATTATAAAATTGTATACTTGCAAAGATACCTATAAAAAAATTGGTATATTTAATTAAAAGAGTGTATTAAAAATAGGTAGATTGTGAACCTGGTGTATAATGTATTAATAACCATAGTGTTTATATTTGCACCAGGTGCAACTCAAGTGCATTTAGATTGTATATTAGAAAGAATAAGTATGTGCATATGTAATTGGGATGAGATGTGAAGAATTAATAGGTTGTGTATAATGGACATGAAATACAATTGAGTCATTCATTCATACTAGATCCTTTGGATCTAGTAGGGAAGACCTGGGAAAGCCACTGATAATTCTCTATCTCCCTAATAGAGATGTTTATACACCATGGCAAGTCAGTGTGTATGAAGGATTTTCTGTCAGGGTTTCCTTCCCTTAAATGTCTTACACAGCTTCCGAGAGTCCTCATCCTGGAGTTTGAAAATGGAGTTGTCTCTTGAGTTATGCAGCATTTCCTCTGTATGTGATGTTACAATTATACCACTGATTCTCTGTCCTCAGAGCCTCATTTGTAAAAGCAGGGTGCACCATGAGCAGGAAGAGGTTTGGATTTGGATAGGAGAGGTTATGGGAGGCACACTGCTATCTCTTACATCCCACAATATAAAAAGTATGCATAGATGATGAAACTGAAGAGCTGACTTGTACCCTTTTATAGTGTTACATAGCTAAATTCTATGGAAATACAAGCAGATATTTTACATGTGATAGATAATGTGTGCTAGGCAATATAAAATATTAAGTTAATAGCACAGAAAATGGTATGATGGTGATGGTAATTATATCTGACTCTACTTATAGTAGGCATGAGGAAAAAAACAGAAGACAGGTATATATTTCCCTCTCCCCAAGTTACTAGCTGGCTGGCAGGCAAAATGTGACATAATATTATTCTTTCTACTCTTTACCTACAGCAAGTAAGTAGAGCAAGTATTTGCAATTTAACATCAAATATGTTGTTGTTGGCTAATGCTGGATTTATGACAATGAAGCCATTAATCCTCTTGCTCTCCAATATGTTTCACTGATGGATAGGGCGCTAGAAGTGGCTGGGCATATTTGAAGATGGTCTTGGACCTTTCCTCTTGCAGATCACATAGAGGACAGAGTGGTGAAGAATATATCTCAATTCTGTTCAAATCTTTTGCCAGACAACCATGTCCCATAATCAACCTGAAGGTTGGAACTGCCATTTTTCGATTGTTGTTGTAGTGTTTAACACCTGCTTTTACTACTATGGCACTGCAGGCGGTGACACTGATGACACATGGAATGAAGATGGAGCACCAGTGGAATGAGATGGCGGGGGAAACCGGAGCACCTGGAGAAAACCCGCCCTGACGCCACTTCGTCCACCATGAATACCACATGCAGGTCCCTGGGATCGAACCCAGGCCGCCTAGGTGGTAGGCGAGCATGCTAACCGCTCGGCCATGGCACCGCCGTACCGTTTTTCGAGGATACTCAGGAATTACTATTTGGATGTTTGGTAGTTCCCATCTTTTATTTTTTAATTTTTCATAGTAATATTTTGCAATAATGATTTTGAATTCAGAGTTGACTAATCTTTTAGCTGCATAAAATGGCAGATAAGCTATAGATTTCTGTACACTGCTGGTACCCTTTTTTGCAAGATAATCAGCTTTGTCATTACCACTCAGTCCAAGTGAGCCTGTATCCATTGGAAGACTAGGTATTTTTGCAGTACTGTTAGGTAGGTAAGGATTTTAAAACATTCTATAATTGTTTGGTTTCTTGGTGACAACTTGGAAGTAATTGCTATAATTAAAAGTTAAAGTTAAACCCGTGGCACTACAGTCCATATTGGACCAGCACCTGCCAACCCAACTGCCGGCCTCATGCCCACACACGCAAGGTAGAGGTGGACGATCATACAATCGATACGGGGAGGAGATGTGGTCAGCAGCTCGATACCCCCAGCTGGAAAGTTGACTTCATGACCAGGGCCACTTACCTATTGCAAGCTCCTCAATTTCCTCACAATGCTAAGTGGGCACCGGTCCTATACCCGGGACTTAAAATCTGCACCCCCAGGGGTGGGATTGAACCTGGGCTGCATTCCATAGCAGGGAACTAAGGAATAATGCCCTAGCCCACTACGCCATGGTGCAGGACAATTGCTATAATTGCTGTCCTGGAATCTGAGAGAATAACTGTTTGATGAAAATGTGAAATTCTATACAAAAACTAATGTAGGGTCATTCAAATTGCTTCAATTTCTCCATCAAAGTTTGTAGTTCCATAACCTAAAGATTTGTAATAGGAAAAGAGGTAACACATAACTCCAGCCACTCCTCCAACTCAGTTTTATATCAGTGATCCATCTGTATAAATATGGAGCCATTCATGTTCCGGAAGTCTAGTATTGATTGTTTCTAATGCCAATAATTTTAGAACACTAGTTGGAGTATCACTTTTCTTAACTTCTTCTGTCAGTTGTAAATAATATGTGATGTCTAATGTTTGTGTCAGATTGACTTGAGATATGAAGTTTTCCTTTGAATTAGGAAGGTATATATTCTTCTTGATGTCTTGAATTTTGGAAAGAAAGCTCTCCTGAGTGTTTAGTGAATGTGTAAAATTTCTCTTGTTCTCTTGTATTGAATGGGAGTCTGGTCAACTTTTTGTGTTGAAAAGTAAATAGGTAAATATAAAACATTGCATTTCTATTTTAATCATATAGAAAATTGTATGAACTCATTGTAGAAGGGGAGTTAAGAAACAATTGTTATTGCATTTCATAAAGGAAAAATCTGATGTGTTGCACTCACATAACTTTCTCTACTCTTGTATAACCATTCTCAGAAACCCTTATGCCTATATCTTCTTCCTGTTAGTTGAGATAAACATTTGCAGAAATTATCTTATTGATTATCTTCTTGTAGGTACAAGAGGAATATGTGAATACAGTGCACTTTAAGTGATAGTCAAATGTTTTAAGGTTTCAAATTCTACTCTTTGAACAGTTAACGGGGCCCTAATGACCAAGTTGTCGACGGGTCCTTAAACCCAACACACTCACTCACTTGAACAGTTAACATATAAAAAAATGAATAATGATGTTCCATTTGACATAATAATAATAATAATAATAATAATAATAATAATAATAATAATAATAATGATGATGATGATGATGATGATGATGATGATGATGATGATGATGATGATGATGATGATGATGATGATGATGATGATGATGATGATGATGATGATGATGATGATGATGATGATGATGATGATGATGATGATGATGATGATGATGATGATAGTGACAGTGACAGGGACAGTGACAATGACAATGATGATAATGATGATAATAATGATAATAATTATACTAATGATACTAATGATGATAATGATAATGATAATAATAATAATAATAATAATAATAATAATAATAATAATAATAATAATAATAATAATAATAATAATAATAATAATAATAATAATAATAATAATAATAATAATAATAATAATAATAATAATAATAATAATGATTATGATGATGATGATAGTGACAGTGACAGTGACAGTGACAATGACAATGATGATAATGATGATAATAATGATAATAATGATAATAATTATACTAATGATACTAATGATGATAATGATAATGATAATAATAATAATAATAATAATAATAATAATAATAATAATAATAATAATAATAATAATAATAATAATAATAATAATAATAATAATGATAATGATAATGATAATGATAATGATAATGATAATGATAATGATAATGATAATGGTAATGGTAATGATAATGATAATGATAATGATAATGATAATAATAATATGCACACACCCTTTTCATTCACAAATTGTAATGAATAATGGTATGTCATTCCAGTTAATCAAAGTTCATGTATGCGTCAGTGATAATCAATTCAGACAAAAGATCAATGTTCCTCAGAATTTGCGGTGTTGACTGAAGACCAGTACTCATGTTCTTGCATGCAGATTCCCTTCCACTGGCAAACCCTGTGATCCAATCGTAAACAGTCTTTTGTGCAGGAGCTTCCTGACCACATACCACAGCTAAAGGTTTATGAGTATCTGCTGTTTTGACTCCTTCCTTCTACAAAAGCTGTGAAGTCCATCTTTGTCCATGATAGTTGCCTTCCATCTTGTCCATAGCTTTCTCTACTTTGCAACAAACAAGTACTGTTCTTTTACCATACACTCTCTTCACAACTGCCATCTAGCATCTGTGTGGCGCACTAGTATCAGTTCATCATCCTACGAGAGGATGTGCCCATAGATAGAGCAGTATTTTTTAAACAATGCTATTGTAAATCATTTCTGAATGCCCCTCATAGATCAATTATTCCAAAATCTGGAACATCAACACTTAAGTTTGCATCAACATCTGCCAAGCCCACTTTTGAAAAGAGTACTTTAGCAAAGTCACTACCAAAACTGTTGACCTCAACAAATAAGGCTGATAAGCACATATTATATAATGCATCAATGATGAAGTTTAAGACCAGCTATTATAGAACTGACTTCCTAACACTAAGTAATAAGTTTGCTCCCAGCACAACAAAGAGGAATAAAAGTATATGAGCATCTCCTCAGAGATCCTCTTCTGAGCAATCCTCTGGGATGACTCAGATCGGCGATGTTTATATTCATTGATCTCCATTGTCAATTGGTTCAAGATTATCTAACCGCAATTCTTTATTGGAAAAGAGGTTTGAAATCGAGTATTTATGGATGCTCTTTAACTGCATGACTACCAGTGTCCCATTCTATAACGGGCATGAAAGACACTTTAAATTTGCTCAGAAGCCTCTTTATCAGGCTTTAGATTCTTTTATGTGCCATAAATCTATGACACAGGACCACCGGCTTTCCTTCCCTTGAGAAGGAATCCATCACCCTCCACTGGATTTGAACCTGTGACCTCAGGAAGAAGAGGCTAGTATGTTACCTCTAGACCAAGGAGGACGAAGGAAATGGAGCAGGAAGACTCTGCCCACACTGCCAGAATTCCAGTGAAAAAGAGATAGGTTAAACCTCCGGTAAAAGCTATTAGCCTAACACCAAAGAAAAAGGGTAAATTGATTCAATCACTGCTGTTTTCAACATAATGAAGAGTTACATTTGGGAACTTATTCTATAATAGTAACCATGGCTATCCTACATTGGAACATACTTGAAATTAGAACACATCGACCAGAGCTTGAACTTTTTCTCAACAAGAATGAGCCTTTGGTCATATGTTTGCAAGAGATTAAGCTCCGTCCACAAGACTGCTCTCAAATCAGTCAATGCACCTCGTTGTGGTGTGATCTTAAACCGGAAGAGGGTATTCTTGTGAATGGGGGCACTATGATGGTCATCAGAGATTATATACTTGTGGAATATATAACCTTAAAGTTTGGCATCTAGTCAATTGCCATAAGGATTGAACTGCCATCAATCAGATTTATTATTCGCAGCATTTATCTGCTTCTGTCTGATGTCCTCTAGCTCACTGATTTAGAAGATCTAGTTTTCCTTTACCAACACATTTTCTGTTGGTGGAAGTCCATGCCGATCACACATTTTGGAGTTTCCTTGGGCTTGTGCGAGAGGCAAACTAATTGCTGATTTCATGGACAGTCATAACCTAGCTCTCCTGAACACTAAGAAGCCTACATTTCTTTCTGATTATGTCAATAGCTTCTTGTACCTTAGATTAGCAGTTTGTTCACCACAGTTAACCGTTTCCAGTTTCCTTACAGTGGAGTGTTGTCTGTGATTTATACACTACTGACCACTTTCCATGTCATATTAGTGTCTTAAAACAAGATGTATGTTCAACATGTATGCCTAGATGACGTCTGGATTATGCCAACTGGGATCTTTACTCCCAGTTGGATGTATTTACTCACAAGAGCATGATTCTGTGAATGTTTTAGCCCAACATCTCACAGAGATGATTCTTTCTGCTGCTCAGAAATCTGTTCCAATCAACTTTCCACCCCTGTCGATTTCCTGTCCCTTGATGGACAGATGAAAGCCGGAATGCCATTCATGTTTGAAGGCAGGCTCACAACCTGGTCTAATAAAAGAAAATGCGTGCAAAGTCTAGGCAAGTAATTAAGGATAGCAAAATTACATCATGGAACGAGTTTGAAGCTTCATTTAACAGACACACCTTCCCTGGTTGTATGGCATAAGTTAAGGTATGTGGCCAGAAAATCAATCCACATGCCAATCGCTGGTCTTAACACATCTGCAGCAGCTGTTGTTAATTCATTTGATGTGGCTAATGCCTTTGGCAGTGCTTTCATTTAAGTGTCTAGCTCAGAAAACTGCTTGCCTGATTCCTCCCAATTAAAAATCAGGTGGAATCTTAAGGTTTCAGGTTTCATTCTAGAAATCTAGAAAATATCAATCCTCTTTTCACCATGGTAAAGTTAGAACACCCTCCTTCATCTCGTGACTATAATAGATGCAAGCATTCTTGACCACTGTAATCTGAAGCATGTAGTTCTCTGGTTAGCTAACAATCCTGTATATTTGATCAAATTGAGAAATATACCTTGATTGTCGGAATCTGCATTTTCATTATGCCCTCTTAATGCCAACTCATTGATTCCACAAAACTTAATACAATCGATAATTCTTGACAACACCTCCCTGTTTCTCCTTATCTTGTTATTATGGCGTTCAATGGCTTCTTTATGAGCTGAACTAAAACTCTCTTCAATGTTTACCCTTCCCAACATAGTCAAGTTCACAGTGTTGTTTGAATGTTTCTCAGATTTTGCATGTTTATTGATCTTTTCAAGCAGTTTTCTAAAATCGGTTATACCTTTCCAAGTCCAACTAGAGTTCCCACCAAACAAAATACATGGGAAACAAAATAATGAATTTTTAATATCAAGCCTGACTAGCATTCAAACTTTTTGTACACTTCATTGTTAAAACTCCTCGTATTCTTTTTGTCGGCTTGTAGATGATTGTTTAATGTCTAGCATGGGTGTAGGCCTTCTGCAATGCTTAATTTCACATTTCTCCTGTAATGTTAATGTACTGAAGTGAATAGACTGCAAATATTGTACAGAATTAATCATTGTTGGCGACACTATTGTATTACTATACGAACTTGAACACACTAAACAGCGCTCTAACTGCCTACTCCTGACTTCTCCAAGCATTGAGAGCTGCATGTTTTGCAGCTCATTCCAAAGGTAACACAGGGGTTCTGGAGGGGGAGAAAACTGAAGGAATGTGGGCAGAGAGTCAACTCTTTTAGCCTGGCAGCGCCAGGGGAGGAAATGCTTTCACCAGTTGCACGGGAGGAAGTAGCTGCTGTAAGCAGTACTTCGATACTTAATCGACTGCATTCAACTCGATGGGCGCAACATTTAAAACTATTTTAAAAGCAGAATACGAATCTGTATTACAAAATATAAGGTGAGCCATTGAGTCAGAAACACCTGGGGGTGCTGCAGCACTGCAGACCCTCATCACCAGCCGCCATTGGATATTTAGCCCTCCAGTGTTTAACTCTTACCACTTGCGCTATCATGGTAGGAAACCCTAATATACACTAAACCTTTTCATTCGATTTCAATAAACCTTCAAGGCCATCTCGATATCATCCTCAAAGGCTTTTCATTTCCAGGCTTTACAGTTAACCTCTATTAGGATTAATTTGTATTTGATGATTTATATTTGATTTGTAGATTTTAGAATGCTAAACTCTCTACTATAGAGCAGTAATATTTTGGCTAAAATAAAGAAATTAATTTATAAACCAATAGTTGAGAGTGTTTGCTTTATGGGGTGGAAGCTTGGACAATAAACAGAATACAGGAAGAAAAATTGAGAACTGTTGAACTAGACTTTTTTAGAAGTTTGGCTAGGAAGTCAAGAAAAGAGAGAATAAGAAATTAAGAAATATGATGCTTAATGGCTATAGAAAAGGATGTAATCAAAGTGATAAATGGAAAAAGACTGCAATGGTTTGAAAGTGATAAATGGAAAAAGACTGCAATGGTTTGGGCATATTACCTGAATGGAAATTGGAAGATTGCCAAAAGTAGTGATGAGATGGACACCAGAAGGGAGAAATAGGAAAGGAAGGCCAAGTAGAAACTGGATAAATGGAATAAGAAGTATGGAGGTGAAGTGACTGCAGGAAACAAATGTGTTGGATAGAAACAATGGAGACAGATAAAATAGTGGACATCCTATGTACTAATATTGTATTGTTATGTATAAATTGTTATTTTGTTTAGTGTAGGAAAACGGACAGCATTGTAGAAATTCTTAAAATAAAAAAATATATATTTGGTTTATTGAATATTACTGTAATTTTTGTGTTTCATTTTTCCTCTTTACTTATTTTTCAGATATGTTTTTTATGAGTCAAGTTTACTTTAGTCCTCCACAATAGTACAATGGATTGCAGCATAATGTTTGAATTCCCAGCCATGGAATATGCCTAGATTCATGCCCTATGAGGGTGCAGATTTTTTGACCCATCTCAGATTTTGGGGGATATGAGGAGATATAATTGATATAGCTCATGTATTTGTTTTTGAACACTGACTTTACCTAGAGGACAGTTAGTGAGCCGAGATCTCCTCTCTCTGCTTCTATCACCTGTATTAAGTGAGCTTATCTCTCTATATTACTTTATGTAATATACTGTGCGATTTATGTGCACCCTCTTGACTTCCCTGTATAGACACAAAATTAACAGTGCACACATGATCAGCACATGTGGGCTCTCTCCCACAATTTAGATCTTCACCTAGAACTATCCCTAGAAATATTGTTTCTCCTTTATACTCAACAATTACTTCATCTAAAATTATTTATGATTTTGTAATGTTCTTTTCCAGCAGAGTGAAAACTCACAGTAGCTATAGTTTATGTATTTATTAACAGTCTGTTTGTTTTAGATCAATGTACTTAGTATAGCAGGTAGCAAACAAAGTTGGTAAGTAAGAAGAATGTTTCAAATTAATATTAAACCTGCTAAAAAATCAGAGAACTGTCATATAAAAGCATTCAATTTAGAAAAGTAAAACAGTTTCTAAAATAAAAATGATCATTCTTTAAAGATTAAAGCTAATAAGCAGGACAAACATGTGCAATTTTCAGTTGGGAAAATTCATATTTCACACTTAATATTTATTTTTTATTTCACTGTAATTTCTATTGACTTTTAATCAGTTATTTTCTTCTTTATCTATTCCAATGTAGGAAGTATCTTGCTCTTGCACTAAAGGGAGAAGAGAAACCCTCTATCATTGTTTATGATCTCACTGTAAAGAAGAGGCGGAAGATACTACCTATGCCACCAGAAACAACAGCTACAGAGATTGTTTCTCTGGCTTTCACTTTTGATCAAAAGTACATTATATGTATCCTGGGAGAGCCCGACTGGATGCTTGTGCAGATCCTATGGGAGAAAGGAAAAATTATTAGCACAGCTAGGGCAAATAACATTAACAATCCTACAGGAGCTGTGACACAGGTATACTCCTGGACTGTCTTAAAATGTTTCACTGAGGTATAATGTAAGATAATTTAAACCCTAAATGAAAACATGCTTTTCTATTATATCTGAGATAAATGTTCAGTTAACCTGTAGAAAGTATTTCACTTTCATGGTCTGATCAACTGGACCCTGGTTGTTTCAGTATATCTTAAGGCATTGTATCTATCAAAATCCTAAAATCCAGTTTTCCTCTGATTGCATTGACTCATTTACTATCAGAACATAAAGCATTTAGTGCTCAACATTTTATTGAGCTAGGTCAGATTGTTGTTTGTATATTAATTATTTTATTCCTAATTAATCAGCTTTTGATATGGTTATATGAAATGCTTTTGGGATGTTGCCATTTATTGTATCACTAGATACCACATTTTTAATTTTAGCTTAGTATACAAACAAAGAAATTCTCAGGCAGGCATTTCTTAATTTTATTTAATCTAAGAGAAAATTGATTGCATGCTGTTATAGAGCTTTTAAATTTTTTCAATGTGAGTTATGGTAAAAAGTTAATTCCAGTTCAACTGTTTAATAATTTTTCACCAGTGCCAACAATTTTTAAATCCAAATTCCTGAAGCTCTACTGAAAATTGTAAGCTAATATGTTATAAATAGAACTCAGATTTTTAGGTAAACACATATTTTTGTTTGTGTCCTAATATGAATTTGAAATTGAGTTTAATATTCTGTATATTTACACTAGACCAAACAGTTTAAGTTTTATTGCACATAGAAATGCATATTTTATGATTTTTTTTATGTAAATAAATATTATCAGATATTCACATAAATTACACAAAAATCACATAAAGGAAACCTCTTTAAAATAATTTTCACATATTTGCATAAAAACAGCAGCAGAATTATTTTTAACAAGTCATCATCCACATCTTTAATGCTCAATTACGCAGGCTGGATGTCACAATTTGTTATTCATATTTGGAAGAACTGATATGTCAACTATAGTATCCCTTCAGCTGGAAGAAAATATAAACATACTGCTTTCCTTAGTTACATGAGCTTGCAAGATAAGAACGGGAATTCCTTCACTGTCATATGCTTGAAATAAGTGAACACCTGTTATCGCTTCACAGCCCGGTTATGATATACACTCATGTTAAAACTGTATGGCCAATTAGTCATTTGTGAATCTGCAAAGTTTATACAACCTTCTAGTTGTGCTGGGAAGTTATGTGTGACAATTTTGAGTTCACAGTGGATTAAATATACCCAGAGTGAAAAGTAGTGCAAGTTATTATGTGCAACAATATGCTGCAGAATTTAAGGATGTTTCCAGTTCTAATGGTAAAATCCTATATTGTCAGCCATGTGGTAAAGCAATAATGGCAGGCCAATGTTCACAAGTGATACAACATTTAAATGGTAACAGACATAAGGCAGCTATTTCATGCTTTACAAAAAAACAATCTTTTATTAATGATCTAGTGCCAAGTACTTCAGCAGGACCTTCCAAATTTTCAGTGTATTGTGAGGATTTGTGCAGAGCATTAGTTTCAGCAGACATATCCATCTCAAAAGTGAACCAACCTCAGTTTAAAACATTCCTGACTAAATATACCAATATTGACACACCTGATGAACCAACTTTGCAAAAACATTACCTTCCCAAGTGCTATGAAGAAACTGTGATGTATATACACAACATTTGTGCTGATGAAAAAATATGGGTGAGCATAGATGAAACTCCAGATTCTACTGGCAGGAAAATTGGCAATTGTTGTTATAGGAGTATTGAAGAATGATACTCAAATTTCACTCATCTTTTCTACTCACCTGCTAAGACATGCCTGCTGCAAACCATGTGACTATTGCGAGATTATTTAATGAAGCAATGCAGATATTGTGGCCAAAGGGGTACAATATGACAATGTTTTGTTATTTTTGAATGATGCTGCACCATATATGAAAAAGGCAGCAGCAGACTTGCGTGAGTTATCCTAAAATGATTCATGTTACATGTGTTGTGCATGGATTTGCATAGAATATGTAAGGAAATTAAGGGCATGTTTCCTGACACTGACAAATTGATTTATAATGGGAAAAAAGTGTTCATCAAGTCACCTAAAAGGATTGAAATTTTTCAAAACAAAAATCCAAATACTCTGCTGCCTCCTGCACCTGTGGTGACTCACTGAGAAACATGGTTGGCCGCAGTTCAATACTACGCAGAAAACCTGGATGGGTTTGCTGCTGTCATAAATGTATTAAATTGTAAAGATGCCAGTTCAATTAATATTCTTCAAGAACTTTTAAGTTACACTGTGTTAAGAAATGACTTGGCATACATTTCTGCAAATCTGTGTTTCCTTTGTGATTCCATAAAGGAGCTTGAATCAGTAGGAATGTCTTTGAGAGAAGCAGTTCAAGTAGTTCAGGATGTGGACAAAAAACTACATGTTCTTTCTGGTTCTATAGCACAAAATTTAAAAAGAAAATGGAAGGAAGTGTTCGAAAATAATAGTGAATTTAACAAAATGTCTAAAATTTCAAATGTGTTGGATGGGCAACGTGAAGAAATTATTGATGTGAGTGTGAGTGACATTCCATGTTATGATTATGCTAGACTTACTTCTAGTGATATGGAGCAATCATTTGTGGCGGAATGTTGTTGTTCGCTTCTCGTTGTGTCGCCATTTGATGCGTAAATGTCGTTGGTCTCGTTGTCGCCCGTTGATTTGGTTCGTTCCCGCTAGCTCAGGTTGAGATCTCTTTATTTATCTCGGGTACGCGCAGGTGTGATAGACTACCCAAGAAAACTTCTGTATATTGTTTATTATATCTTAGATACTTTCGGGAGTTATGCCGATCTGCTACACGCAGAAGAATCGCACTCACATCTGCACTCCACAACGTGCGGTGCTGGTCTGGGGTGAGTGGTGACGCTTTCTCGCGTACCCACGCTAGGAAAAACGTTCTCTCCAATTTTGAATGTCATGACGTCATCCAAGAAAGCCTCGTATCCAAAATGCTATTTCCTTTTCCCGCACTTTAGAAATGTCCCTTTCTATTATAACATGTTCTTTTATGAATTTTGAATATATATTTACCTTTTTATGATTAAACGATGTTTTCTTTATATTTTATTAAATATATCGCGCGACCTGAATTTCAAACGTGAATTTAAACTATGTAGTATGACGTCATGACTCGTTAATTTCAAACCAATAATGTGTTTATCCTACAAATTTAACGACTATTATTTACTCATATCTGGCTCACCTTACAACACTTCCTGCTCTATTATCTATTTATGTTATTACTCAACACTTATCGCAAATCTCACATCCGGCAATTAAATTAAAACGTGTCTTTATCAAGCCCATTCGATTTGAAATCTAAATTTCGGTATCACATTTTAGCAATTCAAGACACTTCTTTGTGAAAATCGACAATCCTTTGGGATGGAAAATTTGAGGAAACATGTGGTCGTATACTGTAATTCTACAGCACCTGGTGATCCCTTCCAAGAATAACGCCTGGTGAGTACTGTGTACATTTCTATTAGATCAGCCATTGAGATCTTTAAAAAAATGTTTTATTTGTTCTGGCACATGTTTTTTTTACTTTTTAGCGCATTTATAACATTTTTAGTACATATAAATAAATGTATCCTAAATTTTTAGCACCTAAAAATCTGAGTCCTACTGGTACATTTATATTAGGTAGTTCAACCATTCAGATCTTAAAAATATTTTATTTGTTTTAGCACATATTTTTTACTTTTTAGTACATATTTTTGACACTTTTAGCACCTAAAAAATAAACATTTTCCAAGTTTTTAGTGTCTAAAAATAAAAGCCCTAGCTATAAATTATGGTCCAAGCAGCATTTTAAATAGTAAAACATTCTGATCAAAACAAAATGGGAGAGATGGAGTTTCAAAGTTCAACATGGTGATTTATTTAAATGGTACAGGACCAATTGAATATCTATTTATAGCTTTAAAATAATTGATATCTAAAAACCAATTATACAGGATGAATATACAAGTTGTGCATATAATAAAAAACCAAAAATGGAAAATCAAAACTTTTACTTTTTTGTTAAATTTTTCAAATCAAGTTATATGATGTGTTTCTGCTTGACAGTCAGGCTGACTGTAATCACTTTGTTTTTTAGTAAACAGATCTTTTCAAGTAGGTCAGTTTCTGGAGAAGCTGAAAATAGCCAAAATTAAACCAATACATAAAAGATCTGATATGTTACACTCACATGACTTTCTCTACTCTTGTACTAATCATTCTTACAAACTCTTATTCCTATATCTTCTTCATGTTAGTTGAGATAAACATTTGCAAATATTATCCTGTTGCCTATTTCCTTGTGGGTTCAAGAGAATATGAGAATGTAGTAGTCTTTGAGTGAAAGTCAAATCTTTTAAAGCTTTGAGATTCTGTTCTCTTTCCATGGTTAACATATATAAAAATGATCAATAGTGTTACATTTGACGAAAGCTTTATGTTTTCCGAAACTGACACAAGTAACAAGGAATATCTCTGAAATGGTTCACTCCACACAAAAATTTATTCAGACATTAATTGTGTGTTTTAGTGAGATCTAAATTTGTTTGTATAGTAAGATTTTGTGTACCTCTTACGGTTATAAGTTATTCAAAAGTCATCCGAAGTAAACATGACTACATAGGCTATAGCCAGAAAATTCAAAATATACATTTCATTTGTCATAATAATATCTTAAACATATGACATTTTAATCAAAATCGTTAGAGCCATTTTCAAGAAAATCAAAATTTTCTAAAAATTTTCCATGTAAAGGGTAGTTTAGGGTGGAGCAATTTTCTTCAAAATCATCATGTTGCATCCTTGAAACACCAAATATCAACTTTGGTTTTTAAATGACTTTTTGTTTTTGAGTTATGCTGTCCACAGACTGACAGACACACAGACAGACATACACACACATGGACCTTTTATAAAAATGCTTTTTTTTTGGATTCATGGGGCTTCAAAACATACATTTCCGGTTAAATCTTGAAATCAAATTTTTGGGTGGAATACAATACTTCCTCTACTTTACTTTATGTAATAGAGAAAGTAAAATGGGGATAAGGAAATGGTAGATGATTACAGACCCATTTCAATTCTTCCCTCAGTATACAAAATACTGGAAAAAGTCATGTTAAATAGATTAACTGTATTTTATACAAATAATCATAATAATAATGATGATAATAGTAATAAAAGTAATAGTAATAGCAATAATAATAATGATGGTGGTGGTGGTGGTGGCGGCAGTGGCGGCGGCAACAACAATAATAATAGTAATAATAATGATAATAATAATGATAATGATAATGATAATGATGATGATAATGATAATGATAATGATAATGATAATGATAATAATATTAGTAATAGTAATAATAATAATAATAATAATAATAATAATAATAATAATAATAATAATAATAATAATAATAATAATAACCACCACCACCACCACCACCACGACCACCACCACCACCACCACCACCACCGCCGCCGCCGCCGCCGCCGCCGCCGCCACCACCACCACCACCAAATTATAGTTTTACTGAGCAGATTCTAGACATAATTGAAAAGGAAAATGAATGTACAGAGTTATTTTTAGATTTAACAAAGGCATTTGAAATGGTTCAACATGACATTTTACTATATACACTGCAGCTATACAGAATATGTGGAAAGGAGCAGAAATTGTTTCAGTCTTGTTTGTGTAGCTTGAAACATGGTTGAAATAACAAACATTGATTAGAAAAATGTTTTAAGAAGTTTTACCTCCAAAATGCAAAAATCGAATCATGGATTACCTCAGCATTTTATACTGGGGCCAATTTTATTCCTACCATTTTTAAATGATTTTTTAAGACACTTAAATACATATGTTTACATCTAAAATAAAAACAGATTAGGAACTAAAAGCTTCACTTATCTTAGTAATATTCCAAGTTCTTTGGTGCTAACAAGTTTTGAGTTGACTCCAACTCATTCTCAAAGCTATAATATATTCTCAAAGCTTTGAGAATGAGTTGGAGTCAACTCCAAACTTGTTAGAACCAAAGAACTTGGAATATTACTAAAATAAGTGAAACTTTTAGTTTCTAATTTGTTTTTATTTTAGATGCTTGTTGCTTCACTGTTAATAGCTTCATTATTTCCTTATTTAACATATGTTTACATGTTTGCCGATGATCCTAACATAATTGTGGAAGAACCAGAGGATAAAGAGAACCTAATAATTACAACTGGTTTAATAATAATAAATTACTTTTATATCCTTGAAAAACATCAGTAATTGCATTTGGGCATAAGACAAATCAGCACAAGACCTTATTGACCTTCAAATATAAATAAAAAAAAATAACATAAGATGAGCCATACAAAATTTTTAAGTATATGGCTAGATCAACATCTAGATTGGGGAATCCATATAGCTATCTTGACAGCAAAGTTAAACAGATTTTATTTTTCATTTAGGGTAATAAAGAAAGAATTAAATAAGAATATTATAAAAACTTTGCAAACATGGAAGGTCTGTTATGATATGGGATAATGTTTTGGCAAAATGGTGAAGATAATCATTTAATTTTTAAGACCCAGAAAAAAATATTTGGAATCATTACAAATATTGGTAAAATTAACTCTTGTGGGCCATTTTTTAAACAATTAAAAATATTAACTGTACCCAGTTTGTATTTATAAATCACATTTTGTTATGTGAAGCAAAACTGTTATTGAAAAAATCTGATGTGTTGCACTCACATGACTTTCTCTACTTTTGTACTAACCATTCTTCCAAACTCTTATTCCTATATCTTCTTCGTATTAGTTAAGATAAACATTTGTACAACTTATCTAATTGCTAATTTCCTTGAAGGTACAAGGGGGAATACAGTAGGCTTTGTGCGATAGTCAAATGTTTTAAAGCTTTGAGATTCTGTTGTCTTTGCATACTTAACATATAAAAAAATGAACAACGATGACCCATTTCACGAAAGTTCTAAGTTTTCTGGAACTCACACACATAACAAGGAATATCTCCGAAATGGTTCACCCTACAAGAAAATTTATTGAGACATGAATTGTGTATTTTAGCAAGATATACATTTTTTGTATAGTATGATTTGGTCTATCTCTAACGGTTTACCAGTTATGCGAAAGTTGTCCAGAGTAAATACGACTACAGGGGCTATAGCCAGAAATTTCAAGATATACTTTTCATTTTTCATAAAAATATCTCAAACATATGACATTTTAATCAAAATCGTTAGAGCCATTTTCAAGAAAATCAAAATTTTCGAAAAATATTCCATGTAAAGGGTAGTTTAGGGTGGGGCTATTTTCTTCAAAATCTTCGTGTCACATTCTTGAAATACATTAAACTTAAATACCAATTTTGGTTTTTAACCGACTTTTCGTTTTTGAGTTATGCTGTCCAAAGACTGACAGACTGACACACAGACCCAGACACACACATGGACCTTTTTCTAAAAATGCTTTTTTTGGATTCAGGGGGCCTCAAAACATATATTTCCGGTGAAATCTCGACATTGAATTTTTGGGTGGAATACAATACTTCCCCTACTTACCAGTAGAGAAAGTAAAAAATTGAAGTTGCCTCTATCCTTTACAAAAGTAGTCAGTTCTAACCAAATTGAGGTCAAAGAACAAGGGCATGATACCACATTTTTTTGTTAGCTCTTGATCCAAAGATATACAGAGTGGAAGGGAAGTCATTACATTCCTTATATGTGCTTCATAGAAGTATTAGAAACATAAAGTTCTAATGGCATTTGTTCTTTGATCAGTCGATTTCAAAAAATTAAATGTTTTTTGTTCCAATTGGATGTGTAATTCCACAAGAATGTATGAAGATAACAGTTTGTTACTTGGAAGTTGCATAGAGTAACTTATTTCTGACATAGTTTTGGCAGTAATTATGGGACATCACATAGGGTTTCAAAATAATTAATCACTTAAAAGACATGAAGGAATACTCCCAATGGCTTTTTCAGATGTGAGGTATGTCCACAGCGGTGCATTGAGGTTGGTCAGGGAATTGACCTGGTTTCCAGATGTAAACGGGTTCCCTTATGACTAATGTTTTGGCAGGTAATGGTTGTGATTGACCTACATTCGTACAGTAAACATAGAAGGAGACTTCATGAGATGCATGTTTGTTTATATCCTGAGCCAGTGGAATTGACACACACAATCGGTAGTGTCGGCAGCTTGCTTTTCACAAAACGATCTCCATAGGAAATGGTCAGAGACAAAAACATAAGACACAAAATGTGCTCCAAATACCAAGATCTACCACTGGTTTAAATTAATGTAATGACTTCCCTTTCACCCGGTATGAATCCTCTGGATTTTTTCTTCTGGGGAGATGTGAAAAGCAGGATCTACAAAACAGCAACTACTGCCCTCGAGTCTTTAAGAGAGTGCATTTATCTGGCTGCGGAAGAAATTTGCAACAATAAGGGTGTTTTTGTTAGAGTATAACATAATTGGTTAAAAAGGTGTGAGGCTTGCAGGTGCACAAATGGTGAACATTTTGAACAATACCTATGAAGTGGGTGAACCATTTGGTTCATTGCTTATTCCTTTGCTATCACCTTAAAAATATTATTTGGTCCTACTAAGATACCAAAATGAATATTAACAAATTGTCACAACCATTCGTTCTCAAACTTCAACACTGTCCAGCGTCCAAACCGTTTTCCTATTTGAAAACTAATCAGCTTGCCACCCCACACAACATGCTAAGCATTGTCAGTGTTTTTTTTTTTGGGACACCCAATATATATGGAACTTCTCCCTTTGGTCACTTATCTGTTTATTATTCACTAGAGGTTAAATTCAATGAAAAAACTGAAGTTGTCAACAGTAAAGCAATAGAATCTAAAATAAAAACAAAAATTTAGAGACTAAAAGCTTCACTTACCCTAGTAATTGCTGCATATTAATTCAAGAACTTACAGCAATTACTAAGATAGGTGAAGCTTTTAGTCACTAAATTTGTTTTTATTTTAGACTCACTAGAGGGTTTCTGTTATTTTGGTTTTCTTTTGTAATCTTCTGGGGCATCTCTCATGACATTCCAACAATAGTCTGCAAGCATATGTGAGTTCCACTTGCCCTGATACCTTCTTTCCAATTCTGATATATCTTGATGGAAGTGTTCTTCATGCTCACCACTCACAATGCCACAATTACTCAGGAAGAAGTCAAATGTGAGTCCAAAAATTGGGTCTTGAGCGACATATTACAACCTAGCTCTTGGTATGTCATCAGAAGTTCATTAACAACTGAGACAGAATATTAGAAGACCCCAAAAGAAAATCGTTTATGTGAATATTTGTTAAAAGTGTAATTTGTTTATTGAGGTTGGTATGAGTTGCTTAAATGACGAAAATGTGTTGCAAATGTTCATTGTTATGAACAACTAAGTTAGTTTAAAGACGTCATAAATATTTCCATATTTGATTTTAATATATATGTATAAATATTAGAATTATATGTGTTCCATAATAAAAGTAAGGGAGGATGGTTAGGGATCGCTTCCCTAACAAGAAAGAACTATTTGATGGACGCATACGCGGATGTATACGAAAAAGGCGGTGTCACGTGAGGTGACGCCATAATCTTCCCACTAGTGTGTGTATGTTGAAGGTGAAAGGACACGTTTGGGTAGTGTGAACATCGTAGAACATTTACCAGTCTTTCATCAAGCTTTTGTTCCACTTTAAATAAAAAAGTGAAAAGATTTAAATCATTTAGAACGGTGCTAAGAGGAATTGTTTAATGTAAAATATCGAAAAAGTGTTAATAAAATAATACATTGTGGTGAAGAAATATCGTGTGATTTTTCATTCCATCCGTTACCACGCCCTGAGATCACAAAGATTTCAATAGCTCAAAGACCCAACGAAGCATAATTATAAAAACCGCACCACAACCAAATTGTAATTTTAAGCTCTTTGATTTCCCAAGAAATTGTGAACAGCATTTTTTAATGCTTCCCAAGCTGCTTTCTCTTTCCTTTCAATGACCATATTAAATGTTCCACCGTGAAATAGTTCTCAAATTTATGGTCCAATAAAGATTCCCTATTAGTTCTTTACATCACTGAGATGTGAGAGTTTTATTTTTAAATGCTTAAAAGCTTCTTCCTTTATTCATCACCCTCACTAAATGCTTCATAAGACTGACTTGATGTGTAAAGGTGGTAATAAGATTTTATCATGGGAAACTAAGCAAGTGTCCATATATTCCTTTTCCCAGGCTCCATCATTTTGCTTTTAGGCCATATTTTTCATGTGTAGTGTGATTTCCTGTTGCGACTGACTCACTCACAAAGGAACCAGCAACACTTTGTATACCCTAACTGCATTCCAATTATGATAGCAATAAACTTCAGATTGTCACAAATCTGCCATTGATGAACTTCATATTTTATTATAATGAAAATTAAGTCAGTGTTGAAACACTTAACATCACTTACATGTAAATTAATCTTGGCTAGTTTCAAGAGCTTAACTTGCTCCCATCATCAGAATTGCTTGACTGGTTCCTGCAGATGTTTGAAGTGTGGTTGGTTGGGCTGTCATCTAGCAGTGGGCTGATGAATTTCCATTAAGGTTTTTGTGGCAGCAAATCAAAGTTCATTATGCAGAGCTTGTTTTTTGTGATATGAATTTTCTCTCAGATATCCAACACTGCAGCATGTTTTGTAGCTCTTAAAAGTTTTATGTTCAGCATAATGTGATTGGAAGTCCAAAAATGGTGTGTAACTGCAGATTTATCCATATGTTTGTATTTGATGAATCTCATGTGTTCTTTTAGTATGGTTTCTACACTAACTGAATTTTCATTATAATTTAGATTCACATCACTCTTACTAGTTTATTCAAAGATAAGTAAATTCATAATTTATTTTTTCAAGAAGCAATTTTACATTTTCATAGCTCTCCTTCATATGTACAGCATGATCTATAAGAACTGATGGCCGTGTGTTTCTGTTGTGAAGCAAAACAGCTTTCAAGCTTAATTTAGAGGAGTCAATGAGAAATCTCCAGATTTTGGGATTAGGCTCCATTCTCAAGGATGCCATTAGACCATTTACATGATTACAGGCAAAAAGGTTATTTTCCATGTAAAAGAATGGTGTTGTCTCTTTCTCAATATATATATATATATATAAATATATATATACAGACACTTTAACATTTTTCTACAAGAGATTCCACTGCTAAAACCTGGAGCCAAGAAGGAACAAAATATGGCATGCTGTGTTGTCAGCCCTTATTTGTAGCAATGAAAAAAATTACAAACATTGTGAAAAAATTCTAACATTCCAAGAATTTCCCTCTATCATAAAGTTAATTCCTGTTTTCCAATGGAATGAAAGCTAAGTAAACATTTTAAACATCATATTCATTTATTTCACATCGAAATGAATAGGAATGAACAATTCTTAACTCAAATAGATTTTGAGTGTAGACCAGTATATAATTTGATGATAAATGAAAATATTCATTTCCACAATACTAGAAGCAGAACAAATTTAAGGGTTATTGAATATAACACACCCTTGTTTGCAAAAAGGAGAAAACTATTATGGGACTATGCTATATAATAAATTGCCAGAAAATTTAAAAGAACAGTCCATGCGTTGTAGCAAAAGAGATTTGAAGAGCTTGTTACAAAGAGAGGTTTATTATAGTATATATGAGTTCCTAGACTCAATTTAAAAGCTAATTAAATTTATTGATATATTTAAATTCATAAATATTGTAATTAAATTCATGTAAGGGTAATTTTGTATTAATTAATGTAATCGGATGAAGCCATGTATACTTCTTTATATTAATGGTGAATCAATTTGAACTTGTTTTTGAATTTTGAACACATTTTCAATGCATCTGAAATGCAATGTCATAATGTAGGATGACCTTATATTTAACTGCATGCAGGTATTTTGTAAAATGGCTAGATATTTCACAGAATGATTAAAGCCATAACTTACCTGTGGCATATGGCTAAATTTATATTTTATTTAATTTAGCTTATATTCAATACTGTACACATTTACAATTATATACAAATACCACTTAATCATATTATCCATGAGTTGAAATAATCTTCTGAACAATAGTACATCTTATGTTATTTCCATTTTTCTGTTTACTGTCCATATCCATTTGTTTGAAAGTTTTCTTTATTACAACACATTTCTCTGTGAACATTCCTTTAATGGCAGCTCTTTCATCCATGTAGCTCCTTTGTACATGCAGCTCTTTTAACAACATGAGTAGCCAAAGTGGCTAAGACACAGATTCATAAACAGGAGGTCTGCAGTTCAAAGCCTACCAGGACAATCCTCCCCAACTGAATTTTTCCCTGGGTTTTCCTTAGTCCTCATAAGTGGCAAATATTGGGGGTGTACTTTATTAGACCTGGAGTATTAGTTCCCAAATTTTCTTTCCCAGTCATTATTTCATTTCATGTATCACTGTGTGGTGCTTTAGGAACTAAGAACAGGCATTAATACTAATAAAAAAAGGCAGCAACTCTTTTGGAATATAGGTATTTGAAAATTAGACAAGCTATAATTCTGGAACTTTACATATTCTGCACATTTTAATAGAGAAAACATATGTGTTTATTAAAGTAATGTTTTGAACAGGTGGCATGCAATCCAGGTGACAGCAGCATAGTGGCTGTGATTGGACCTCAACTGTTCCGTTTGCTCACTGTATCTGATAATGTGTGGAGGCAATATGGCTGGGCCAAACCTGAGGATGCAATTTTCACTTGTGCTACCTGGTTGTCATTTGATCAAGTGATAACTGGAACTTCAGATGGACGGCTTGTTGTTATAGATGGAGGAGAGCTGAGGGCTGTGTACAGAGCTATACTTGTTCGAGATATAATATTACAAATAACAGATGAGTAAGTAAAAACCGTTCCATTTCTCATTTTTATGTCAGTTTTCTTACAAATAGTACAGCTTGTGTAAAATGTTGTGAAACTCCACATGCGCAAGAGAGGAGAAATGCAGACAATTGGTGAGAGTGGTGGGGGAGCAAGAGACTTGATGGGTTATCAGGACTTGGAGGCAGTTACATATACAAAATTGAACTTACCATTCTCATGGCAGCTGGAAGACTGACCCCTACTCCTCTTATTATGCAGGTGGGCTGCTCAGTGCTACTGCACATCTTTGTTTCAGGAGTGGGGGGATGTTAGGAAGTTTTACACAAGCTGTATGGGAAAATTGTATCTCCTGCCCCTAAATTATAAGCTGTTATATCTTGAAATATGGGATATAACTGTAATAAATGGTGCAGAAGTACTGCAGCCAATGTCACCATACAGGGAGAGAGATATTGAGAGTTAGGAGGAAAGGGAATGAGGACAGGGAAAGGCAGAGGGAGGAAGGGAGTGAGAGGGAGAAAGAGAGACTGCATTTCATATTAGAGGAGACAATGTCATTCTGGCAGGTTGTCACTCTAGCTTAATGGTTAGAGCACCTGCCTAGTAAGTGGAGGGTCTGTAGTTCAAATCCCAGCTGTGGCACTGAATTTTTAAGTTCCAAAGTTCTCAAAGCATTGCAAGTTAACTCTGAGCTATTTCAGCAGACTGAGGTATAAATCAGCAATATGATTCTGAAGAGCTATTTAAAAAAATCTGATGTGTTGCACTCACATGGCTTTCTCTACTCTTGTACTAATCATTCTTATAAACTTTTATTCCTTATTCTTATATCTTCTTTGTGTAGATGAGAAAAACGTTTGCAGAAATTATCTTATTGTTCATTTCCTTGTAGGTGCAAGGAGAATATGGGAATACAATAGGCTTTGAGCAATAGTTAAATCTTTTAAAGCTTTCAAATTTTGTTCTCTTTATACAGTTAGCATATAAAAAAATTAATAACAATGTTTCATTTGACAGAAGTATAAGTTCTCCAAAACTCACACAAATAATCTGGAATATCTCCGAAATAAATCACTCTATAACAGAATTTATTCAGACATAAATTGTGTATTTTAGCAAGATCTACATTTTTTGTATCCTAAGATTTTGTCTATCTCTTACAGTTTACCAGTTATGCAAAAATCATCCAGAGTAAATAGGACTTCATGAGCTATAGCCAGAAAATTCAAGATATACATTTCATCTGTCATAAAAGTATCTCAAATATATGTCATTTTAATCAAAATCGTTAGAGCCATTTTCAAGAAAATCAGAATGTTTGAAAAATTTTCCATTGAAAGGCTAGTTTAGGGTTGCGAAATTTTCTTCAAAATCTTTGTGTCGCATCCTTGAAAGACATTAAACTTAAATACCAACTTTGGTTTTAACCGACTTTTTGTTTTTGAGCCATGCTGCCTAAAGAGACAGGCAGGCAGGCAGGCAGGCAGGGAGGCATGCATACAGGAAGGGAAGGGAAGGGAAGGGAAGGGAAGGGGAGGGGAGGGAAGGGAGGGGAGGGAGGGAAGGGAAGGTAAGGTAAGGTAAGGGGTAAGGTAAGGTAAGGGGTAAGGTAAGGTAAGGGGTAAGGTAAGGTAAGGGGTAAGGTAAGGTAAGGGGTAAGGTAAGGTAAGGTAAGGTAAGGAAGGATTCAGGGGGCTTCAAAATATATTTCTGGTGAACTCTCGACATGACATTTTGGGTGGAATATAATACTTCCTCTATGGTACTATATGTAGTAGAGAAAATAAAAATTTGTAGACAACCTGATACATTTTAAGTACAATTAACTGAAAGTAGCTTGAAATATGTGGTTCAGGAGACTGCACAACTGGCTGGAAGAGCATGGGGTGCTATCCAGGTCCCACCTTCCAGTTCTGCATCCCACTCATGGTGCCTGTGGCGGGCAGAGGTGGGGGATGCAGCTGCCAGGTGGTAGGCTTTGGCCTAGTAAGGGCTATGGCACTGCGTTTGTTTAGTTTAGCTTGAAATATCAGCTTAACATTCATAGGCATTTTAAATAATAGCATAAAAGTTATACATGTGACAGTATAGAAATGTTTGTTATATCTATACTGCTTTTAAATGCAGCAATTGTGGAACATTTAATCTAACATTCTTGTGGCAAACGTTAATAAACACAATTAATTTAATTAACAAACTTGAAGTAAGTACACTGTGAAGCTCAATATTGCTGTTTTAGTTAAATAAACAGAAAATTGCTTCACACAAACCATTATTTATACAGGACTAGTACCATAGGAAATTTCATACATCATTGGCTGCTCTTGACAATAGTCAAAAAAAGCAATTATTCATTTACTTTTTAAAAATTTAATGTCCTCCAACCAGGTAAGTAATCTTGGATGACAAATAAGTGAAAGGTTGCTTAAATGAACCTGAAGTCCACAGATCTTAGAGTTTTCCAAGATTTTTATTCTTAGAATAATGAAAGACCATGTGGGAGAAAAAACACCTCAACCAGATAACTCAATCCAACTGAGATTTGAACTAGGGACCTCTTGAATGCGAGGCAGATATGTTTCTCTCAGGGTTGAAAGGAGAGACGATGAGTTATGATAGGTAGCACATCTTGGTATATCATGTGTATAAAAAATGCGTATAAACAAATTATGAATAATAGAGAACTCAAACAGAAATAAATGCAAATATGTACTCAAACAGAGCTTAGTATAAAATTTGCAAACTTTACAGTAACTAATGTTAAATTTCAGTACCTATAAATTTATTTTAGTTACATCAAATAACATTTTTCAGATTATACAGAGATTTCACCCCTCATTTCCTATGTCCAGTACAACTACAAAGATGGGATGATCAGTTTAAAAATTATCACCCAATCTCCATACTAATGAATTTTTTTTTCAATAGTACTAGGGAAAATTGTATATTTCCATTTACAAGTACATATATCTAGAAAATTCTAAAATTAATAACAACCAGCTTGACTTCAAACATGTTTTTTCAACTATCGCTGCAATAACCCATTTAGTAAATGCAGTAACAAAACATCTTGAAAAAGCAATCAGCAGCACTGACATACTAATCTGTAACATATAAAAAGTGTTTGATTTTGTTCACCATGAAATACTAATAAATAAACTAAACCACTATGATATAAATGCATCAGATCTGGAGTGGTTTATATTGTATCTTTGGGGATGTTAACAAAAAAAAATCTGATGTGTTACAGCCACATAACTTTCTCTGCTCTTGTACTAACTGTTCTTACAAACTTCTTCCTTTATCTTCATGTCAAGATAAACATTTGCAGAAATTATTGCTAGTATTCTTGTAGGTGCAAGGTGAATATGAGAGAAAATCCAGTACTTGGGTAGCTGTCCTACTTTAAGGCTGTCATAAAGATACGCCTGCTAATAGATCTGTAGAAAAAGACAATTTTAAATATGAATGATTTGGTCTACATTTTTTTATCAAATCATCGGATTGTAGCGTAAAGAATTAATCCCCTATTTTATTGCCTGTTGCTAAGATATAAAAGGTGAGTAACAATCTTCCATTTGAGAAAAGTATAAATATTGTAAAACTCACACAAATAACAAGGAATATCTCCAAAACGCTTCGCTCCACAATAAAATTTATTTGGACATAAATTGTATGTTTTAACATGATCTACATTTTTTGTACAGAAAGATTTGGTCTATCTCTTATGGTTTACAAGTTATGGAAAAGTCATCAAGAGTGAACATGACTATCTGGGCTATAGCTATAGCCAGAAAATTCAAAATATACATTTCATTTGCCATAAAAATATCTTAAACATATGGCACTTTAATCAAAATTGTTAGAGCTATTTTTGAGAAAATGAAAATGTTTGAAAAATTTTCCATGTAAAGGATAGTTTAAGGTAAAGGGATTTTCTTCAAAATCTTTGTATCGCATCCTTGAAATATATTAAACTTAAATATCAACTTTGGATGCTAACCAACTTTTTGTTTGAGCTATGCTGTTCACAGACATACACACACGCACGCACGCACGCACGCACGCACGCGCGCGCATGCACGCGCACACACACACGCACGCACGCACACCCACACACACACCCACACACACACACATGTGTGTCTACATAAATAACAAGAGGATGGAACAAGTACAGGAAATGAAATACCTAGGAATCTACATAGATAAAAACTTCACGTTTGATCGACATATAAATCATATAACTGAAAAGGCAACAAGCATAACACATGCGTTGGGAAAAATAGCAAAACTACAATGGGGCTTAGGCCATAAAGCATTAAGCACAATATACAAAGGTGCAATAGTACCAATTCTTACATACGGAGCACCGGTGTGGGGAGAGGCAGCAAAGAAAACAAAGAACATAGTGAAATTACAAAGGGTCCAAAGACTGATTAACATAAAGATATCGAAAGCATATAGAACAATATCATATGATGCATCTTGTAGCTGGAGTGGAACCAATAACAATAATCATCGAAGGAAAAGCGGACGTGTACAAGGCAATAAAAGACAAGGGAACTTATGATTCACCAGTGGAGCTAAGTAAATGGCTACACCCTGCAAATAAAATTAAAATCAAGCTAAAAGCAAATGCAGATGAAATAACACACTTTGAGATCTACACTGATGGCAGCAAAATAAAAGATAAAATTGGAGCAGGAGCAGTAATATTCAAGAATGAAGATGTAATCAGGTCATTAAAATACAAGTTACACGAGAACTGCTCAAATAACCAGGCCGAGCAGATAGCTATTCTTCAAGCTCTAAAAGAAATTGAAAAACACACTGTATCAATAGAAGAAAGATCTGTGACAGTTCACACCAACAGTCAAGTAACTCTGGCACTTCTAAATAATAATAGAAAGCATCATTCCATAGCTACAGAAATACATGAAACAGTCAAAACATTAAGTCAGAAACAATGGAAAATTCAATTCAATTGGGTTAAAGCACATGTAGGAATTCCAGGAAACGAGCTGGCAGACAAAATAGCAAAGCAAGCAGCACAAGATGATGGAACTCAAATTATTTATGACAAGATACCTAAATCTACCATTATATCACAAATTAATGAAAGAATAGTACAACAGTGGCAGAATAGGTGGGACCAAACTATAAAAGGGCCTATAACAAAGTTGTTTTTTCCCTCCATCAAAGAAAGACTGAAATTAAAACTACCAATTGCCCCCTGCTTTACAGCATTAATTACAGGACACGGAAAGACCAAATCATACCTGCACAAATTCAAAATAATAGATGACCCCACATGTCCCTGTAATAAAGGACAACAAACAGTACAACATATAATTTATGAATGTCAAGAAATACAAAAACAACGAATAAAGCTGAAAGAAGATATTAAGAAGAATGGATGCAGCTGGCCAGTCACTACACATCAATTAGCAACAAAGCATTTGAAGGCTTTCAAAGAATTCTGCATCGCACTAGAACTATGAGAAATGAACTATACAGTGAAAAAACAGAAGATACGAGTTTACCAAACATCAGTAACAATTACTAAAACTGTGGAATATTAAAGTGATCAAGCAAAGGACAAAACAATTGAGTGAAATTAATGCATGTAATATTACTTTATAATGGGGCATGCTGCCTAACTTCAATAAAGAGTGTTATTGAAAAAAAACAAAAACAACACACACACACACACACACACAGTCTTTTTTCTAAAAATGGATTTTTTGGATTCAGGGGGCCTCAAAGCATATATTGATCTTGACACTGCATTTTTGGGTAGAACACAATACTTCCCCTGCTTACTATATGTAGTAGAGAAACTAATAATTTTAAGCAACTGTAGGTTCAGTACATTCAAGCTGGAAATGTAACAAAATTGGTGTGCCCAAGGCTTGATATAAGAAATATTATTATGTGTGTAACATATGGAAATGATCTTTCTAAAAGTGGACAAACAATATTATAAGCTGATGATACATCACTTCTTTTAAATAGTCATAATATTGAAAACCTGGAAACAAATTTAAAATATGCCATTACACAATTTGATAACTGGT
The DNA here is from genome assembly GCA_030765045.1 of Tenodera sinensis. Classification (NCBI taxonomy): domain Eukaryota; kingdom Metazoa; phylum Arthropoda; class Insecta; order Mantodea; family Mantidae; genus Tenodera; species Tenodera sinensis. The sequence continues at coordinate 277,065,114 of CM060964.1, read as the reverse complement.
TTACAACTAATGCATTAAAATTAAAAAAGAAACCTAGAACTAATATAATATACTTCAAAACTTGTAGTGGAGAAAAAACGTGGTAAATCAACTAACATACACATTAACAAAGCATAAAACCAAAACCTTGGCAACACCTTAATGTGGATGAACAACTCAAGCAAAATAGTCCACTACATTATGCAGAAAAGAGACTAAATTTGGTTTGCTACAATATGTCCTGTTTATTGCAAATTATACATATGCATACACGAAAATAATTTATTACAGTTACTTTCAGCCCATAAAATACTGCAGGGTGGAAAAGGACTATGAAAGTTCAAAAAAGGATAATTTGAAATAACAACCTTCTCAAATCAGGAAGTCCTGCAAGTGTTTACTCAAAGCATTAGGTATTATGGCACTACTGTCCCTCTGCATATATAAATTACTTACATACAAGCACCACAATTGTAACAATTTCCTGGATATTCATCATATCCACAAATAGGAAATGCAAAGCAAAATCATGATTAAACATCCAGCATACAGGCTAAGAGTTCTTGAGAAAGGTTGATAGTACATGGAAATTACAATATTTAACAAACTACCTAAAAAATTAGAGAATTAAGAAATATTGATCACTTCTATAGACAGGCAAAAACACTGCTAATGGGGAAAGCATATTACTCAATAAAAAGTACATGAAATATGAAATTATTAAGTCAAAATGTGCAGGGTGTATCTTAATTTTTTTGAATTATTGTTTGAGTTATACCCTGCCTTTAACTGCATTGGACATATTGGCGGCCCTTTACCTTTGGAATATATTGCTTATCGGTTATGATATTAACTTGTGTAAGTTGTCATTGGATTTTTTATTCTTCTTTGGGGGTTTTATGCATTAGATCTCTCTCCCTCTCTCTCCTTCCCTCTCTCTCTCTCTCTCTCTCTCTCTCTCTCTCTCACACACACACACACACACACACACACACACAAACACACTCGTGCATGCAGTCATTGTATACTTAAAATAGTGACTATTCTGCTTTGCTGGATATCTTATTTGATTACAGCTTGACTTTTATTTTACAAAGATAAACTTTACTAAAAACATCATTCTTCCAGAGTGATTACATCCCTTTCAGCAACCACTGAAGGAATGAAGGAAGATGAAGATGCACAAAGGAAAAAGAAGAAAGAAATTGAAGAGCATCCTGAAAATGCAGTAGGAGAGGTGATCAGTTTTGGCAAAGGTGATTCTTTATTCAGTTCTTTCTCTCTCATTTTAGTACTTACACAAAAAAACACAAAAACTGAGACAAATCAAAGCAGTTTACAAGTAATATGTCTTGTGTATGGCTATTTTTTAGTAGTGTTCAATGCCCATTCTTTATACATATGGCAGCACAAGTGATGATTATACATGAAGTAAAATGATTTGGGAAGGAAACGTTCCAAGCCTAAGTATATGGCAGCTCCCCTTCATGTGTCAGTTATGAGAACTGAGGAAAAGTTGGAAACAACCTCAGTCAGGGAGGATGATCCTGAGGGGATTTGAAACGCAGAGCCCCCATTCATTAGTCTATGCATTAACAACTTCAACCACCTGAGTAGGTCATTAGTTGCATGTGGCTGCATATATGATTTGATAGTTATTTGTTGCATGTGGCTGCATATATGATTTGATAAAGTGCATTACTGTGAATTGTGAACTCTTTACACATAGTAATTTTGCCTTATGAAAGAGTATAGGAATATGACACATTACTAAGCAAATATTAGCAAATAACACAAGCTAATGAGGCTGATGTCACAAAAACAGTTACTTGACGTGAAATATATGTTTAACATCTACATTTCTTATATACCCTCAGGAGTCCCGGTCTAGGGGATATGTGGATGGTGGCCACAAGATACCCAAGCTGAGCAGAACATTACTTCCACTTACTGGTGTTTTGCTCCTCACTGTAGCTTTTCTATCTGACCGTATGATCTTACCTTGGTCATCTCTTGTTCTCATCCGACCCCGATACTATTAAGGTACCCGAGGGCTAGTGAGTCTTTATTTTTCCAACCTTTCTATTTCTCTATAATATCTTAACCCCTAAAATGCTGACCTGTCATGGCATGTAATGCATCCTCTAATTGGTAAACAGAGGATATGGTCAGTGAATTTATTTTGATAACTCTCCCGGTCAGGTCGGTGAGACTCTTAAGCCAATGACAGGTGTGGCCCTCCAGACATTCTAGGGGTTGTGAGAGAGCAATGTGACCGCCAAAACATAAAAATATGGTGCCCTCTAAGAAGCAGTTACTTTTACTGCTAATTCTTACCAATTCCAGTGCCCCATCCATCAGTGAAAAATATTGGAGAGCAACAGGATTAATGCAGCATTAGCATTGTCAGAAATCCAGCATTAGCAAACAACATTACTAAGCAGTAAAGAGTCTGTAACAGTAGTATCATTTTATCCAATAGATGGTAGATTTCGGGCTTGTAGGCTGTGGTCCAGTCAATGAATTTTCTAATGTTTCGCCCAACACTACATTGGGCATCTTCAGAGAATTACTCATAGCTGGTTGACAACTAGAGGGCAATTGATGGAGCGCCCGGCTTATATATAGGTAAGAGGGACTGCCTCTCATCTCCTATTGGTTGTCTGTATGCCAATCACTATTATGTGGCCTTGGGAACTTCCACATGATTGGCTCTGTTGGCATTCTGGGTCTTTGGCTTTGTATTGTCTAGCACCGACACCTAGGCTGTGTGTATATGGGCTGTATAAATAAAGAAGAGAATGTACGTATACACACAGCTATGAGTAATTCTCTGAAGATGCCCAATGCAGTCGTTGGCGAAACATTAGAAAATTCATTGACTGGACCACGGCCTACAAGCCCAAAATCTACCATCTATTGGATTAACGCTGGCTGTGAAAGCCTCAGCATATCATTATATGTTTACAGACTAATGTTGTTAATTAAAAAGAATGGAAAACAAAGTAACCTAAATAAAGATTGTTATAATACAAGAGTTATAAATAACTACCCTAGGATAGTCACAAAACCTGCAACAATCAAAGACCCTTTTGTTAGAGGTGTTACTCTATTTAATAAACTCCCAGAATTTAGCAAATCTGCACAAGGCAATGCCTTTAAACTGCTGTTAAAAAGGACCGACTTAATAAAACCTTATATAGAATTCATGAATTGTAGTATTATGTAACTTTGTATATAGTATATTGTGTAACTATTGTATAACTCTTACTACTACTATTACTACTACAATTACTACTACTAGTATTATTATTATTGTTATTGTTGTTGTTGGTGGTGGTGGTGGCGGTGGCGGTGGCGGTGGCGGCGGCGGAGGCGGCGGCGGAGGTGGTGGCGGCGGTGGCGGCGGTGGCGGTGGTGGCGGTGGTGGCGGTGGTGGCGGTGGTGGTGGCGGTGGCGGTGGTTGTGGCGGTTTTAATTTTAGTGGTTTTTTCTTAGTGAAAAGATTTAGTAGTTTGATATTGTATTAACAGTCATTAAATTTTCTTTGGTCTACTTTTGTAGGTTGGTTAAGGATTGTTGCATATTTTTTTCTAGTTCTGAACTTTTGTTTTTTGGTTTTGTAGTTCACATTACTAAGTCATCGGCAAATACTGAACACTTAACACCTGATTCTTGTGTTTTTTGTGGCAGATGCTTAATAAATATATTAGAAAACCTGATATGTTGCACTCACATGACTTTCTCTACTCTTGTACTAACCATTCTTACAAACTCTTATTCCTATATCTGCTTCGTGTTAGTTGGTATAAGCATTTGCAGAAACTATCTTATTGCTTATTTCCTTGTAGGTGCAAGGGGAATATTAGAATACTGTATACTTTGAGCGATAGTCAAATCTTTTAAAAACTCTGAGATCCCTTTCCCTTTGCATGCTTAACATATTAAAAAATGAACAACCATGATACATTTCATGAAAGTTTTAAGTTTTCCGAAACTGACTCACATAATAAGGAATATCTCTGAAATGGTATCCTCTACAAAAAAATTTATTTGGACATAAATTGTGTGCTTTAGCAAGATTTACATTTTTTGTGCAGTAAGTTTTTGTCTATCTCTTTTGGTTTACAGGTTATTCAAAAGTCATCAAGACTAAACTGCACTACATAGGCTATAGCCAAAAAATTCAAAATATATATTTCATTTGTCATAAAAATATCTCAAACATATGGCATTTTAATAAAATTTGTTTGAGCTATTTTCAAGATAGACAAAATTTTGGAAAAATTTTTCATGTAAAGTGCAGTTTAGGGTATGGCTATTTTCTTCAAAGTCTTTGTGCTGGATCCTTGAAAGACATTAACCTTAAATACCAAATTTGTTTTTTAACCAAATTTTTGTTTTTGAGTCATGCTGTCCACAGACTGACAGACACACAGACTGAGACACAGACTGACACACACACACACGCGCATGCACGTGGACCTTTTTCTAGAAATCTGATGTGTTGCACTCACATGACTTTCTCTACCTTTCTACTAACCATTCTTACAAACTCTTATTCCTCTATCTTCTTTGTGTTAGATGAGATAAAGATTTACAGAAATTTGTTATTACTTATTTCCTTGTAGGTGCAAGGGGAATATAGGTCTAAGTAGATCTTGAGTGATAGTCAAATCTTTTAAAGTTTGAGATCCCATTCTCTTTGCATGCTTAACATATAAAAAAATTTGACGTGTTGTACTCACATGACTTTCTCTACTCTTGTACTAACCGTTCTTACAAACACATATTCCTATATCTTCTTTGTGTTAGTTGAGATAAACATTTGTACAATCTATCTTATTGCTTATTTCCTTGTAGGTGCAAGGGGAATATTAGAATACAGTAGGCTTTGTGTGATAGTCAAATCTTTTAAAGCTTTGAGATTCTGCTCTCTTTGCACACTTAACATAAAAAAATGAACAACCATGTTCCAGTTCATGAAAGTTTTAAGCTTTCTGAAACTCAGACACATAACCAGGAATATCTCCAAAATGGTTCACCCTACAAGAAAACTTATTGAGGCATAAATTGTGTATTTTAGCAAGATCTACATTTTTTGTGAAGTATGATTTGGTCTATTTCTAACGGTTTACCAGTTATGCAAAAGTTGTCCAGAGTAAATACGACTACAGGAGCTATAGCCAGAAAATTCAAAATATGCATTTCATTTGTCATAAAAATATCTCAAACATATGACATTTTTATCAAAATCGTTAGTTATTTTTGAAGAAAAAAAAATTTTCAGAAAATTTTCCATGTAAAGGGTAGTTTAGGGTGGGGCCCTTTTTTTTCAAAATCTTTGTGTCGCATCCTTGAAAGACATTAAACTTAAATACCAACTTCGGTTTTTAAACAACTTTTCATTTTTGAGTTATGCTGTCCACAGACTGTCAGACAGGCACACAGACAAACAGACACACGGACCTTTTTCTAAAAATGCTTTTTTGGATTGAGGGGGTTTCAAAATATATATTTCTGGTGGAATCTTGGCATTGAATTTTTGGGTGGAATACAATGCTTTGCCTACTTACCAGTAGCGAAAGTAAAAATGTGCTGAGCACTGCGCCTTGTGGTAAACCACAGTGTACTTGTTTATATTTGTTGTTAGCTAATGCTGGATTTCTGACAATGAAGTCATTAATCCTCTTGCTCTCCAATATTTTTCACCGATGGATGGGATGCTAGAGATGGCCGGGTATATTTCAATGTGGTCTCGGGCCATTTCCTCTTGCAGATCACATAGAGGACAGAGTGGTGAAGAATATATCCCAATTCTGTTTAAATGTTTTGCCAGACAATCATGTCCTGTAATCAACCTGAAGGTTGCAACTGCCATTTGTCGAGGATACTCAGGAATTACTGTTTGAATGTTTGGTAGTTCCCATCTTTTATTCTTTGATTTTTCATAGTAATATTTTGCAATTATTTTTTTGAATTCAGAGTTGACTAATCTTTTAGCTGCATAAAATGGTAGATTAACTATAGATTGAAAATCAGCTTTCTCATTACCACTCAGTCCACAGTGAGCTGGTATCCATGGGAAGACTAGGTGTTTTTGAAGTGCGGTTAGATGGGTAAGGATTTTCCAACATTTTATAATAGTTTGGTTTTTTGGTGACAACTTGGAAGTAATTGCTATAATTGCTGCCCTGGAATCTGAGAGAATAACTGCTTGATGAAAATGTGAAATTCTGTACAAAAGATTTTGTAGGGCCATTCGAATTGCTTCAATTTCTCCATCAAAGTTAGTAGTTCCATAACTTAAAGATTTGTAATAGGAAAAGTGGTGACATGTGACTCCAGCACCTGCTCCATCTTGGTTTGATATCAATGATCCATCAATATAAATATGGAGCCATTCATGTTCTGGAAATCTAGTATGGATTGTCTCTAATGCCAATAATTTTAGAACACTAGTTGGAGTATCACTTTTCTTCACTTCTCCTGTCAAGTGTAAATAATATGTGATATCTAATGATTGTGTCGGATTGACTTTAGATATGAAGTTTTCCTTTGAATTAGGAAGGTATACATACATTCTTCTTGATGTCTTGAATTTAGTGTATGTGCAAAATTTCTCTTGTGCCATGTATTGAATGGGAGTCTGATCAACTTTTCGTGTTGAATAAGAGTTGCTTTTTATATTTCATATTCAATGGGGTATTGGTTGGTTAGTATTTCTATAGCTGCTATTGGTGTGGTTTTGATAGCACCTGTAATTAGTCTCAGACTTTTGTTTTGAAAGATTTGAATTTTTTTTGTGTTTGCTGTTACAAGAATTTCGCTGCAGTAAGTAAATAATGGCTTTATATATATAATGTTGTGTTACGAGTTGCTCTGGAACATCCCCACTTCATTCCTGTTAGACGTTTTAACAGAGAAAGGCACCTCTCTGCTCTTTGTATTACATTTTCTATTTGTTTGGTCCATGTAAGTTTGGTATCAAATGTAACTCCTAAATACTTTGCTTCCTTTGTTTCTGGTAATTGTTGACCCTCAAAATTTTGTTTTATTTTTAGTGGTTTTTTTTCTTAGTGAAAAGATTTGGTAGTTTGATTTTGTTGTATTAACAGTCATTAAATTTTCTTTGGTCCACTTTTGTAGGTTGTTTAAGGATTGTTGCATGGTTTTTTCTAGTTCTGTACTTTTACTTTTCTGTTTTGAAGTCCACATTACTAAGTCATCAGAAAATAGTGCACACTTCACACTTGATTCTTGTATTTGTTGTGGCAGATCATTAATAAGTATATTAAAAAGTGAAGTGCTGAGCACTGCGCCTTGTGGTAAGCACCGGTATAATTGTTTATATTTAGATATATTTCTTCCATATCTGGTGGGAATAAAGCACTGTGTTAGGAAATGACACAGCCAAGAAAACATTGGACCTTGTATACCTATTTTTTTTTACTTTCTATAGAATTTTTATTCTGCATATAGAATCATATGCACTTTGGAAATCAATAAAAATTGATAAATTATCTTCTTTTCTATTGAAGGAGTTTTTGATTTCTTGACTGAGAAGTAAGACTTATTCATTTGTAGAGTGGAATTCTCTGAATCCAGCTTGATATGGGGAAATTAAATTGTGTGATTCTAGAAACCAATTTAACCTATTTGACACCATTCTTTCCATCACGTTTGCTATTATGCTAGTAAGAGCTATTGGTCTATAATTTTTTTATTTCTGATGCTGTTTTATCTTTCTTCAAGAGTGGGACAATTATTGCTTTTCGCCATTCAGCAGGTACAGTGGTGTTCCAGGATAGATTGTAGAGTTTTAGTAATAGTTGTTTTGCTGTTTTTCCAAGGTTTTTTATGAACTCTGGATGTATGTGATCTGGTCCAGGAGACTTTTTGTTTTTTAGATTATGAATTGCAATGTTCAGTTCTTGTATATTAAAATATTGATAAAAGATATTGTATGGAGTGTTAGGATCACATTCTCTTTCCTGTTTCAAATCTTTCATAAATTGCTTACGTTCCTTTTTATTATTTCTTGTTACTTCATGTGAATTAGCATAATATTTATTGAATGTTTCGGCTATGGCTGCATCTTTTGTTAATATTTTATTGTTGTGTATGATAGGTGTGCTGTTGCTTTCTCTCCTGTCCTTGAAATTTTTTATGAACTTATGGGCTTTGTTGCCATCTGTCCTATAATCCATTTTTTCTAAGAAATTATTAAAGTGATTCTTTTTAGCTGTATTAATTTCTTTTTTAGTAAGGCACATTTCTTTCGCCATATTTGTGTATCTGATATGTTTTTTGTTTGTTCAGCTGTATTTCTAGCTATATCCCTTTGCTTTTTCAGTTCTTCTAACGGGGGGTTCCAAAAGGGTTTGAAATTTTTTATTCTTGCACGAGGAATATGTTTTTTTGCAGTTTTTAGGATGACTTTACAGAAATTTTTGTTCATATGATCTGAGTGGTCATACAGCTGTGAGTTTGTTTGTTCTTTAAATTTATGTTCCAGTTCAGTTTTATATTTGTTCCAATCTGCTTTTTTGAAGTTCCAATACAGATTCGTAAGACCTTGACTGTTATTTGTATTATTTAGTTTTATATCAGCAATTACTGCTCTGTGACCAGAACTTGGGCCTTCTATAACTTGTTTTTTAATTTTTGAAACAATATCTGTTGTAGCTAACAAGAGGTCTGGGTTACTACCTGATCCAGGGTAATGTATGAAGGTTTTGGGATCTTCTTTATCATAAATCTGTTCAAAGGTTGTGGTATTCAAAAATTCTTCCACTATCTGCCCTGTAGAATCCACTTTTTCATAAGCCCATCTATTGGAATGGGCATTGAAATCCCCAATTATGTTTGTTTTATTTAATTGTTCAATAAGTGAGAGATCTGGTTCATTCCTGGGAGGATTGTAAATACTGTGTAAATGAAGATGTATTTTGTTATCCCAAAAATTTATCTTTATTAATTCAGCTTTATCTTTGTAATCCATTTCTTTAACAATTTGAAAGGAGGATTTAATATTATTTTTGACTCCAACTAATATTCCACTACTTACCTGTCTATTTTTGGGTAGTAGGTGTAGTAAAAATCCAGTAAAATTGAAGTATTTAAGTTGATCATTTGTTAGATTTGCTTCTTGTATGACAAATATATCTATCTTATAAATACAATTTTATTCAGTTCTATTCTTTTTGTTTGGGTGAGACCACCTGCGTTCCATTGTAGAATTCTGATGTTAGATCTTCTATTTATATAATGTTTTGGTTCCCAAGAAGTAGTCCCCACCCGGAGATCTGAATGGGGGACTATTTTAACTCCGGAACATTTTACCCCTCGAGTCATATTTCATAAATATTGAAGAGACTTAGCAGTAATAGTAACCGCTTTTCAGAGAGCACCATATTTTTATGTTTTGGCGGTTACATCGCTCTCTCACAACCCCCAGATTGTCTGGAGGACCACACCTGTCGTTGGTATACGGGTCTCACCGACCTGACCGGGAGAGTTATCAAAATAAATTCACCGACCATATCCTCTGATTAACTCGTGTGGTGGCCGGGTTAAGAATAGCCCCAACGTAGTCCATGCGTGTTGTAAAAGGCAACTAAAATGGACACCTAATGTCCGGAGGTATAGCCGGGCCACCCAGTCCCGGGGATAAAAATAGGGGACCTGGCCCTCCAGGTTGGAGGTTTGGCGCTAGGCCAACAACCTAGCCCAGTAAAGCAATCCTTGTTAAAGAACCCTTAGCTAAGCCTCGGAAAAGAAAGGATGCAATGCAACTACTCGATGTTAGGATATGGAGAAGGAAGGCTATGGATAGGGATGAATGGAAGCAAAAGCTAAGGGGAGCTGAAGCCCACAGTGGGCTGTAAAGCTTAGAAGAAGAAGAAGAAGAAGATATCCTCTGATTACCAATCAGAGGACGTATTACATGCCATGACAGGTCAGCATGTTAGGGGTTAAGAGTTTATAGAGAAATTAGAGAAATGGAGAGGTTGGAAAAGTAAAGACTCCCTAGCCCTCAGGAACCCTAATAGCATCGGGGTCAGAAGAGAACAAGAGATGACCCAGGTAAGGTCAGATAGAAAAGCTATAGTGAGGAGCAAAACACCAGTAAGTGGAAGTAATGTTCTGCTCAGCTTGGGTACCTTGTGGTCGCCATTCACATATCCCCTAGACGGAGACCCCTGAGTAAAAGCATACACTTTTAACCCCTATGAAAAAACATGCAAATGCATGAACTTCCTAGGCCTAATCATCATACACTTCTCAGTTTCCCCGCGAGATAAAACTGGCACTGAAAAATATGTGTTGGAAATGTTGCATGTCATTCACTTTTTGAGTAGTCAAATTATGCATAGTCAATTTAACTTCTGATACACAGTGGTCAAGGAAATCTGCTTTTGTTAATATTCTCATACAACTTTGCTATTCATTAAACATGTTTTATAGTACACTAATTTCTAAGAACATATTAAACCAAAACTGTTTCTAAAGGCTTATTTGCACAAAATTTAATACAATTTAAGTTTGCGGCTTCAAAAACTGTCTAAGAAACACAATGAAATTTCAAATGCACTTTTTCCATAAAGGGATATCATACTGTTGAAATAAAACTCTTTGAATATATTCAAAATTATACTTATCATACCTATCAGTATAAAACTAGAATATTTTCTGAAAATACATTTAGATATATTCTTCCATATCTGGAAACAATAAAGCATTGAGTTAGGAAATGACATAGGCATGAAAATATTGGACCTTGTATCCTTATTTTTACTTTCTCTACTATGTTTACTAAAGTAGAGGAAGTATTGTATTTCACCCAAAATATTGATGTCGAGATTTCACCGGAAATATGTTTTGACAAAAACAATTTGTAGAAAAAGGTCTGTCTGTGCACACGCATGTGTGTGTGTGTGTGTGTGTGTGTGTGTGTGTGTGTGTGTGTGTGTGTGTCGGTGTGTGTGTGTGTGTGGGTGTGTGTGTGGGGTGGTGTATGGGTGTGTGTGTAGGTGGGTGGGTGCGTGCGTGGGTGCGTGCATGTGCGTGTGTGTATATCTGTCAGTTTGTAGACAGCATAACTCAAAAATGTAAAGTGAGTTGAAGCTGTAAAATCTTCATGTCCTAGTTATTGGATCGCCATTTGAAGCTGAAGTCGTTGGTGATGTGTTGCCCTTTGATGTAGCTCGCCTCGGCTAGTTCTGCATAAGATGTCTTTATCTCGGGTTTGCGTAAGTGTAATGGACAACCCAAGAACAACTTTTCATATCCTTTATTTCAAATATTTTCGGGAGATATGCCGATTCTATATGTGTATCTGTAGAAGCATCGCAATCACATCTGCGCAGCACGAACTCCCGTACTGGTCTCTGGTTGAGTACTGACTAGACGCTTCTCTCTTACCCACGCTAAGAAGCCGTTCGCTCCATTTGAATGTCATGACGTCATCCAAGAAAGCCTCGTATCCAAAATGCTATTTCCTTTTCCCGCAATTTAGAAATGTCCCTTTCTATTATAACATGTTCTTTTATGAATTTCAAATATATAATTACCTTTTTAGGATTAAACGATGTTTACTTTGTATTTTATTAGATATATCGCGCGACTTTTAAGGTTTGTAGAACTGACTTTCGAACGTGTATTTTAAACTATGTGGTATGACGTCATGACTCGTTAATTTGAAACCAATAATGTGTTTATCCTACGAATTTAACGACTATTATTTACTCATATCATGCTCACCTTACAACACTTCCTGCTCTATTATCTATTTATGTTATTACTTAACACTTATCGCAAATCTCATATCCGGCAATTAAATTAAAACATGTCTTTTTCAAAAGCCCATTCGATCGGAAATCTAAATTTCGGTATCAGAGTTAAAAATCAAAGATGATGCTTCAATTGAATATATTAATTTCAAGTATGCAACACAAAGATTTTGAAGAAAATTGCTCCACCTTAAACTACCCTTTGCAACAAAGGACTGAATTTGGCCTTGACTAAATATTTTTAAGACAGCTTGTCTTAAATCTACTAAATATTCTTCAGTTTTAGGCTTTGCTATAAATGAGTAAGAATATTAGAATTAGATTTGCTTTGTCTAGTTCAGCCTGTTTTAGTCTTCCCACTAGTAAAATTACTTATGAACCCCTTGGAAACACTGTTTATGGTTAAAGTACATGCTTACCTACACTCAGCAATCAAAACATGTAACCACTGTGATGTCAATAAGTCTTCTGTCTGAGCAATTGGTTTATTTTGCTTCAGAATATTGATAAAGAAGCCTACAAACCTACTGGTTTAACTACAAAATACTTTTGAGCACTACTGTATGTGATGATTTTCTAGCCCACATTACCAATACACAGGCTGTCAGGTTTAACATTGAGTAAAACATAACAATAATCATCATGCTATTTCTTGACATTGCTATTTCTCATTTTCAGGTTTTGCATTCTCATGCGGCTTAGGGACAGTGCATTTTTTTGAAAAGTTGTCAAATGAGAAATATACCAAACGTAATATTTATCAGGTGCCTATTCCTGAATTTGTGGATCCTAGCTGCCAGTATCTCAACCTTATAAGATGCATCAGCGTCAATCCCAATGTTGATCGTCTCATTGTTACCACAAATGTGTCCCAAATATTTCTTGTTAAACTGTGGGGACCAGATATCAACATGGTAATTATTAAACCTATATAATAATGCATTATCTTTGATTTTGTGCCCCATAGCAGTATGGTTCAACTCCTGACCATAGCATTGAATTTTTCAAATGTGATTTAGTTTTCTTTAACTTTTATCTGTACATGCTAATGTAGAAGAACATATGACATAAACTAATCCTAAAGGGTGCATGCAGTTATTTGGAGCACCATTTCTGAAATTTGACTAAAATTTCAACAATATCAATTACAAATTTTTAATAAGACATTTTAAACAGTAAAAATGCAGAGAATAAAAATGTAATAAAGCTTCAAAAATGGATTGAAGTGCTATACTCAGGGACTTCAAACTACCTTCAAGGAGCCTTAAATATAGTCAAAATTAATAAGTCATAAGTGTCACATGAATATACAAAGATACACAGAGTGAAGAGCCATTGAACTAATTTAAAATTTTATTATGATTTTTCACAAATTTCACACAAATATTGCTATAATATTATCCTAATGTAATATTCAAAAGATGACAATAGTTAAGAAATTTTATTGTTAAAGCTTGAAACTACCACTTGTCTCTTTAATACTATTTATTCCTACACTCATTATACAACTTAATGATGATCATTATAATGTAATGGCTTAATGTTATGAAGTTGAATAATTTGTATTACCAGTAAAGCTTGCTTATTATTTTGACATATAAAAGTGTCTTTTTGTCTTTGCTATAGCTGCAGTAATAATAAGGGTACAGGAAAGCACTGTACCTTAATTTGTTCTGTTTATACTTACAGTTACCACAGACTAACTTTGAAATAATGGGTGAGCGACTTCATCATGGTCCTATTGCAGGACTTTCCATGTGTGTCTGGAAGCCCATCTTTGTAACATGTGGTCAAGTGGACCACACTGTGCGTGTATGGAATTTTGAAACTGATAAACAAGAGATTATCAAGCAGTATCCAGATGCTGTCTATTCAGTTTCTATTCATCCCACAGGTGAACATAGATAAAGCATTCTAAAGTAAGAACAAATTAGAAACTAAAAACTTCACTTATTTTAGTAATGTTGCACGTTCTTTTTGCACAAACTGACCCAGGGTTTCAAGTTGTCTCCAACTCTCCAACAGCTTTGAGAATGAGTTGGAGACAACTTGAAACCTTGGGTCAGTTTGTGCAAAAAGAATGTGCAACATTACTAAAATAAGTGAAGTTTTTAGTTTCTAATTTGTTCTTACTTTAGAATCTTGTTGCTTCACTGTTAATAGCTTCAATTTCCTTATTTAATAGATAAAGCACTTAGTAATAAATAGAGACAGACTCAATCTGTAGCAACACACAGTGTTTTGTCTAATGGCAAGATTGGCTGCCATCTGTAGTTATCATAGACTGGCAGTTACACAATTTTCAAGGTTTTACTCAACAATTTTATGAAGGAGGTACTAATAATGCCCACCCTCATTGTCCAGATGTTTTTGGTACCTCTTTAAAAACTATGGATCACTTGTTGTAGTTCATGCCAGGTAAGCTGCAGTTACTGACGTGGCTTTGTTTAATTTCTTCCAGGTTTTGGGTCCTATGCAACATTTTTTAATGTATTCCTAAAATAAAATTTGCAAGGGATTAGGTTTGGCCCAGAGGAAGCCACACATGCTTACTAATAACTCTTATATCTACTCCCTTTTGGTTTTCTAAACTGGGTGCAACCAGGGCTTTGTTAGGCTGGTACTTACCGGTGCTCAGTACCGGTAGTTATAGAACTACATGAATAGGGTATTGGAAGTTTTAAAAACTGCAAATCTATAGCAGTATGGACTGGCTCTTAAAGTACCAATCCTATAGTTGTTAAACATTTTATAAATTTACCAAATCGATCATGTAATTCATTGAAAATAATTTCATACGGTACACCTTATGGCAGTTTATTATAAGTTGTGGATAGCGTGTGTCATGTGATGGCTAGTGGATAAACATGGTAAGAACTAATGTTCTTTTCAATTAGAATTCAGTTTCTGCCAAAATCAACTTTATTGTAGCAAAGAAATCATGTGATAACAAATTATCTTACTCTTTACAAATATGATTGCAACAAATTTCTGAAGCTATTCAGTTTAATATCATTATATCTCTTTCTGTTGTGATTATTTTATATGCCAAACACAAAATGGCATTTCTCAATCTTTATACTTTCCCAGCTTTTCTTAGTAAATAATAGTCAGCTCTATGGGTATAATCACATATTGTAAGTTCTCTAGTGCAATATTTATCGGAATCTTTTGATAATCCAATCCTTGATTACAGATCACCAATATGTGGCCTATATACATATACAGGTGTTAGGGGTATGAGTGCGCAGACTTCGCGTGCTGGGAGATCCAAATATGAGTAATAATAAAGTCCAGTACCAACTCCATCTATCTTGAAAGGTAAAGGAGATAATCGAACATTATTGAATACATTATCAGCACAGTCTGGCAACACAGGCCAAATGTTTTGTTTTGGTTTGGGCCAGGCATGCGTTCAGACCTGCAACGGATGAAGATCTAAACTAGGCTAGCGCTTGAAATGCGGTTCGCCACATGCCTGTGTGTTTCTTGTCAGCTAATGCCAGTAACGAGGGATGGGGTGGTTTGCTTTTAAGCTATTCAATCGTATTCACGAGAACTAAACTAAAAGATGCATAAGAGGCTACGTATAAGGTGTAGTCAGATGATCAAGGATAGCAACTTCAAATGTTAAGTATGGAAATACCTCATTCGTGTAATTGTGTAATTAAATAATAGCCACCTTTTGCTAAACAGGAAAATCTATTATAAAGAACACGACTTTGAAGCCGGAACAATCTAAATGGCCTAAGACATGACGAAGAAGAAGAAGAAGAAGAAGAAGAAGAAGAAGAAGAAGAAGAAGAAGAAGAAGAGGAAGAGGAAGAGGAAGAGGAAGAGGAAGAGGAAGAGGAAGAGGAAGAGGAAGAGGAAGAGGAAGAGGAAGAGGAAGAGGAAGAGGAAGAGGAAGAGGAAGAGGAAGAGGAAGAGGAAGAGGAAGAGGAAGAGGAAGAGGAAGAGGAAGAGGAAGAAGAAGAAGAAGAAGAAGAAGAAGAAGAAGAAGAAGAAGAAGAAGAAGAAGAAGAAGAAGAAGAAGAAGAAGAAGAAGAAGAAGAAGAAGAAGAAGAAGAAAATTATTAATGGTCAATAACTGCAAACTCAACAAGATGTCTTTCACAGTAGATGTTCAAAATGTGCTCCATGAGAAACTATGCAGGCATTGCATCTTCTTAGCCAATTTCGCCCTAACTTCATTAGAGCTTCTGTTTTCTGCCCAATCTCTAGGGTAGCTTCAAACATGCATGTGCGAAGATCGTCAAGTGTTGCGTTTCACGTGTGTTGCAATCAGTTTTGCCCTAAGCAAGAAGCATATCTAAATACTCTTGATTTGTAAAGACTACCATAACTCTGAATGCATTTAACGCACCTGAAGCACTGGCAGAACCTGCTGTTGTGCATGGATGTCCAGAGGTAGTTGTACTGTCAACATTCCCTCACTTGCCGCTCTTCTCACGCGCTAATGTTGCGGGTTTGCCTAACGTATGCCCACGACTTTATTCCAGTAGACACGCTAGAATCCAGTCCTTTCATATCATTTTGTGGCTAAACGAATCATTTTAGCAACATATGGTAAAGACATAAATTGTGGCGGAATGTCGTTTGGTTCTCGTTGGATCGCCATTTGATGTGTAAATCTCGTTGGTGACGTGGTGTCGCCCTTTGATTTGGTTCGTTCCGGCTAGTCAGGATGAGATCTCTTTCTTTATCTCGGGTACGCGCAGGTGTTATAGACTACCCAAGAAAACCTTTGTATATTGTTTATTACTTCTTATATACTTTCGGGAGTTATGCCGATTCTATATGTAGAGGAATCGCACTCACGTCTGCACACCATAACTTGCAGTACTGGTTTGTGGTGAGTAGTGACGCTTTCTGGCGTCCCCACGCTAGGAAAAACGTTCTCTCCAATTTTAAATGTCATGACGTCATCCAAGAAAGCCTCGTATCCAAAATGCTATTTCCTTTTCCCGCAATTTAGAAATGTCCCTTTCTATTATAACATGTTCTTTTATGAATTTCGAATATATAATTACCTTTTTAGGATTAAACGATGTTTACTTTATATTTTATTAAATATATCGCGTGACTTTTAAGATTGGCAGACCTGAATTTCAAACGTGTATTTAAACTATGTAGTATGACGTCATGACTCGTTAATTTCAAACCAATAATGCGTTTATCCTACAAATTTAACGACTATTATTTACTCATATCTTGCTCACCTTACAACACTTCCTACTCTATTATCTACATATGTTGTTACTCAACACTTAACGCAAATCTCACATCCGGCAATTAAATTAAAACGTGTCTTTATCAAGCCCATTCGATTTGAAATCTAAATTTCGGTATCAAATGCCCCCATTTATGTTATTTTATTATTTCATAATAAAATAATGTAAATGTCTTGCCCGAAAGAAAAATTAAAAATTACTCCTGTATTTTGAATAATCGGCAACACTCCCATTATATACAATTTTCAATTACACTGTTTTGAAATTGGTTATTAACACATTTTCTCATTAATCTTTTTAACATGACAAACAATTGTACACTTGACTAAACATTAATCCTTAAATACTAATTACAATATGTTATGGTTTCTTCTGTGAAACTTTTATATAAAGGTTAAATTTCAAGAGTCTTTCTTTATACTTCCTTCTTTTAGTTCATGTTTGCTCACTTCGCTCTCACTATCACTTGCACTGTGATTTTTCACTTTTGTTATTGTAACACATATCTGTACTAGATCCTTTAAGCACTAAAATGTACATATATTTATATAAATCCATTACACTCTTCAGACAAGTTCTTTCTTTGTCTTGCTGTGATAACTATCTATACATCTAAAATATTTTAACAAATGTTTTACAAATTAAATATTCTGTTTTCTCTCTATGCGGAGATGAACATTTTAACAATCTTTCTGAAGCGGTTATTGTGAGCTCTATACAATATATTTTTAAGCTCTTTGTAGTATATAGCAATTCACATTCTGCATTTTTCATGAATATGTAAGTACCTGACCAATATATGGTTTTCAAGTAAGCTAACATTTAAATTTTATCTCAAAGCTGATTGGGCGCCAATATACAAATGACACTTCAAATTTTTTTTTTTACATGAAATCAAGGTTCCAAGGCACCACACGGTTTCTTGTATGGTCGAAGGAGTTGTTTATGCCATCTTCCCAGACATTTTTCATTTTTAACATCTTTTAATTCATAGGTATGATAACCAAATTTGGATATAATTTCTGCAGGACCTTTATATAACAATTCCATCCTTTTGGTCCTACCTCGCAACGCACTTGATAACTTATGGTCTTTAACTAGTACCCAATCGCCTATCTTAGGTTCCCATTTATGTTTTCTACTCTTTTTCTTTAATTTTCGCTTCTCTGCCTTTTTCTTGATTCGTTCAAAAGCAATTTTCGCTCTTTCTTCTTCACTTAACTGAATGTCATTAATTTTCAGTGTTTTTGGTACCCCGATCAATATTGGTTCTGGTTCAATTCCTAACATTAATTTTATTGGTGCAAACCCAGTAGTTACATTAAGGGTGTGATTGATAATCTTTTCTATCAATGGACAATATTTCACCCAATTCTTGTGATTATGATGTGTAAGTACACGTAAACAAATTCCTATATCTCAGAGGACACGTTCTGTTGGATTCCCTGATGGAAAGTATGAGGAGCAATAATTTAGTTTTCTCGCGTCTAATGTCACCCTAATCTTTCCATTGGCCTTATTTACAATACATAGGGGATTCACAAATTCTGAATTCGAAATCTCAATAACCTCATCTTCTAACATTGACTTTATAACTGCATCTACCTCTTCTATTATTGTACTAGGGATAGCTCTCGCTTTATGTGTAAAAGGTTTGATGGGTATCATCTCAAACGAATGAGTATAAATATTACATTTACCAGGTTTCTCAGAGAATACTTCTTTATTTCGGATTAATATTTCAAACAGTTTATCCCTCTGTTGTTCATTTGGTTGATCAGCCTGAGTTACCTTTTCCCTCAACAATTCTTCTAAGTCTTCACTACTCTCCCTATCATAGTACCTAGTTGCGTCAGAAAACCTCAAAGTGTCTATGAAATCATTTTTATCCCATTCTACATTTTCTTTATTATCGACACTGTACTCTTTGACATTTACTTCAGTTAATTCCATAGCTCCTACTTTAACATATTCTACAAAGAATGTATCCCCTTGGATTTCTTCTTCCTCTTTTTCTCTTACAATAGTTTCTGAACTACTATCTTCCACAAATGGCACTATAATGGTCTCATCTTCAACTTTCATTTCTACAATCATGTTTTTAAAATTCACCACAGCTTCCCAGGCATAAAGATAATCACAACCTATTATATCTGTCACAAGTCTTCCTACAATCAGAAATAAAATTCCTAGTATTCTCCCATTTATTTCAATATTTATCATTGCTTGAAATTTTACTTTCTCTTTTCGTTTTCCCACAGCTAGCGAGCAATATATCCCATTAACTGGTAAAGACATTACTTTAAAACCACTACTTTGTAAATTATCATAAAAATTTTGTGAGCATACTGTGCTATTTGATCCCGTATCTATAATTGCATTGTATTGTTTTCCATTTACTCCAATTTTGATTTTAGGTGGATCTCCTACTTTTTCGTTTTCGTCAATTCTATTTTTCCATTCTCTTTTCTTTTGTATCATCATTTGCCTTCCAGGACTATTTATTTCCGAGTACTTATCACAATCATTACTAGGATACCCAGTTCTCACTGAAGGCGCGTTTGACCGGGTCTGGCGTTTCCCTGATTTTTAGGTATTGCTCCTGTACTATTTCCCGAATTGTTACTTCTGTTTTCCTGCATTAAATCGGGGTTACTTCCTACCATGTTTTTGACCGTGTTAATGGCCTCAACCATTTCCGCATTTTCAGGGGAATCTCGTCCATTTTAACATCTTTCTCCCAGTCTTGGTGACCTCGGTCTAAACTCATTATCTCTGTTTGTCCAATACCCATCATTTGAATTTCTACTATGTCCAAAATAACGTCTCCGTCTACCTCGATCAAATCTATTTGTATTCATATAATTCACCCTTATATTTCTTCCCCTTAGATTACCATTTCTATTTTGGTGATGCCCTTCCTGGTTACATCTACCTTGATTTTCCCACCGGAATGATTCCATCCTTGGTACTGGTCCTTTATATCTTTCCCTAATCTCACTTCTATTCTGATAATACTGTGCCCCTTGCCCGAAAGAATTTACAGTTTCTTTTTCTTCATATTTATTTCCAAATGCGTGTTTTGGCTTATTGACTTCCAAGGCTGATAATAATTCGATCATAGTTGCAATGCTATCGGCTCGGGCTATGATTAGGTAGTGTTGAAGCGTTTCCGGAAAATGTGGAGTAACTATATTTATTAGATCTTTTTCATCTAAGGGAGGATCCAACATCTTCGATTTTCTCGCTATTCTCATAAAATAGTTGACCATCGATTCCTCCGATCTAGGATTAAACTTTCCATTGCTTAATTCAACTCTAATATTAGCCTGCCTACTAGCTCCCCAATATCTGGTTAAAAAGATGTTCCTAAAGGTCCCCTAATCATTATTGTTACCCATAGAAAGGCCTAGCCAATTGGCAGCATTACCCTTTAGGCATTTTCTTACTATCACCATCTTGTACTCCTCCGGTATACGTTTCACCGTGAAGTACTCTTGTAACCCTTCTAAAAAGGCTTTAGGATCATCTGAATCTTCATTTTCAAAAACTGGAGGTGTCATTTCATTTAAGACATGGTTAGGCCAATGTAAATTTGAATTGTCACCTGTCCCTGCACTATTTCTGAAATCAGAATGGGAATTACTGTTACCCCTAGTTTGCATCGAAATGTCAGCTGATACACCTGGTATTGCCTCGTTTCTTGCAGCTTCATTATTAAGATTGTTGTGATTACATGCATTTTCATTTAATTTCAAATTTTCTAAGGCCTCTGTTACATGAGTAATTTCTGTTATTACCCCTTTTATTTGGTCTGTAACATCCTCCAAATTTCTAGCCTGCCTTTCACTTTCTACATCAGATCTTTCCATTCTAACTTTACACCCCTGTAACTCTTCTCTAATTTCTTCCCTTTTTTTGTCTAATCTATATGTTACTTTTTCCCTTTCTTTATCTAATTTTTCACTCACTTGTTGACCTAATTTCTTTTCAGAATTCTTTACTTCTTGCCTTATTGTCTCTAATTCTCCCTTAACCTGTTCTCTATTTTCTTTTACTTCACTACTAACTTTATTAATTTCCTCCCTAACTTCTTCCCTAAAGGTTTCGAAAGCTCTCTTCTGATTTTCCAATTGCATTCCCAATTCCTGTTGTCCCTTCTCTAATTTCTGTCCTAACTCTATACTAGTTTCATCTATCTTTTGACTTAACTCTGTACTCATCTTTTTCACTGTTCTTAATTCTTTACTATTTTCATCTATCTTTTGACTTAACTCTGTATTCATCTTTTTCACTGTTCTTAATTCTTTACTAGTTTCATCTATTATCTTTTGACTTAACTCTGTACTCATCTTTTTCATTATCTTTTGAAACATATTCTCTATTTCTGACATAATCACTGGCCTTTCTGAATTAGTACTAAACATTTCTGAGCTACCTCTAGGTGTTTCTCTAACGTTCTGATCTTCTACTTCTTGGCATATTCTGCTACCGATTATATTTTGATTATATTCTTCCATCCTAAATACACTTTTCTCAATTTTCGGACTCTCAAAACCTAGAAAATCGCTATCACTGTCTTCCATTTCTAAGCTATTTACATGTGTTTTTCTACTCACCAATATTTTCACTATTTTCACTATTTCACTATTTTTTTTTTTTTTTTTTTTTAACTGCACTTAAACTTGTTCACTACACGTTTCACAGATGTTGACACGCTGGGCACCTTCTTGTTTGCTGGTTCTATGCTGGCTTGGTCGTCTTGGGGTTGGTCTATTCTCTTGACGCCACACGTTGGGTCGCCATTTGTGGCGGAATGTCGTTTGGTTCTCGTTGGATCGCCATTTGATGCGTAAATGTCGTTGGTGACGTGGTGTCGCCCTTTGATTTGGTTCGTTCCGGCTAGTCAGGATGAGATTTCTTTCTTTATCTCGGGTACGCGCAGGTGTTATAGACTACCCAAGAAAACCTTTGTATATTGTTTATTACTTCTTATATACTTTCGGGAGTTATGCTGATTCTATATGTAGAGGAATCGCACTCACGTCTGCACACCATAACTTGCAGTACTGGTCTGTGGTGAGTAGTGACGCTTTCTGGCGTCCCCACGCTAGGAAAAACGTTCTCTCCAATTTTAAATGTCATGACGTCATCCAAGAAAGCCTCGTATCCAAAATGCTATTTCCTTTTCCCGCAATTTAGAAATGTCCCTTTCTATTATAACATGTTCTTTTATGAATTTCGAATATATAATTATCTTTTTAGGATTAAACGATGTTTACTTTATATTTTATTAAATATATCGCGTGACTTTTAAGATTGGCAGACCTGAATTTCAAACGTGTATTTAAACTATGTAGTATGACGTCATGACTCGTTAATTTCAAACCAATAATGCGTTTATCCTACAAATTTAACGACTATTATTTACTCATATCTTGCTCACCTTACAACACTTCCTACTCTATTATCTACATATGTTATTACTCAACACTTAACGCAAATCTCACATCCGGCAATTAAATTAAAACGTGTCTTTATCAAGCCCATTCGATTTGAAATCTAAATTTCGGTATCAAAATAACGCATATTTTGTAGCACTACCTCGCTGTTCTAACTGCAGAAGTAAACGATAATGGAGTGGGGACATATTTGTAATCACACTTATGACAATTTTTAATTTTTATTTATGAAACTATGCACTATAGAGGAAAATGGTGCAGGAACTTATGTTTCAGTCCAACATCAGGAAGTTGCCTTTGAAGTCTACGCACCCATACCCCTAACACCTTGTATATATATGTGCACTCGCTGAAATTTACATCTTTACCATACTATGTATAAATTACTAATATAGAGGGTCTGGTATTTATTTTTTCTAGTTACATAGTCATCAACTATTGTTTCTCTGTCATCATTTATCATAACCTTCCCTTGCAGCTGATGTTGGCCATGTTTCCTTTCGGTGAATAGCTTTAGATTTGGTAATAACATTTATGAATATGATCACAATGGTGCGGTTTTTATTAATAGGTCTTTACATAGTATACCGGAGATAATGTTCTTAGTGAAAGATGAAATGTGTGATAGCAGACGTGGTTATCTACAGGGTCAAGGTCACAGAATGGAATGCATAAATCAACGTTCCTTTATCACAACATATTTATTCTTTAATTTACACTTTTAGCACCATATTAATTAATCAACAATCTTCACAGTTTGGTAGAATCTACACTGTATAAAGGTTTGGGTGAAAGTTACATGTTCACGCGCTACCAAAACAAAAACACATCCTTTCATCTTGATCACACAGACGCTAATGAAAAAAGTCCCTGGCGTCTCTCTTACGCAACACCGCCATTCTTTTGTATTCATTCGCGTAATAGTCCTCATTGGTTGAACACAAAGTGACAAGAAAACATTGGCTATTTTGAATATTGAAAAATAAGTCCCTGATACACCCAAACAAGAATTAGAAATTTACACACTCTTACAAAAATATTTACATGAACGATTTTCTATTGATCAATATTCTGTCTCATATGCCCCTTGTTTTGTTTTTCAAGTTGTCACCTTATTTACAATCTTGAAACACAATACAATACTTCTCCCTACTCCTATGATTCAATCACTTTGTACAATATTTTTTTTTTCTTTACAGTCTTCTTCACTGTTTGTCTTTGTCTTTTGTTTTGACATGATACAGCATGTCTTTATAAATTTCACATATTTGATTACTACACAATACATTCAGTTATTATACAATACATATTCGGTTATTGTACAACACATTTGGTTATTACATAACATGTCCAATTATTATACAATACATATTCAGTTATTGTACAATATATCCAGCTATCATACCACATATGTTCTGTTATTATACAATACATATTCAGTTATTACACAATACACATTCAGTTTTTGCATAACGCATTTAATTATTACTCAACATATTCAGTTATTACACAATATATCCAGTTATCATACAATACATATTCAGTTATTGTACAACACATATTCAGTTCTTATACAACACATACTCAGTTATTGTACATTTGACATTGACACAAATATAATTTAGGTGTGTCATGGTTTATTATGTGGTTTTTGACTTGTATTCATTGCTATGAGGAGAGAAAAACAGGATACAAATTTTGAGCTAATGATCATGATCATGTTTATGGCAATATTTTACTCAGTTCTTTGCCTTCTTTGTCTTATAAGCTTATGTATAGGCAGGTTGTTGAGTCGGTTCTTAAACTCTGATGTTACTAATGGTACTATTTTTCTTAATTGGGTTATTATTCATTGTTGTTTGGTTCAACATTTCTTCGAGCTTAGCATTGGCTATATTCATCTTAATTCATGGGCATTGCTTTTCTGATTATGGTTTTCCTCACTTCGCTAATTGTCACTTCTTTGTCTCTTATTTCTATAAGAGAAAACTTCTATACTTATAATTATTCTGCAATTGTATTATTTTTCTTCTCAATTTACCCTCGACATCTTTGTGTCGAAATATTATATCTTTGTCATCATAATTGATTCCTTTTTATTTTTGTCCCTGACATCCTTATGTCAAAAACATATTATATTCCGTCGCTATGATTCATTTCTTTAATGACAATCAGTGTCCTTGTCTGTCTTTGTTGACAATGCTCTTTGTGGTCGATATAGCCAATGACTATGTTGATTTTCTTCCTTGTTGTAATTCCTAATTTGAACATAATTTTCTATAAGTAACCCATTAAAAATTGTTATCTTCCTTCATCTCTACTACTCCTGCCTTACACATTTGTTGGCAAAGACTATTTGGTCGTTTCTTTGTATGGCTTCAATTTATTTTTATGGTATCTTCCTACCAACTTGCCATTTGTATTCTGTAGCTCATACGTGTGGTCACCCAGCTGTTTTGTTATGACCAGTGGTCCAGTATACAATAGCTCCATCTTTCTCCCTGTGTAGCCATCGTAGTATCGATGTCAGTTGTAAGTTGCTGAGATTTTGTTGTTTGTCATCCAGTCGGTTGGGACGAACTTAGTTGTTGTAATTTCCCTGAGTGTTGGTGGTGGTGGTTGTTTCTGTATTTTGTGCAGCATCTGCCCTATTTGGCACGTTTTCATCTACTTCCTGCTGTCTTATGTTGTCAGTGTAGCATTGGTCTCTGCCCCTTTGGCGTGAACCTCTGTCGTATGACGGTCTGTGGTTGTTCAAGTGTTCCCTACTGAATCGTATGTGATTCACTTGATGGGTATGGTCTCCTGGTCTTCCACGATCATATGTATATGTTCTGTATCTCGATTCACCATTCGGTATCGTGTCGTGGTACCGCTGTCTTGTGTTCTCCATCCTCTCGCCATGATTATGTGGTTGTGGGAAATAGTGTGCCCCTCTCCCCCTTTCATGGGTACTCCTAGTATTTCTATGTTCTCCCTCACTCTGGTTGTTCGTAGTCGTGTTCCGGTTTAGGATGGGTGAGTTTGGGTGACCGTTCCTATGTCTATGCTCATTAGGCCGACCATTTTGTGTTTCGAAGGCTGTCAGCAATTCTATCATATCTGCAAAATCTACTAGCCTCGCAACAATTAACCCTGTTCTCACTGTGTCTGGGAAATGTCTTGTTATGCTGGTAATTAGTTCTGCCTCCGACAAGTTGGGGTCTAATAGCTTTCCTTTGTTGGCTACTTTCATAAAATAATCGACTAGCGACAACCCTTTGGTTGGATCGTATCTACCTGTCGCTAGCTCTACCCTAGTTTGGTTTTGCTTAGCTGGGCCCCAATACCTTGATAGGAATAAATTTCTGAATGAGCTATACGACTCATGACCAGCTAGTGTTAACCTGAGCCATTCTAATGCCTTGTTTTTTAAGCTTTTCTTAACTATCATCATCCTAAGCTCGTTTGGTATCCTTTTCACTTTAAAATATTCTTCCATCTCTTTAACAAAGAGTTTTGGATCGTCTCCCTTCTCCTCGTCAAATGTAGGTGGTGTGATTTCATGTAATATGCTGTTGGTGTAACATGTGTTATGTGTTGAGTCATTGTTTGGTTGTGAACCTTTTTCTCTGTATGGTGAGTCAACATTTTGTACATTATTCAAATAACTCTCATCTTGTACATTACTTACATCTAAATCATCTTGCCTCTGTAATGCATTCACAACCTCATTTACATTAGCCAAACTTTCTTTTCTTTTTTTCATTTCTTCACAAATTGATTTTAAGTCATTTTTTATTTCTAAGTGGCTCTGTTTCATATCATTTATAGCATCCTGTTGTAAATGCATCACATCATTCATTGTCTTAATTTTAGGAATTACAATTTGTTCTACAGTTTCATTAATAATGTCTTTCTTTACTACCTCAATCTCTTTCCTTAATTCCTCAGTTATATCTGCTTTTACATTTGTAATCTTACAGTCCACACTTGTATTACATTCTGTTATTTCATCCCTACATCTAGCAATTTCTCCTTCTAACACAATCTTGTTCTCTCTCATTTCTGATTCTATCTTTCCCATCCTATCTCCTACAATTTCTATCCTAGCTTCTAAGGCTTCCTTTGTTTCATTTAAGTTTTTATGTACTAATTTTAAATTAGTTTCCATTACTTTCATATTTTCTTTACACTCCTGTCTTCCTAATTCTATTTTCTGTTCTAAGTTCTGTCTACCTAATTCCATTTTCTGTTCTAAGTTTTGTCTCACTTCCTCCATTTTCTGTTCTAAGTTCTGTCTACCTAATTCCATTTTCTGACCTAAACTTTGTTCTATGTCCTGTTTCAATTCTATGTTATTTTGTTCCATTTTCTGACCTAATTCTACCTTGTTTTGTTCCAGTTTTTGTTCTCTACTCTGACCTAAACTTTGTTCCAGTCTTTGAAACATGATCATCATTAACCTTTGGTCTTTGCTTATTTCCACCTGTTCCTCACTTTCTAATTCTACCTGATAACTAGGCCTATCTGCCCCTTCCCCCACTCCTGTTTCTATCTCTTTTCGCGACATTTTAATTTCTTTATTTAATTCACTTAAGGTTAAAAGTCCCACTACTTTTCCGCTTCTCAGAAACATAAAAAATGGAAATAAAATGTATGTAAAAACAAAAATTTTGGATCCTACTTTCTTTTCCGTTGGTTCTTCGTCCAGTTATTTACGTCTCCTGGGTAGTTGGCTTCCCTAGATGATCTCCGGTGTTTTTCTTTCCCACGTTGATTCTCCGTGTATCGATGATATCAAACGATAGTCTAATGGCGTCTTTTTCCTGCGCGATGGGATGGCGTCATTTGATGTTAACACTTCGTACTCGTAATTTTGCATTCCATTCTAAATTCGCGCTCCACGTTGGGTAAGCCATTTTGGTGCGGTTTTTATTAATAGGTCTTTACATAGTATACCGGAGATAATGTTCTTAGTGAAAGATGAAATGTGTGATAGCAGACGCGGTTATCTACAGGGTCGAGGTCACAGAATGGAATGCATAAATCAACGTTCCTTTATCACAACATATTTATTCGTTAATTTACACTTTTAGCACCATATTAATTAATCAACAATCTTCACAGTTTGGTAGAATCTACACTGTATAAAGGTTTGGGTGAAAGTTACATGTTCACGCGCTACCAAAAAAAAAACACATCCTTTCATCTTGAGCACACAGACGCTAATGAAAAAAGTCCCTGGCGTCTCTCTTACGCAACACCGCCATTCTTTTGTATTCATTCGCGCAATAGTCCTCATTGGTTGAACACAAAGTGACAAGAAAACATTGGCTATTTTGAATATTGAAAAATAAGTCCCTGATACACCCAAACAAGAATTAGAAATTTACACACTCTTACAAAAATATTTACATGAACGATTTTCTATTGATCAATATTCTGTCTCAACAATATTCAAATAGAAGGAAATTTACATATATTCAATGGATATAAATTGACATGGTAAATGTTAAACTTAATTTTCCTATTAATTTTCTCTTATACACAATTCCTGTCACATTTGCCCCATAATCATGTTACAATCCTTATTACTATGCTCAATGCAAAGGTAGCATGATTATTACTCCTCTTATACAGATTCATATTGCATGGTGTTGCAGTTTTTTAGCTTATCAATTTAAAATTTGTTCCTTTATAGTGTGTCTACATATTTGTGAATTGTTTTATGGGTGGTCACTATGGAAAAACCGATATGTACAAGAATATTTTCTAATATTCAATCCAAATCTAAAATTTCTTAATTTTTAACATATATTTAACAATAAAAAATAAGTACAAAACATCAAAGAGAAAATGGAAAAGTGGGAGGACAAAATCAGGAAATATAACTTGATATTTGTCAGAGTAGAAGGCAAGAGGTAAAGGAAGTGTTGGAGAAGAAGCTACAGATTACCACTGGTAACTAAGAAATACATGAAGCATTTAGATTTGGAAAAAGGAACACTCTAGCAAAATTTACAGGTACATATAAAACTTACAACATACTAAAACAGACAAAAAAACTGAAAGGAGCAAATATCTTTATTAACAAAGACATGACCAAAGGCAGCAAATGAAGAAATTAATGGAACAGAGAAGATGAGCAAAAAGTGAGGAGAAATAGACATACCTAATAGGTTTACAAATTATGGGCAGATGGAGAAACTGCAGAGGAAAAGGATGAATTAACAGATATAGTATCGGAAATTCAAGAAGTGACGAGTCAGGAAACAGAAAATTGTCAGCTGTATGGCATTTTAAAGAATTGCTGAGAGGGGAAGGACACATCACCTCAAGGACAGATGCATGAGAGAAAAAAGAGGGGAAATTGGCAAGCAACAAGGTGACAGAGAAGAAGGAGAAGAAAGAAGCTATGATTGGTGACAATGATTCGACAGAGAAAAAAGATGTAACGTGTAATCCAAGGTACGTGAGTGGAGGTGAAGATGCTAGTGCAAGTTACTCAAACAACAAAGGGGCAATTTCAAAGTCGAGCAGAAATAAACCGGGTAAATAAGAAGAGGTGGGGTATGACCAGATGGGGGAGGACAGAGAGACAGGCATTACATATGTGGATAGATTGAAATGGGAGATGGGCAAGCAGAAAAGACCAGCTCGTATTTGGAAAGATATTAGATCAAAAAGGTGGATATCAGATAATGAACATGTGTTAATATATAGGAAGCCAAAGAAAAAAAGGGAGGAAAATAGTGCTCCACACCATATGACAAGGAAGAACAAGTGATCAAGTAAACTGTGCCCAGGGGTAGGAAATTATTAATTAGGAAACATAAGAAAAATAAGGGAGAAGGTAAATTTTAGAATGGAATGGGTAATCTAAAATAGTGATCTTAGGGAAAAGAAAGTACAAGAGAGCTTGTGAAAATAAATGAATCAAAAAGATGAAAATTAAAAACAGGTTTGAACAAGGTTAATTAACTGTAGTCAAAGAATAAACAGCACACGTCAAAAATTATATGTAGAGAATCACAGAGGGCTGTCCCATGACAGAGGAGCTAGGACCCAAGTTCATGGGCAGCACAAGGTGTATGCTTTGGTACTCAATAAATTCATATTCATATTCATTCAACATATATTTTTTTTGAATTTTGCAAATAGCTATTTCTTAAAGGTTTTCTGCCCGCCTCGGTAGCGTGATGGTTAGCGTGTCTGCCTCACGTTCAAGAGGTCGCGAGTTCGAATCTCGCTTAGGGTAAGTTATCTGGGTAAGGTTTTTTTCCGAGGTTTTCCCTACCCTGAGAAGACGAATGTCGGATAACTTTAAGCTCCATGGACCTCGGGCTCATTTGAGCATCATTTCACCCATTTCATTCATTCGTCCGATATGACACAATGTTGGAGGACGTTAATTTAAAAAAAAAAAAAAAAAAAAATTAAAGGTTTTCATGCTTCTTAAAATTAAATTCATAAATAAAGTATTTGAAACAATAACTCAACTCCTATTAACGTATTTTACAAATTTTATAAGTGCATGTGATTATGCATTCCAGATATATTTCTTTTTCCTTTTCTTGAAGTTTCGAGACTGTGGGTAGTATGTTCCTTTCCTCTCTCTTTTAAGTCTCCATTTCTTGAACTCACTGGCATGCATGTGTTTTGTGTGTGCCTTATAACTGACCTCGTCTACGTGGCAGGTGTAATGTGTATTATGTGCATGTGTTTCAGGACTTACAATATATGATGATGATGATGATGATGATGATGATGATCATCATCATCATCATCATTACCACTATCACCATCATCACCATCACCATCACCATCACCATCATCATCATATGATGATGATAACAACAATAACAACTATAATAATTGCTATTATTACTAATACTACTCCTACTACTATTATGGTTAGATAGCCTGCTGATCCCAAGATCATGGGTTAAAATCCGGTCCAGATCGGTGGTTTTTAAGTGTGCTCAAAAATGACAGTTTGATGTCAGTAAATTTACTGGCATGTACAAGAACTCCTGCGGAACAAAATTCTGGCACACCAGCGATGCCGATGTGATCCTGTAATTGACAGCATCATTAAACAATAACATAAACCATCACCACTATCACCATCATCACCACTATCACCATCATCACCACCATCACCAGCATCACCACCACCATCACCATCACTACCACCATCACCAGCATTACCAGCATCACCACCACCACCACCATCAGCATCACCACCATAATAATAATAATAATAATAATAATAATAATAATAATAATAATAATAATAATAATAATAATAATAATAATAATAATAATGATGATGATGATGATGATGATGATGATGATGATGATGATGATGATGATGATGATGATGATAATGATGATAATGATGATAATGATGATAATGATGATAATGATGATAATGATGATAATGATGATAATGATGATAATGATGATAATGATGATAATGATGATAATGATGATAATGATGATAATGATGATAATGATGATAATGATGATAATGATGATAATGATAATAATGATAACGATAATGATAACGATAATGATGATAATGATGATAATGATGATAATGATGATAATGATGATAATGATGATAATGATGATAATGATGATAATGATAATAATGATAAGAATGATAAGAATGATAAGAATGATGAAGATGATGATGATGATGATGATGATGATGATGATGATGATGATGATGATGATGATGATGATAAGAGAGAGAGTTTGAAAAAAAGTTAAGTTGTCTAAGTAAAGCATATTTTAAAGATGCAACACAAATATTTTGAAGGAAATCCCCAACTACTACCCTTGGGATGAAAAAATTTCTTACTTTTATTTTCTCAAACTAAAAGAGAAAATAAAATATTGTTTTGAAAAAATAAAATATTAATATATTGACATGAAGAATAAAATGTGTAGGCATGAATTTCCTGTGAGTATCATGTGAACTGCCTTTATTTGTCTAATTCTTTTTTTTTATAATTTTGTAAAACAAGGAAATCCTAACAGATAGACAAAAACTTACTGCAGGAAAAAGATAGAGCTCAATAAAATACACCTTTCATTTCAAAATTTTTATAACACTAGTGAATTTGAAGATATTCCATGTTGTATGTTTAAATCTTTCCTAAGCAACACCTAACAGATATGCTTGAAAGTTTGGAATCTTACTTATTTTTCTCCTTTCTTGTCATTGTCTTATAAGAGCTTGTTACCATGAGAAAACATTTTCAAGCTGTTTTGCACGTTGAAAACTTTTTGCTTGATTTGAAATGATTCCTAGATAAAAAAATATCATGAGTAATGTACCAAGGACAGAAGAATTACCGTTTCATGTATAGTAAAATATTTAGTGAATATTTGTTATGCAACATGGGTTTAGGAAGAATTACTCTACTAGCACTGCTATTGTAGAAATTCTGCATGGAATATACACAATTAGATAAAGGTAATCATGCTGTAGGACTTTTTCTGGAACTTTCTAGTGTATCAATGAAAATATTGTTGGATAAATTTGGAAACTATGGGGTAAGGAGCAAAATACATGACTTAAAAAGATCATACTTAACAAATCATAAGCAATGTATGGTTACAGCAAGTAAACTGTAAAATAGTTCAATTAAATGTTCTACATCAACATATGAAACTGTAAGGTTTGGAGTACCACAGTCATCAGTACTAGGGCCTCTCTTATTTATTTTATATCAGCTGAAATACCCAGCATTACCCATGGCTTGAAAGTTTCATCCCTACAGCTTTTAGATATAGGTTGGATACCTTAAAGAACACAAAATAAGCAAACTAAAAAAATAAAAGCATCAGGAAAATGCTATGCAAAAACACTGTTGAACAACCCCAAATACCACAGGAAGAAAATCAAGTAGAGAAAGCTGTGTGAATGCTAGACGTTGCATTTGAATTTCAAACATATAGAAAATTGCACTAATTGAGAAAGGGGTGTGATTGAGTTTCATCAAAGAAAAGTGTGTAGAGAAAACCACGTGAATGTAACATGTTGCATTTCAGTCACAGAAAATTGTATGAATTCTATGTTGAAGGGCAAGTAGAGAACAAAATGTGATTGTGTTTAGTAAAACAAAAGTGAGTAGAGAAAACTCTGTGAATGTAATATGTTGCATTTCTACTTTAATCATAGAAAAGTGGATGAGTATTATGCTGAAGGGCAAGTAGAAGAGGATATGTGAATGTGTTACATAACAGAAAAGCTATGTGAGAAAACCATGTGAATGTAATATGTTGCAAAGTAAAATAGATCACATAAAAGCCTCCATGAAAAAACACTTGAATGTGCCAGTTTTCATGGTGATCTTTCAACCGTGTTGAGTTTATCAACTTCATACATGTTGTTGTTAGCTAATGCTGAATTTCTGACAATGAACTTCATACATACCGACATTCATTTAATTGTATATTGAAGAGTGAGTAGAGAAAAATATGTGAATGTGTTACACAAAGGAAATGTGAGTAGAAAAACCTATATGAATGTAATATGCTGCATTTGTATTTCAATCACAGAGAATTGTATGAATTGTTATGTAAATTAAATATGAGTAGAGAAGCCCATATGAATGTAATATATTGCATTTCTATTTAAATCATAAAAAATTGTATGAATTCCTTACTGAAGGGTGAGTACAGAAAGAAATGTGATTGTGTTTCATAAAAGAAAGGTGAGCAGAGAAAACCTTGTGACTGTAAATGTTGCATTTCTATTTCAATCATAGAAAGGTATATTAATTGTATGTTGAAGGGCAAGTAGAGAAGGATTTGTGAATGTGTTACGTATAAGAAAAGCAAGTAGAGAAAACTATGTGAATGTAATATGTTACATAGTAAAATGAATAGCGCAAAAATCTCCATGAAAAAAAAATTAGACATGCCAATTTTCATTGTGATAGGTCAACTGTGTTGGAATTTATCAACTTCATACATATCAACATCCATATCATATGTATAGATTGCATGAATTGTATGTTGAGTGAGTAGAGAGGAACTTGTGAATGTGTTACATGAAAGAAAAGTGTCTAGATAAAATCATGTGAATGTAACACATGAATTATATGTTAAAGAGTGAATAGTGAAAGAACTGTGATAGTGTTTCATAAAAGAAAAGTGAGTAGAGAAAACCATGTGAATATAATATGTTGCATTTCTATTACAATCCTAGAAAATTGTACAAACTGTATGTTGAAGGGTGAGTGCATAGAGAAGGATATTTGAATGTCTCACGTAAAAGAAAAAGGACTAGAGAAAAACATGTGAATGTTACGTTGTATAGTAAAATAGCACACAAATCTCCATAAAAAATACAGTCGCCGCAATTGAAATCTTTACATTGTTAATGCAAGGAAAATCTTTACGTAGACAATGTGCTCAGTTTGTTCTTCTCTCGCCACTATACAAAGGAGCGGGCGGAGCTGCAAATCACGTGATTCTTGAGTGCACAGTAGCAGCTTGCTTCTATTAGCAGGCCAGGTCTCAGTTAGTCTCTGGTATTTGTACAGAGTGTTCTGTTTCCAGTTTGTCATCGTTATTAAATTTTCAACCTGAGTGCCATTTTTAAAGTTGTGTATTTCTCATTATAATACAAATAATGGGATATAAGAAGCTCACTTCTGAGGAGAAGACTCATGCTTTAACTCTATTGGAAGCAGGTACCTCTGTAATTCGTGTAGCTGCCGATCTAAAGGTTTCAAGACAAGCTATTTATGACCTAAAAACAGCAGCAGCATCTTTTCCACCTGGCAACACACCAAGACGAAAAATCGGCTCAGGTGGTAAAAGAAAGACTTCAGCAAGAACTGATGGCCTGCTAAAATGTGAAGTGATGGCTTATCTATGGATTACAGTGGCAGGGTTAAAGAAGAAACACCCAGACCTTCTCAACAATGTTGCAATAAGGACCATTCAGCATCGACTTCAAAAAGACTTAGGTTTACCAAGTCGGTGTGCAGCCAAGAAGCCTCTTCTGACTGAAGCTATGAAGAAGAAAAGGATACATTTTTGCAAGACATATCAGCACTGGACATCAGAGGACTGGCATAAAGTAATGTTTTCTGATGAAAGCACTTTCAAACTGGTCAGAGGAAGGTCCAAAATGGTGAGGAGGCCAAAAAATGTGTCATGATATGATCCAAAGTTTACTGTCAAAACTGTTAAACATCCAGAAAGTGTGATGGTATGGGGTGCTTTTAGTGGTAATTATGGTAGAGGTGGCCTGTACTTTATCCCAAAGAATTTCACAATGAAGGGAAGTAACTATTTAGAAGTGTTACGACAGCATTTGTTCACATTTTGGCCGATTCACCAGTGTCAGTACTTCGTGCATGATGGTGCCCCTGCACATAGGACAAAGATGATTCAAAAGTTCCTGAAAGATAATAATATACCTGTACTTCAATGGCCTGGTAACTCTCCTGACCTAAATCCCACAGAAAATGCTTGGAATCAAATGAAAAATAAAATAGCAGAGCTGCAACCATCAAGTACTAAGGAGCTACAGGAAGTGTTGAAGAAGTTGTGGGTGGATGGACAAAAAATATTTTGAATATCTAGAGACTCAATGCCTAGGAGACTCCTGAAAGTCATAAAAGTTAAGGGAAATACGACCAAGTACTAATTGTATGCAGAAGTTAAAAATAAAACCATGTAAAGTCGGTATTTGTTGTTTTTATTACCTTGTAAAGATTTCCATTGCGGTGACTGTACATATACATGCAAAATTTGGCAGTGATCAGTCAAGTGGTTTAGGAGATTAGTGGTTATATACATACACACAACCATTTTTCTTGGTTTGAATGGGAAAAAGAACAATGTGGTTTTTCCGTGCAATTTTCCCAATTTTTCTCTTCATGAGTGAGTGAGTGAGTTGGGTTTAAGGGCCCGTCGACAAAGGTCATTAGGGCCCTTTTCGCTTCATAAAAGCATTCCTCTGACTTCAGCAAATATTTTAAAAAATTAGCTAAATTGGTCCAGCCATTCTAGAGTTTTGCACTTAGCAAGATATTTAGCCATTCATTTTTACTTTCTCTATTGGTAATTAGAGGAAGTATTGTATTCCACCCAAAAATTTGATGTTGAGATTTCACCGGAAATATGTTTTGAGATCCCCTGAATCCAAAAAAAAAAAAAGCGTTTTTGGAAAAAGCGCCATGTGTGTGTGCGTGTGTGTGTGTGTTTATGTGTGTGTGTGTGTGTGTGTGTGTGTGTGTGTGTGTGTGTGTGTGTGTGTGTGTGTGTGTGTGTGTGTGTGTGTGTGTGTGTGTGTGAGTGTATCTGTCAGTCTGTGGACAGCATAGCTCAAAAACGAAGTCAGTTAAAAACCAAAGTTGGTGTTTAAGTTTAATGTTGAGACAGAATATATGGTTAGACCCCAAAAGGAAATCTTTTATGTAAATATTTGTTGCAGATGTAATTTATTTTTCATGTTGATAAGAATTAGTTGAGTAACGAAAACGTGTTGCTATTTTTTCATTGTTGAGAAAAATAGAATTGTTTAAAAATCTCATAAATGTTAAGTTTCATAGAGGTAGAACTGGAACTTAAAAATTCAATGCCACAACTGGGATTTGAACCACAGACCTTCCGCTTGCCGGGCGGATGCTCTAACCACTGAGCTATTGTGACAAACTGCCAGAATAGCATTAAATTCTCAAGTTAGTTCGTATTTCTCCTGGTAAACCACAAAGGCAGTCTCACATCAGAGACAATTACCCCAATGGTGACTTACTATTGCAAGTACTTTATATCCCAGGATTAAATAACCTTCACATGGTAATTATTATTTATTTATGCCAACAAACTTACTGTTGGTGTTTTTAAACACACAAGCCGTGTGTGGGCAAAGTTTAAGTGGTAGAACTGGAACTTAAAAATTCAATGCCACAACTGGGATTTGAACCACAGACCTTCCGCTTGCCGGGCGGATGCTCTAACCACTGAGCTATTGTGTCAAACTGCCAGAATGGCATTAAATTCTCAAGTTAGTTCGTATTTCTCCTGGTAAACCACAAAGGCATTTATTGCCATTCTGGCAGTTTGTCACAATAGCTCAGTGGTTAGAGCATCCGCCCGGCAAGCGGAAGGTCTGTGGTTCAAATCCCAGTTGTGGCATTGAATTTTTAAGTTCCAGTTCTACCTCTTAAACTTTGCCCACACACGGCTTGTGTGTTTAAAAACACCAACAGTAAGTTTGTTGGCATAAATAAATAATAATTACCATGTGAAGGTTATTTAATCCTGGGATATAAAGTACTTGCAATAGTAAGTCACCATTGGGGTAATTGTCTCTGATGTGAGACTGCCTTTGTGGTTTACCAGGAGAAATACGAACTGGCTTGAGAATTTAATGCCATTCTGGCAGTTTGTCACAATAGCTCAGTGGTTAGAGCATCCGCCCGGCAAGCGGAAGGTCTGTGGTTCATATCCCAGTTGTGGCATTGAATTTTTAATTTCCAGTTCTACCTCTTAAACTTTGCCCACACACGGCTTGTGTGTTTAAAAACACCAACAGTAAGTTTGTTGGCATAAATAAATAATAGTTAAGTTTCATGTTTAAATTTAATATGTATAAGTATAAGAACCATATATATTTAATGTTAAAAGTGAAGGGAGAACAGAGAAAGATCGCTTCCCTAACAATACAGGAACTATTTAATGTAGGAAAATATAAAATGAACGCATACGCACAAGAATATAAAAAAGAGCATCATGTAAAAAGCGCCAATTTTGTCATTAGCGCCTGTCTGCTTGAAAGGTGAAGACGCGTTCCTGTAACGCGCATGAACGTGGGTCTAAAAGACTTTATATAGGTGGAAAGACTGTCAAGAAAATACAAATAGGTGCAATGAAAGTAAATTCAATTATAACAAGTGTAATAAAGGGACGAAAAAAGTGTTAATAAAGTGATATATAGTGAAGTTATATCAAGTGTTCATTCATTTCACCCAGTATCTCACCCGGAGAGAAAGAATAGAGTCTCATAGCTCAACAAAAAGTAATAATCTTTTAAAAATACAGCACCAATGTCATCCAAGGATGCGAGATGAAGATTTTGAAGAAAATAGCCCCACCATAAACTGCACTTTACATGGAAAATTTTTCGAAGAATTTGATTTTCTTGAAAATGGCTCTAACAATTTTGATTAAAATGCCATCATCATCATTATCATCACTACCACCGCCACTGCCACTGCCACCGCTACTGCCACTGCCACCACCATTATTATTACTATCCTCTTTTTTTTTTTAATTTGGCATGGGTAGAGAAATTAATGTGAATGCCTAACATAAAATGTTTATATCCATGTAGATGCTGCTTGAGAGGGTAATTCCATATAAAGAATTAATTTAATTTTAAGCTATAATTATAACCTTTAAGATTAACTGAATCAGTCAGCAGAAAAAGAAACTAAGTCAATTTTTTAATGAGTTCTCATTAATTTGTCCTAAATGTATCATCCTATATTGAAAGCAATTAAGCTTCAAGCTCCAGAGAAAATTTATTTCCTCTGCTTATCCAAAATTATTTTAGTTTGTAAACATATTTTTGCTCTCCTGAAAAGTGGATAAGAAATGACATAGTTCATTTCTCCAATAACTAACCCAGCTGTTTAGCCATTCCCAAAATTTATAGGAAGAAATATTTACTCCTTCCCCTCTCTTTCACTCTCTCTCTCTTCCCCTCTCTCTCTTTCTCACACACACAGAGTTATCACAGCATGTATTATGAGAGAGAGTTATCAATATCTCTATAATTTTATTTTGATGATTTTATCACCACTGGAATTACCCTTCAATGAAATACTTGTAAGCAACCACACATCTTCCTTGAGGAAAGCTTAAAAATTATTTCTTGTATAGATTACATGTATTTAGATTAATACACCATTATTCTAGAACAGATGCATAGTTTTACTGTGTGAACATACTCTAAATAATATATACATAATGTTTTAGGCCTGTATCTTGTTATTGGGTTCTCGGACAAACTTCGATTCATGATTCTCATGAGTGATGACATTGTTCCTTGGCGTGAATTTCCCATTCGATCATGCCGAGAGACGAGTTTCAGTGAAAGTGGTCATATGTTGGCTGGAGTCAATGGCAATGTCATTGAGGTTTATTCCTCCATAACCTTTAAGAAGTTATTCAATCTGGAAGGGCACAATGGAAAGGTATTTAGACACTTAACATATCCATTAGCATAGTACACTTATATTTCACTTTGCTTCAATTTTCTTTACAATATTTAAATGCATACTTTCCAGAGGTTGTGCACCTCACAGAAAAATAAGAACAGTTCAAAAGATAACTCCATGAAGCCCACTAGGAAATTTTTGCGATGTGTTACATCATAAAACAGCTGCCAGACTTACAGACTATGTCTTTAAATTCTTAGAATACATCTCAGACAATCTCAAGTCAAATGCACTAATTCATTAAAATCTATAAAACTTGTGTTTGTTGACATTTAAAGACACTTTTGCTCTCCTTATTATAAAAATCGTTCATGACTAGTTCAAGAGAGGCTCCTCTCCATCTTCAGCTGGTCAGCTGACTGATTTCCTCACCAGGTCACTGTCTCCCCTTTCCCTCCTTGCCTGCTCTGCTCCCTTCCCATTGTCAGTCATTAAACATTTAATTTCTTGGTTAATATTGTGGATGCATTACCAGAAATGATGAGCTGTGGCTAATTTATGTCTGTACTTTATATTTCTGAAGTTTTCCTTCAATCTAGTTTGTAAATTCCTCTTTGTCAGTCATACTCTAGTTCATGCTGATTACTTTCCACTTTGCATGACTTGGTAAGTTATTTATTTGGAATTCCACTGTGAATTTTTTCTAGGATTTTATGGCATCATCAAGCTATGCTTTAAATCTTTTTGCAGAATTTTAATGTAGCACATCAGCATTGTTAATGATGTTTGTGATATTAATGACTTTGTGAAAATAGAAAATATTAAACTAATTATTTTTTAATTTAATTTAAAAGGTGAGTCAATTAATAACACTAAACAAAACTTACAACATAATTTTCCAGAACACATTTTTATGGTTAACTTTCCTCCATTATCAACCAGACAATAACTGGGTTTCCATGGTGTTTCATGGTGTTTTATGGTGTTTCACGTTAGGAACATCAATAGTAAACAATTAGAAAAATCAGCAATTGCGTTTCACTTTTGGACAAAAAATCATGACATAAAGCCAGAACCGAAACTTCTCAAACACATAACTGGAAAACAAGAACTGTCCACATGGGAACAAACCTTCATTTTAAAAAATAGAAACTGAGTATTTAATTTCGACATTCCTTAGAAAGATATTTTCAGCAAGTTCCTTAAACCGTTACCAGAAGAAACATCAGAAGAAGCATCGCCATCCGCACCATGAAACACCATGGAAACCCAGTTATTGTCCGGTTGATAATGGAGGAAAGTTAACCTTCGAAACACGTTCCGGAAAATTATGTTGTAAGTGTTGTTTAGTGTTATTAATTGACTCACCTTTTAAATTAAATTGATTATAACAACACTGTTTTCATTGTTTTCAAACTTCTGTGAAAGGAAGATAATTATGTTTCGTTTAACGTTTAAATGAAGTATATATTTCAATGTTCAAAATGAGCCAAAGACCATATTTATCAATAAAAATACCAGATATATTTATGTAGAATGGTTTGTGCAAAATATCCAAATGTTTAATGTTTTATATTTACTAAAATAATTAATTTACAGACTAACAAAAAGATAGGTGTATCATTTTCTCATTCACAGAATATGCAAATTTAACATCAATGAAACTGAAGATGTGAAGGTCAAATTTTCCTGAAATTTGTGTGATTTGACATGGTATGACCCATACATGTATTTATATGTAAAATTTCTTATTTAATTTTTTCAGCCTTGAAAATGTCACATACAAGTAATCTTATAATGAGTAATGACAATCACTACTAATTCACTCTTTTCTAACAGCTCTTTGACCACCCCAACCAACTGTCTCACCTGAATCTGTA
The DNA here is from genome assembly GCA_030765045.1 of Tenodera sinensis. Classification (NCBI taxonomy): domain Eukaryota; kingdom Metazoa; phylum Arthropoda; class Insecta; order Mantodea; family Mantidae; genus Tenodera; species Tenodera sinensis. Next base: position 277,024,583 of record CM060964.1, on the reverse strand, counting down.
TCTGTATCCCACAAAATTTAAAGGTGGCTAGCTCAACACAAAATCCAATCATAGGTTTGCCACGCCTTGCAGTACTGTGTAGTGAAATATGCTGTGAAATCAGGTTCTACAGACAGTGATGTAAATATCATTTGCACCCCAAAATTTATTTGTACAACAGGAAAAATAATAGTAATAATAAAATGTCAGCCATCTTTAAATTTTGCTGTTACCACAGATAATAAAATGTTAATTTTAAATTATATAAGATGTGTCATTTCAAAATTCTCTCCATTATTATATGTAACCTTTCCTCCCTGTACTTCCTACATCTAAATTTATGAGCTAACTTTGCAAAAGTGCATCTCAACTCCATTTTTGTATAATTCTAAATTTACAATTGATTTGTCTACTGGAATTTGACCATACGCAAAGTAGACAAGTACTTCAGTTGACAAGTAATACAATTCATGCACATTTATAATTAAATATTATCACTTACAGTTAAATTGTCTTTCTCTCCCCATAGCCCATTAAATATTTCATTAAACAGAATATTAATGAACTACACCAAAATTACTTGAGAGATTGTAAATATGAGTGCTATAAGTAATTTGAAATAAGTAATGCATGGTCCACAGCTAAGCATAACAGTTACATAGTGTTAAACATATTGGTAACAGATGCTGATAAGTCAGTGTTAAAGCAAAGTCAGATGGCAAGTTGGCTTAGAATTTCTTTGAAACTGCTGCTCAAGTATAGCAATATTGATTTTGGGAAGTTTGTTATTTGTTCTCAAGATTTAATGCCAAATCTTGATCTAATCACTTGACAATGTGACACTGAACTACAATTAGCTGCCTTCTTGCATTATGTAGCCTACTCTAGAGACATTTCTTTAACTGCTCTTGTGGCTTAATTTATAATGCTGAAAGCTGTTGTACCACATGTAATGGGTTTGTTTCCTGTCATGTGGTTGGTTTTTTTCTTTCTTTTTTATTCCATTCATTAAAACTACTATGATTTCCTTTATTCAGCTGTTGGGTAGAGTGTGGCAATCATTCCTTTGCCGTTGTCAGCTTTGCAATGAAAATTCAGGTCACCATTTTGAACAGTTCCTATAAAATAAAGTCTTAGATGTTTCTATGTTTTATACATTCCTTACCTTTTAAACACTCCCCATTTTGAAGTACAGCACATGAATGCATCAAGTAACAATCAATTTTTTGTTAACAAGAATTGTAATTAACTGTACTCATATGTTGTGATAAAAATGCTTAAATTGAAGCACAATTTAAAATCCAGACCAAAATATTATTATATGCTCTACTTGAAAGTAGGAAAGAGAGAAAGAGATAAAGAAAGACAGAAAGAGAGAAAAAGAAGGAGAGAGAAAGAAAGAGAGAAAGAAAGAAAGAAAGAGAGAAAGAGAGAGGGAAAGAGGGAAAGGGAGAATGAGAGGGAGAGAGGGGTGTAGGGATAGAGGGATTAGCGGGAGAGAGGGAGAGAGAGAGGATGAGAGAAAGGCAGGAAGGGAGGGAAGGTGCGAGGGAGGTAGGTAAGCAGGTGGGCGAGCAGGCGGGCAGGTGGGCAGACGGGCAGGCAGGCGGGCAGGCGAGCAGGCAGGCAGGCAGGCGGGCAGGTGGGCAGGTGGGCAGGTGGGCAGGCGGGCAGGCGGGAGGGAAGGAAGGAAAAAGGAAAGTGGTGAATGAGACTGCAACTTGAAAACACGAATGCTAATGTCATACTCATTTGTGCCAGAGATACACTCTAAAACATACCTTGTTTTTATGTGTTGTGCTTTCATATGGTTGATATATGCCAATGACATACTGGCACTTTAGAGACTTACCAGGAGAAATACGAACTGGTTTGAGAATTTAATGCCATTCTGGCAGTTTGTCACAATAGCTCAGTGGTTAGAGCAGCCGCCTGGTAAGCGGAAGGTCTGTGGTTCAAATCCCAGTTGTGGCATTGAATTTTTAAGTTCCAGTTCTACCTCTCAAACTTTGCCCACACACGGCTTGTGTGTTTAAAAACACCAACAGTAAGTTTGTTGGTATAAATAAATTATAGCCATAACTTTGGTTTGAATAAACAGGCCATAATTCTTCTATCTCAAAGTATTTGTTTAAGACCTCTCCATTTCTTCTGAAAATATTTCGGTATAGTTAATTAACACCCAGTGTAAATATTTAACCACACTTTGGCTTTCTTCTCTAAATATTCTGTTTAAAACTGTTCTGATTTTTAAAGCATTTGTGATTAATAAATTATTTCCTTTATTTTTTCATTCCTTTACATTAAAATATTATGTCCTCTAAGTCTCTCTGCCCTTCCATAATAGGCTCCCTCTTGTATAAAACCATTTCTCTGATCTCTTAAGTTGCAAACTCCAGTTCTTGTCCATGACATGTTCTCTCTTGCTAAGACAGATGTTTGAACACATTTTTATCTTGTAAATATATAAGAAAATGTTTACTGATACTATTCTTTTCTCAGGTTAGGTCTCTTGCATGGACACTGAGAGACTTGAAGATGTTCTCATGTGGCACAGAAGGTGCAGTATATGGTTGGGATATGACTACAGGAAAAAGGGCTGAAGAAGTAATTTCAAAGGAATGTGGCTTCAATTGCGTTGTTGCTTCAGTTGATGGAAAAATTGCATATGCAGCTGGGACAAATAGCCGCATTTATGAAGTAGAAAATTCCTCAGTAAGTGACCATAGATAAATTATTTGCTAGGGAAACACATTCACAAAATGAAGATTATGATAGTAATGATGATTGCATCTGGTAAGGTTATTCCTTTGAAAGGAATAAGAGATAATGCAGTGTTCAGGAATTTTTTTAAATTCTTTGTACTCTGTGGTTTTATGTGTTGGTGGTGGTGATGTATAGGAAGAAAAGGACTGTAAGATTTGAAACTTTCATGGCGAATGTTATTGATCAATGCTTCACGGGTGATCAGCCATGTTAGATTTAAGAAGGTCGAGCTTTCGGCCATTGTAGACTCCATGGCCATCTTCAGGACTAAAAAGATGAAAAAGTCTCCTCAGTTTTCCAAATATATACTATGGTTTGGAGGATGTGGGTTGTGTTCTCCTAGCCAATGAGCAGGTGATGGTTTGTGATTGGGCCTGCTGTCATGAGGTATGTGTATCCTTGGCTGAAGTGTTTTCCGCAGGTATGAACTTTGTCCAGTGTCGCTGGTTGGGGTGTCTTCCTGCGGGTACGTATTTTGTTCAAGGTCCATGGTGTTGCTGTTTCTGTAGGTGTTTCTGATGGCTGTTGTCCACGCGGAACTTAGTTTAAGTCCGCCATCTCTGTTGTAATTGTTGGGGTAATTTGATGTGGATGGCCTCCTTGATGAGTCTGTCCCAGTAATTTTCTGCGTGTTCTAGAACTTTCTTGTCTTGGAAGTTTATTTTGTGGACCTGCTGTATGCAATGTTGGGCCACTGCTGATTTTTCCGGCTGGAGAAGCCTGATGTTCCGTTGATGTTCTTTGCATCTTTCCTCTATCGTGCGTCCTGTTTGACCCACAAACACCTTCCCACAATTGCAAGGAATCCTGTATATTCCTGGGACCTTAAGCCCAAGTGGTTCTTTCACCAGCCTGAGGAATTGTCTGATCACTCGTGAAGCATTGATCAAGAAAAGGACTGTTACTACCAACAGAGGTATGAAATTAGTAAAAGCATAATACTTTTACTTCTGTATCGCATATAGTAAGTAGGGGAAGTATTGTATTCCACTCAAAAATTTGAGACAAAGATTTCAACTGAAATACATGTTTTAAGACTCCCTGAACTCAGAAAAACAGTTTTAGAAAAAGGTATCTTTGTGTATGTCTGTGAACTGTATTATTCAAAAATGAAAAGTCAGTTAAGTATCAAACATAGCATTTAAGTTTAGCATCTACCAAGGATGCAACATGAACATTTTCAAAAAATTCCCCCACCCCAGAATACCCTTTATGTGGAACATTTTTAGAAAATTTTCATTTTCTCAAGAATGGCCCTAATGATTTTGGTTAAAAATACCAACAGCAAGTTTGTTGGCATAAATAATTAATATTACCACCTGAAGGTTATTTAATCCCGGGACATAAGGTACTTAAGATAGTCACCATTGGGGAAATCGTCTCTGATGTGAGACTGCCGTTGTGGTTTACTGGGAGAAATACGAATTGGTTGGAGAATTCAATGTCATTCTGGCAGGTTGTCACAATAGCTTAATGGTTAAAGCACCTGCCTTGTAAGTGGAGTTGAAGTGGTTCAAATCCCAGCTGTGGCATTGAATTTTTAAGCTCCAGTTCTACATCTCAAACATTGCCCACACATGGTTTGTGTGTTTAAAAACACCAACAGTAAGTTTGTTGACATAAATAATAATTACCATAGGTAAGTTTAAGATATTTTCATCAAAAATGAAGGAATGTCCTCAGAAGTCCTCTTCATTCTGGATGACTTTTCTATAACTGGTAAACCTTAAGAGATAGACAAAAAATGTGTGTGTGCAGGTGCAGATGTGTGAGTGTGCATGTGTGTTTAATAATGAAATGGTGTTAATAATGAAATTATTCTCCTTCTAGCTTCTGAATATTTTGAAGTTAAGGTTTTCAAGAAACATTTGAAAAGTGTTCAAAATGTACCCCCTCCCCAGAAAAGGAAATGTAGATCTCATTAAAGCACATAAATTATGTCAAATACATTCTTTTGTAGAGTGAACCATTTCAGAGGTATTCCTTGTTATTTGTTTGAATTCTCCAATACTTATGCTTTTCTCAAATAGGACGTCTTCATTTTCTCATGTCCTGGACATGCAAAGAGAATGGAATGCCAAAGCCACCACATGGCAACCAGCTCTTGAAAGATTTTACTCTCGCTTAAGCGTATGTACTCTCATATTCCCATTGTACCCATAAGGAAATACATAATATGACCATTTCTACAAATGTTTATCTTGATCAACAGTAGTAGACAGAAGAATAGGCCATCTCCTAGTGCAGTGGTAGCACTGCTGCATACTGAGGGGGAGACCCAGGCTTAATTCTCAGTATTGGCATAGGGATTTTCTCCCACTGGGAGACCTGGTCTGGGATGCACTCAGCCTTGTATGGTTGCTGAGGGGCCAATTGAGGAGCTACTTGCTAGAGAAGTAATAGTCTCCGGTTACAAAGATCACATTAATTGGTCAGGAGAGATGTTCCATCATCCAGTACTACACCCCACTCATTATACCTGTGGTGGGCAGAGGTAGGGGAGGCAGCAGCCAGGCAGTAGGTCTTAGCTTGAAAAGTTTATTGTGTCACAGGGTTGGTAGTTAGATAGAGGAATAAGCATATTTAAGCATACTTTGTACAAAAATGAGTAGAGAAAGCCATGTGAGTGTACACATGAAATTGTTTTCAGCAGGGTTGTTAGAAATACACTGCAAAAGGATTATAGAACTCACTTAAAAGGTCACACATTCACTAAAATTATCATTAGGGATGGCAATTTTTAGCATGTTTAAATCAGAAAACTTGCATTTTGATTTGTACATTTACTTTTGTAGCATTTATAAATTTGTAATTAAGTATCTTGTATCATATTGAAGAGAAAGCATATAATTTGAGTTAATTATGATAAACAGTGCCCCATGCATCAGTGAAAAATTTTGGAGAGCAAGAGGACTAATGACTTCATTGTCAGAAATCCAGCATTAGCCAACAACAACATTATGATAAACAAGTTATATCTTTGGAAATAACACAAACATGAAATTAAAATCACATTTCAAAGAGTTGATAGATAAAAATGCATAAATGAAATTTTGATTGTATTTTTTAACTAATAATTTTAAACCAACACAGAGAAAAATAGGACAAATAGATGTGGGAAGAAAGAAGACACAAAAATTTATACTGACACAAAACCTACATAATAACAAGAAAATACGCAAAATGAACTTAAGTTTCGCAAGTTCAACTGCACTTTTGGATGGAATCACCTCAACATTTTGTTCATACTCTCTTGTCACTCAGAATTATATAGTGATTACTGAAATATATTTCAGCAGCTGTGCAGAAGAGATTGAGCAAACTTTGGGTGCTGGAGCTTAACGGGGGCTGCATAATTTGTAACACAGGAATGAAAATATTCCAATTCCTCCAAAAAACTATCCATTCTAACAACCTGCAAAATAGCATCTTTCTTTCACTTTCCCTCTAATCTTTCCAGTCTATCGACAATAGTAAACCAGTAGTGTCAGGATTAAGAAGCTTATTGTTAGCAACCTCTTATGGAATTTTCCTCCTTGTGACATCTCTACTTCTCTTTTCACTAAAGCATACATTCCAGTAAACAGGTTTATTTTCTTTCTTCTTTTTTTGCTCTTTTGAATACCTTCAGTAATAATACATGAAGTCCATGAATTGCAATATATATGTGGGTAACCCTCCTCCCACACACATTTTAGCACTTTTATGACAATTTATGTGCAAAAGAGTAGAAAGAGTCTTCCAACTGGGCACTCAATTCACTGTGACTGAGATCTGAGTAAAAAATTTATCTGACACTATACTCAAAGATAATTAGAATGTCATTAGGATCACAGCTGTGATTGGTTTTCCTATGCTAAAAGATTTAAAGAGGCTTCATTTATTTTAAATTTCATAGTGGAATAAGTAAAATTAGTATGCTAATTTCAGCAAATAAAGGAAACTGCTCCCTTTTCCAAGTTACCATTCCACCTCCCAGGATGCTGGTCAAGCGTCTCATAAACATTCCAAAAGTGTGCAAACTCTGCAGTTGAAGCTTCCAGATGAAAGAAAGGGGAAAAGTGTTTTTTCTTTGGAAAAAATGTGTTGTTAGCTAATGCTGGATTTCTGACAATGAAGTCATTAATCCTCTTGCTCTCCAATATTTTTCACTGATGATATTGAAGAGAGCAATAGCAGTAATAGTAACCGCTTTTTAGAGAGCACCATATTTTTATGTTTTGGCGGTCACATCGCTCTCTCACAACCCCCAGAATGTCTGGAGGACCACACCTGTCGTTGGTTTACAAGTCTCAACGACCTGACCGGGAGAATTATCAAAATAAATTCACCGACCATATCCTCTGATCACCAATCAGAGTACGTATTACATGCCATGACAGGTCAGCATGTTAGGGGTTAAGATTTTATAGAGAAATGGAGAGGTTGGAAAAATAAAACTCCCTAGCCCTCGGGAACCCTAATAGCATCGGGGTCGGAAGAGAACAAGAGATGACCAAGGTAAGGTCAGATAGAAAAGTTACAGTTAGGAGCAAAACACCATAACTAGAAAATTATGGGCTAAGGGGGAAAATAAATAAAATATTACAGTCTTATCTAGTAAGTCGTAAACAATGTTGTAAACTAAATTGGCTGTATGGAAATCATTTCAAATCTGTTCAATCTAACATTCAAAATGTAAAATCTGGAGCACCTCAAGGATCTGTCCTAGGGCCACTGCTCTTTATTTTGTATGTAAATGATTTGGGGGAATCAACCGATTTGAAACTCATATCGTATGCTGACGATACTTCACTCATTTGTAAAGGAAAAAACTTGCTACAACTAGAAAACAAAATTTCTCAAAATTTGCTACAAATTTCAAATTATCTTAAAGATAACTCTCTTAAATTAAACATAAAAAAAACCAAACTGATACATTTTCAGCATCAACAAAAAAAGGGGGAGAAACTAAACTACATAAATGTAAGACTTGAAAGTACTAAAGTAGAACAGGTATCTAATCAAAAATTTTTAGGAATATATCTTGACGAACACTTAACATATGAAATGCATGTAAACGAAGTAAGTAAGAAAATCACAAAAAACATATACCTAATAAAATACTTTGCAAAATACCTTAATGTAGAAGAGCTTAAAGCTATATATTACGGCATAATATACGTGCACTTGGAATATGGTATTGAAATTTGGGGAGGGTGTGGGGTAACAAAATTAAACAGGATACTATTGCTACAGAAGAGATGCATACGTCATATTTTTCAACTAAAGACTACAGACACGTGTAAGCCACTCTTTAAAAAGAATAAAATATTGACAATAGTTGCTATTTATGTATACAAAGTAATTATACTGATTCAAAACAAATCACCCACTAAAAACACAGATATCCATACATATAACACCAGAGGGAATGAAAATTACCATAGAATGCACTTAATAAGGCTTCAACCAAAAAGGATCCGATTGTAATGGGAATGATATTATATAATGCCCTACCAAGAACTATAAAAGAGCACTCAAGAAAAAACTCCTTTGCTAAAGAGTTAAAGAATTATCTAATTGAAAAGTGCCCATACAGGTTAGAAGAGATGTTAAATTAATGTGTACTGTTAACGTATTTTTGCATATTCAATATTCCATGTTTGTATTCCATAAGTCTAATTATGTGCCATGATGTACTTTTTATTCATGTATTAGCATTTGACAATGCTCCATGCTTTTATTACAAGTTTTATGAGCAATAAATTTGAAAATTTGAAAAAAACCAGTAAGTGGAAGTAATGTTCTGCTCAGCTTGGGTACCTTGTGGTCGCTATTCACATGTCCCCTAGACGGAGACCCCTGAGTCTTCTAATATAGTACATTCCATATCTCTACTCTTGGTAAATTAATGTGGGCAGTATGCATATAAATGATCACAGAATAGTAGAATATGGGGACAACTGTTATACTGTTTATCTACCTGAAAAAAATATCTTGTAAAAACTTAAGAATATCCATGGTATTGCGCTGTGTAATAACTAAACATGTTAAAATTATAAAGGACTGCTGTGTCATGCCAAAACAAAAGAAAAAAACATACAGCAAAGAAGACTGTAAAGAAAAAAGGTTATTGTACAAAGTGAAAAATTGTATCAAAGGAATAAGGAGAAGTGTTGTATTGTGTTGTCACAACTTTAAAAACAAAACAAGGGGCATGTGAGACAATATATGGTTAGACCCCGAAAAGAAGGCATTTATGTAAATATTTGATGTAAATATAGTTTATTTTTCATGTTGGTAAGGATTTGTTGAGTACTGAAAATGTATTGCCATTGTCTTTATTGTTAAAAAAAAGTTGTTGTTGTTTTCTAGTGCCTTGCATCTGGCAATGAAGCCATTAGCATTCGTGCTTTCCAATACTTTTGAACTGTAGTTTCTTCTGATCTTAATGCTTCACAGGTCTTCAAGTGTTCTTCATTCATTTCTGCTGGATCGTTACACAGGACACATATTGGTGAGGCTGAGATACCTATTCTGTAGAGATGACTTGCCAAGCAGTCATGATTTGTCAATAGTCGGAAGGCTGCAGCAGCTGTTTTCCTTGGTCTCTGGGGGATTATATCTGGATTGGAAAGTAGTGTAATCCATTTTTTATCTTTGGCATTTGTTTCTATTTCTTGTAGGTATGAATGAGAAAAATTTTTAATGATCAAGCGTTTTATTGAGGAATATGAGAAATTGAATTTAGACTTTTGTTTTATTGTTGTGCCTTTCTTTGCAAGTGAGTCTGCAGCTTCGTTCCCCATGACTCCACAGTGTGCTGGAATCCATTGCAGATGAACAGTCTTATTAACTTTTTGGAGTTGTGTTAACATTTTGTAGCATTCTCTAATTTTTGTTGACTTCTTTGTAGTATTTGAACATATTCCCTGAATTGCAGCTTTAGAATCTGAAAGAATTACTGCCTTGTTAAATTTATTTAAGGGAAGATTTAATAATTGTCGGAGAGCAATGTATATAGCCTCTATTTCTCCATCATAATTTGTTGTGTCCCTGCCAACAGAATGATAAAAGGAAAAATGTGAACATGTAACTCCAGCTCCAGTAAGGTTTTCCTTCGAGGATCCATCAGTATATATGTGCAGCCATTCTTCTGTGGGATACCTAGTATTGATTGTTTCCAGAGCTAGAAGTGTTTGTATTTCTTTTGGTGTGTCTGATTTACTTATTTCCTCTATTAATTCCAAATTGAAGGCAGGTTGCAATAATTCCAATGGATTTTCTCTTATAAGTAGATTTTCTCTGGTGTTAGGAATGTTCAATTTGGATTTAATCTGTGTTACCTTTTCTAGGAAACTACTATGAGTTTTAAGGATTGAAGGGGGGAGGTTCTCTTCTGTCCATTTAGAGTTTAGCAGTCGTAACATTTTCTCGTGTTGGAGCAATGCTTGTTCTTCTATTTTTGTTATTAATGATGGGGTCCGTGTTAAGGCAAGCATGGCATCAATAGGTGTGGATTTAACTGCTCCAGTGATTAGGCGAAGAGCCTGATTTTGTATTTGTTCAAGTTTATTGATGTTAGCATTTGCTGCTGTTATTAAAGCTTCAGAACAGTACAAGAGGTTTGGTTTAATATACATTTTGTATGTTGTGTTAAGGACTCTCCTTGAGCAGCCCCATTTAGCACCAGCTAACCTTTTCAGGATTTGTAATTTCTTTTCAACCTTTTCTGAGATGTTTGTTATATGTTTTTTCCAAGTTAGCTTTCTGTCGAAAGTGATGCCTAAGTATTTGGCATCATCAACTGCTTTGAGTGGATTACCATTATAATTTATGTTAATATTAACTGGTTTGTATTTTAGTGTAAATAATTCATAATTTGTTTTTTCCACATTGATAGTCATGAGGTTTTTGGAGCTCCATTCATGTACTTTGTTTAGGGCTGTTTCTATTCTGTCTTTAATTAATTCAGGTTTTTTTGAAGAGCCTGAAGTCCAAATGACTACATCGTCAGCAAATAAAGCAATTTTGGTTTCTAAAGTTTTTATTATTGATGGAAGGTCATTTATATATATGTTAAAGAGTGTTGTGCTCAGAACAGCACCTTGTGGAAATCCTCGGTGTGTTTGTTTATATTTGGAAATGTATGTATTATATTTTGTGGCACAAAATCTTTGTGAAATAAACTGAGTTATCCATTTAAGCATGTTACTTTTCACACCTATTGATTGCAACTTCTCAACTAATTTATTTCTCCAGACTGAGTCATATGCTGATTTAAAATCAATGAATACTGCCAAGGTATCCTCCTTTCTATTGAAAGCTTCCTTGATGTCTTGGCTTAGTAGGAGTACATTTTCACTTGTACTGTGATTCTGTCTGAAGCCGGTCTGTGAACTATTAATTAAGTTGTAATATTCTAGGAACCAGTTAAGTCTAGATGCCACCATTCTTTCCATCACTTTTGCAATAACACTGGTCAAAGATATTGGTCTGAAACTATTAATATTGTTTGAGGGTTTGTTTTTCTTTAAAATCGGGATGATAATGGCTTTTTTCCAGTCGGAAGGTACAGTCATTCTCCAACACGTGTTATACAGTTTAAGTAGGATTTCTTTTCCTTTCCTGCCAAGGTGTTTAATAAACTCTGGGTGGATCTTGTCAGGTCCTGGATATTTTTTGTTCTGTAATTGTTCTATTGCTAAATCCAGTTCTGTTTCATTAAAATCCTGAATAAAAATATCATTTTGTATACCTTTTGGCTTACTAGTTTCTCTGATAGTTTTTTGGATAGCCTTATCTTGTTTTTTATACGCTTGGGGTATTCTTTGTGATTGAGCATAAAACTTGTTAAGGGATTCTGCTATTTCCCTATCTGTAGTTAAGCTTTTGTTATTATATTTTAATGGTTCAGTTGTTAAAAAAAAGTAATTGTTTAAAAATGTCATAAATGTTAAGTTACATGTTCAAATTTAATATGTATAAATATAATAACCATGCATATTTAATGTTAAAAGTGTAGGGAGGATAGATAAAGATCACTTCCCTAACATTACAGGAACTATTTAGAATGTAGGAGGGTTTCAAAGTGTACTTCACGGGAAAATGAGCGCATATGCATACAAATACAAAATCATAATGTTGTTCTTGTTGTTAGCTAATGCTGGATTTCTGACAATGAAGTCATTAATCCTCTTGCTCTCCAATATTTTTCACTGATGAATGGGGCACTAGAAGTGGCTGGGCATATTTGAAGGTGGTCTTGATCCATTTCCTCTTGCAGATCACATAGAGGACAGAGTGGTGAAGAATATATCCCAATTCTGTTTAAATGTTTTGCCAGACAATCATGTCCTGTAATCAACCTGAAGGCTGCAACTGCTGTTTTTCGAGGATACTCAGGAATTACTGTTTGAATGTTTGGTAGTTCCCATCTTTTATTCTTTGATTTTTCATAGTAATATTTTGCAATAATTTTTTTGAATTCAGAGTTGACTAATCTTTTAGCTGTATAAAATGGTAGAATAACTATAGATTTTTGTACACCACTGGTACCCTTTTTTGCAAGAAAATCAGCTTTCTCATTACCAGTCAGTCCACAGTGAGCTGGTATCCATTGGAAGACTAGGTGTTTTTGAAGTGCTGTTAGATGGGTAAGGATTTTCCAATATTCTATAATTGTTTGGTTTTTTGGTGACAACTTGGAAGTAATTGCTATAATTGCTGCCCTGGAATCTGAGAGAATAACTGCTTGCTGAAAATGTGAAATTCTATAAAAAAGATTTTGTAGGGCCATTCAAATTGCTTCAATTTCTCCATCAAAGTTAGTAGTTCCATAACTTAAAGGTTTGTAATAGGAAAAGAGGTGACATGTGACTCCAGCACCTGCTCCATCTTGGTTTGATATCAATGATCCATCAGTATAAATATGGAGCCATTCATGTTCTGGAAATCTAGTATGGATTGTCTCTAATGCCAATAATTTTAGAACACTAGTTGGAGTATCACTTTTTTTAACTTCTTCTGTCAGGTGTAAATAATATGTGATGTCTAATGTATGTGTTGGATTGACTTTAGATTTGAAGTTTTCCTTTGAATTAGGAAGGTGTACATTTTTCTTGATGTCTTGAATTTTGGAAAGAAAGCTCTCCTGAGTCTTTAGTGTATGTGTAAAATTTCTCTTGTGCCATGTATTGAATGGGAGTCTGATCAACTTTTCGTGTTGAATAAGATCCGCTTTTTCTATTTCATATTCAATAGGGTATTGGTTGGTTAGTATTTCCATAGCTGCTATTGGTATGGCTTTGATAGCACCTGTAATTAATCAGATTTGATTTGTTTTGTTTTATTTTTTTGTTTTTTTGTTTTTTTTTTTGTTTTTTTTTGTTTTTTTTTTTTTTTTTTTTTTTTTTTTTTTTTTTTTGTTTGTTTGTTACAAGAACTTTGCTGCAGTAAGTAAATAATGGCTTTATATATACATTGTATGTTGTGTTAAGAGTTGCTCTGGAACATCCCCACTTCATTCCTGTTAGACGTTTTAACAGTGAAAAAATGTAATTTCATATTTGAGTATAATGTTTGCATTTTGAGCTAATTTTACATTTATCACACAGTAATTCCTGAATATCCTCGAAAAACAGCAGTTGCAACCTTCAGGTTGATTACAGGACATGATTGTCTGGCAAAACATTTAAACAGAATTGGGATATATTCTTCACCACTCTGCCCTCTATGTGATCTGCAAGGGGAAATGGATCGAGATCACCTTCAAATATGCCTGGCCACTTCTAGTGCCCCATCCATCAGTAAAAAATATTGGAGAGTAAGAGGATTAATGACTTCATTGTCAGAAATCCAGCATTAGCTAACAACACATTTTATCACACTTTCAAAACACTTTAAAAAGTGTTTCATAAGTGGTGAAAATTGAAAATACAAGAGTACAAGCTTTTATTAGCATTTCAAGCTATATCAGATTTAGAAATATCACCATCCCTAATTATCATACGTATTAAAAATAGCTGCTGTTTACAGTCCACCTACAGCAGTAATTCCTGAGTTTTCCCAACTGGCACTCTCCTTTATAAGCTCTGTGAGCCCCAAATCCTTCTATAGTTATTAAAATATTTTTCTACAAAGGCACTTATATTTGAGAATGTAGAATAAGTGAAACATCCCTTGTAGTGTTTTAACTAATGTTAACAAACTACAGGATATTTAATCACACGAACAATATTAACTGAAGTATCTGGACAAGACTGATTACTTGTTAACAAGTTGTCAACATGAAGCTGATATTGTAAATCCAAAATTTTGGCCTGAAGAGAAGTTGAAGTAATCTTTAATTGAAGAAATTATTTCCACTTACATTAATTTACTGAAAAACAGTTTGAATTCATGTTACAGCTTAGGCTTTCACAGTAACTGTCAGTAGAGTAGAACAATTTTTTTTTGGTGGGGGGGGTTCCAAAGATCCTAACATGTTATGCAAACCTACACTCCATATCCTCAGAAGGATAACTGCTAGTTGGTAGCTGATTTGAAATGCACAAGAACAATTTTATTCTTCTCACTTTTAGCTGTGCCTTTGCAATATGGTACATTCAACTAATAGTAAAATTCATGCTATAACATAATTTTTCTATATTGAACCCATTCGTATCTAAGTGGACAGTAGGTATTATCCATAAGTTTTTGGAATGCATCTGGCTAAAAAATTACCAACTGGTATAAAAAGTTGCAAACTTTTGGCATTGCAAACAAGACTAAAATTGCAGTAGTTTCAGAAGTAATATACAGAGAGAAACAGTGTAAAAAAAACCAGATAATGTATCTAGGACTCATTTTTTATTTTGTGTAATTTATTCAGTGTATGACAAAATTATTGCAGTTTCAAATCATTGTTTGAATACCCACCTTACTACTATGCAGCCATTATATAAATCCTAAGTCTATGTTTTAAACTAAAACTAAACCCCAGCACAACAGCCCATGAAGGCCAAAGGCTTGCCACCCAGTCACTGCATCCGCCACCTCTGACCACTACAGGCGTCATTGGTGGGGTGCATACTGGAGCGTAGGATGTGGCCAGTGCCCGGAATCCTCCCGGCCAGTTATGCGGCCTTCTCAACCTGGGGTCGCTACTTCTCCATCAAGTAGCTCCTCAATTGGTCCCCCCAGGACCTAATGAGGCTGAGTGCACCCCGTACCAGACCTCCCAGTGGGGAAAAAATCCCCATGCTGGTACCGGGGATTGAAACCGGGTCCTCTGTGCCAGAGGTAAGCGCACTGCCAACTGCACTATGGAGGCGGACAAGTCTATGTTTCACTTTCAGTTTTTTATTATATGATTGCACCTGTACAAAAATGGCTGTTCATGAATCACCTTTCAGTTCAGGAAAGAGCTATTACAATATGATGTCCAAGAAAACCCTAGTGCAACAGCCCATCATGAGCCAAGGCTTACCACCCAGCTGCTGCGTCCCCCACCTCTGCCCACTAGAAGAGTCATGAAAGGGGTGCAGAACTGTCGGGTGGGATGTGGTAAGTGCCCAGAGCTCTCCCAGCCAGTTATGTGGCCTTCACAACCTGGGAGCGCTACTTTTTTGTCAAGTTGCTCCTCAATTGGCCCTTCCGGGACCTAACAAGGCTGAGTCCACCCCATGAATATGATGTCCTATAACACAAAAATTCACACTGAAATGTACAGACAAACTAAAAATATTATGCTTTATGAACGCTTTGTCACCTCTTTCATTTGTTGCAGAAAAGACAGAATTACAATGAACATAACATGACTTAATTCAATGCAACATAACATGAAAGTCCAACATGCATTAACTGGAGCTAGTTGGGGTTGACTTAATGTGACTTAACGCTAGGTAATTAAGTTTTTCAATGTTAATATTTTCCTTTCTATTATGTTAATTTCATATCTAGTGATGATTTGAACGAATTGGTGTTTAAAAAAAGATAGCTTATTTTTTAACAACCCTGTCAATTGCCACCTACCAGCTGGTGTGAAGCAGTAGCATGGAGTAATGAAAACAAAAGACAGTTAGCAAGAAAACACATAGTAACAATGACAGAATAATCACATGATGAAAATTGCTCTCTTATTGGATAGTTCCTTACACTCAATGTAGACATTAACTAGAAAGCTTAGACCAATCTATAATCTTTTGTTTAATCCAATGTTTATTTTTATGTACACATGAGTCATTGTGAATGGTTCCATTAAAATATATATCATGTAGTTTTGAATTTACATTATTCTTATGCTTCATTTCCATTTCGAATGCAGCATTAAGTTCACTGTAATACCAGATTTATTGTTATGTTTAGATTATGGGAATCCTTCTTGCCTGAGTGTACCAAGGCCAACAATCAAAATCTTGAGAATTATGTAGCTACCCTTGAGCCAAGGGATTGGTGCTCTGCTCCCCGGCACATATGCAAATCACAATTATTGTATACTTTCTCCTTCGAAGCAGGGGATTTGGAATGTCTTCAAGAATTTTATTGTTTGTTAATCTATCATCATACATGCATGAGATAATCTTTGATTTTTCATATATTAATATTAATATTAATAAACTGTTTATTTGGAAAATGAAATGAAACCTAATTTAGGGACTCTTCAAAAGTAAACACCATATTTGCAATTAGTATAAATTGAAATGGCCATTTTTTTAAATTACGTTTTCTTCTGCTTTTATTAACATTGTATTGGCTATGGTAAAACCGCAGATATATAACAAATTATAATAACTATTAGTAACTGAAACTTCACTTAATCTATAAATATACACAGTGTTTAAAAAAAGGTATCCGATATATCAACAGGAGTTAGGACTGGGCAAACCTAGAATAAATGTTCCTGTAAACATATGTGGGAAAACAAACATCTGTTGAGATATGAGTCATTTTACTTGTGTTGAGTATTTACACCAGCCAATGGATTTCATTCGATGGATGGATTGGTCAAGGAGTTCCAGTTGCATGGTCTTCCCATTTGCTGGACCTCAATCCTTTGGATTTCTGGTTATAGGGACATTTAAGGACATTGGTATATGCCAAACCCATCAACAATGTGCATATATTACAAAGGCATGTGACCAATGCATGTGCCCAAATCCAAGAGCAGCTAGGTATGCTCAAAAGAGATTGGGATTCTTTGAGAAGAAGAACTGAAGCATGTATAAGAATACATGGTAACCAATGGAGCATCTCCTGTAGTAATATCAACATAACATGCAGATGTTACCAGAGGACAAAATAGCAGAAATCATAAAACTTCTGTTTAATGTTTGTGGATATTTACATACTTGTTCTGTTAGGTATCTCAGCCTCACCAATATGTGTCCTGTGTAACGATCCAGCAGAAATGAATGAAGACCACTTGAAGACCTGTGAAGCATTAAGATCAGAAGAAACTACAGTTCAAAAGTATTGGAGAGCACGAATGCTAATGGCTTCATTGCCAAATGCAAGGCAATAGAAAACAACATACTTGTTCTGTTAACTGCTTGTGATACTACAGTGTTCCCTAGAATTCACTTGTTGGATGAAGTCCTTTGTCTGATGTAAATACTTAACACAAGTAAAATGGCTCATATGTTAACACTTATTTGTTTCTGGACATATTTATGTTTATAGGAACATTTATTCTAGCTTTGACCAATCCCAGCTCCTGTTGCAGTATCAGACACTGTTTTTAAATATGCAGTATATTTGCCAAAAAAGGAAAGAAACATGCTGGAATGCAGCTCAAATAACAACTCTTTAAAACAGTATTAAAATATGCTATTCACTATGAATGGAAGGCCAGACAGCCTCCAATAAGATGTCATTTTTTCTGTAAAACCGGCAATTTTGGAGTTCTCATTGGGCCCCATTTTCCCATTGCATGAATAAATTAAATCAGAATTTTTGCTCCACTGATACCGAAATTTAGATTTCAAATCGAATGGGCTTGATAAAGACACGTTTTAATTTAATTGCCGGATGTGAGATTTGCGATATGTGCTGAGTAATAACATATATAGATAACAGAGTAGGAAGTGTTGTAAGGTGAGCAAGATATGAGTAAATAATAGTCGTTAAATTTGTAGGATAAACGCATTATTGGTTTGAAATTAATGAGTCATGACGTCATACTACATAGTTTAAATTCACGGTCAAAATTCAGGTCTGCCAATCTTAAAAGTCGCGCGATATGTTTAATAAAACATAAAGAAAACATCGTTTAATCATAAAAAGGTAACTAGATATTCGGAATTCAAAAAAGAACATGTTATAATAGAAAGGGACATTTATAAATTGGGAAAAGGAATGAAATAGCATTTTGGATACGAGGCTTTCTTGTGGATGACGTCATGACATTTAAAAATTGGAGAGAACGTTTTTCTAGCGTGGGGACGCCAGAAAGCGTCACTACTCACCCCAGACCAGCATTGCACGTTGTGGTGTGCAGACGTGAGTGCGATTCCTCTGCGTATAGAAAATCGGCATAACTCCCGAAAGTATATAAGAAGTAATAAACAATATACAAAAGTTTTTCTTGGGTAATCTATAACACCTACGCATACCCGAGATAAAGAAAGAGATCTCATCCTGAACTAGCCGGAACGAACCAAATCAAAGGGCGACACAACGTGACCAACGACATTTACGCATCAAATGGCGATCCAACGAGAACCACCCAACGACATTCCGCCACACCACTTTCAATAATCAATTGATTTGAACACTTCAGTATCCTTGGAATGTTATAGTACAATATGCTTCAGTCAACTTAGATGCAGCCTGTTTTGCTTCTCTTTGTTTTACTGGCTGTTTTTAAGTTTGATTTTACCACAATATTTATATCTTTTAAATTATGCTATTTTCTAATTCTGGACACATGAAAGTTGATATTAGTCTCTTTTTTATTGTTCCACTTATATATCCCACCTTTAACTGCAATGGTCATATCAGCATTTAGTCTTTTTATTCTCTTATATTTCTCATACAAATTATTTAGATGAATTATGGCGCAGTATGTTTTCAGTAGATTTGCATCAATTCATTTAGGTGGCACAAATTTATTTCATTGTTACTTTGTTTCAGGTGAATAATGAGGCAAACGTTCCAGGTATTAATGTGGAAAAGATAGCTATTTCACATTCCAATAAAATGTTCTTCATTGCTGGTGGTAATGGAAGCATTCTTTCCCTGAAGTTTCCTTCAATGCAAGAACCATTGGAATTCTATGACTTTTCTCTGCACAGCAGTGCTATTTTAAGGGTAACTATGTTTCAAGTGCATACTATTATATAATATGAAGCAGTGTATCTTCTAGTGACCAAAACAAATTTTAAAAGGTATTTCTAAACTGTTGCATTTTTGTATGTTACTGCATTATAAGTATATTTTAATTTCCTTTTACTTTCTCAAATAATTTTGGAGAGGTATGGAATTATAAATCACGGTCTGTAGATTTACATTTTTAATTGACATAAAAGTAAAACAGAAATAACATGACAGTAAAGAAATGACAGGTACTGCTGTGATCAGGGCCCTGCCTAGTGGAATATATTTATATTTTGACGTCTGTATTCTAGAGTTTGCTTCAGATACCCTTCAGTCAATTACAACCCACTCTCTTGCTAATGTACAGTTGGTGGCTTTCAAACCCAGAGATAAGAGAATCACTTCTTAATTGAGGAGCGTTTTTTCAAAACTCGATAGATGCAAAATTTTACGAAACTGAGTTATATATAGTATGGGCATGATTTTCACCTTCTGCATCATTCTGTGAAATCAGATTTTGCAAAATTTGTATAGAAGGTAGGGAATATTGGCAGTTTTTTCAAAAACTCCATAGATGCACCTGCTCAGTTAAAGCAAAGGTTGATAGATGCAATTTTATGATTTTATGATCCATAGTGTAGCAAACTGAATTCTATGAAACATATGTTGGCATTGACTGCCATCTCACTGTTGCGATTCTTGGAATTCTCAATCATTTCTGCAAGCTTTGTACACTGCTGCATCGTTGGCAATAACTGCGAACTCAGGTTATGCACTTGGATTTCACATTCATTTTTGCAAGCTTTTTTTTTTTGTTCCATTTATATCATGCCTTTAACTGCAGAGGTCATATTGGTGTCCTTGCCTATTGGCAATGGTGTTATTCATTTAACAGTGGGGTTTTTAGGTCTTTGGGGGTTTTTATACGTTGAATTCACACACACATTCACACTTTCATTCATACTTCCACACTCAGGGAAGGATGAGCAATAATCTTGGCTGGAGAAAAATTCCTACCTCCCTGCCGGGAATTGAACCCAGGACCCCTTGCACAGCAGGCAGGTGCTTCTGCAAGCTTTGTTATACTTACATGGCATTTTTATTCATAGTTGAGACACTGCACTGTACAATGCACAATGGACAGGAGCACAGATTGTAAAACTGTATTAGTCATAGAATGTGCGGGAGGTAGGAATTGCAGAAACAAGGAACGGAAATCAAAATGCAAGTCAAGGAAAGCTCATACTCCAGCAATTACATGTTCACATGGTCTCAAGTGCACTCCACAAAATCCTAAAAGTAAAGGGCATAAGCACTGTGATGCAGCTGATTTGACTTATAATCATATAAATGGATTTCACCAACACCTTTCCATGCTCAACAAAATAGATCATGATAAATTCCTTATAAAATGTGAGTATTACATCTCCTAATCACAGAGTAGTGAATAAAGAGGCTGCAAATACAAAGCAGACTGTTAGCCTTAAATACAGTGTGAGAAGTAATGATGGCCAAGTATTATCAGTATGCACTGCAAGCTTCCAAGGAATCACAGGGGTGTCAAAAGATAAATGATCTCGGCTAGAAAATTTTACTTATCTAGGAATGTGCCAAAGGAAACCAGAGGAGGTGACAGAACAGGAATATTACAGAAGGGCATTACTGCTGCTATAAAGCAAGACATTAAGAAGTACAGATGTAGAGAAAGCCACTATGGAAGAGCAAAATCAAGGAGGGGACATTTACCTCCAGAACTTAATCTCAGAAAAATGTGGGCCAGCTTTCACAATGATAAAAGATTAAGAAATCTACCGGTCTGCTCAGTGTCAAAATATAAATACATATTTTACAACTTCCTCAATCTTTCATTCCATACACCACATACTGTCACATGCTCAACCTGCAAAATGGGATCGATGAAGATTAAGACAGAGGGAGATGTGGGAAAGAGAAACAAACTAAGAACCATGTACAGACTGCACAAGCACTAATAAAGGTGAAAACTTACTTATTCATATTGTTTGAAATTTCTTTGTGTGTATTCATTATGTTTGTTGAAGCTGAATAATCGTTGTGTCCTTGTTATTGGATCGCCATTTGAAGCTGAAGTCGTTGGTGACGTGACGTTGCCCTTTGATGTGTTTCGCTCCGGCTAGTTCTGCAAGAGATCTCTTTATCTCGGGTTTGCGTAAGTGTAATGGACAACCCAAGAACAACTTTGCATATCATTTATTTCCTTTTAAATATTTTCAGGAGCTATGCCGAAAATATTTGTATCTGTAGAGGAATCGCACTCACATCCGCGCAGCACGACCTCCCGTACTGGTCTCTGGTTGAGTAGTGACGCTTTCTAGCTTACCCACGCTAAGAAAACCGTTCTCTTCCCATTTGAATGTCATGACGTCATCCAAGAAAGCCTCGTATCCAAAATGCTATTTCCTTTTCCCGCAATTTAGAAATGTCCCTTTCTATTATAACATGTTCTTTTATGAATTTCGAATATA
Organism: Tenodera sinensis; assembly: GCA_030765045.1. Classification (NCBI taxonomy): domain Eukaryota; kingdom Metazoa; phylum Arthropoda; class Insecta; order Mantodea; family Mantidae; genus Tenodera; species Tenodera sinensis. Next base: position 277,003,056 of record CM060964.1, on the reverse strand, counting down.
TAATTACCTTTTTAGGATTAAACGATGTTTACTTTTATATTTTATTAAATATATCGCGCAACTTTTAAGGTTTGTAGACTTGACTTTCGAACGTGTATTTAAACTATGTAGTATGACGTCATGACTCGTTAATTTCAAACCAATAATGCGTTTATACTACAAATTTAACGACTATTATTTACTCATATCTTGTTCACCTTACAACACTTCCTGCTCTATTATCTATTTATGTTATTACTTAACACTTATCGCAAATCTCACATCCGGCAATTAAATTAAAACGTGTCTTTTTCAAAAGCCCATTCGATCGGAAATCTAAATTTCGGTATCAAATGCCCCCATTTATATTATTTTATTATTTCATAATAAAATAATGTAAATGTCTTGCCCGAAAGAAAAATTAAAAATTACTCCTGTATTTTGAATAATCGGCAACACTCCCATTATATACAATTTTCAATTACACTGTTTTTGAAATTGGTTATTAACACATTTTCTCATTAATCTTTTTAACATGACAAACAATTATACACTTGACTTAACATTAATCCTTAAATACTAATTACAATATGTTATGGTTTCTTCTGTGAAGCTTTTATATAAAGGTTAAATTTCAAGAGTCTTTCTTTATACTTCCTTCTTTTAGTTCATGTTTGCTCACTTCGCTCTCACTATCACTTGCAGTGTGATTTTTTTTTTTTCACTTTTGTTATTGTAACACATATCTGTACTATATCCTTTAAGCACTAAAATGTACATATATTTATATAAATCCATTACACTCTTCAGACAAGTTCTTTCTTTGTCTTGCTGTGATAACTATCTATACATCTAAATATTTTAACAAATGTTTACAAAGTAAATATTCTGTTTTCTCTCTATGCGGAGATGAACAATTTAACAATCTTTCTGAAGCTGTTGTTGTGAGCTCTATACAATATATTTTTAAGCTCTTGGTAGTAGATAGCAATTCACATTCTGCATTTTTCATGAATATGTAAGTACCTGACCAATATATGATTTTCAAGTAAGCTAACATTTACATTTTATCTCAAAGCTGATTGGGCGCCAATATACAAATGACACTTCCAATTTTTCTTTTACATTAAATCAAGGTTCCAAGGCACCACACGGTTTCTTGTATGGTCGAAGGAGTTGTTTATGCCATCTTCCCAGACATTTTTCATTTTTAACATCTTTTAATTCATAGGTATGATAACCAAATTTTGATATAATTTCTGCAGGACCTTTATATAACAATTCCATCCTTTTGTTCCTACCTCGCAATGCACTTGATAACTTCTGGTCTTTAACTAGTACCCAATCGCCTATCTTAGGTTCCCATTTATGTTTTCTACTCTTTTTCTTTAATTTTCGCTTCTCTGCCTTTTTCTTGATTCGTTCAAAAGCAATTTTCGCTCTTTCTTTTTCACTTAACTGAATGTCATTAATTTTCAGTGTTTTTGGTTCCCCGATCAATATTGGTTCTGGTTCAATTCCTAACATTAATTTTATTGGTGCAAACCCAGTAGTTACATTAATGGTGTGATTGATAATCTTTTCTATCAATGGACAATATTTCACCCAATCCTTGTGATTATGATGTGTAAGTACACGTAAATAAATTCCTATATCTCGGAGGACACGTTCTGTTGGATTCCCTGATGGAAAGTATGAGGAACAATGATATAACTTTATCTCATGATTTTCTAGGGTTTCTTTAAAGATTTTGCTCCGATGAACTGTAGCATTATCTGTTAAGATTGCCTGAATCTTGCCATATTTAGGCACATAATCTTTTATTATCTTTCCTACACATGTTTTGCTGCTGATATTCCTAACAGGATAAATTTTAATAAATTTACTAAAAACATCATGAAGAACAAACATATATCTACATCCAAATTGTCCTACTGGTAGCTCCCCATGTGCATCAGCAGTAACTAGTACATTTTTCCCTTCTCTTATGATTGTCTGAGGTTCTATATCAAATTTGATATTAAATGGTTTGGCCCTTTGACATAAATCACAGCTTGAACATATTTTTCTCACTTTCTTTGCCAAATGTTTTATATAAAAATGGTCACTAATTACCATGATTAGCTTTTCACTACCTGTATGAGCTAGTGTTTTGTGATAAGCAAGTATAAGTTTCTCTTGTAAAGCTTTTGGTACCATTACTTTCCATTTAGGTTCAATTCTTCCATGAAATTTATAGATTTTTCCCTCATAAATACCTATATTATCTTTTAGATCTTCTGTGATTGGTTGTGCCTTTTCTCTCAATTTCTTAAGTTCATCGTCCTCTGTCTGTAATTGTTCCAAATTTCGAAATTCTTTAGCTAATTGTGTCCCTTCTAAGGTTTTCAAATATAGTATGGTTACATCATGTTTGTTGTCACTAATTGTATCTGGTATTGTATAATTGGTTTTCATCCTTGATAACAAATCACTAAAAATATTTTGACTTCCTGCTATGTGTTTGATTTCTATGTTATGGGATGTGATCTCATGTATATATCTAGAAATACGTGTGCTTGTGAGTTTGCAAGAGTTCATAAATGCCAAACTAACATGATCTGTGTAAACTATTACTGGGTTGTTATATACATATTGCTTAAATTTTACAAGTGCAAAGTAAATAGCTGCTATCTCTTTTTCTGTGGTGCAAGCCTGTGATTCAGTCCTTGAAAGCCCCCTTGAAGCTACAGCAATGAGGTGATCTTTTCCTTCCTCATCTTTTTGTAATATGACACTACCATAACCAAGTCCTGAAGCATCTGTATAAATTATGTAGGGGAGATCTTCCCTAGGTTTTTCCAATAAAATTGACGCTGCAAACAACGTTTTTACCTTTTCGAAAGATTCTTGTTCTACTGATGACCATTGCCATTTTACATCTTTTCTCAAAAGTTGTCTTAATGGGGCTACTACGGTTGCATATTCCAGGATAAATCTTGACTGATAATTTAGAATACCAAGAAATCTTCTCAATTGTTTTATATTTTTAGGAGCTGGTATTTTATTTATGCTTTCAATTCTGTCGGGATTAGGCCTAATTCCCTCATTTGAAATAACATAACCTAAAAATTCTGTCTGTTTCACAAAGAATGCAGTTTTACTTGGCTTTATTGTCATGTTTGCTTTCTTTAACTGACTAAGCACATAATTAATATGATTTAAATGATCCTCTATATTTTCTGAAAAAATCACAAAATCATCCACATACTGAGCTACAAATTTCTTTATGGTTTCTCCAAAAATTTCATACAAAGCTCTTAATAGTGCACTACCACTGGTATTCATACCAAAGGCGCAAACTCGAAACTGATATAATATTCCTGAATGTAAAAACGCTGTATATTTTCTTAAATCTTCTCTAAGTGGGATCTGCCAAAAAGATGCTGTAAGATCTAAAGTAGAAAAAATTTTGCCCTTCTGCAATTTGTTCAATATTACCTCTACACTTTCTGGTCTAAATCTATCAGGTTTACAATGTTGATTTAGTTTTCTCGCGTCTAATGTCACCCTAATCTTTCCATTGGCCTTATTTACAATACATAGGGGATTCACAAACTCTGAATTCGAAATCTCAATAACCTCATCTTCCAACATTGACTTTATAACTGCATCTACCTCTTCTCTTATTGTACTAGGGATAGCTCTCGCTTTATGTGTAAAAGGTTTGATGGGTATCATCTCAAACGAATGAGTATAAATATTACATTTACCAGGTTTCTCAGAGAATACTTCTTTATTTCGGATTAATATTTCAAACAATTTATCCCTCTGTTGTTCATTTAGTTGATCAGCCTGAGTTACTTTTTTTCTCAACAATTCTTCTAAGTCTTCACTACTCTCCCTATCATAGTACCTAGTTGCATCAGAAACCCTCAAATTGTCTATGAAATCATTTTCATCCCATTCTACATTTTCTTTATTATCGACTCTGTACTCTTTGACATTTACTTCAGTTAATTCCATAGCTCCTACTTTAACATATTCTACAAAGAATGTATCCCCTTGGATTTCTTCTTCCTCTTTTTCTCTTACAATAGTTTCTGAACTACTATCTTCCACAAAAGGCACTATAATGATCTCATCTTCAACTTTCATTTCTAGAATCATGTTTTTAAAATTCACCACAGCTTCCCAGGCATAAAGACAATCACAACCTATTATAATATCTGTCACAAGTCTTCCTACAATCAGAAATAAAATTCCAAGTATTCTCCCATTTATTTCAATATTTATCATTGCTTGAAATTTTACTCTCTCTTTTCGTTTTCCCACAGCTAGCGAGCAATATATCCCATTAACTGGTAAAGACATTACTTTAAAGCCACTACTTTGTAAATTATCATAAAAATTTTGTGATCATACTGTGCTATTTGATCCCGTATCTATAATTGCATTGTATTGTTTTCCATTTACTCCAATTTTGATTTTAGGTGGATCTCCTACTTTTTCGTTTTCGTCGTTTCTATTTTTCCATTCTCTTTTCTTTTGTATCATCATTTGCCTTCCAGGACTATTTATTTCCGAGTACTTATCACAATCATTACTAGGATACCCAGTTCTCACTGAAGGCGCGTTTGACCGGGTCTGGCGTTTCCCTGATTTTTATGTATTGCTCCTGTACTATTTCCCAAATTGTTACTCCTGTTTTCCTGCATTAAATCGGGGTTACTTCCTACCATGTTTTTGACCGTGTTAATGGCCTCAATCATTTCCGCATTTTCGGGGGAATTTCGTCCATTAGAATACCTTTCTTCCTGTCTTGGTGACCTCGGTCTAAACTCATTATCTCCGTTTGTCCAATACCCATCATTTGAATTTCTACTATGTCCAAAATAACGTCCCCGTCTACCTCGATCAAATCTATTCGTATTCATATAATTCACCCTTATATTTCTTCCCCTTTGATTACCATTTCTATTTTGATGACGCCCTTCCTGGTTATATCTACCTTGATTTTCCCACCGGAATGATTCCATCCTTGGTACTGGTCCTTTATATTTTTCCCTAATCTCACTTCTATTCTGATAATACTGTGCCCCTTGCCCGAAAGAATTGACAGTTTCTTTTCCTTCATATTTATTTCCAAATGCGTGTTTTGGCTTATTGACTTCTAAGGCTGATAATAATTCGATCATAGCTGCAATGCTATCTGGTCGGGCTATGATTAGGTAGTGTTGAAGCGTTTCCGGAAAATGTGGAGTAACTATATTTATTAGATCTTTTTCAGCTAAGGGAGGATCCAACATCTTCGATTTTCTCGCTATTCTCATAAAATAGTTTACCATCGATTCCTCCGATCTAGGATTAAATTTTCCATTGCTTAATTCAACTCTAATATTAGCCTGCCTACTAGCTCCCCAATATCTGGTTAAAAAGATGTTCCTAAAGGTCCTGTAATCATTATTGTTACCCATAGAAAGGCCTAGCCAATTAGCAGCATTACCCTTTAAGCATTTTCTTACTATCACCATCTTGTACTCCTCTGGTATACGTTTCACCGTGAAGTACTCTTGTAACCCTTCTAAAAAGGCTTTAGGATCATCTGAATCTTCATTTTCAAAAACTGGAGGTGTCATTTCATTTAAGACATGGTTAGGCCAATGTAAATTTGAATTGTCACCTATCCCTGAGCTATTTCCGAGATCAGAATGGGAATTACTGTTACCCCTATTTTGCATCGAAATGTCAGCTGATACACCTGGTATTGCCTCGTTTCTTGCAACTTCATTACTAAGATTGTTGTGATTACATGCATTTTCATTTAATTTCAAATTTTCTAAGGCCTCTTTTACCTGAGTAATTTCTGTTACTACTCCTTTTATTTTGTCTGTAACATCCTCCAAATTTCTAGCCTGCCTTTCACTTTCTACATCAGATCTTTCTATTCTAACTTTACACCCCTGTAACTCTTCTCTAATTTCTTCCCTTTGTTTGTCTAATCTATATGTTACTTTTTCCCTTTCTTTATCTAATTTTTCACTCACTTGTTGACCTAATTTCTTTTCAGAATTCTTTACTTCTTGCCTTATTGTCTCTAATTCTCCCTTAACCTGTTCTCTATTTTCTTTTACTTCACTACTGACTTTATTAATTTCCTCCCTAACTTCTTCCCTAAAGGTTTCGAAAACTCTCCTCTGATTCTCCAATTGCATTCCCAATTCCTGTTGTCCCTTTTCTAATTTCTGTCCTAACTCTATACTAGTTTCGTCTATCTTACTCATCTTTTGGCTTAACTCTGTTCTTAATTCTTTACTATTTTCATCTATCTTTTGACTTAACTCTGTTCTTAATTCTTTACTATTTTCATCTATCTTTTTACTTAACTCTGTATTCATCTTTTCCACTGTTCTTAATTCTTTACTATTTTCATCTATCTTTCGACTTAACTCTGTACTCATCTTTTTCATTATCGTTTGAAACATATTCTCTATTTCTGACATAAATGCTGGCCTTTCTGAATTACTACTAAACATTTCTGAACTACCTCTAGGTGTTTCTCTAACGTTCTGATCTTCTAATTCTTGGCATATTCTGCTACCAATTACATTCTGATTAAATTCTTCCATCCTACTTACACTTTTCTCAATTTCCGGACTGTCAAAACCTATAAAATCGCTATCACTGTCTTCCATTTCTAAGCTATTTACATGTGTTTTTCTACTCACCAAAATTTTCAATATTTTCACTATTTCACTTTAACTGCACTTAAACTTGTTCACTACACGTTTCACAGATGTTGACACGCTGGGCACCTTCTTGTCTGCTGGCTCGATGCTGATCTGGTCGTCTTGGGGGGTTGGTCCATTCTTTCGGCGCCACACGTTGGGATGCCAATTTGAAGCTTAATAATCGTTGTGTCCTTGTTATTGGATCGCCATTTGAAGCTGAAGTCGTTGGTGACGTGACGTTGCCCTTTGATGTGTTTCGCTCCGGCTAGTTCTGCAAGAGATCTCTTTATCTCGGGTTTGCGTAAGTGTAATGGATAACCCAAGAACAACTTTGCATATCATTTATTTCCTTTTAAATATTTTCAGGAGCTATGCCGAAAATATTTGTATCTGTAGAGGAATCGCACTCACATCCGCGCAGCACGACCTCCCGTACTGGTCTCTGGTTGAGTAGTGACGCTTTCTAGCTTACCCACGCTAAGAAAACCGTTCTCTTCCCATTTGAATGTCATGACGTCATCCAAGAAAGCCTCGTATCCAAAATGCTATTTCCTTTTCCCGCAATTTAGAAATGTCCCTTTCTATTATAACATGTTCTTTTATGAATTTCGAATATATAATTACCTTTTTAGGATTAAACGATGTTTACTTTTATATTTTATTAAATATATCGCGCAACTTTTAAGGTTTGTAGACTTGACTTTCGAACGTGTATTTAAACTATGTAGTATGACGTCATGACTCGTTAATTTCAAACCAATAATGCGTTTATACTACAAATTTAACGACTATTATTTACTCATATCTTGTTCACCTTACAACACTTCCTGCTCTATTATCTATTTATGTTATTACTTAACACTTATCGCAAATCTCACATCCGGCAATTAAATTAAAACGTGTCTTTTTCAAAAGCCCATTCGATCGGAAATCTAAATTTCGGTATCATTGTTATATAAATAAAACAAAATATATTGTTATTGTGAATGTAGCAGTACTTAGTTTCTAAATTAAGTAAAAATTGAAGCTATTAACAGTGAAGCAACAAGATTCTAAAATAAGCTTTGAGAATGAGCTGGACATAGCTTGAAACCCCAGGGTTAGAGAAAAAGAATATCAACATTACTAAGATAAGTGAAGTTTTTAGTTTCTAATTTGTTCTTATTTTAGAAACTTAGTTTCTAAGTTTATACCTAATAAAATAATCCTTATAAACATTAATATGTTGGTTGTATAGTACATTGAGTATTATAAAAAGCTGAAAATAAATAATAATAAATACATAAATAAAAAGCAACAAAAACAATAAATGACAAAAATAACAAAACTTCATGTTCTAAAGTAAGAACAAATTAGAAATTATAAACTTCACTTATCTGAGTAATGTTGCAAGTTCTTTTTGCAAAACTGATACAAGTTTCGAGTTGACTCCAACTCATTCTCATTGGTAGTTCCAGTAACAAATTTGTTTGTATAGTTTTGAGAATGAGTTGGAGTCAACTCGAAACTTGAGTCAGTTTTGCAAAAAGAACTTGCAACATTACTAAGATAAGTGAAGTTTTTAGTTTCTAATTTGTTCTTACTTTAGAATCTTGTTGCTTCACTGTTAACAGTTTCATTTTCCTTAATTTAAAAAACCTCATGTATTAATTTCTTGCTCACACAGAAAAGTTAATCAGCATCTATCGGTTTTTGAAAAAAACTCTGCATTTTCAAACCTCAAATTTGCACTAGTTAAACTATGCTATTTGTTTCTTTTCACATTCAATTAGACAGTTTCAGGAAGGAGAATTGAATGATTAATATAGTTGCTGTGTTAACCAATTAGTATTGCCAATAAATAGAAAAAACCGTTATTCTCAGAAATGCATTTTGTGTATCTGTTGAGTTTTGAAAAAATGCTCCTCAATCGAGCATGTGAAACGTTGTTTGTTTGAAACTTTTTTCTACCTTCTGACAGAGAATTTATAGTATTTACATTTTGATTCTTGAAAGCAATTAAAAGACTGCATTAGCTATGAGACATACTCATTTGAACATCTGTATTATAATGTATATATACAGAGTGAGACAGAATAACCCCAATTAATTTCAAGACATGATTAAGGGTGTCTATTTGAATATTTTTTTATAGTGAAGTTATCTGTAAACATATTGTTACTGAGCTACAGGACATTGACGTTTTTCAATTGCTGCATTGACTTAGATGAAATTCTGTCACACAGATCCTTGTTCTCCCTTTAGCAATGGAATATTGCTTATGTTTTGTTTTATTTGCATTTTGGAATATTACTTGTGTTCTGTTTTTAACATTGTTTACATTACCATTTACCTAAAGCCTCCATTTTGTTACTTAAAATGGTAAAGGATTCCATTGCATAATATACCGCACTTCGTGACTTTGGTTCTGGTTATCAATCTCAGCTATCAGCATATTCTAAAGTGCTCCATTTAATGGAAGGACTTTTAGATTTACAGACTGTTATAAAAATGTTCCTCTTTACTTATGCAGAACTAGCAGAGATGCATTACTTTTATGGTGCTGCTTGGGGAAATGCGAAAAGGGCACAAACATTTTTTATGCTAAGCTTTAACCATGGAGATATTTTCCTCATCACAGCATCTTTACTGCTGTACATCAATGATTGTGAGAAACAAGAATTTTCCAAGATAAACACATTGCTCATCACCCCAAAGAAATGAAGTAACAGTGGCTCTAGAAGAGGAGGTTTCTGATCAGCTCCATAATTCTCTATCCAGAGCACAAGAGCAATAGTGCATGCCATGCATACAAGTCAGTCTTCGGTTAGTAGAATTCTGCATGAACAGCAATTACATCCCTATCATTTCACCTGAGTTCAAGCACTAGGGCTTGATGTCCTTCCACCCCAACTGCAGTTTGTCCAGTGGTTTTTTCATAAATACATTGATCAACCAAGATTTCCTACAACAACCATGTTGTGGACAGAGGAGAAAGTTTTTACACAAGAGGGAATGTTTAACACACATAACAGTCACATTTGGGTACAGGATAATCCTAGAGTTATTAGAGTTACAATGACCAATGCCAGTTTGTAGTGAACATATGGGCTAGCTTTGTGAATGATACACTAACAGGACTCTTTTTACTGCCACTGTGTTTGACAGGATACATTTTGCCAGAGTTACTAGAAGAAGATACTTTAGAATACACCAGTCTACGTTGTTCCAAGGCAACAAGGAACCTGCACATTATTCCCATGATGTAAGGGATTTTCTAAGTGTAATGTATTCCTGATCATTGGATCGGTAGAAGAGCACCATTACCATGGCCAGCACGTTCACCATATCCCTTTGGATTTTTTCTTTTGGAAAAATGTTCAGACTCTTGTGTACAAGATGCCAGTTAAAAGTGAAGAGGAGTTAATGGCCAGGATCTTTATAGTATTTGATGCTATTAGTGATATGCTGGGTATTTTTGAAAAACCTTAGCAATCATTACTATGATGCTATCAACTGTGCTCCGAAGTCCAACGTTGGCATTATGAACATAATTTATAAACACATGACTTATTCAATTCTTGTTCCATTTTTATTTTAACTATGTTTGAAGCCTTTTAAAGGTGGAGAAAATTTGACCATTAATAGTAGTATTTGCATATGTTATTGACAATAACACGTAGATCAGTTAGAAGGTTTGATGGATTTGGTGCCTACAATTAAATCAAGATTTAAAATAGGGTTTTGTATTATTGCATTTTTAAAAATTAAAGTTATGGGGCTATTCTTATTTAAAAGCTCTCCTAACGTATTGTAGTAAAAATGTGTAGCGACCTGTTTTGAGGAATTTCATCTAACTTGATGCAGTGTTTCCAAAGCTTTAATGCCCTCTAGCTTGATAACAAGACATTTACAGACATACATTTCTGATAAGAAAATACTCCATTATAGCTCCTGAATCATGCCTTAAAATTATATGGTGTTATTCTGACTCACCTGTATAAACTTCAGCTATAGCTCATGCTAATGGATTGTTTATTTTTTCTTGTTTTTCACATTTATGTATATGACACCAGATAGGTCAGATAGCAGACAAGTGATTGAAATATATGTCAGTATTACTCTTTCGTTAACATGGGAATTAACAGAATAGTTGCAACTACTAGAGGTTACTTCTTTGATTTGTTTTTGCTGCTTTCTTATTTTTGGATCTGCAATTATGGCAGCTGTGTTGAATCTAAAATGACCACATCTTTCAATTTTATTGTTATTTTTATAAATAATACCTAATTTTGATTTCTAGGAAGAAGAGATTTCTCTGTATTTTAATGATTTTATTTTGCATACATTTTTGATACAGTAAGTCAGAAAATGTATGTAAGAAAATGTCGGGTTTCAAACAACTGTGGCTTTGCACTTAAACAGTACCAGCTGCAATGTTGAATTTTTCAAATTGGTCCAACTTTCAGACTTAGTTCTTATACATGGTAAATGGAGAGAATAATTATCTAAACACAATTAATATTAATATAGCTCATTTGTTTGAAGAATACAGTTTTTCATCCTCATGCAATGTTATATAAATCACAAAAATCACAATGTAGAATTAATTACATACAATATTGCATTTCAAATACATTGTACAAAGTGAGTTGTTTTTAACTGGAAATAAATGCACATGAATACTATATCATATCTCTGATTTATAGATTGGCATAACATATGATGATTTAAAACTGGTAAGCTGTTCGCAGGATGGATCCCTCTGTGTATGGAGAATTGCCGCTGCAGGTAGGCAACTAAATAGTTGGCATATTGAATTCTTTATGACATTTAAGTTTTGAGAAATAAAATTAATGTCTGTAATTTCATAAATATGTTCAGTTTGCAACAAAATGGATATAACTCAAGTAGGCAGATCAAATGCCCCTCCACCTTTTAGCATGACTGATTTATGGGTTCAGTGTCAACCTTATACATTTCAGGCAAATCTGGAGAGCAAAACTATATATTTCTGTAACTAAAATCAGAACAAATTATTATTTATTTATGCCAACAAACTTAGTGTTGGTGTTTTTAAACACACAAGCCATGTGTGGGCAATGTTTGAGAGGTAGAACTGGAACTTAAAAATTCAATGCCACAGCTGGGATTTGAACCACAAACGCTCCGCTTGCTAGGCAGGTGCTCTAACCATTAAGCTACCGTGACAACCTGACAGAATGGCATTGAATTCTCAAACCAGTTCGTATTTTTCCCTGAAAATAAGTAGGATTACAACTTGAAACATGTCAGCTGTGGAAAATCTTGCAATATTACTAAGATAAATGAAGCTTTTAGTTTCTAATTATTTCTTATTTTAGATTCTGTTGCTTCACTCTTAATAGCTTCAATATTTCCTTAATTATAGTTCTGTAATTTCTTGGTACTCCAAATACTGTTTAAAACATAAGACACATAGAAAAGACAATGTTTTGTGAAAAATGGATATGAATGTGGCAGTAGTGGTGGTAGTGAAGTGTTCTGGAGCTTTTGACTTAATGTATTTACTTTCAGGCTTTCTAACATTATTAGCTTATTTTTAATTTTTCTGTTTTAAGCACTTTCTGGAGAGTTTTGCAGACTTCTAAATGTTGTTGGTTCATGATGGTATTAACATCCTTGCACACATAATGTTTATTTGCATTCCATGGATCCTATGCTTGTTTTTGGCATAGGATGACATTCAGTGAAAAAACTTAGGCTGTTAACAGTGAAGCAACAGAATCTAAAATGAAAACAAACTTATAGACTAAAAGCTTCACTTATCTTAGTAATTGCTGCAAGCTCTTCAAAATGCTGCTAATAGACATATCTCTCATGATGTTTCCATCACATTTTCAAAGCTTATTTAAAACGGTTACCATAATTACAGACATTTGAGTACTTAAAATATTCACGTGTCGCCAACCTCTGCAAACCAAACAAACCTATAAGTGCGCCGTGAAAGCTTTAAATCTTACAAACCTATAAGTACTATCTATCGGTGGTATTTCAAAATTCATAGCATGGTTCCTATTTTTTAAACTGTATATCTTTTCCGAAACCATTAATTCTATAGGTCCATTTAATTGTTTTAATAATTTAACCTTTGAAGTTATTTCATGATCAAATGACCAAAAATGATCTGCTACAGCTGATATATCAATCTGTTTATATTTAATACTTCTAAAATGCTCCTTCATTCTAGTTCCCAAATGACATTTTGTTTTACCAATGTTGTTGTTGGCTAAAGCTGGATTTTTGACAATGAAGTCATTAGTCCTCTTGCTCTCCAATATTTTTCACTGATGAATAGGGTGCCAGAAGTGGCTGGGCATATTTAAAGGTGGTCTTGGTCCACTTCCTCTTGCAGATCACATAAAGGACAGAGTGGTGAAGAATGTGTCCCAATTCTGTTCAAATGTCTTGCCAAACAATCATGTCCCGTAATCAACCTGAAGGTTGCAACTGCCATTTTTTGAGGATACTCGGGAATTACTGTTTGAATGTTTGGTTAGTTACCATCCTTTGTTTTTTGATTCTTCATAGTAACATTTTCCAATAATTATTTTGAATTCAGAGGTAACTGATCTTTTAGCTGCATAAAATGGTAGATTAACTATAGATTTCCGTACTCTGCAGATACCCTTTTTTGCAAGAAAATCAGCTTTCTCATTACCACTCAGTTCACAGTGAGCTGGTATCCATTGGAAGACTAGGTGTCTTTGCTGTACTGTTAGATGGGTAAGGCTTTTCCAACATTCTATAATTGTTTGGTTTTTCGTGACAACTTGTAAGTAATTGCCACCCTGGAATCTGAGAGAGTATCTGATGTAAATGTGAGATTCTACACAAAAGATTATGTAGGGCCATTTGAATTGTATCAATTTCTCCATCGAAGTTTGTAGTTCCATAACCTAAAGATCTGTAATAGGAAAAGAGGTGCTATGTGACTCCAGCCCCTGCTCCATCTTGGTTTGATATTCGTGATCCATCAGTATAAATATGGAGCCATTCATGTTCTGGAAATTTAGTATGGATTGTCTCTAATGCCAATAATTTTCAAACACTAGTTGGAGTATCACTTTTCTTAACTACTTCTGTCATGTGTAAATAATATGTGATGTCTAATGTTTGTGTCAGATTAACTTTATATATGAAGCTTTCCTTTGAATTAGGAAGGTTTACATTCTTCCTGAGGTCTTGAATTTTGGAAAGAAAGGCTCTCCTGAGTCATTAGTGTACAGTTCGTTTGGTTTATGTTGAAACATGGGAATTAGAGAGAGAACGCACTACTGCCCACGCTTTTGTGGGTACTCCATGACTGCCTAATCCCATTTCGTATCGGTTCCATGCAACATGCAACAGTGCGATTGACTGCCTGACTATATCGCAGCTATCAGACAGCAGCGCTTTAAGAACTGCTGTTAGATAGCGGTAGTGTAGAGATCCCGTCCAAGAGGGGTTCCTTGGAGGGTCCCGGTAAGCTGCTAAGATCTTCGGCTTCATGGATATCGGATGCTGGATCACATCCGCAGTCTTCACACGCATCTTCCGATTCAGAGTAACTGTCTTCTAAATTTATGTTGAATCTGTCCAATATATCGTCCATTAATCCGTCTCATTCCCAATACATTTCTTCTACGCGCTTCACATTCTCACAGACAGCTTTCCAATTTTTGGGCAAGAAATGCGATGTGTACGACCTATAAATTGTAATACGAATAGCCGCCTTTGTAAATGAATCGGCTGCTGTGCTTGTTGGTTGTCTGTTTGGTCGTTTCCTTCCTGGTGTTCTAACAGCGGTCCCATTTTTGTCTGCTTTATTCTTTTCTTGCAAAATTCTGTATATTGAAGTGCGAGATACACCAGTAGCTGCGGCAGTTCTTTCCATGACCTGTGTCAAGGATATTGTTGGTTTATCCGATGTTAACGCCTCTAGTACATCAGCAAAACACTTATGTACCAAACATACAACTTCCCGTGCATCAGATTGAAGAGGTTTCCCCTTTCTTCCAACACCAGTTTGGAACAATACGATTGTCAACACAATGAGCATGACTAAACACATCACCAGCATTTCCATATTTCACTCTCAATATTAAGGGCTATATGTATATAAGCAGCCCGTACACTCGTCGAAACACATATTACCGACGGACGCAGACTAGGCAGTCGCGGATAGCCGTGGCGATGTGTTGTCATCCCTCCCCTATCACAGGGAGGGTTAGCGCTAAGTAGGTCATGTTCCAACTTAGACCAGACGGACTGTATGTGTAAAATTTCTCTTTCTCCTTGTGTTGAATGGGAATCTGATCAACTTTTCATGTTGAATAAGAGCTGTTTTTTCTATTTCATACTCAATGGGGTATTGGTTGATTAGTATTTCCATAGCCGGTATTGGTGTGGTTTTGATAGCACCTGTAATTAGTCTCAGACTTTGGTTTTGAAAGATTTGAATTTTTTTTTGTATTTGCTGTTACAAGAACTTTACTGCAGTAATGGCCAATAATGGCTTTATATATACATTATATGTCGTGTTAAGGGTTGCTCTGGAGCAACCCACTTCATTCCTGTTAGACGTCTTAACAGTGAAAGGCGCCCTTTTGCTCTTTGTATTGCATTTTCTATTTGTTTGGTCCATGTAAGTTTTGTATCAAATATAACTCCCAAATATTTTGCTTCCTTTATTTATGGTAATTGTTGACCCTCAAAATTTATTTTTATATTTATTGTTTTTTTCCTTAGTGAAAAGATTTGGTAGTTTGATTTTGTTGTATTAACAGTCATTAAATTTTCTTTGGTCCACTTTTGTAGGTTTGTTAAGGATTATTGCATGGTTTTTTGTAGTTCTGTACTTTTGTATTTTGGGTTTGAAGTGCACATTACTAAGTCATCGCTGAACAGTGCACACTTCATGCCTGGTTCTTGTATTTCTTGTGGTAGATTGTTAAAAAATGTATTAAAAAGTTTTGTGGTGATTACTGTGCCTTGTGGTAAGCCTCAGTGTGTTTATTATTTATTTATTTATTTATTTATTCATTCATTCATTCATTCATTCATTCATTCATTCATTCATTCATTCAGTCAGTCAGTCAGTCAGTCAGTCAGTCAGTCAGTCAGTCAGTCAGTCAGTCAGTCAGTCAGTCAGTCAGTCAGTCAGTCAGTCAGTCAGTCAGTCAGTCAGTCAGTCAGTCAGTCAGTCAGTCAGTCAGTCAGTCAGTCAGTCAGTCAGTCAGTCAGTCAGTCAGTCAGTCAGTCAGTCAGTCAGTCAGTCAGTCAGTCAGTCAGTCAGTCAGTCAGTCAGTCAGTCAGTCAGTCAGTCAGTCAGTCAGTCAGTCAGTCAGTCAGTCAGTCAGTCAGTCAGTCAGTCAGTCAGTCAGTCAGTCAGTCAGTCAGTCAGTCAGTCAGTCAGTCAGTCAGTCAGTCAGTCAGTCAGTCAGTCAGTCAGTCAGTCAGTCAGTCAGTCAGTCAGTCAGTCAGTCAGTCAGTCAGTCAGTCAGTCAGTCAGTCAGTCAGTCAGTCAGTCAGTCAGTCAGTCAGTCAGTCAGTCAGTCAGTCAGTCAGTCAGTCAGTCAGTCAGTCAGTCACTCACTCACTCACTCACTCACTCACTCACTCACTCACTCACTCACTCACTCACTCACTCACTCACTCACTCACTCACTCACTCACTCACTCACTCACTCACTCACTCACTCACTCACTCACTCACTCACTCACTCACTCACTCACTCACTCACTCACTCACTCACTCACTCACTCACTCACTCACTCACTCACTCACTCACTCACTCACTCACTCACTCACTCACTCACTCACTCACTCACTCACTCACTCACTCACTCACTCACTCACTCACTCACTCACTCACTCACTCACTCACTCACTCACTCACTTATTTGTTTGCTTGTTTGCTTGTTTGCTTGTTTGCTTGTTTGCTTGTTTGTTTCTCTGTTTCTCTGTTTCTTTGTTTCTTTGTTTATTTGTTTATTTGTTTATTTACTTATTTACTTATTTACTTACTTATTTACTTACCTATTTACTTACCTATTTACTTACCTATTTACTTACCTATTTACTTACCTATTTACTTACTTATTTACTTACTTATTTACTTATTTATTTACTTATTTATTTACTTATTTATTTACTTATTTATTTATTTGTTTGTTTGTTTGTTTGTTTGTTCGTTCGTTCGTTCGTTCGTTCGTTCGTTTATTTATTTATTTATTTACTTATGACAGCAAACTTGCTTGCAATAGTAAGTCACCAATGGGGTAATTGTCTCTGATGTGAGACTGCCTTTGTGGTTTAACAGAAAAATACAAACTGGTTTGAGAATTCAATGTCCTTCTGGCAGGTTGTCACTGTAGCTTAATGGTTAGAGCACCTGCCTGGTAAGCGGAGGGTCTGTGGTTCAAATCCCAGCTGTGGCATTGAATTTTTAAGTTCCAGTTCTGCCTCTCTCACACGGTGTATTTGTTTATGTTTTGGTATATTCTTTTCCATATCTGGTAGCAGTAAAGCATTGAGTCTGGAAATTACATAGCCATGAAAACATTGGACTTTGTATCCCTATTATTTTAATTTTTATGTAAACAGAAATTTTTATTTAGCACAAATTAATACGGTTATCCGCAACAAGTACTATAACTTTTGACAACAAAATAATGAATTAATATTATCTGATTGCAAACTTCCAACATGTGCCCCCCCCCCCCCCCCTGGAAAAAAGTCTGCTGATGTTCATGCTGAGAAGTAAGACTTGCTCATTTGTAGAGTGGAGCTCTCTCAATCCGGCTTGACATGGGGAAATTAAATTTTGTGATTCTAGAAACCAAGTTAACCTGTTTGATACCATTCTTTCCATCACTTTTCTATTATGCTAATAAGAGCTATTGGTCTATAATTTTTTATTTCTGATGCTGTTTTATCTTTCCTCAAGAGTGGGACAGTCATTGCTTTTCACCATTTGGCAGGTAGTGTAGTTTTCCAGGAAAGATTGTAGAGTTTTAGTAGTTGTTGTCTGAGGTTTTTCCAAAGTTTTTTATGGACTCTGGATGTATGTGATCTGGTCTAGGAGACTTTTTGTTTTTTAGATTATGAATTGCAATGTTCAGTTTTTGCATATTAAAATTTTGAAAAAGGATATTGTGTTGGGTGTTAGGATCACATTCTCTTTTATTTCAAATTTTTCTTAAATTGTTTGTTTCTTTTTATTATTTCTTGTTACTTTATGTGAATTGGCATAACTTTTATTTAAGGTTTTGACTATGACTGTAACATTTGTTAATATTTTATTGTTGTGTGTGATAGGTATGTTACTTTCTTCTTTCCTGTCCTTAACATTTTTTATGAACTTATGGGCATTATTACCGTCTGTCTTATAATCCATTTTTTCTAAGAAATTATTAAAGTGATTCTTTTTAGCTGTATTAATTTCTTTTTCAGTGAGGCACATTTCTTTTGCCATATTTGTGTATGTGATATGCTTTTTGTTTGTTCAGCTGTATTTCTATCTATATCCCTTTCCTTATTCAGTTCTTCTAACTAGGGGTTCCAAAAGGGTTTGAAATTTTTTATTCTTCCATGAGGAATATGTTTTTTGTGGTTTCTAGGTTGGCTTTACAGAAATTTTTGTTCATATGATCTGGTTGGTCATGCAGCTGTGAATTTGTTTGTTCTTTAAATTTATTTTCCAGTTCAGTTTTATATTTATTCCAATCTGCTTTTTTGAAGTTCCAATACAAATTCATGTGATGTTTACTGACATTTGTATTATCTGGTTTTATATCGGCAATTAATGCTCTGTGACCAGAACTTGGGTCTTCTATAACTTGTTTTTTAATATTTAAAGCAATATTTGTTGTAGGTAACGAGAGATCTGGGTTAATGCCTGCCCCAGAGTAATATATGAAGGTTGTGGGATCTTTTTTATCATAAATCAGTTCAAAGGTTGTGGGATTCAAAAATTCTTCCATTATCTTCCCATTAGAATCCACTTTTTCATAGTGCCATCTTTTGGAATGGGCACTAAAATCCCCAATTATGATTCTTTTATTTAATTGGTCAATAAATATGATGTCTGGTTCATTCCTGGGAGGATTGTAAATACTGTATAAATGTAGATGTGTTTTGTTATGCCAAAAATTTAGTATTATTAATTCAGGTTTATCTGTGTTATCCATTTCTTTAACAATTTGAAAGTAGGATTTAATATCCTTTTTGACTCCAACCAATATTCCAGTACTTATCTGTGTATTTTTGAGTAGTAGGTTTAGTAAAAATCCAGTAAAATTGAAGTATTTAAGTTGACCATTTGTTAGATTTGCTTCTTGAATGAAAAATGTATCTATGTTATTGTGAAACATAATTTTATTGAGCTCTATTCTTTTTGCTTGTGTGAGACCACCTGCATTCTGTTGAAGAATTCTTATGTTAGATCTACTATTAGTATAATATTTTGGTTCTCGAGAATTAGTCCCCACCTGGAGATCCAAATGGGAGACTGTTTTAACTCCAGAATATTTTACTCCTCGAGTCATATTTCATAATTTATTTGACAGCTATATAGCAGTAAAAGTAACAGCTTTTTAGAGAGCACTCTATTTTTATGTTTTGGTGGTCACATAGCTTTCTTGCAACCTCTAGAATGTCTGGAGGACTACACATGTCATTGATTTATAGGTCTTACAACCTGACTGGGAGAGCTATCAAAATAAATTTACCAACCATATCCTCTGATTATCAATTAGAGGACACATTACATGCCATGACAGGTCAGCATGTTAGGGGTTAAGAGGTTATAGAAAAATTAGAGAACTAGGGAGTTTTACCAATGTAAACCCTGTTGTAATCCAAACAGATAAATTGATAGATGCCAGATTTTTTATAATTTGTAACCTTATCCGTTTTAGGAAAATTTAGTTACTTTTGTATATTAAATTTATTTTGGGGACTAAATATATACTATGTTCCTTAAAAACTTTTGAAAATTTTTATATTTTCCCTAGCTTGGTAAGTAAACTTCTCAAAAATATAATCATCTTTTATTTCCTTGCAGCAATTACTATGATAAGTGAAGCTTTTAGTCTCTAAGTTTGCTTTTATTGTAAATGTAACATGTTTTCATAATTATTAACATTTACAATATTATTTACATAATTAAAAGTTAAGTATTTGCATAATTTACAAACTCCTTGCTGGAATGAGTGTTTATATAGAATAGAATGGAGTTTATTGACCATTAAGCAGCTTAACAACCAAGCAATAGGTCTCGTGAAGCATACATATAGTTTGTCATCATATTACAATGTTCAAACTTTATAAAATTATTTTTACTATTTCCAATTGGCTACTTTATGGTACATTTACATAATGATCTTAACAATTAGAAGTTTAACATATCTGTTAAGACTACACTCACACACACACCCATACCGCCACACACCCCACACACACACACCCACACACATACACACACACACACACACACACACACACACACACACACACACACCTGCACACACCTGCGTAAATCACGATCTTGACATTGATCATGTTGGGCGCCATCTTGATACCGAAACCTAGGCTGTGTTGGTTGAGTCTCACGTTATTGGGTGCAATCTTGATACGGTAACCTGTCAGCAGGACTTTTCTTTTTACCTGGACATCAATTCTGAAGTCCCAGGTTTGATGCAGTTCTATGCTCTTCTTTTCCTCTGCTCCGGCTGGCTGTGTCTTTCTAGTTATTCTTGTGAGCTGAGTACTCATTCCCTGGTAGAGGGAATTACCGATCTAGGGGTGGATGTGGGAGATGGAAGCAATACCCATTACTAGGGCTTGGAAGTTTATGTCCTAAAAAACACTGAAATATGCATGCAAATATGCTCTTAAAACTTGAAAATATGCCAATAAATATGCACTATTTAATTAAAACAATTAATGTCCCTTTGCAGTAGACAAGACGAGTAAGTATAAATAATAAAGTTACCTTATTCCTTAGAGGTTGAAGCAGAAGTGGTCACACTGCTAGTATTAATTGCTAAATTTCAGTTCACAACCAACACTTTGCACAAATTTTCAACTGTAAAACATCATCTGTTGTCTTGCAAAACACTTTTGTAACGAGAAAAACTTCTCTCCACGTCACAAGATGTTATCAGGGCATATTTAAATGATGTTAACTGCTTCACACAGAGAGTCAAGTCTCTTGGTGTAACAGATGGTTTTCTTTTCAAGGCTGTCTCGAATATCACACATCTGTCTATAACTAGAATCTTTTGAAATTACATAATTCACTTTCTCTTTCACTTTTTGTCCTACACTACCAGGAATCAAACTTAGATCACATATTGTTTTTCCAAAGACAGTAAGTGATTCATGCAAAGGAGATCCTACAGCTTCCAATGCCATTATGGCTGCTGGTAAGAAAAAAATGGGTAAATATGAAACTAAGATCCTCTTTTAACCCAGTGCCTGACAGAATATTTTGCACAGCTTCTATTGATGAAGCATCTTTTGAGTCCAATGAATTAACAACCTCTTTGACTATTGCTATGTGCTCAGCATAATATAAAACTGCATTGACCCATGTTCCCCATCGAGTTAACACTGGTGCCGGAGAAAGTCGGATATTAGATGATGTTGATCTAAACAATTTAACTCTTTTAGGAGATTTAACAAAAGTTCTCTTTGTACTGGACACAAATCTATCTACCAATGGGAAAGAATTATGTAGTGTCTCAGAAATGTGATAAAGAGCGTGTACCTAACAAGTTATATAAATTAAGTTAGGAAAAATACCTTTCAGAGTTTGTCCTGATTTTACCATATAAAGACCTGCATCAGTAACAAATAAAAGTAACCGGTTGTATTTGATTCCACATGGCCATAGTAATTTCAAAGAGTCCATCACAAACTGGGTCACAGTTACATTGTCAGTGGTTGACAATTCGCACACATTAAGAAGTTAAGGTGTAGTCTTTTGTTCATTATTTAAAGCACTCATGATTATATTAGCAATAGAACAGTGCTCAGAATCAGGGATTTCATCAAAAGACAATCACACATTTGATCCACTAATTCATTTTGTATATTTGACAATATGTTATTGTAACAATGTCCTACATAAGTCTTATGCAGTGCACATGTTGTCGAGTCTACTTGGTAAGAAAGTTTTTAAATGTCAGATTATTAATTTCGAACGAGGGAATATCAGCAGCTAAAAATGCTTGGCACAAGTTATAGGAAAATTCATTAACCCTACTTCCTAAACATTCTACTAGCTGTTTTTGAACAGGTTCTTTGTTTGCGAGTTTTCTGATTAAACTCTCCTTATGTTTTGCTGTGTTTATGTGCTGAACTATTTGAAACCTTTTCTCACTCCCTACATTTTTCTCTTCAATATCATTGTGAAAAATATTGGAGAGCAAGAGGATGAATGGCTTCATTGTCAGATATCCAGCATTAGCTAACAACAACAACATTTTTCTCACACGCTCCACAAAACAGTACCCTATTATCTGTAGGTATTAAAACACCCAAAAACTCTATCTGTAAATTAATTAATCTAGCACTTGAAGTTGGTTTTATTTTCAGCATTTGAAGAGCTTTTTAACATTTTATATGCCTAATTTAATTTAGTGGGAACCAGTTCACAACACTGTTACGTTTGAAGACCACGACACAACTGCTGGTGGGCAGGCAAGTGTTGCTATAATCATGCTGCTCAAAACGTTGACCTGAACTTTATCTTTGTTAATATAAACCTCTTAGATAACGTAGTGATTGTTCTCTATGTACATACGTATAATGAAAGGATGGAAACAGGGGATTCACTGCATGACAACATGACTCAGCATTAGTTCTCGCCACTTTGTGAGTTGCATCATCATGTGCAATACTACCAATATGAAAAATATTATACAGATGGAAAACATAATAAAAAACCATAAAAATCATTAACACATGCAATATAGAGGCTATAATATTGAAATATTACACATTTATCAAAATCAAGAATATATGCAGTTACATGCACCATAAAATCATGTTCAGATAACTGAAAATTCCATATTTTGTGCACATAATGTAAAAGCATACATTTTTAACCCCTATGAAAAAACATGCAAATACATAAACTTCTAGCGCTATCCATTACCTTGATTTCAAAAGATTGCACATCTATTTATTCGAGGCACTTTAGATAAATACACCTCCTTTTGTCATAAAAACACATTAGTGCTGGAATGCTGTCTGTGAATATGTATTCTTAGCTCCACTCTTACTTGAAGTTGTCGATGTTGAATAGTTAAAACATTGCCGGTTACTTGTCCCTAACATGAATATATGAATTTGTCACTGGAACTGCTTTCGGGTTCCTATCTAATATTTATGCATACCTATGCTGCAATTTTAGCGTGCACACACATCTGAGGTTTTCAAAGAACTTTCTGGATTTTTTCCTATTCCTCTATATAAGGGATTATTGGTTTGGCTAGTACATTCCACGAACAAAATTTTGAAGCTTGAAACTCACAGATTTGTCCTAATTGGGTGAGCCAAATCCCCACTTCCAATTTTCAGCACAAAATTGGGACTATCTTCCTCTTTTTTCATCACACCAAATTATCACACTAAAAATGAATAGAAGTTTCCCCTCATACTTATTACAATGGCCCTTCAAACCACCAGGTATCATAAAAACTCACTGCTCACTCCTGACTGCACACATTTAGGCTTCTAAAACATTTCCTTTGGGGCAGCTTTCATTAAATATTACAATAGAGAATATTTTACATGTATTAATTTGTATTCTAATCCCTAAGTATTTATAAATTACATACCTAATCTACATTGTCCTAATACTATTTATATGCATGCATTACCTGTGTTGATGAAGCTAGTTATATATACATTAAGGTGTTTTGTTTACATCCTATGTTAGCCTTGTTTTGGGGGGAATGATGAGACATTTCCATCTCAATCTGCACGCACACCCCCATGCCCACATGTACACACCCACACCCAACCCACACACCCACACCTAACCCACACACCCACACCCAACCCACACACCCACACCCAGCCCACACACCCATATCCCCACCCACACACTCACCCCACCCACACCCTCACTCCAACCACACACCTCCACCCCTCCCACAACCCTCACTCACCCACACCCATCCACGCCCCTACCCCCACCACACACACACACACACACTGACACTCACTCACAGACACACACACACACAATTTGTGTGTGAAAAATATTGGAGAGCAAGAGGATTAATGACTTCATTGTCAGAAATCCAGCATTAGCTAACAACAATTTCCGTTTGCCTTTAATATTTTATCACTGCAAATTTTCAAGTTTTTTCTCCCCTACTTTGCTGTTGTTTTCCTGGTTGCTTTTCCATATTTACTCTTACATGTACACAGACACTTACAATGACACAAACACCCATATTATCTCCTGTGACACAAAGCTCCAAAGTTAGACACTTTAGTGAGCATGACCATGGATACTGGCAGGTTGAGGGGTATCACATTACATGTTTTTATTAACTGATAATATACTTCTTTATCAACACATATGAAGTTAGTTAGTGACATATGTAGCTCTAATCTGGATCTTGCATTAATATTGTGAATGTTAGAATTGGCAAGAAATGCAGTTTTATTTCTTATGCAAAAAGTCATTAATTTATTTGTAAATGTATTCTACTTGAGTGTTCACATTTCTAGGTTCTTAAAAATATTTCTGCACCAGGTTCTTCCATGTGCACATGATGTGATTCTGAGGGCCTTTTTCTGCAAACTGAAAATTCTCTTTGAATCCTTATAACTTCTCCAAAGAATTATACCATAGTTTATGATTAAGTGAAAGTAAATCCCAATGTGTTGAGCTGAGCAAATTTACCTGGTGAAGATGTTCCATCAAACAGTTATGACCTGTTTCTAGATGAAATAAAGCAACTACATCTGATCTAGGGCCATCCACCACAGTATTAAGTTTTAGCAATGTTTTCCACTTTTTGGTTTCTGCTTGTTATTGTATGAGTTCTTTAACATAACTCTGCTATTTCTCTGGTACATATTTATTTACCTTTTTTTTAATTTTTCACCTTGTTGGTGGGGTGGGTCTGTTCCTTGTCACCCAAGCATTGATGCCTGCCTACGCTGGCATAATGCTCCCCAGGTAGAGTCCTAAATTCCATCAGTGATCCATGATCTCCTTGTAAGGCCCAACAAGGATTTGATGGGATCTAGGCGAATTGTTTCCGGTTCCAGGTGGCCCAACTGGAGTCCCAGTTGACATCATGAGGCTAAGTGCACCCTGGACCAGATCTCCCAGCAGGGAAAAATCCCAATGCTGGTACCAGGGATCAAACATGGGTCCTCCATTCCAAAGGCAGGTGTGCTACCACTGCACTGTGGAGGTGGTTATGTGTATTTCTTAGTAGGGCTCAGATTTTTAAGTGCTAAAAACTTGGGAAATATTTATCTTTTATGTGCTAAAAATGTCAAAAATAAGTGCCAAGCAAATAAAACATTGTTTAATGATCTGAATGGCTGAGCTAATATAAATGTACGTGGTACTCATCAGACATTATTCCTGGAAGGGATCACCAAGTACTGTAGTAGTGCAGTATGCAACCACTTGCTTCCTCAAAGTTTCCATCCCAAAAGATTGATGATTGACATGAAGAAGTCTTGAATTTAAAAACTGATCACTACATGCCACTAGAAGTAAGTCTAGCATATGTTCCTTTCATAGAAATTTGAAAACAGTGTTGTTGTAATTAATTTAATTTAAAAGGTGAGTTAATTAATAACACTAAACAACACTTACAACATATTTTTCCGGGACCCGTTTTGAAGGTAACTTTCCTCCATTATCAACCGGACAATAACTGGGTTTCCATGGTGCTTGATGGTGCAGATGGTGATGCTTCTTCTAGTGTTTCTTCTGGTGGCGGTTCGATGAACTTACTGAAAATGTCTCTCTGAGGAATGTCGAAATTAAATACTCGGTTTCTATTTTTTAAAATAAAGATTTGTTCCCATGTGGACAGTTCTTGTTTTCCAGTTATGTGTTTAAGAAGTTTCGGTTCTAGCTTTATGTCATGATTTTTTGTCCAAAAGTGAAATGCAACCGCTGATTTTTCTAATTGTTTACTCTTAATGTTTCTAATGTGTTCCTTGGATCTAATTTCTAAATTTCTTTTGGTTTTTCCTATGTATATTTCATTACAATCACTGCATTCAATTTGGTATATGCCAGATTTTTTGTTAGGTGGAATAGCATCTTTGATGTTTGAAAGTAGTAGGTTTTTTATGGAGTAATGGTTTACTGCTGCTAGCTTAATGTTGTATTCCTTGAACACCTTTTTAAATTTATCAAAGGCCCATGGATGATATGTGAATTTTTTGAATATCATTTTTGTTTTTGCTGCTGTGAGAGTTGTAGTTTCTTTTAATAATTTTTTCTTTTCTGCTTGTTTTACCTTTTTATCTACTAATTCTTTGGGAAAGCCATTTTTTGTGCTATTTCAATTATTTTGTAATATTCTGTTTTATATTCTTCTGCTGAAAGAGGGATGCTCACCAATCTATGTGTTAAACTATTGAAAATTGCTTGTTTGTGGCTTCTTGGATTGTAACTATTAGCTTTTATGTAGTTGTCTGTCTGCGTTGGTTTTCTGTGAATACCGAAATTTATCCTATCCTAGTTTTTGATTAATTTTAGGTCTAAAAATGGTAATTTATTATCTTTTTCTACTTCCACTGTGAAATTTATACTTTTGTCCTGTATGTTCAGAAGTTTTAATGCGTCACTGATGTGTCTTTTTGGAACTGTGGATGATATATTGGCAATAATTGAAATAGCACAAAAAAATGGCTTTCCCAAAGAATTAGTAGATAAAAAGGTAAAACAAGCAGAAAAAAGTATTAAAAGAAACTACAACTCTCACAGCAGCAAAAACAAAAATGATATTCAAAAAATTCACATATCCATGGGCCTTTGATAAATTTAAAAAGGTGTTCAAGGAATACAACATTGAGCTAGCAGCAGTAAACCATTACTCCATAAAAAGCCTACTACTTTCAAACATCAAAGATGCTATTCCACCTAACAAAAAATCTGGCATATACCAAATTGAATGCAGTGATTGTAATGAAATATACATAGGAAAAACCAAAAGAAATTTAGAAATTAGATCCAAGGAACACATTAGAAACATTAAGAGTAAACAATTAGAAAAATCAGCGGTTGCATTTCACTTTTGGACAAAAAATCATGACATAAAGCTAGAACCGAAACTTCTTAAACACATAACTGGAAAACAAGAACTGTCCACATGGGAACAAATCTTTATTTTAAAAAATAGAAACCGAGTATTTAATTTCGACATTCCTCAGAGAGACATTTTCAGTAAGTTCATCGAACCGCCACCAGAAGAAGCATCACCATCTGCACCATCAAGCACCATGGAAACCCAGTTATTGTCCGGTTGATAATGGAGGAAAGTTACCTTCGAAACGCGTCCCGGAAAAATATGTTGTAAGTGTTGTTCAGTGTTATTAATTAACTCACCTTTTAAATTAAAATAAAAAAAAAAAAGTCTAGCATAATTATAATGTGGAATGTCACTCACCCTCACATCAATAATTTCTTCATGTGGCCCATCCAACACATCTGAAATTTTACTCATTATGTTAAACTCACCATTACTGATTAGAGCATCTTGGATTACCAGCCATGTAATACGAAACCTCCTTTATAAATATTAAATGGCTGGTAACCCAAGGAGCTCTAATGAATAATTATCACTGTGAAAGTTTAAAATGTTTCTTGATTTTGTCTTCAAGGTTTGTGCTGCAGGACCAGAGAGAACATACAGTTTTTTTCCACATCCTGAACTACTTTAAACACTTCTCTCAAAGGCATTCCTACTGATTCCAGTGTCTTTATGGAGTCACAGATGTAATACAGACTTGCAGAAATGCATGCTAGGTCATTTCTTAACACAGTGTCACTTAAAAGTTCTTGAAGAATTTTAAGTAAACTGGTATGTTCACAATTCAGTTCATTTATCACAGCCGCAATATCATTGAGGTTTTCTTCATAATATTGATCTGTGGCCAACCTTGTTCACCAGTGAGTCACCATAGCTGCAGGAAGAAGCAGAATGTTTGGATTTTCACTCTGAAAACTTTCAGTCCTTTTAGGTGAATTGATGAACACTTTTTTCCCAATTAGAAATCAATTTGTCAATGTCAGGAAACTTGGCTCTAATTTCCTCACATGTTCTATGCAATCCATGCACAACATATGTGGCATGAATCATTTTAGGATAACTAACTGCAAATCCTGCTGCTGCATTTTTCATATATGGTAAATAACAAAACGCTGTCATATCGTATACCACAATATTTGCATTGTTTCATTGAATAATCTGGCAATAGTCACATGGTTTGCAGCAGGCATGTCTTGGCACATCAGTAGAAATGATGACTTTGATAGTTCAAAATCATTCTTCAATAGCCCTACAACATTTCTAATTTTCCAGCCAGTAGAACCTGAATTTATCTATGTTCACTTATAGTTTTTCTTTAATACAGAATTTTCATATATATGTCACAATATCTTCATAGCACTTGGGAAAGTAATGTCCCATTTATAAAGTTGATTCATCAGGTATGTCAATCTTTGTATATGTCGTCAGGAATGTTTTAAACTGAGGTTGGTTCACTTTCAAAATGAGTATGTCCACTGAAACTAATACTCTACACAAATTCTCATAATATACTGAAAATTTGGATGGCTCTGCTAAAGTACTTGGCATTAGATCATTAATAACATATTTTTCCTTGTAAAGCGTTGTGGCAGGAATTGTATGTCAAAATGAATTAAGGAAAGGATTTACATCAGTATTTAATATGCCAAGTTGTTTCCACATAACATCTGTAAATCTCATATATGTAATGTAAATATCAAAGTTATATTTCTCGACTTATATCCCAAGGTTATTCAAATCGAAGGAAATATGCCCAAGGTCGATCACAACCCCTTATGATCCATGCCCTACAATCAATAACAATAGTAACCAATAATTAGCAGTTGCTATGTCCATAACTAGGAGAAATAAACAATTACCCCAGTAGGGTACTAATGATATGTGTGTCAATCAAGACAGATGCATATTCGTACTACTGAATGTAAAGAGATTTTCTCAGCAAACCAACAAGACTGGATTGTATTGCCGAAGGACAATTAATTGAATACCACATGTAGATATTCATTACATGCAAATGTCTTATAAATATTCTGAGATATTTAGGAAAGAATTACAGATTTAACTTATACAAAACCACAAAGGTCTTGAATAGAATAGCTTCGGGACCTAAAAGTATCTATATTTTTAAAAGAGTGAAGATAACTTGTTATGTTATTACAAGTTCATAAAAATAAAGTTTAATTAGCCAAAAATTGAGTATTTATTGGAAATACAATAATTATCGCCCTTATTTATCTGCTTAAGCTATGAACATCCTGAAGATAAGGCTCATCGCTACAGCATCCCAATAAATTTATAAAAACTCCCACAGTGTGAAATAGATACCATATCTGTTACTAGTTAAATATTGTATTACTTGGGAATGATGGTCTACCATTTATAGCTTTACCACATGGCTGAAAATACAGGATTTCATCATCACAACTGGAAATACCCTTAAATTCTGCAACATATTGTTGCACATGGTAACTTGGGCTACTTTTCACTCTGGGCATGTTTAATCCACTGTGAACTCAAAACTGTCTATATGTTACTTACCAACACCACAACACAGCTAGAAGGTTGTACAAACTTTGCAGATTTATGAAATGTCTAATTGACTATACAGTGTAACAAGTATCAGTGTACAGACTAGCCAGGCTGTGAAGTGATAGTTTAATCAAGCACATGGCAGTGGAAGAATTCCATGTTCTTATCTTGAAGGCTCAAATACTTGAGAAAGCAGGATGTTTATATTTTCTTCCAACTCAAGGTATATCACCTATAGCTGACATACCAGTTCTTCCAATAAGCTATCTTTGTAGTGTATCCAGCTGTTAGGTAACAACACATTTTCCACTATATTTCACTTTCACTAGGGATTGCAGATGTTAGATTAATTCTATGTATATTTGTTTTTAAGAGGATATGTTCCAAATCTTTGTTATTGTTGCACCAGTAACAACTACTATAGTCAACAAAATTAAAGCGGTGAAGATGCTTCTGAGTGATAATATGGACTGTCCTGGCTTGGCTCTTGCTAAGAGTATTTTTATGTGTCTGAGAATGTTGTAGAACATTTTTAAATCATTAGGTTTCCTTTGAGTGTTTTGAAGTACTTGGCATAGCCAGTCTGAATCATTTGGGGAATTTAATGTCATACTGGCACGTTACCATGGTAGATCAGTCATTAGAGCAGCTGCACATGAAACGGAAGATCTGTGGTTCAAATCCTGGCTATGGCATTGAATTTTTTAGTGCTGATTCTACCTCTCAAACATTGCCCACACATGGCTTGTGTGTTTAAAACCAACAGGAAGTTGGCTGGCATAAAATAACAATTACCATCTAAAGGTTGTGAGTCGCCTATGGGGTACTTATCTCTGTTGTGAGATTCCCTAGTGGCCTACTGGAAAAATATGAATCAGTTGGGGAATTTAATGTCATACTGGCAAGTTGCCATAGTAGCTCAGTGATTAGAGCAGCTGTACATGAAATGGAAGATCCATGGTTCAAATCCAGCTATGGCATTGCATTTTTCAGACCTGATTCTATCTCTCAAACATTGCCCACACATGGCTTGTGTGTTTAAAACTGACAGTAAGTTGGCTAGCATAAAATAACAATTGTATTCCGTTATTTGAAAAAAACATGCAACATCTTGACAAAGACTGAAGCTTAAGGTGATGTGTGTATTCAAACAGGCTGGACATTATATTCAATTTCTATTGCACATGTTGAGGTAGTTGTAGGCACTCCCAAACACAGTTTTAATACAGTGTTTTGAAAAGTAGTAATTTTCTTTAGGTGTGTCTTTGATGTTCCATTCCAAACTTCATAACCATATAGTAATTTGGATTTTATGTATATAAGCTAAGTATAACGATCTCATTGTTATGATATAAAATCACAATTTTTATTTACAACAATTTTTAAAAGATTAAGTCTAGGCATACATTGTGTAATCATATGATTCATATGTGTATGCCATAGGGGCTTTTCTTAAAAAATAATGCTGAGAACTTTTGGAGTTGGAATAAGTGGGATTTGTAGATTGTTGATAAAAATGGGAGGTTTATAGCTTTTCAGGCTATATTTTCTAAAATACAGTGTATAGGTACTGTTTTTAAGTATGATATAGATAATTTCCATTTACATGCCCAAGTGTTTATTTTATTTATGCCTATTTGAATAGATTTTAATCCATTGTCTGGGTCTTTATTTGTAGCCCATTTTGAAACATCATCAGCATAAATGCACATTTTGACATTGGAAGGAATGACATCAGCTAGCTTTATAACATGACATTGAAGAGGGTTGTACTAAGCAGATCCTTGAGGTATACCAGTGGTGATCCCTTCAGAAGATGATAAATCATTGTTTACTGATGTTTGGATTGTTCTTTCAGTAAGAAAAAATGTAAGAATTTCAGTATTCTGCCTTTCAGTCTAATTTTTATGCATTCCAATTTATGAGGAATGGTATCAAAAGCACTTTCAAAATCTATCACAATTACTATAGTAGTTATGTCATTAATGCATCCTGAATATATATCTTGAGTCATATATAACACTTTGGTTGTGCCACTTGATGGTCTAAAACCAAATTGAAGTTGACTAACTAGTTTGAAATGTTCAATTCTCCAAGTTAGTCTTCTTTGTATAATACTAAGCCCTGGCACAACAGCCCATGAAGAGCCAAGCCTTACTGCCCAGCCGCTGCGTCATTGGTGGGCTGTAGTACTGGAGGGTGGTACGTGGTCTCTGTCCTGATCCCTCCCGGCCAGTTATGCGGTCTTCAAGACCTGGGGCTGCTACTTTTCCATCAAGTAGCTCCTCAATTGGTCTCCCTGGGACAAACGAGGCTGAGTGCACTCCATGCCAGACCTCCCAGAGGGGATAAAATCCCCATGCTGGTACCAGGGATTGAACCCAGGTCCTCCGCGCTAGAGGCAAATGCACTACCAACTGCGCTCCGGAGGCGGTCCTTCTTTGTATAATAGATTCTAATAATTTCAAAAGGCAAGAAGTTATTGAGATTGGTTAGTATGCCTTGGGGTGCAATTTATCTTTGTAAGGTTTCAGGATTAGGATTATTATTGTGTTTTTCCAATTTTTGGGATAAAATCCTGTTTTCCAAATGTCATTAAATTATTTAAGGAGTTCTTCTCCAAAGCCAAGTGAAGTATTTATTAGCATACTATTGTGTATTTCATCTCCACCCATAAGAGAATTGTGCAAGTCCAAGTGGGCCAATTGTAGTTCATAAATAGTGATTGAAGAGTCAGCAATATCTTCCAATAATGATTGGATAACAAATTAGCACATCTGGTCTATGTAATTGAGCATTAAAGAAGTTGGATGATGACTTGTTAAAACTAATTCTTCTGCTGCTGCTTTTATATGACTTTATGAAATATG
This sequence comes from Tenodera sinensis, assembly GCA_030765045.1. Taxonomy (NCBI): domain Eukaryota; kingdom Metazoa; phylum Arthropoda; class Insecta; order Mantodea; family Mantidae; genus Tenodera; species Tenodera sinensis. The sequence continues at coordinate 276,970,655 of CM060964.1, read as the reverse complement.
TGAAAACTATTTTAAAAAGAGGTTTCCTTTATGTGATTTTTGTGTAATTTATGTGAATATCTGAAATATTTTTATGTGCAATAAAACAAAATTTTTGCTCTGTTGTAAATATCCAGAATATTAAACTCAGTTTTAAGTTTGTATTAGAATGCCAACCTTATTTACCTAACAATCTGGGCCCTATTTATTAGCATGTTGTGATATTTATTATTAGCTACATTATTTTATTTGTATGTGAATTATTCAGACAAAATAATAGTGGTATATTTCAAACATTGATGAAAAAAGAAGTTTAGCCCCTTGTTATGCAGAGATTATTTTTGGTAATCAAATTTGAGAAATAAGAGTGGGGAATGCATTATTTTGGTGCGGTTTTTATTAATAGGTCTTTACATAGCATACCGGAGATAATGTTGTTAGTGAAAGATGAAATAGTGTGATATCAGACGCGATTTTTATCTTCAGGGTCGAGGTTACAGAATGGAATGCATAAATCAACGTTCCTTTATCACAACATATTTATTCATTAATTTACACTTTCAGCACCATATTAATTAATCAACAACTTTCATAACTGGGTAGAATCTACACTGCATAAAAGTTTGGGTGAAAGTTACATGTTCACGCGCTACCAAAAAAAAAAAAACACATCCTTTCATCTTGAGCACACAGACGCTAATGAAAACAGTCCCTGGCGTCTGTCTGACGCAACACCGCCATTCTTTTGTATTCATCCGCGCAATAGTTTTTATTGGTTGAACACAAAGTGACGAGAAAACATTGGCTATCTTGAATATTAAAAAATAAGTCCCTGATACACCCAAACAAGAACTAGAAATTTACACACTCTTACAAAAATATTTACATGAACGATTTTCTATTGGTCAATAGTCTGTCTCATATGCCCCTTGTTTTGTTTTTCAAGTTGTCACCTTATTTACAATCTTGAAACACAATACAATACTTCTCCCTACTCCTATGATTCAATCACTTTGTACAATATTTTTTTTTTTTTCTTTACAGCCTTCTTCACTGTTTGTCTTTGTCTTTTGTTTTGACATGATCTTTATAAATTTCACATATTCAATTACTACACAATACATTCAGTTATTATACAATACATATCCAGTTATTGTACAACACATTTAGTTATTACACAACATGTCCAATTATTATACAATACATATTCAGTTATTGTACAACACATTTAGTTATTACACAACATGTCCAATTATTATACAATATATATTTAGTTATTGTACAATACACCCAGTTATCATATCACATATGTTGTTATTATACAATACACATTCAGTTATTATACAATACACATTCAGTTTTTTGCATAACACATTTAGTTATTACTCAACATATTCAGTTATTACATAATATATCCAGTTATCATACAATACATATTCAGTTATTGTACAACACATATTCAGTTCTTATACAACACATACTCAGTTATTGTACATTTGACATTGACACAAATATAATTTAAGTGTATCATGGTTTATTATGTGGTTTTTGACTTGTATTCATTGCTATGAAGAGAGAAAAACAGGATACAAATTTTGAGCTAATGATTATGATCATGTTTATGGCAATATTTTATTCAGTTCTTTGCCTTCTTTGTCTTATAAGCTTATGTATAGGCAGGTTGTTGAGTCGGTTCTTAAACTCTGATGTTACTAATGGTACCATTTTTTTTTTTAATTGGGTTATTATTCATTGTTGTTTGGTTCAACATTTCTTCGAGCTTAGCATTGGCTATATTCATCTTAATTCATGGGCATTGTTTTTCTGATTATGGTTTTCCTTACTTCACTAATTGTCACTTCTTTGTCTCTTATTTCTATAAGAGAAAACTTCTATACTTATAATTATTCTGTAATTGTATTATTTTTCTTCTCAATTTACCCTCGACATCTTTGTGTCTAAATATTATATCTTTGTCATCATAATTGATTCCTTTTTATTTTTGTTCCTGACATCCTTATGTCAAAAACATATTATCTTCCGTCGCTATGATTCATTTCTTTAATGACAATCAGTGTCCTCATCTGTCTTTGTTGACAATGCTCTTTGTGGTCGATATAGCCAATGACTATGTTGATTTTCTTCCTTGTTGTAATTCCTAATCTGAACATAATTTTCTATAAGTAACCCATCAAAAATTGTTATCTTCCTTCATCTCTACTACTCCTGCCTTACACATTTGTTGGCAAAGACTATTTGGTCGTTTCTTTGTATGGCTTCAATTTATTTTTATGGTATTTTCCTACCAACTTGCCATTTGTATTCTGTAGCTCATACGTGTGGTCACCCAGCTGTTTTGTTATGACCAGTGGTTCCATCTTTCTCTTCGTGTAGCCATCATGGTGTCGATGTCAATTGTAAGTTGCTGAGATTTTGTTGTTTGTCATCCAGCCAGTTGGGACGAACTTAGTTGTTGTAATTTCCCTGAGTGTTGATGGTGGTTGTCGTTTCTGTATTCTGTGCAGCATCTGCCCTACTTGGCACATCTTCATCTACTTCCTGCTGTGTACCATTGGTCTCTGCCCCTTTTGCGTGAACCTCTGTCGTATGACGGTCTGTGGTTGTTCAAGTGTTCCCTACTGAATCGTATGTGATTCACTTGATGGGTATGGTCTCCTGGTCTTCCACGATCATATGTATATGTTCTGTATCTCGATTCACCATTCGGTATTGTGTCGTGGTACCGCTGTCTTGTGTTCTCCATCCTCTCGCCATGATTATGTGGTTGTGGGAAATGGTGTGCCCCTCTCCCCCTTTCATGGGTGCTCCTAGCATTTCTATGTTCTCCCTCACTCTGGTTGTTCGTAGCCGTGTTCCGGTTTAGGATGGGTGAGTTTGGGTGACCGTTCCTATGTCTATGCTCATTAGGCCGACCATTTTGTGTTTCGAAGGCTGTCAGCAATTCTATCATATCTGCAAAATCTACTGGCCTCGCAACAATTAACCCTGTTCTCACTGTGTCTGGGAAATGTCTTGTTATGCTGGCAATTAGTTCTGCCTCCGACAAGTTGGGGTCTAATAGCTTTCCTTTGTTGGCTACTTTCATAAAATAATCGACTAACGACAACCCTTTGGTTGGATCGTATCTACCTGTCGCTAGCTCTACCCTAGTTTGGTTTTGTTTAGCTGGGCCCCAATACCTTGATAGGAATAAATTTCTGAATGAGCTATACGACTCATAACCAGCTAGTGTTAACCTGAGCCATTCTAATGCCTTGTTTTTTAAGCTTTTCTTAACTATCATCATCCTAAGCTCGTTTGGTATCCTTTTCACTTTAAAATATTCTTCCATCTCTTTAACAAAGAGTTTTGGATCGTCTCCCTTCTCCTCGTCAAATGTGGGTGGTGTGATTTCATGTAATATGCTGTTGGTGTAACATGTGTTGTGTGTCGTGTCATTGTTTGGTTGTGAACCTCTTTCTCTGTATGGTGAGTCAACATTTTGTACATTATTCAAATAACTCTCATCTTGTACATTACTTACATCTAAATCATCTTGCCTCTGTAATGGATTCACAACCTCATTTACATTAGCCAAACTTTCTTTTCCTCTTTTCATTTCTTCACAAATTGATTTTAAGTCATTTTTTATTTCTAAGTGGCTCTGTTTCATATCATTTATAGCATCCTGTTGTAAATGCATCACATCATTCATTGTCTTAATTTTAGGAATTACAATTTGTTCTACAGTTTCATTAATAATGTCTTTCTTTACTACCTCAATCTCTTTCCTTAATTCCTCAGTTATTTCTGCTTTTACATTTGTAATCTTACAGTCTACACTTGCATTACATTCTGTTATTTCCTCTCTGCACCTAACAATTTCTCCTTCTAACACAATCTTATTCTCTCTCATCTCTGATTCTATCTTTCCCATCCTATCTCCTACGATTTCTATCCTAGCTTCTAAGGCTTCCTTTGTTTCATTTAAGTTTTTATGTACTAATTTTAAATTAGTTTCCATTACTTTCATATTTTCTTTACACTCCTGTCTTCCTAATTCTATTTTCTGTTCTAAGTTCTGTCTTCCTAATTCCATTTTCTGTTCTAAGTTCTGTCTCACTTCCTCCATTTTCTGACCTATCTCTTCCTTATTCTGTTCCAGTTTCTGACCTATACTCTGACCTAAACTTTGTTCTATGTCCTGTTTTAATTCTGCCTTATTCTGTTCCATTTTCTGACCTAATTCTTTCATATTCTGTTCTAGTTTTTCAAACATGATCATCATTAACCTTTGGTCTTTGCTTATTGCTAGTTGTTCCTCACTTTCTAATTCTACCTGATAACTAGGCCTATCTGCCCCTTTCCCTACTCCTGTTTCTATCTCTTTTCGCGACATTTTAATTTCTTTATCCAATTCACTTAAGGTTGAAAGTCCCACTACTTTGCCGCTTCTCAGTAAGATAAAAAATGGAAATAAAATGTATGTAAAAACAAAATTTTTGGATCCTACTTTCTTTTCCGTTGGTTCTCTGTCCAGTTATTTACGTCTCCTGGGTAGTTGGCTTCGCTAGATGATCTCCGGTGTTTTTCCCACGTTGATTATTCGTGCATCGATATTCAGATGGATCGTTGATATCAAACGATGGTCTAATAGCGTCTTTTTCCTGCGCGATGAGATGGCGTCATTTGATGTTAACACTTCGTACTCGTAATTTTGCATTCCATTCTAAATTCGCGTTCCACGTTGGGTAAGCCATTTTGGTGCAGTTTTTATAATAATTCTGTACATAGCATACCGGAATAATGTTCTTAGTGAAAGATGAAATAGTGTGATATCAGACGCGATTTTTATCTTCAGGGTCGAGGTTACAGAATGGAATGCATAAATCAACCTTCCTTTATCACAACATATTTATTCATTAATTTACACTTTCAGCACCATATTAATTAATCAACAACTTTCATAACTGGGTAGAATCTACACTGCATAAAAGTTTGGGTGAAAGTTACATGTTCACGCGCTACCAAAAAAAAAAAACACATCCTTTCATCTTGAGCACACAGACGCTAATGAAAACAGTCCCTGGCATCTGTCTGACGCAACACCGCCATTCTTTTGTATTCATCCGTGCAATAGTTTTTATTGGTTGAACACAAAGTGACGAGAAAACATTGGCTATCTTGAATATTAAAAAATAAGTCCCTGATACACCCAAACAAGAACTAGAAATTTACACACTCTTACAAAAATATTTACATGAACGATTTTCTATTGGTCAATATTCTGTCTCAATTTGAAATCAAGTTTAATTACATCCTAGTAGAAAAATATACTTTGTGGATGAATTACATCATAACTTTACAGGATAATATCCAAGTCCATTTGCTGTTCATTCCATCAATGAACAACAGATCATCTTAATGCCAGCATTTATACAAACTTATTATAATGTTTACTTTCTTTTGGTTTATGTCTGGGCATGCAGTTCATTCAATCGTGAACTTTTGTGTGGTAAAACGAGATTTCCAAATATGAAAAGATAAAACTTCTCATTGACATTTAGCTTAAAGAAAGAACATTTTGCATAATCATCTTAAAAACAGGTTCACTAGGTATTGTCAATTTTCAATGCATATCACTGTAACTTTCACCAAAATAAACCAGACAAAATGGTAGATAAAAACCATGCATTCTGCATACAAGGAGAGAAGAAGGTGTTCTTTTTATTTGTTGACTCCCTTAATTTTCTTGTACTATAGATGCTGTTTTATGATGCATGGAATACAAAGTTTTTCTTACACCTTGAAATATGCTTTTGCTTTCCACTACTAACTAAACAGTAGATTGCAGCACAACCAGAACAAACAGTAGGCATGGCAAAATAAATTTGAAATAAAATGAAAATGTTTAGATCAGAATGTCAGGAAAAGCTGTATCAGCATAAACTATCAGATCTGATTGTGTCCTCTATTCACCCTCATGTTCTGTAACATAGTTAAAAGATAACATAATTGTAAAAGGTTAAAACCAGGAAAAGACTGAAACAGAGTGCTTCTAACAATGAGTGTGATGGCTCTGCAGCAATGTGTGAAACTCACATTTAAAGGTTCCTGGGACAACTCCACCAACCACCCACTCTGATCTTGGGTTTTCTATGGTTTTGCTTGATCAGTAGGCAAATGCTAGGTTTCTTTTTCATCTACCACAATTTTCTTTCCATAATTTCCCTTTCCTTCTCATCATTCAAGTTTGTATCTAGATTTTGTGGCTTAAGGTAGTGTTAGACAGATGGCGTGGATACTTGCTCAAAAGGAAGGGTACTCCCCTGGACACTAGAGGGCTGTTTGATCAACTGGTTTTTTATTGCCCTCTGTAAGCAGCAGGGCAGCTTATGTCCTCATATTCTGTAGGATTATCTATACAGAGTGGAAATTCAAAACACTGGACATAGAGATTTAACATGGGAAATCAGTTGTTCTCAAATACCTTTTCCCTGCTAATTTTAAAGAAACATTTTACACATCCATTGTAATAAGAATTAAAAGGTGAACCAGAACACAATTTAAACATTTTCATTTCTTTTTATTTACTAATCATTATTATGAGCCAATTACTAAGAAAAATATGGGGAACTTTTTCCATGGAAATTATGAACAAAAATTGTATAGAAGAAAGCTATTTGTACCATGTTAAAATTACATATAAGAGAAAGTATAAAATTAGTATTTATATAACTAAGATTACTTATCTTTGCTGGTCGAATTATTATCTTAACAGTGCTACAGGTAAAGACAAATGGATCATAACACTAGGAATAAGAATGACTATTGTGTAATAAATTAGGATTTTTGAAAGGAGTACAAATTATAAAGGAATTCTATTATACAACAAACTTTTGAAAGGAATAAAGTCAGTAAAATCTAATGCTTTACATTCAGTGACTTTCTTCACCCATTCTACAACAAAATGTTTTTATAGAAACGTATTCTTTTATGTACTACATATTAATTGAGATAGACATTTCTAGAATGGTTTTATTATGTACAAGCTGAAATACCCAGCATTTCCTGTGGTTTGACAATTTTATACCTACAACATTTAGACTAACATTGGATACTATAAAGAACTTAAAATAAATAAAATAAATTATTAAAAACACTGGGAAAACACTATCCAAAAGCAGAGTTGAACTACAGCAAATACCACAGGGAAAAAGGTGAGTGGTGAAAATTGTATAAATGTAAGACATTACATTTCTATGTCAGTCATATACAAAATTGTATGAATTCTTTGTAGAAGAGGAAGTAGAAAAAGAAATGTGATTGTGTTTCATACAAGAAAAGTGTGTGAGTGTAATGTGTTGCATTTCTATTTCAATCATAAATAATTGTATGTCGAAGGGGAATAGAGAAAAAAATGTGAGTGTGTTTCGTAAAGGAAAAGTGAGTAGAGAAAGCTATGCGCATGTAATGTGGTATTCCTATTTCAGTCATAGAGAATTGTAGGAATTTAAGTTGAAGGGCAAGTAGGGAAGGACATGTGAATTTAATATGTAAAAGAAGTGAGTGGGTGGTGTTTAAGGGCCCTTTGACAACTAGGTCATTTGGGTCCCAAGTCAAAAGATAAAAACTAGGAAACTCACCACCCGTTAAAATCCATGGTTAATAGTTAGTAAAAAAGGACTTAAAACAGATAAAATGTAAAACAGTTAAAACAGATAAAAGGTAAAACAGTTAAAACTTAAAACCAACCATAAAACAGTAGCCATTAAACATTAAAAGCAAAAGGGGTAAAACATTCTAAAAGTTCCAAGCAGACTATGAAGTTAAACTTGCTTGTCAAAGCCAATTTGGGAAACAATCTCACGATACTGACAGCTACTGAGTCATTTCCCAAGATTGTTGCCAGAATAAACCCAGGCCATGGGACTGGCGCTCACAGGCGTATTGCAGACAATCCAGATGGACATGTGCTACAGAGAGTTGAACAGAGCACGTAGCACAGATAGACGCTAGGTCACCATGTAGTAGGTGCCCATGAGTTGCTCTTGTGTGGCCTATCCTCAAGCTGGTTAGGATCACCTCTTCCTGCCTGGAATCCCTGCAAGAGGTCTGGCAGGGTTGAATGGTGTCTTTGATTGTCTGCAATTGGGTGCCCCTTCCCAGGACTGCTGCCAAACAGCAAATAGATGGCATTGGAAGTAATGCTGCACATCTACATGCGGCAGCATGTGGGTGGAAAACTCAGGGAGACGATGGGCAGACTTAGCACCTACATCTGCCTCCTCGTTCGCAGGAATACCTACATGACCTGGACACTAACTGAGATATGAGAGCCTGTATTTTAAGAATTAATGCCAAGTTGCCAATAAACTGTTGCAGCGCCTGAATAGTGCTCAGCAAGTCGCAACAGATAATAAAACGTCCAGGAACTGAAGTGGAGATAAAAGGTAAAAAATAAAAGATGGCAAACAACTCGGTGGTAAAAACTGAACTGTTGCCCGTAAGTCGGTACTTGTGAGCCTCACCGTTGTACACGAAACTACATCCCGTAATACTACCCACCTGGGATCCGTCGGTGAATTCCGGTAACGGTCCATAAGTGCGGTAAAGAGTTGGCGCAACACCGAGGGAGGGGTAGTCACCTTCGCATAGCCCGATAACTCCATGTCGAAGCGTACACGCTGGAGTTGTCAGGAAGGACAGCGGCCAAAAGAGTATCGCTCTACAGCAGGCAGGCTCAGTGCATGCGCGGTGAACAGTTCGCGAAATCGGATATCACTCGGACGGGATATGGTGGTGTTCCGCAGATAACGGTGGGCGAGGTCTGGAAACAAAACAGGCGGAAAAGAAGGATGACCTGGATGAGCGGCCAAATGTACCACGTAAGAGCAAAGCAAGTACGAGCGTCGGACAGACAGCGGAGGTTCACCACAATCGGCATACAGACAATCGACTCTACTGGTGCGGAAAGCCCCAGTAGCAAGACGGATACTAGTGTGATGGACAGTGTCTAAAATGCGAAGTTTAGAGGCAGGCGCTGCGCCGTAGGTAAAACTGCCATATCTAGTTTGGACCGCACCAGGGGGCGATATAACCTCAACCTGACAGTTCGATTGCCGCAACAAGATACTCCAGATAAAACTCGGAGCACTCGAAGCGAACGATCGCAGGAAGCACGAAGTTGGCGAATATGGCGTTCCCATGTGAGCTTACTGCCGAGGTGAAGGCCCAAAAACTTGAGGTGCGGAACAAACGGCAGAGGTGTGTCACGCAAACGAAGATCTGGAAGAGGGTATACACCACGAAGTCGATTAAAGTGGGCACACTCTGTTTTCGTAGGGGAGAACTGAAAGCCTGTGCGAAGGGCCCAGTCGGCGATGGATGTTATGGCTAGCTGCAGTTGACGTTCAATGTGCTCGACTGTAAGAACGATAAAATATCGTAAACTCGTCAACATACAGTGACATCGGGATTCCGCTACGAACAACACTAGCAATGCCGTAAATGGCAACCGGGAAAAGCGTGACACCTAGAATCGACCCCTGGGTTACACCATTCTCCTGGACCCTCTCGTGTGAGAGGATGGCATCAATGCGAACACGAAAGCGGCGTAGTTTTAAAACGTTAAAAAGAAATATCGCTAAATGACTGCGTAAACCGTAGCCATACAGAGTACGGAGAATCTCATAGCGCCAGGTGGTGTCGTAGGCCTTCTCCAATTCAAAAAAGATACCCACGACATGCTGCTTCAGTAGAAAGGCATTTTGGATGTAGACTTCCATATGTGTGAGATTGTCGACACTGGAGCGATGGCGACGCAAACCGCACTGAACGTTTCTCAGCAGGTTATTTGTCTCTAGCCACCACACTAAGCGAGTATTAAGCATACGTTCGAAGGTCTTGCAAACAACACTCGTCGGGCAAATAGGGCGGTACCTAGAGGGAAGTATCCGGTCTTTTCCGGGTTGAGGTATAGGGATGACAATACCCTCTCGCCAGGAAGACGGGAAAACCTGCTGAAGCCAAATGCGCTTATAGATGCTCAGCAGGAAGAAGAGAGCCGTAGATGGAAGATGAAGCAGCATTTGTCGGTGGATGTCATCAGGACCAGGAGAAGAGTCCTTTGTGATGGACAAAAGATGCGCCAGCTCAGCTTCTTTAAAGGGTGTGTTGTACGGTTCACTACAGCCGCTCTTAAAATCGATAGTCATCCGTTTGGCTAGTAGCAGCGAAAGAATCGGCAAGGGTGTCGGCAATATCGTGCTCGCTGGTGTAATGGGAGCCCTATACGGCAAGACTGGAAATAATCGTCCGGCAACACTTGCCGTACATACGCCGAACAGCAGTCCATACCTTTTGCGCCGAACTTCGACGGGAAAGGGAAGATTTTGATTTGGTTTAAGGGCGCTCAACTTCTAGGTCATCAGCGGGGAAAGGGAAGAGACATAGTATTCCCACGACTTGCGTTTGGCATCACGGAGTATAAATCGTACCCTAACACGAGCACGCTTAAAAACTATAAAGTTCGCCTCCGTAGAATGCAACGTTTGCGTGCTTTAATAGCCAAATGGCATTCTTCGGACCACCAAGGTACAGGAACGTGACATGGTGTAGATGAACTTTGAGGAATGCTGGAATCTGTTGCGAGAAGGATAGAGCAAGTAAAATACTTCACCATAGCATCAATGGTGGTAAAAACATCGTAGGTGAGGTGAATGGGGGAACGAAATATCTCCCAGTCAGTCTTGGAAATAATCCAGTGAGGACAGTGTGTTGGCACAGAATGGTGGCTGGATAGGTCAATGTTAATTGGGTAATGGTCACTGCCAAATAAGCTGGAAAGTACCGACCAGTCAAGTAGAGGTACTAGTGACGGGCTACTAAAAGAAACGTCTAGCGCAGAGTGTGCACCATAGGCAGATGATAAGAAAGGCACGCCAGTGTTTAATAGGACTAAGCCGGACATATTGCAAGCGCCTGCTACAAGTAACCCACGAGCATCGTCAGTGTCGGAGCCCCAGGGAGTGTACTTGGCATTCAGATGGCCGAGCAAGACGAGCTGTGGTGGAATCTGTGCTAAGAGAGCCTGAAGATCGTTCGCGTGTATGACACTGGCCGGTGGCAGATATACATTATAAGCAGACAAGCACAGGTCCTGCAACTGGACATGTACCGCTACAGCTTGCAGTGGAGTGTTAAAGGGTATGCTAGTGGCACAGATGTTATGCGCCTCAAGAGTAGCGACACCACCGCATGCTCGCCTATCAGCTGCAGAGTCGTGCCGGAATGCTGAAAATCCACGAAAATGGGAAGAGTGGTTAGGCTGCACGTGGGTTTCCTGTAGACAGACGATTGATGGAGAATGTTGAAAGACTAAGTGCTGTATGTCCGGAGCACGTGCCCGGAACCCATTAACATTCCACTGGATTATTTCCGTGGTAAAGAAGAGATTAGTGATTGGTTTTCATCTTTTTCTTCTTCATGTTTACCTTAACCGACTTCGGACGTGGGATGTGAATTTCGCCATCCTCTGGCGAATCCTCCGATGTTCGGGAGTCTGAAGATTCCGTGTGGCTCGCGGAACGGGAGCGGTAGTTCATAGAGCATGTGCGGCTTATGGCGCGAACAGTAGGCCTAGAACAATGGCGGTCGACAGGCTGGCTACGGCTAGCTGTCTTGTGTGCTGGTGTCTGCACGGTTGTAGATGTAGTAGCCGGTGCAGGTGTGACACGAGGCAGTGGAGCGGTACTCTGGTAGGTCTGTTTGTGTGGAAGCATCTGATACAGGAACATGCTGAATCGCTACAGTGTTGGCAGGAGCGCGTCGGGCAGCTAAGGCATAAGCTGCGGTGGTGGCAGGTTTCAGCTACTCAAAGCGACGACGCGCTTCTGGAAACGTAAGATGTTCTTTCACGCGTAGCTCCTGTATACATTTTTCATCCAGAAACTTCGCACACTGACGCGAACTAGATGGATGACTAGTTCCGCAGCTAACACAATGAGGGTCACGGGTACACGCCGTGCCCTCATGTGCTGACAAGCCGCCACTACGCTCTCATACAGCAGGATGGGTGCACGATATATTTGTATGGCCGAGCTTCTGGCACTGAAGGACCACAGAGGGTTCGGCACATACTGACGTACTGCGGCACGCTCGTAGCCGCTGTAGATGTATTCTGGCAACTGAGTACCCTTAAACGTGAGAAAAACCGTACGTAAAGAGCACTCTTGACATCCTGTTTTCGTGCGAGGCGGTACGCCTAACACACTCGCTGATCCGACAGACACGTTACAAGTTCGTCATTGGTCAGATCGTCCAGGCTGGAGGTCGTTACAACTCCCCTGCAAGTGTTCAAGGATTTATGTGGGGCTACCCGAATGGGGTAGGACCCCAACAAACTCGCCTTGAGCAACTTCTGCGATTGGTTGGCAGTAAGTACCTCTATCAATGACGTACCGTCTCTCAATCTTACCGCAGTTTTTACCGGGCCACAAATCCTGTCTACTTCTTTTTACTTTCTCTACTGGTAAGTATAATAAAGTAGAGGAAGTGTTGTATTGTATTCCACCCAAAAGTTTAGTGTCGAGATTTCACCAGAAATATGTGCTTTGAGACCCCCTGACTCCAAAAAAAAAAGCATTTTTAGAAAAAGGTCCGTGTGTGTGTGTGTCCATCTGTGTGTCTGTGGACAGCATAACTAAAAAATGAAAAGTCAGTTAAAAAGCAAAGTTGGTGTGTAAGTTTAATGTCTTTCAAGGATGTGACACAAAGATTTTGAAGAAAATAGCTCTACCCTAAATTACCCTCTACCTGGAGCATTTTTTGAAGTTGTTCATTTTTTATATGTTAAGCGTGCAAAGAGAACAGGATCTCAAAGCTTTAAAAGATTTGACTATCGCTCAAAGCCTACTGTATTCTGATATTCTTCTTGCACCTACAAGGAAATTAGCAATAAGATAATTTATACAAATGTTTATCTCAACTAACAATAAGAAGATATAGGAATAAGAGTTTGTAAGAATGGTTGGTACAAGAGTAGAGAAAATCATATTAGTGCAACACATCAGATTTCTTTATTATAAAAACGAGCTTATATCCATCGTATTCCGTTCACAGGCCAAGGTCATTACCAGAAAACTATCACAAAGGGAGGGTTTGCACAGATGCATGATGATTTGGACCACCTTCCGGAACTGTCGGCATCAGCCTGCCATCCTCTGGTCAAATATAAAAGACCAAAATCTCCACGGTCTATGCCGCCACGATAACTCCTCCATGACTGACCTCAAGGCGTACTTCAGAGGGACTACCCTCTGATCTTCACTGCTTGTACACATGGGTAAACCATTCACCATGCACCAGGCTTTATGCTCCTACCACAGGAATAACCGCATGTGGCTCCCCACTTTATGCCACTCTACCTCAACGGAGTCAACGTGAATTCAGGGGACTTGTGGTTGATTACACCTGGGTTCCATCTGTGGCAACATGTCTAGCCGGTGATACTAACCCGACGGCACATGACTGTTGGGGAATTAACACAGGCTGGACCCTCAGAGAGCTACATGGGTGTACATGACAGTGTGGACAGGCTCCGCACCTAAGGCTACGCATGGGGGCAGTGTGAAGGGTCCACCCAGCCTTCGTGCCTGAGACCTCCAAAGAGCACACATGTCGGGGGCCATGCTGAAACTGTGGGACAGGACCACAGAGATGGGAAAGATTCCTGCTGGTGAGACAGGAGTTATAAACCTAAGACCTTACAAACTAATAGTCATAATAAATCTAGAAGAGTAAGAGGGTAATGAAGAGTAGCAGTCAAAACAGCTACATGTGGTGCAGTTGATGGGCATGGTAGGCATGAAATGAAGATGAGGGGCTCAGGACTCTGGGTGCGCCTAACCTGTACCTACCGTAGTAGGCCCCTGGGGGGATGTAAAAGGAAAGCTTGTAGAAAAAACGACGTGAATGTTATGTTGTATAGTAAAATGGATAGCATAGAAACTTCTCCATGAAAAAATATGTATACATGCTGAATTTCACGGTGACCAGTCAAGTGGTTTAGAAGTGCATAGAGGAGAAACATCTGAAGTGGCAATTTCCATACAAAATTACCTATTTGGTATTTTTGATTTGTAGGATGTCCTTTTGGTTTTTGCTAATGTTTGTTTTTTCTAAACCACCCAGTATTGAGGCAAACAAAGCAAAAATGGAATTATTAAAATTGATTCTGCCATTTTTGAGTTTTTGTGAGACTAAGGCACAGCAATTGATCTCGTATATATAGATTTCCTTTAGGGTACAATGGGAATAAGAGAATAGAGTAGACTTAAGCAATAGTCAAATCTTTTAAGAGCTGGGTACTGTGTGATGGCTTTGAAATTTCATTATCTTCTCACAGCCAGGAGACAAAATTACTTCTTATTTGAGAAAAGTGTAAGTATTTGAAAATTCAGACCAATAACAAGGAATATCTCAGAAATGGTTATCTCCACCAAAACAAAATTGTCATACATTATCTACTTTAATGAGATATAAATTTTTTGTTTAGTAAGATTTTGTCTATTTCTTATGGTTTACAACTTATGCAAGTCATCCAGAATAAAAAGAACTCCAGAGGCTGTTTTCAGAAAATCCAAGATATACATTTCACTTGTCATAAAAGTATCTTAAACGTACAGCATTTTAATAACAATTGTAGAGCCATTTTTGAGAAAATGAAACATGTTCAACAAATTTTCCATGCAAAGGTTAGCTTGGCACCAGGGGTGGATCCAAGGTGGGGGATTGGGGGGTTGTATCTCCATGAAAGTTTGGAAACTACTATGGACATAACTAAAGAAAAAAGTATTAACATTAATTCACAAATATATTCAAAGAATCTTACCATTTTCTACATTAATTATTTTCATTAAAGTACTGTATGTACATCTAAAGAAATATCTAAATATATTATAATAATGTCCTGTCAACATTACAATATCTGAAGATCTATTTAAGGAGCACCATGGGAGCAGACACTCTAAATGGACTAGCGTTAATGTATATACATAAAAATGTGGAAATCAAGACTCAGGAAGGACTAGATAAAATGTGTAAAAGATCTCATCAGTAAAGCCAGGATTTCTAAGCAAAATGCCTAACTTTTTCTACAGCTTTAAAGGTAAGCAGAAGCACTGTACTTCACAAGACACACCTAGAGGAGTAACTTTAACTATTTTTGTTTGTGCTTATGTATGCTTATTTTGCAAGAAAATGGTTTTGCTTATTTATTTTACGATGTTTAATTAAAACAGCATATTTTACCCAAAACTGTAATTTTAAAAGTGCATATATCACAGTTATCCTATATTTATGAATGATTTGCTATTTTCTCAGCTAAATTCCTAAGAAAGAAATACTAGCATATAGACCGGTGTTGTGAAATCATGCTGCGAGGAAAAAAATTACTTGCTGCGATTAGTAGAGTGAATTCATAAGTCACTTATCGCCTGAGATAACACAATGATGTCATGAACAAGCATTCCCCGTGTTCCAAGCTGCAGCATTTAGTCCAGCAAGGTGTGCATGGTTGCATAGATTGCGTAGCGTGTCAACTCATCAGTCAGATATCGCAATGATGTCATAAACATCATTTCCTGAGATCCAAACTGCATCTTCTTGTGTTACGGTTTTCAGTTCAGTTCGATATTGCAGTTACAGAATGCCGCCCATAAAAACCTCTCAGTCAGCTTTCCTATACAAATGTGTGAACGAGTTTGGAAAAAATATTTTCAGTGAAGATGGCAGTGTCTTATTTTGTTTGGTGTGTGAAAAGAGTGTTTCTGGGAAGAAAAGTATGATATTGTGCAGCACATTAATACAATGCGGCATAAAAAGAGGTTTAAGAATAAATCTAAGTTAAACCAGCAACTGATTAAAGGCTATGTTGGTGAACAATCGAGTTCTAGTGATACATTTTCCAAAGACTTATATTTAGTATTAGTGGGTTCAGATATTCCATTGTATAAATTGAATAATGTACAGCTTCGTGAATTTTTAGAAAACTACACAAATAAAAGGGTGTCGGATGAATCTACATTGCGCAAAAACTATATGCCATTGGTTTTCAAGAAGTGATCGGTAATATTCGGAATGCACTGAAGCATCAAAACATGGATTTCTATTGATGAAACAACATATGCATTGGGACAGTGCTGTAGTTGGTGCTATGAAAGCAGGTAGCAGATCATTTCTTCTGAATATACAAATACTCGAACAAGTAAATCATTCAATTCTTGCCAGATTTTTCAATGACTCATTATCTTTCTTGTGACCAGAAGGGATACGGTATGACAACATATTACTATTTGTTAGTGATGCAGCCCAATAAAGCGGTAGCTGGATTAAAAGTCCTTTACCCTAAATTAGTTCACTTGACGTGCCTTGCTCATGGTTTACATCATGTCGCTGAAGCTGTTAGAAGTCAGTATAAAGACGTGGATCTCCTTGTTTCTAGTGTGAAGAAAGCATTCGTAAACTCACTGATTATAATTTAAAAATTCTGTGAACTACTTCCAAATTTATCTTTGCCTCCTCAGCCAGTTTTGACTCGGGGAACATGGTTAGAGTGTCATGCTATGCAGGACATTTCAGTGAAGTGAAAACTGTTTTGAATTCCCTAAATGTAGATGATGCAGTCAGTACTGCCACAGCACAGGAATTTTTTGTTAAAACAGCATACAAGAAAAGATACAGTAGAATGTTCCAAGGACTTATTTAGAAAAGTTTCAGTAACATTGTCGTCAGAAACACATGGGGTTGCAAAAATTGCATTTGATAAACTCAATCAGGTGCTACAGAAAAATTCCTATTACAAAACACTGTAAAATTTCTAAAAATCTTTCTGGAGAGGAAACACACATTGAAGAGCAATTCACCAAAGAAGAACTGTGGTGTTTTTGTCATGCACCTATGACATCATGCAATGTGGAAAGAACATTTTCACTGTACAAGTCATTTTTCACTGATAGACGCAGGAGTTTTACACAGGAAAATTCCAAGATGACCTTTTCATCATTTCATCATTTTTCGTGCTTATTTGCTTGCTTATTTTACTATTTCATTTTGCTTAGAAATCCGGGCTTTACTCATCAGCTTCTTCTTTCCATGTAATGGTATGACTCCGTTAGACAATTACCTCATATATATTTATGGATATGATGACATTTCCAGATTTTCTAATTGTAGCATCTCATCAGATCCCTCCCTGAAAACAAATCCTGTGTCCACCCCTGCTTGGCATACACAGATCTTTTTCTAGAAGTGCATTTCTCAGATTCAGGGGACCGCAAAAGGCATATTACCAATGAAATCTTGGTAACAAATTGTTGGATGGAAAGCAATATTTTCTCTATCTACTATGTGGTAAAGAAAGTAAAAAGTGAATAATAGCTTCCCATTGAGGAAATTATAACTATTTGAAAATTCAAACCAATAACAAGGAATATCTCAGAAATTATTACCACTCCAAAATTTCTATTGGACATAAATTCAGTGCTTTAATGAAATCTACACATTTTGTGTAATAAGATATTGTTTATCTCTTACCGCCTATGAGTTATGGAAAAGTCATTCAGAATGAAGAGGACTTGAGAGGCTTTTCCCAGAAAATTCAGGATATACTTGAGAGGTAGAGTCGGAACTGAAAAATTCAATGCCATAGCCAATTTCAGTCATAATGGCAAGTTGCCATGGTAGCTCAGTGCTCAGTGCAGCCGCATGTGAAGCAGAAGGTCCATGGTTCAAATCCCAGCAGTGGTATTGAATTTTTCAGTTCTGATTCTACCCCTCAAACATTGCCCACACACAGCTTATGTGTGTAAAAACACCAGCAGTAAGTTTGTTGAAATAAAACAATGGCAATTCAGGATATATATTTTATTTTGAGAATATCTAGAACATATGGAATTTTAATCAATATCATATCCGTTTATATCCATTTTTGAGAACACAATATTTTTTAAAAGTTTTACACGTAAAAGGTATTTTGGATGGGGGGAGTTTCTTGGAAATGTTCATGCAATATCTTTGGAAGATGTTGAATTTAAATACCAAGTTTGGTGTTTATTTTCATTTTTTAGTTATACTGTTTACAGACACACTACATGGACCTTTTTTATAATCTTTTTTTTTGGGGGGGGGAGGATTTAAATGGATTTCAGTACATGTATTTTCAGTGAAATCTCAGTATCAAATGTTTGATTGGAATTCAATAGCTTCTCTAACTACTATGCACATGATAGAAAAAGCAAAAGAAGCTATATAAATATTGAATAGATAAGGCTTTCTAATCGAATGACAAATTTATAATGAACTGATGTATTTTTGTTATTTATAATGGATGCAAATACACATAATCACAATTTCTACACTGACAATGTCTCATAGTTTTGTGATCTCTGCATACAATAAATGAATTTAATCTGCCATAACTTATTTTATGTATCACAATTTTATTTGTTACAAACTTGTAGTAAAGCATGGTCCATGGTACTGAAACACAATTTATGTGTAAAGAATCAATAAAATTGCCATATAATTATTTGATCTAAAAATAAATAACATATAAGCATGCTGCACTTAGATTTAATGTTGTTAAAAATATTCTTACAAAATTCATGCCTAAAATCAACAGGTAGAGACCTGGGAAAAACTTATTTCTCTTGTTAAATTTCTATTTTCAGTGACTTAATTTCCAGTCTGAATATATTCTTACACATATTTTATTTCACAAGACAAAAATTATTTGACCTTCATTTTCGTTTGTGTGTCTGGGGAAGAAAAGCCAAAATAAAACCAACAAACCAAAACAAACTCCAATAGCAGTAATTTCTATTTTGATTACCTGTATATGTCAGTTCTTAAGTTTTACCTGCCAAGATAAACTGATTTTTGTGGTGTTTTATGGTATGAGAAGTTTGTTATATATTGCTAATGAATAACAAAGAAGCATGGCTTTTTTAATTTTTCCATTAAATGTTAATTACTGTACACAGTGGGTGTTTGATTTTCCTGATCACACTATGAAAGATTTGGGGAGTACTTAGCAAGCAGTGAGACAGTCCAGACATGTACGGAGAACGCTCCTAAGAATAAAAGGAAAAATGGTGCAAGGAACATGGCAAGCAAAGATACAACAGACAAAGGGATAGCAGTACTGGGGCAAATCAAAAAATATACTAGTAATGGAAGAAAGGACAGCAGAAAATAAAGAAAGGCAGTCTACAAAAAAGAGGAAATACTAAAAAATATAGAGATATTAAGGGAAGAATTACTTAACATCAAAAGAAGAATGGAAAAATGGGAGGAGAGTAGCAGGAAATACAATGTGGTGATTTTAGGAATAGAAGAAAGGACAGGAATTGACCCAAGACAAGAGGTTAAGAAAGTTCGGAAGAAGAAGCTACAGATGAGCATAAGTAACAATGAAATATGTGAAGCATTCAGATTTGGAAGAACAAACATTCTAACAAACTTTATAAGCAAACTTAACTTATGACATGATGAATCAAGACAAATAGTTGAAAGATACAATATCTTTATTAATAGACATCATATGAGCAAAGGCAAAGGAGAAATTAGTAGATCAGAGAAGACAAGCAAAAATTCAGGGGAAACAGACCTACATTAGAGGTTTGAAGCTATGAACAGATCAGCATATTTCAGAGGAAAAGAATGAACTAACAGACACTGTAGAGGAAATTCAAGGTACTCAGAAAATTAACATGTCACATGAATTAGAGAAGGAAACGCTAAGATGAAATGACACTACAAGAGCAGCAGAAAGAGAGACAGAAGAGGAGAAGATGGTATGCAACAAGATCACACAGAAAGAAAAAGAAAGATGCCATGTTGGATGAAAGGAGGGGAGAGACGAAAGGGAAGGCAGCACATGGAATATGTTAGAGGGAGCACACGACAAGGTAGCACAGGATTATACATCAGAGATTAAAGAGGATGGTGGGAAAAAGCAGGAGAAGGCAAATAATGGGGGAATAGTGAGTGGGATGACCAGTAGAACAAATAATAAAAGGGCAATTTCAAAAATAAGTGGTAACAAACTGAAAGGAGAAGAAGAAGCTATAGAGTATGAAGAAGTTGAATGAGAAGATTATGATACAGCTATTACATATGTGAGTAGAATGAGTCGGAAGAAGGGTGAACCACAAAGATCTGCACGTATTTGGAAAAATTATGTTACTGGCAAGTGGGTGTCAGATAATAAAAGTATCCTAATATATAGGAAACCAAAGAAAAGAGGTGAAACTGCTATGCTGTACCATGTGACAGGGAAGAACAAGTGGTTTTAATTAACTTTTAGTCAGGGTTACAAGGGAGGATGGGATGAAAAGAGCAGGGCAGGCACCAGCAGCTGCACTACTTTACAGTTGTGGGCAGTAGATGGAGCTGAGAGGTTCCTTGCTGGGCAACGAGCGATCACATCACAGCAGTGGATAGCAGTGGCAGTTCAATGTTTGGCACAGCAACACCGTATTTGACTCTGGAGTTCAGCTATGAACTTGCGATTGACACAAGTGAACCTGACACAGCACTCTATTGCTTTTCCTCTCTGATGTGTTACACCCTGCTTCAAAAGTAATTTATTCTTTCTTTCCCCCTAATGACCTAGTTATCGACAAGCCCTTAAACACCACTAATCACTTACTCACTCTTTCTTTCCTTGGACACTAAATTTTACGTGAAGTAGCATCTCTAATACGTTATATTCTCACATCAAACAA
>CM060964.1:276849887-276944887 GCA_030765045.1 Tenodera sinensis | reverse complement strand
TATATTAACATTTGGTGTAGGGCTTCCCATTCACTTCACTTCAGACTTTTCTTCAGCACTGCCTTGAGAAAATGTTCTTATCAACAAAGATTGCATGGTATTCATTATGAGAGATGGTCACCATCTTAAAAGTACACAAGAAGAACACAACATGATACACAAGCTTATACTATTATAGTGAGCTAGACACATAATAAAGCACTAAAACACAATCTCCTGTAAGCTTGAAATGATAACATAGGTAAACAAAGTATAGCAGCCACGATTCAAACTGCTACCAAGTTATCAAACCATACAACCTTAGCAAGGGGGAGGAAAAATGTTGACAAACTTCCATTTAAGCAATGTATAAGAAGCCTTTGTCTCCCTTTGGATAGCCTAAGATTGACCTCGCCATGCCTAAAACCGAGGTTGATACTTTGTTGCAAACTTACTGATCTTTTAGTTAACATTTCTTTATTTTGACTACAATAGTCTGCTGCTGATAAGTAGGTACCACATTTGAAACTTTATTTTTTGTATATTAAACAATGTAAACAAGTACAATATAATGCCTAAAATGTCCCAGTTGTACATGCAAAATCAATGGGTATAGTGCAAACTTGCAGGCTTATGGAGAAACCACCCCTACTCTACAGGCAACTTTATTGGAATGACTTCAGATTTAATTTTAAATATGATCAGAGGCAGCAGTGCACTTTTCAAAAGGGAAATAATACAGTGTGTTCCATACAAGCCTGTATCACTTTAATGTGCTACAACCTTTGAACCAATAACAGGATACATATGCAACTTTGGGACAATATAATACACAATTTGGAGATTACATTGCTCATTTTTTCTCAGAGCAAATGCCGGAGATATCCTCCATCGGCATTCATACATATCCGCACTGGTTTCACCATATTTTGTGATGTTGTACGAAGAGTATCCTTGCCAATGTTACTTATTTTGTTACTAATGGATCCATGGAGTTAGGAAGAAAATGCCATAAGAAAACATTGAAGCCATTGACAATAACATGTTCATTTTTCATGATCTGCTTTTTCAATTGCTGCATTATATGCACTCTGTATGGTCACAATTCTGATTTCTTCACAGTTCTTTGACATGTGCCATAAGAAGAGTCTGTCTTCTGGCTCAATTGATGTAACAGTTTCTTTGGAGAGTTCACTAAGTGTCTTTAATATTATCAACAGACTCTGCAATCAATGATGGTCTATCTTTTCCACTCTCACTGATAAGTACACCAGCTTTCTTACTATCGATAAAATTGCTGCCTTTGTTGGAACATTGCACACATTGAATTCTCTTCAAAGTAACCATTGTGTTGTTATCAATGAATTTATCTTCCCATATGTTTTCACATGTTCTGACTGTAAACTAAAACTGTCAACAGTGCCAACAACAATGTCAAAAATGTGCATAATTGCCATCCAAATCAACAAATTAGGCAACAGTGAGCAATGGTATTGATTCCCCCAAAATTATTGAGATCATTAAAATAAATTTCACATTTCTATGAGCTTTCAGAGGTATATTAGGGCCCATTAAAGTAGTTCAAGTTTATATGGATCGCACTGTATGATTTTGTGCTGTTACAATGGAGAATATTGACAAATGCCTTAATTTTCATTGCAACAACTCTTTTTACATAGGTAACATAATGTTGGCACCTCTACCTGAACACACTGCCACATGGAACTGTGTTAGGTAATTACTAACACAGACATGTGATATCCTCTTATCCCTCAATGGAAATGGAAACCCTGAAATCTTCTGCACATATTTGAGACATGCCACTACTATCCAGACCTGAATTCATAGAACAGTAGTATTGCATTGCAACTTTTTTAACTGTCTAAATAGCTACCAATGTGCAAGTTACTGAATTTCTAATTGGGAAATATTATTTTATTCTTGTTTATATTTTAAAATATGAATCTCTATCTTGTTTTATTTAACTAGTGCTGTACATATATGGGCATTGCAAAGGGAGGGGAGGGGGGGGGGGCATTAATTGGAAATTAATGAATTTAGTGTGCAGTAATTACAATTAGACTATTGTTTCAATTTTGATGTAAAGCACAGCTTTTATTTAGTACAAATTAATATGCTTATTCGCAACAAATACTATAACTCATATCTTTTATAGTTTTTGGCAATAGAATAACAAATTAACATTGCTTGATTGCAAATTTCCAACATGCAGCTTCCTCCTGAAAAAAGCCTGCTGATGCCCAGGTGCTGTGGCACAAGGGCACTATCCTTGTAGCTGCCCAGTTTGGATATTTTAGAAGTGCAATGTACTGATATAAACCTCATTGTAAACAGGCAAGAATATGTTGCTGGATGTGGACTTCAAATACTCTACCAACACCCTTATGTCAAGATTAGATCTGGATGAGAAACTGCTTATGATAAGGGATCTTAAAACTCGTGTGCATCAGCTTGAGATGGAACATGAATATCAAATGCAGCAAATGAAAAGCTCCCATGCAGAAACACTAGATCAATTAAATGATACCTACTTTCAAGCCATTCAGGAACTTGACATAAAAAATCAGGTAATGAAGTACAATTAGTTAGTAAAAAGTCTTTTAACAGAGAAGTTAAGGTTAATTACTTAAGCATTTGTAATCAAATTTGGGACACCTTGTTTCACTTATTGCAAAGAATATGTTTCAGAAGTCTTCACTTCCATCTTCAGCTGTAGGTTGACTGGCAGTGCTGATGTTCTTAGTCCCAGTCCCTGGTAGATGGCATGATGAATCTGGTCTAGGCATGTGGAGGTGGGACTTCAAAGTTCATGGCTCAGTGTTTGTGTTCATGGCTGAAAATTTTCTCCCATACAGTGAATTCTAAAGTTTGGTTTACTTCCTTTAGCAATTCACTGTTTCTATATATTTTGTGGTTAGTGGCCCAAAAGTGTACTGTGATTTCTGATTTGTCTGCCTGTTCATGTTCTAGATGTGTTCTTTGGTGTGGATGTTTATATTTCATTTGGTTTTTCCAATGTATACCATATTGCACTCTTGGCAGTTTATTCTGTAAATTCCTGGTTTGGAGGTGTTTGGTACCTAGTCTTTGGGAGTGTACTTAAAAGAGTTTTCAAGCTATATTTATTTGTTTCAGTGCTGGGACAATACCACTATTTCTCAATACTTGATAAACAATACTAATTTGTAAGCATAGATACTCAGTACTAAATACTCACTTTATAAAAAACTGTACAGGCAATAGCTTGTTCACTGAAAAATGTTCTTATTAGCAGCTTTCTATGTATAAATGCATGTAACCAATTTTGGTTTTGCTCATTATTTTCAGATGTCACAGTATTATGTTCTAACAGTAACAGGAATCTCTAAATTGCTTTTTCAATAGAGGTTCTGTGAGCTTCAGTTGTTGTATGAATGTAATATGCTTCTTTAAATTTGTGGTATTATGTGACTTACCACCACATGAAAATGTTTTTCTGCATATTTTGCACCCTGCTGAGTTATTATTAGTGTTAGGAAACACTTGGTATTTGTTGAATAACATGATACATATTGTGAATTTTCTTGCTTAAAATTTCAAGATTTCCAATATGTTATCTCCATTTAGAGCTGACTGCTAAGGTTAAGAAATAATTTTGTTTTACTTAATGCCACTCATAATCTTATGGTCTCTAATTGTTTCTCTCCGCATGGCAGAATTATAACTAGCCTTAAATTTGAGTCAGATTTATACTGGGCCATGCCGTAGCTTAGTGGTTAGACCATTTGCTTATCACTAAAGTGGCCCTGGTTTGACCCCAGGCAATCGCATGTGGGATTTGTAGTGGACGAAGCAGCACTGGGGCGGGTTTCCTCCGGGTTCTCCAGTTTCCCCCACAATCTCATTCCACCAGTACTCCACCATCATTCCAGGTATCATCAGTGTCACCGCCAGTGGTGCCATATGTAGTAAAAGTGGGCATTAAACACTACAAAAAAAAAGATTTATGCTAGCAGATGAGCAGTGTACATCATTTCTTCATTGCACTAATTTACTTCCATTATTTTGACCCTTCATTTGTGTGTGTTGCACTCGGCATCATGGCTGTTATGGGCAACATTCAGAAACTTCAGGGTTCAGAATAAAGAAAAATAGTTATTATTATTTATTTATGCCAACAAACTTACTGTTGGTGTTTTTAAACACACAAGACGTGTGTGGGCAAAGTTTGAAAGGTAGAACTGGAACTTAAAAATTCAATGCCACAACTGGGATTTGAACCACAGACCTTCCGCTTACCGGGCGGATACTCTACCACTGAGCTATTGTGACAAACTGCCAGAATGGCATTAAATTCTCAACCCAGTTCGTATTTCTCCTGGTAAACCACAAAGGCAGTCTCACATCAGAGACAAATTACCCCAATGGTGACTTACTATTGTAAGTACTTTATATACCAGGATTAAATAAACTTCAGATGGTAATTATTATTTATTTATGCCAACAAAGTTACTGTTGGTGTTTTTAAACACACAAGCCGTGTGTGGGCAAAGTTTGAAAGGTAGAACTGGAACTTAAAAATTCAATGCCACAGCTGGGATTTGAACCACAGACCTTCCGCTTACTGGGCGGATGCTCTACCACTGAGCTATTGTGACAAACTGCCAGAATGGCATTAAATTCTCAACCCAGTTCGTATTTCTCCTGGTAAACCACAAAGGCAGTCTCACATCAGAGACAAATTACCCCAATGGTGACTTACTATTGTAAGTACTTTATATACCAGGATTAAATAACCTTCAGATGGTAATTATTATTTATTTATTGTTGTTAGCTAATGCTGGATTTCTGACAATGAAGTCATTAATCCTCTTGCTCTCCAATATTTTTCACTGATGGATGGGGCATTAGAAGTGGCCGGGCATATTTGAAGGTGGTCTCGGTCCATTTCCTCTTGCAGATCACATAGAGGACAGAGTGGTGAAGAATATATCCCAATTCTGTTTAAATGTTTTGCCAGACAATCATGTCCTGTAATCAACCTGAAGGTTGCAACTGCTGTTTTTCGAGGATACTCAGGAATCACTGTTTGAATGTTTGGTAGTTCCCATCTTTTATTTTTTGATTTTTCATAGTAATATTTTGTAATAATTTTTTTGAATTCAGAGTTGACTAATCTTTTAGCTGCATAAAATGTTAAATTAACTATAGATTTTTGTACACCGCTGGTACCCTTTTTTGCAAGAAAATCAGCTTTCTCATTACCACTCAGTCCACAGTGAGCCGGTATCCATTGGAAGACTAGGTGTTTTTGAAGTGCTGTTAGATGGCTAAGCATCTTCCGACATTCTATAATAGTTTGGCTTTTTGGTGACAACTTGGAAGTAATTGCTATAATTGCTGCCCTGGAATCTGAGAGAATAACTACTTGCTGAAAATGTGAAATTCTGTACAAAAGATTTTGTAGGGCCATTCGAATTGCTTCAATTTCTCCATCAAAGTTAGTAGTTCCATAACTTAAAGATTTTTAGTAGGAAAAGAGGTGATATGTGACTCCAGCACCTGCTCCATCTTTGTTTGATACAAATGATCCATCAGTATAAATATGGAGCCACTCATGTTCTGGAAACCTAGTATGGATTGTCTCTAATGCCAATAATTTTGGAACACTAGTTGGAGTATCACTTTTTTTAACTTCTTCTGTCAGGTGTAAATAATATGTGATGTCTAATGTATGTGTTGGATTGACTTTAGATATGAAGTTTTCCTTTGAATTAGGAAGGTGTACATCCTTCTTGATGTCTTGAATTTTGGAAAGAAAGCTCTCCTGAGTCTTTAGTGTATGTGTAAAATTTCTCTTGTGCCATGTATTGAATGGGAGTCTGATCAACTTTTCGTGTTGAATAAGAGCCGCTTTTTCTATTTCATATTATTTATTTATGCCAACAAAGTTACTGTTGGTGTTTTTAAACACACAAGCCGTGTGTGGGCAAAGTTTGAAAGGTAGAACTGGAACAATGCCACAACTGGGATTTGAACCACAGACCTTCAGCTTACCGGGCAGATGCTCTACCACTGAGCTATTGTGACAAACTGCCAGAATGGCATTAAATTCTCAACCCAGACTGCCTTTGTGGTTTACCAGGAGAATTTGTGGTTTACCAGGAGAAATACGAACTGGGTTGAGAATTTAATGCCATTCTGGCAGTTTGTCACAATAGCTCAGTGGTAGAGCATCCGCCCGGTAAGTGGAAGGTCTGTGGTTCAAATCCCAGCTGTGGCGTTGAATTTTTAAGTTCCAGTTCTACCTTTCAAAAATAGTTATCTTTGTTTCCTGGATATAAGTATTTATTAATAAAGAAGCAAATAATTGTACATGTTACAAAAATATGCGTTACTTTGATCCATAATGTTGTTGTTAGCTAATGCTGGATTTCTGACAATGAAGTCATTAATCCTCTTGCTCTCCAATATTTTTCACTGATGAATGGGGCACTAGAAGTGGCCACGCATATTTGAAGGTGGTATTGATCCATTTCCTTTTGCAGATCACATAGAGGACAGAGTGGTGAAGAATATATCCCAATTCTCTTTAAATGTTTTGCCAGACAATCATGTCCTATAATCAACCTGAAGGTTGCAACTGCTGCTTTTCGAGGATACTCAGGAATTACTGTTTGAATGTTTGGTAGTTCCTATCTTTTATTCTTTGATTTTCATGGTAATATTTTGCAATAATTTTTTTGAATTCAGAGTTAAAAATCTTTTAGCTGCATAAAATGGTAGATTAACTATAGATTTTTGTACACCGCTGGTACCCTTTTTTGCAAGAAAATCAGCTTTCTCATTACCACTCAGTCCACAGTGAGCTGGTATCCATTGGAAGAGTAGGTGTTTTTGAAGTGCTGTTAGATGGGTAAGGATTCTATAATTGTTTGGTTTTTTGGTGACAACTTGGAAGTAATTGCTATAATTGCTGCCCTGGAATCTGAGAGAATAACTGCTTGCTGAAAATGTGAAATTCTGTACGAAAGATTTTGTAGGGCCATTCGAATTGCTTCAATTTCTCCATCAAAGTTAGTAGTTCCATAACTTAAAGATTTGTAATAGGAAAAGAGGTGACATGTGACTCCAGCACCTGCTCCATCTTGGTTTGATTATCAGTGATCCATCAGTGTATAAATATGGAGCCATTCATGTTCTGGAAATCTAGTATGGATTGTCTCTAATGCCAATAATTTTAGAACACTAGTTGGAGTATCACTTTTTTTAACTTCTTCTGACAGGTGTAAATAATATGTGATGTCTAATTTATGTGTTGGATTGACTTTAGATATGAAGTTTTCCTTTGAGTTAGGAAGGTGTAGTAGTTAAGAGTTGGGTATTTAGAAAGCATCATTGATCTGGTTTGTGCAATGTGCATTTATTCATGAACAGACCAGGATTTTTGGGTATAGTCGTTCAAAAATCTGTGGATCAGGGTGTAGATACTGGATAGCATTCCATCTATTAAGTAATATAACAACACACTCTACCAATGCATTAAGCATGTTGAGGCATTCAGCTATACTGTAAGTCATAGTTGGTTTGTCTTCAAGTACTATACTGTCAGAGACTAATGTTAAAGTACATATTTGTTTTTCTAATTGCAAACAATGTAAATACATGAGAGGTAGAACTGGAACTTAAATACATGATTGAAAGGAAGAATCAGAGCTGAAATACTCAATACCACAGCTGTGGTTTACCAGGAGAAATACAAATCATTTGAAGAATTCAATGTCACTCTGGCAGGTTGTCACAGTAACTTAATAGTAGCATGGTAAGCGGAAAGTCTGTGATTCAAATCTCAGCTGTGAGAGCTGTGTCAGTACTGATTCTATCTCTCAAACATTGCCCACACATGGCCTGTGTGTTTAAAAACACCAACAGTAAGTTTGTTGACATAAATAAGTAATAATGTAAACATATGTTTACACATGTTTCAAAGCATACTGCATGATTTATCCATTATACACAAAGCTTGGATTAATGAAAGGCTAATTTGGAAGCATGGAATTTTTAATAAAGGTAAGTGGGAGTTAAGAAGTAGTGGCCCCAGCTTGCAAAGGCCACATAACTTACTGGGAGGGCTCAGGGCAGTGACCACGTCCCACCCTCCAGTACTGCATCCCACCAATGATGCCTGTAGTGGGCAGAGGTGGGGGGACGCAGTGGCTAGACCGCAAGCCTTGGCCCTTCATGGGCTGTTTTAAGGTAGGGGTAAAAAAAGTCGGAGTTATAGTCTAAATTTAAATCAATGCATACAGAGATGTTTATCTTTTTGGAAATAATACTTGTCCTGTTAGACTTTTGTAAAAAATTGCAAAATTGAGTATTGGTTCCTTTCCTATTGATGCATAGTCACTATTATACTCCAGAATTTGAAGATGGAATTTCATGTAATTATTACAATTCCTGATAAAACAAAAAGGATTATTTTTATCATACAAAAAAGGCCTTTTGATACTAAATCAATAACAGTTACAGATGATAAATGGACAGAATGGGGGCCCTGTATCTTATGAGATACACAAAAAGCAGGCATTAACTATTTCTGTCATAAGCATGGCTGTCATTTCAATCCTTCTTAAAGAATTCCATGATCCTTAAACAATAACCAACACACTTTTTATAAATTTACAAATTGATTGTTGGCAAACACAGTAAATATTTTGCTTGCAATGTGTAGTATATTTGTATATTTATTTTAAGTGAATTATCAATACTATATTCTGGTTTATCATGCAAGGGCAAAAATATGAATGCTAATCATAAGATGCTACAAGATCTGTTGCTTATATCGTTTGGTTGAACAAGGAATTCTATCATCACCATCGCCATCACCACTGCCACTGCCACCGTCACCGCCATGATGATTATTATTAGTTATTGTTATTATTGTTATTGTTCTTGCTGTTGTTGTTGTTCTCATCATCACCATCACTGTCACCGTCACTGTTACCATCACCATCACCATCATCATCATAAGGAAGTGGCATTTGATTTTCTATGACAGAGCTACTAATGATGTAGCACACAGATTTAAAAACTAATTGTATACTTAAGCTTTAATGTAATTCTTTTATACAGAAAGAGGAAGAAAGACATAGTATCGAGAATGCCAACTTAAATGCCAAAATGTCAGAGCTAATTGAACAACACGGGCTGGACTTGATTAAAGTGGAATCTAACTTCAATACCAAGCTTATTGTGGAATATGCTAAATATGAGGCATTGGAGTCTTCATGCAATCAAATGTGTCAGGATTATAAGCAGTAAGTCGTGACTTCTAAACACATTTTTATGTTGACCTGCTAATCATCTGTAAATTTTAACCATTTAGGAAAGATAATACAATGTTTAAATGAAAGATACTAGTTTGTTGGCTTTAGGTATAAACTAGGATTTGAAATAAAAGAAGAAAATTCAGTCTAGTATGTGATGCCAAAAATATTGGTATCTACAGTTGGTCGCTATGGGCCTACATTTATTTAAACATTCTAGTTTTCAAACGGATACACCTATCCAACTGCCTGACTAGGACATATAATATTATACCTTACTTGACTGTTTGGTGGAGTGACAACTTATTTGTTTATTTCCTCAGCTCCAAGAATGACTAATCGGCAGTTATGTGTCACAGAGGTCAATGAAACTCTGCACGCCTACTCTTATTACTTACATATACCTGACATGTGTTCTTTTCCTTGTTAGTTGTACAATATTGCTTTTTGATTGCTAGTATTATTTTACTACTTCTCACAAACAGGAATAAAAGGCATGATTTACAAAATCCCAAGGATTTGGAAGAAGTGCATCTAACTTGTGATGATGATGCCTTCAATGTGTATGACAACTTGTGTGAATCACATGATTCCAATTCTGAAGATACACTGAAAATGAGATCCGTTGATTCAGAAACTGATCATAAAGAAGAGGATGAAAGGAACCTATGTCATAATAACATGTATTTTTTAGGTAACATCACATGTTTGTCAAAGATATCATTATCATCAATGTCATCATCATTATTATCATCATGATCCATCATCATTATCAGTGGCAGCTACTGTACAAGAGAACAAGAGTATGTTAACACCCAACCTCTTGACACTATGCACACTTTTTAGTTATATTTGTTATAAATGCTATTAAATGTAATTTCTTCTTCTATAATCACGGATTAGGCTACCCCTTGTTCCGGCCTCACATCGTATACTGCATACTGCATTTATCCATAAATCTCCAGTTCTACTCTAAAACTGAAGAGAGGCAACAACAGGGTCGGTAGAACATTCTTACTTATTATTATTTATTTATGCCAACAAACTTACTGTTGGTGTTTTTAAACATACAAGCCGTGTGAGGGCAATGTTTGAGAGGTAGAACTGGAACTTAAAAATTCAATGCTACTGCTGGGATTTGAATCACAGACCCTCCGCTTACTAGGTGAGTGCTCTAACCATTAAGCTACTGTGACAACCTGTCAGAATGACACTGAATTCTAAAACCAGTTTGTATTTTTCCTGGTAAACCACAAAGGCAGTCTCACATCAGAGACAATTACCCCAATGGTGACTTACTATTGCAAGTACTTTATGTACTGGGGTTAAATAACCTTCAGATGGTAATTATTATTTATTTATGCCAACAAACTTATTGTTGGTGTTTTTAAACATACGAGCCGTGTGTGGGCAATGTTTGAGAGGTAGAACTGGAACTTAAAAATTCAATGCCACTGCTGGAATTTGAACCACAGACCCTCCGCTTACTAGGCGGGCGCTCTAACCATTAACATTAACAGGTTGTCACAGTAGGTTAATGGTTAGAACACCCACCTACTGCTGCTGCTGCTGCCGCCGCCGCTGCCGCTACTACTGTTACTGTTACTAGTACTACTACGACGACGACGACTACGACTACGACTACGACTGCGACGACTGCGACGACTGCCGCTGCCGCCGCCGCCCCCGCCCACGCCACCGCCGCCGCCGCCGCCGCCACCACCACCACCACCATCACCACCACCACTACCACTACCACTACCACTACTACTACTACTACTACTACTACTACTACTACTACTACTACTACTACTACTACTACTACTACTACTACTACTACTACTACTACTACTAGTACTACTACTACTACTACTACTACTACTACTACTACTACTACTACTGTTACTGTTACTGTTAGTGTTACTGTTATTATTATTATTATTATTATTATTATTATTATTATTATTATTATTATTATTATTATTATTATTGTTGTTGTTGTTGTTGTTGTTGTTGTTATTGTTGTTGTATTTCAAATTGAAAGTTGTATACCTGAACATCGCAATTTATTATCTTTCCTTGTAGTGTAGTACAAATCATAATGTATGGTTTATTCATATTATGTTTTATTTATCTTTGATCAATCTAGTAAAATAATGCTAATAAAAGTCATGTATTATTTAAGTTAAATGAAGCTAAACATAAGAATGTAGCAAAAATACAATTAGAAAAGATAAATACAAGCATATAAGCACAAAAATATAGTAAGAGTCTATTAGGCCTCACATGATTAATGGTGTTTTACCTGGGCAAGCACCTAATGGAGGTTTAAGAACAATTTCCTAGGTCCTGGCTGAGCAAGTTTCTTGGCTCAAAAGAAATAGTGTTTGACTAAGTAACAATGAGGGTGATTCATAAATTTTATGTTAACAAATAAAAATTGCAGAATTACCAAACCAGGGGAGTCCAGTATAATCTAATTTGTTTCACCTTTTTCTTTCAGCTGGTTCTTTCATACCTGCATTTAATGTTTCTAATGACATAAGACATTTACCTAGATCTCCCACATGTTCTGTCCCTTGAAAAAAGGTGGCTAGTTTACAGTAACTGATAAATAGGTGCAACATATTGTTGCTGTCTGCACATCAGATGCACCTGTGCATATATTACTAAAAAAAAATCTGTTGCTACCAGGCAGTCCCATCAAATACAAAATTTAAATTCTATCTTCACATGTTTGATCGTATTACATGATATGGGTTCATTGTTTAAATACCTTAAAACAGGATTTTCTAGTACATGATGTACAGTATAGATTATTTACTTCTTTCTCCTTTTACTACTTACCCTCCCCTTATGTAGAACTTAAACCCCTGGGACTTACCAGCCAGTGCATAGGGTCAGACACCTGTTGGGGAGCAGAGGAACCTATGGACCAGACAGAGTGAAGACCTGGAAATGTGTGGCCAGCCCTGCACCAGGTATGAGAGTGAGGAAGAGAATGATATGAAATGCAGGCAAAATGGATGAATAGGAAGGTTATGATGGAACAATTAATAGAATGAGTGTAATGGGAAACTGGAGAAACCGGAGAAACCCCACCTAGATGCTGCTTTGTGCACCACAAATACCACATGCAGGTCCCTGAGATCAAGCCCAGGTTGCCTAGATGGTAGGCAAACAGTCTAATCACTTGGCCACGGTGCTGCCATAGGTTGTTTGCAATGATCTATAATATGTCCACTTATAAATAAAAATTAAGTTGTAGTAAAAAGGCTTTGTCTTCTCCATTCACCCATACACTCACTCACTCACTCACTCACTCACTCACTCACTCACTCACTCACTCACTCACTCACTCACTCACTCACTCACTCACTCACTCACTCACTCACTCACTCACTCACTCACTCACTCACTCACTCACTCACTCACTCACTCACTCACTCACTCACTCACTCACTCACTCACTCACTCACTCACTCACTCACTCACTCACTCACTCACTCACTCACTCACTCACTCACTCACTCACTCACTCACTCACTCACTCACTCACTCACTCACTCACTCACTCACTCACTCACTCACTCACTCACTCACTCACTCACTCACTCACTCACTCACTCACTCACTCACTCACTCACTCACTCACTCACTCACTCACTCACTCACTCACTCACTCACTCACTCACTCACTCACTCACCCGCCCGCCCACCCACCCACTCAGATGTGCCACCTCAACATAGTTTATTAAAGAGGGTGTTATATATAATTGTAGGTTTGTTTAAAAGGAGCTATGAATATCTATATTAAAACTATTTTAGGTAGTTTTCATGCAGAAACTGTTGTAACATCACCTATTTTTCCCCCTAGGGTAAGTATGGGATTAACATTCCTGGGTAATCAAGCCTCTCTCTCAATTGGGTTCCTCTAAGAGATGAGAGAGCTTATGCCAAACTTTGATTCATAAGCATGTTTGACCAGCTACCAGGTACATGCATAATTCCCAGCCTCTGAGTATCATTTAGGACTGTGTTCATATCTGATGATAAAGCTTAATCCCAGGGAGGAACCATTGCACAAGCTGTTGCACCAAGGTAATTGGGTCCCTCTGTGTATGTGCTGGAAGGTGAGACCCTAAGGTGAACAAAGTCCAGACCAGGACTCTCACCTAAGTCAGGATAGCACCCAAGATATGAACATGCCTTCAGTAACATTTATAGTGATGGATTTAATCGCCATGGCACAAAACAAAAAATCAAATAAATCATATGAGTTCAGTGTAAAAGAAGAGTCTTATTTAGTGGTTCTCATACTTAGTATTTAGATTGTTTCTTTAGTTTTGGCAACTATTTATTTTCTGGACACATAGCTTACCTTAAGTTTTACGGCCCTTCAATTGTAGTCACCAGCATTACGTACAATGTGTTCCCAGCAATGTGGTAGCCATTGAATGGCATCAGCACTGCCTAATCTCTAAATGGTACTTGAGACCAATCAACTGCATTCAGAATGTTGTTCACTGTTCTGAATTTCTTCCTACGCAGTGCTTCCTTCAGCTTAGGAATGAGGTCAAAGTCACAGGGACTTATATCTGGAGAGTATGGAGGATGGTAGAATTCCTACCAACCCCAGTGATGGAACAAATCAAATACTACTCCTACTACATGGGCCCTCACATTGTCATGCAGAATGATGGGTGAATTATCCATAAAGTATTGTTGGGTTCTTCTTAATGCTGTTTGCAGATTATTTTACAGAAACAAACAATGGTACTCTGCATCAACAGTCTGCCTTGGGGGAATGACATGCTTTAAGATAACACCATCCCAATCATAGGATAGGACTAGCCTATTGGTAGCAGTCTGGCAAACTGTTGTTTTTTGTGGTGACCCAAGATGATGCCATTTAGACGATTGATGTTTCCACTGTGGTTCATAACATTTCACCCAAATCTCATCAATGATGATGATACAGTGTAAGAAGAGCTCTCCTTCCCTCTTATAGTGCTCCAAATGTGTACGAGCAGCTTCATATTGTAGAAATTTCTGCATCTCTGATAACTCATTGTGAAACAATTTTTCACATCCTAAGGCAGATCGTAAGGATTTGATGCAGAGTCAAAAGTGCCAATCCAGTATCTATGGCTAACTCTCTAATAGCGCAGTACCGATCTGCTTCCACTAATGCGGACACTGTCTGTACATTATTTTCACTAACCAGTGGATGACCAGATCTAGGCATATGTGGCACATTTTTGTGTCCTCCTTTATGGCTTGTACCCACCTTACCGCTGTACAGTATGGCAATGCATCTGCACCACAATCCTCTCACAATCCTAGGTGACACTGTCGTGCATTTCTACCTCTGGCACATTTAATTTTCAACCAGATTCTCTGCTCTTGCTTTGAAAACATTATACTATGTTATACTGTGATGCCTAGATCTAAACTGATGACCTTCAGCTCATTATTCTGTGAGGAAGGGAGGGGCGAAAGGCAAGTCCATATGCTTGGAAGGAGGGGAGGCACTTAAACTACACTGCAATAAACAGAATTACTAACCCCAGTGTTACTTGAATTCCATAATATAGTTGCCAAAACTAAAGAAGTAACCCTTGTAGTTAATAGAACAGAGGAAAGCAAAAAATGTACATTGGTGAGTCCATTCATTAGTTAGAAAGGTCTGGATAAATTTTCTGGTTCAGTGAAGTCATGCCTTAGAACTCACAATGGCATGCCCCTGGTTGAAGCACATTCAGCATCCCAAGCAGCAAGAATACTGTGAGCAGTTATGTTAGCCAGCTGCCTGTAAAAGCTGAGATGCACAGGACCTTGTACTCCTCACATGGTGTGGTAAGCAGTTGTGCATTTGATGGTATGTTCAACAAGGAGATTTGAGAAAATTTTGAAGATCAGTGTGTTACATCAGGTTTAGCAGAAAGAAAGAGGGATTTTGTGCCTACCTATACCTGTCCATACTTTTGATTGGGTAGATCTCCCTCAAAGGAAAGGCAGGGTATGAAGCCATCAAAGTTGGGCCATTCATCCTGAACTTGTTCAGATGTTTTAAGTATCAGCACTTTGAGCCACCAGTGATTGCTGTAAAGGATAGTCTACAATCATTAATTGTAGAGATATCTTGCACTACAGAGTATGTACATCAGCACCAACTTTAGTTTACTGCAGGAGTGAACATCCATCAAGTTTCCAGGAGTGCCCCTGAGTTACAGAGGAAAAAGCAATCTAAGAGATCTAGGTTAGAGATAAGGTGTCTTCAAAAGCCTGGAAACTCCTGCATGTGCATCTACTCTCTGTTCTGAAACCCAGTAGCTATAGCTCAGTTGCAACTAAACTGGTAGCCAGTGGGAAATTGCAAGACCAGCAATATTAATGGAGCCACCAATGCAGAAGAGATTGTTGGAGTTAGATCTCTTCTGAAATGTTCAAGATCAATACCTATGTCTGAATAAATATCTGCCAAGTCTGTTACTGAAAAGAAATTTCAGTAAAGTCACCACCAAACCCCAAACCCGTTGACTTCAGACAGTAAGACTGATAAGCCTGTAACTTATAATGCCTTGCCGATAAAGTTCAGGACCAAATGTGACAGGAGATAATAAGTCTCTTTCAAGAATATCAAAAGGAACACAAATCCCATGAGCATCTGCTCAGAGATTCTCTTTTGAGGGATCTTCTGGGAAGGATTCAGATCAGCAATGTTCATCTTTACTGATTTCCATTTCCAATCAGTTTGGGGTTCCATTGGAAAACAGTACTCTCCATGGAGGAGATGGAGCAGGAGTATTTCGCCCACACTGTCAAAATGACAGTGAAAAAGAGGCAGGATAAACCTGCAGTAAAATATGTTAATGCAACACCAAAGAAAAAGCATAAATTGATTCAACCACTGCTATCCTCAATGTCCTGGGGTCTTATGAGTGAGAATTTATCCCATCATAATTACTATGGTCATTCTACAATGGAACATATGTAGTATCAGAACACATTGACCAGAGCTTGAACTTCTGCTCAGAAATAATGATCCTTTTGTCATGTGATTCCAAGAAACTAAGCTGTCTCTGCAAGAATGCTTGAAAATCAGGTGGTAAACTCCACTAAGGTGTTTTTACACTAGAAGAGGGTACTCCTGCTCACAGAAGCACTATGGTGCTAATCAGAGTTGATATGGTCATGGAATCTATATCCTTGCAATTGACCTCCAGTCAGTTGCTTTGAGTATTAAACTGTCATCCGTCTGATTTACCATATGTAATATTTATCTGCCTCTCTCTGACAACCTCTTACTCACTGATTTAAAAGATCTAGTTTCTCAGCTACCAACACCTTTTTTTACTTTCTCTACTGGTAAGTAGGGGAAGTATTGTATTCCACCCAAAAATTCAATGTCGAGATTTCACCGGAAATATATGTTTTGAGACCCCCTGAATCCAAAAAAAGCATTTTTAGAAAAAGGTCCGTGTGTGTGTGTCTGTGTGTCTGTGTGTCAGTCTGTCAGTCTGTCAGTCCGTGGACAGCATAACTCAAAAACGAAAAGTCAGTTAAAACCAAACTTGGTATTTAAGTTTATTGTCATTCAAGGATGCGACAAGAAGATTTTGAAGAAAATAGCTCTACCCTAAACTACCCTTTACATGGAAAATTTTTCAAAAATTTTGATTTTGTTGAAAATGGCCCTAACGATTTTGATTAAAATGTTTGAGACATTTTGATGAAAAATGAAATGTATATCTTGAATTTTCTGGCTATAGCCCCTGTAGTCGTATTTACTCTGGACGAATTTTACATAACTGGTAAACCGTTAGAGATAGACAAAATCTTGCTGTAGAAAAAATGTTGTTGTTGTTGTTGTTTTCTAGTGCCTTGCATCTGGCAATGAAGCCATTAGCATTCGTGCTTTCCAATACTTTTGAACTGTAGTTTCTTCTGATCTTAGTGCTTCACAGGTCTTCAAGTGGTCTTCATTCATTTCTGTTGGATCGTTACACAGGACACATATCGGTGAGGATGAGATACCTATTCTGTAGAGATGACTTGCTAAGCAGTCGTGATTTGTCAATAGTCGGAAGACTGCAACCGCTGTTTTCCTTGGTCTCTGGGGGATTATATCTGGGTTGGAAAGTAGTGTAATCCATTTTTTATCTTTGGCATTTGTTTCTATTTCTTGTAGGTATGAATGAGACAATTTTTTAATGTGTAGAAAAAATGTAGATCTTGCTAAAATACACAATTTATATCTCAATAAAATTTCTTGTAGGGTGAACCATTTCGGAGATATTCCTTGTTATGTGTGTGAGTTTCAGAAAACTTAGAACCTTAGCGAAATGCAGCAACGTTGTTCATTTTTTTATATGTTAATCATGCAAAGAGAATGGAATCTCAAAGGTAAAAAGATTTGACTGTCGCACAAAGCCTGCTGTATTCTAATATCTCCCTTGCACCTTAAAGGAAATAAGCAATAAGATAATTTGTACGAATGTTTATCTTAACTGGAGATATAGGATTAAGAGTTTGTAAGAATCATGAGTGTCGGCAGACTTTTTTCCAGGGGGGGCCACATGTTGGAAGTTTGCAATCAGTTAATACTAAATCATTATTTTATAGTCAAAATTAATAATATTTGTTGCAAATAACTGTATTAATTTGTGCTAAATAAAAATTGTTTTTTACATCAAAATTAAAATAATAGTTTAATAGTCAGTAATTGGCTGCACATTAAGTCCACCAACTTCCAAGGGGGGCCGCGGCCCCCCCTTGCCCCCGCTTCGTGACGCCCATGGTAAGAATGGTTAGTACAAGAGTAGAGAAAGTCATGTGAGTGCAACACATCAGATTGTTTTAGTAGGAGACATCAATGCCCATCACCCTCTTTGTGGCTCACCCTGGGCTTGTGTGAGAAGCAAACTAATTGCTGATTTCTTGGATAATTATAACCTAGCTATCCTGAACACTGGAGAGCCTGCATTTTTTTCAACTCCTTCACTAGTTTTTCACACATTGATTAAGAAGTTTGTTTACTACAATTGGCAGTTTCCTTACAATGGAATGTTATCTTTGATTTATACTCTAGTAATCACTTTCCATGACTTATTAGTATCTTAACACAATTGTATATTCCACACACTTGCCCACATGACACTTGGATCAAACCAATTGGAATCTTTACCCCAGTTGGCTGTGTTAAATTACAATGAGCATGACTGCAAATTTTTAGCCGAATATCTCACAGAGACAATTCTTTCTGC
The DNA here is from genome assembly GCA_030765045.1 of Tenodera sinensis. Classification (NCBI taxonomy): domain Eukaryota; kingdom Metazoa; phylum Arthropoda; class Insecta; order Mantodea; family Mantidae; genus Tenodera; species Tenodera sinensis. The sequence goes on along the minus strand of CM060964.1, from coordinate 276,926,313 downwards.
TACTGAACAATCTATTCCATGGTCTATGGTTAACATGCTAACCCTCTGGTTCCTTAGGTCATGTTTTAAAACCCAGTGAATGGTGATTAATTTTTTGGGGGCATAAAAATTACACTAGCCTGTGAATTTCAGCTTTGTACCTAAACTAAATGATGTGATTTTATATAATATTGATGTGCTGAATGCAAATTTTTAATTCATTTACTTCTATCATATCAGATTTTTTTGTGAAGTCACTTTATAGGTGTTGCATAATTATGTAAATTCCATAACAAACTTTTTATTGCACTTTTATATTTCAAAGCAAAAAACAGTAGCTAAGAAAACACAGCTTGCTGTAATTATGTGCATGGTAGATCACTCATGTCACTAGCAAGCTTTTACTTTGCTTTGTCTTGTTTACTTCACTAGATGTATAAATCAGCACAATTTATCACACAAAAAATTACATCATTTGTTTTATAGCTAAAAAAGGTTTCCTACCCCTCTTCTTTTATGTTGTCTTTAGGTATTTCATGATTTGTCATCCAGTAATAATCAGCAAGCATATTGATGCTCAAGCATCCCTTATATTGTCTTTCAAACTCCTGCAGATCCTTGTGAAGTCATTCACCTTGCTCTTCTCTTAAAAATCCTGTATTTCAGGGGAAATAATCTATGAAAATGGAAAATGAATCTTCAGACTCATGTTACAACCAAGTTCCTGAAATGCTCCAAGTATGTTTGTCACAGTGTTTTGATAGGAACCTTATATTCACTAAGAAATTTTGAAACAACTTCACAGAATGACATCCATGCTGCTTTCTCCTTTTCATCCTAATTTCTTTTAAATGCTGAATCAGACATTACTTTTCTAATATCAGGATCTTTAAATATGCATCCTTTAATTTTGCTTCAGGTAACAGTGGAAATTTTTCACATATGTACTTGGAGCAGTTTCCTTCCTTACTTACTTAAAGCCTTTATAAAATGTTTGATTAAGCCAAGCTTAATGTGGAGAGATGGTAGCAAACTTTAGAATGACTCACAAGGCTTTAGTACACAATATTCTTGGAAGCAACATCCAAATTTTCTCTAGGTGGCAATCTTTTACAGCCCACTGATCAGCTCGTGTTCTGCTATCCCACAGACAGAGAAAGCATGGACATTTAGCAAAACCAGGTAGTTGACCTAGCACCATAGTTATAACTTTGAAGCACATGGAGCAAAATCCTGGGGTAATGGGTAGGATTTCCCCCACCAATGATTTTCTACCCAGAATTTTCCCCTCCCTCTCACCAATAAAATATCCCAGGGAGCAGCCTATATAACGAGACAAACAGTGAAACATACATTAATAAAATGTCCCCTCCCCCTGCCAACTTTTAACAATTTTGTACCCTGCTTTGAAGTTACCACAAATTTGACAGCTACGTGCACTGTTGTTCAGTCACAATAAGAGCAGTTGCATTTTCATATGATTCTTTGAAGATCACTGAATAGGAAACTGGCACTGAACCAAATATGCTTCTGTTATGAATAACACCCTATAAACTTCACTTGGAAGCACAAATGAACAGTCTCCTTTCACTGGAGTTATAGTTTGGAAGTCCAAATTGTAACTGAAGTTCTTTCACGTTACTGCAATGAACAAGAGGACCATCTTCAGGGAAAAACTATTGAAAACTTATTTAACATTGTCCATATGAATAATATTCTTTTTTAATTCTTTAGGTAGGACAAGATTCTTAAGTCATTTAGTTCACTCTGGTTAAACAACCATGTTCTGCAGCCCCAATTCTGGTAGACAGTCACTGTCACTCATGTCAATTCCCCTAATTTCTGCACCAGACTGATGAAAACTGTTCAAGAGTTTCCGGTCGCACAGGAATTGGTACATCAGGCCCATGTGGCACAGGTAATATGGCTGACATAACAACTGGGTACACAATTTGCTTTTTATTTTTAGAATTGTATCCTTTCATATCACACAAACAGAAGTAGCAGTCATTACCATGGTTTGACTGCTCTTGCCAAACTATAGGTACCCCAAGAGATAGCAATAGTCTTCTGCCATTGTTTAATGACAAACTTCTTCAATGCATACTCCACATACTTTTTGTAGTGCCCAAGGTTTCTTTGGCCTCCAAGTTTGATTCCAAAATAAGCATATGACTTTTTCATAAAATGTGAGATATTATGCCTGTGCTTAGGCAATGTGTATTTACTACATATATAACAAAAGTGGTGTGGATTACTTATACATCCTTGATTCGACATGCATCTTGACTTTTTTAGTCAACTAAAACTCTCAACATTCTACTCCACAACAAAACTTCAAACTGATGTTGTTTCATTTTGAGATGAAACATACACTAATGTGGTCACAGAGAAAGAAGCTACTTGTGATGACTGTATCAAAATGAGGGGTTAAGTGTTTACAACGATAAGTTAAGATGACACAAGCAGTGATTGACATTCCTAACCCCCATAAATATAGTTGCAAGACCACCTTATTTTGTGTAGGCTTTGGTGACCATTGTCCATGGTATCTGAGTCTTCCGGGTAAGACCACATCTTGATTATGACATATGTCATTGTTTCACCCCCCTCCCCCCATGTTGGGCTTCTTCAGGCTATACTCTGTAACAGTGCCTACAAGATAGCCTGAAGAAGCCCAACATAGGGGGGCAAAATGTCAACATTCATCATAACCAAAATGCGGCCTTCCCCGGAAGACTAAGATACCACCACCTTATTTTGCTGTAACTTCCTTATGAACTTGCACTCCATATCTACTAAGAAACATCCTGTCTCCTCAGTTTTCACTATAAAATCTTTAAAAATGTTGAATACAGTTGCTTTTTATATTCTAACACACTAAAACTACATATTTTAAATTATTGCAATTTAAATAAATGTGCTGGTAATCTCATATAAGGAAATTAAAATAAGAGAAAGCGGTACGTGATAGGAAGTTTCTGACTTTGAATTTGATTTTAGCATGCTAAAAATACTTTAAAAACAATCAAACATCAGAGGCAGGAATTTCATTGCAGATTAGTGTTATTGCATGGCTTCCTTTGGTGGTCCCAAATGATAGATTTATGACTTGCAAAAGAACTCCAAACCTCATAAAGATGCTTCTGAGCAAAATTAAGTGGTCTTCATGTTCAATATAAAATGGCACACTAAGAACTATAACAGTTAAAGAACATCCATAAATAAAAAAGTAAAAAAGACTTAAAAAGTAGATTTCTGGCCCCTTGGTGGACAGATGAATGCTGGAATGCCATTCATGATCCCAGGTGAACTTTCAGGATTTTCTAGCATCATCCTGTAATGGTTAATCTGATCCAATACAAGAAAATGCTTACCAAGTGTAGACAAGTCATTAGGAAAAGCAAAAATACATTGTGGAATAAGTGTGTGGCTTCATTTACTCGACATACATCTTCCTCAGTCATATGGGATAAATTAAGGTGTGTGGCTGGCAAACTGACCCATATGCTAATTGCAGATGTTAATATTCATTGACATCTTCATATGAAAGAATGAACAAAATTCTGAAGTTCCACAGCAGTGATGGCCTCGATTTCCTCTTGTATGTAGCATTTCACATCATCAGTAGAATGAGGATTGTTCCTGTACACCCTACCTTTTAGTGTTACTGGATTGTATGTACATATAATTGAACATGTATTGTTTTCTATAAATGTAATAATAACTTAGAAACTATAAGCTTCACTTATGTTAGTAACTGCTGCGAGTTCTTGAAATGAATTTCAATAAGTTATTATTACATTTTCAGATTTATGTTGCTTCATTGCACTAGTGTGGTGGTAGTGCTGCTGTGAACCAAGTGGGAGACCCATGTTCAATCCCTGACACCAGCATGGGAATTTTCTCCTGTTGGAAACCTGGTCTGGGATGCACTCAGCATTGTTAGGTCCCTGAGGGTCCAATTGAGCTACTTGTTTGAGAAGTAGCAGCCCCTGGTTGCAAAGGCCACGTAATTGGCCAGAAGGGACTGGGATGCTGACCACATCCCACCTCCAGTACTGCACCCCACTCACAACACCTGTGGTGAGCAGAGGTGGAGGACACAGTGGCCAGGCAATAGACCATGGCCCAGAAAGGGCTGCTGTACTGTGGGGTTAGTTGGTTTTAATGCGAGCTGACCATGGACTGCAGGCTATTGGCCACCTGCATGCTGCTGTCTCTCAGAAGCCACATACCTAACAACCTTGTACAGTAACCAATATCTTTATCACAAAAGATCAGCGGTGGCTCGTAGCTTAAACGGATAGCATGCTGCATACTCATACAGTGGTAATGTAAATGTACTCACCTGTTTCTGATTATAGTAGTAAATCAGCCCAACAATTTTTCATGTCAACAAGCATGTTGATGACCTTGGTGCTAAAGTCTTTGATGGTTGAAACTAGATTCTTTTCTACAGAGAGCATGGCGAGTGCCGAGAGTCAGTTCTGCTTCATTGTGTTCCTTAAGAAGCACTTGATCCACCTTGGTGAAGAGAAGCAATGCTCTGGTTCTGTCATAGTCATGAGGATCGTGATGATAATTCTCAGGAGATTTGCTATTTCATCAAAAGCTTTTACTGGTTTGTTTGAATACGGCATCTTACATAAAGGTAATGAACTACTCCCATGGTGAAATTCTGGCCTTTCATAAATGAGTGAAAGCTGTGATCTCAGTTTGTTCGTGTTTAGCATGGGATATGTCATTACAGCCAAGTCTAGCTATGCTCTGGAAAATTTATTGAATATTCTTTGAAATTTTCTGTGTCTAAGAGCTTGTAAACATCAATATGAGATATTGACTCAAACTGGCTTTTCATCTCTATTGTGATGTAAACAAACACCTATTTAGCCCCAGTGATTTTGTTGTAATCCCTTTGCTTCCACTTTGAACCCATGTTGATCATTGGTAGAGGCAGTATCCAAGTTCTTGCATAGTCCATTGATCATCTGCATGAAGTTTTTCACAGAATGGCTAACTTTAATGCAATCACTTTTCCTCATCTGCAGTTGGTTGTAAGGATATTAACATGAGGCATTAAACAGTGAAAGAAATCTAACCAGAACAGAAATTTGCTGTCTTGCAAGTTGTGTCTTGGCCTTCTTGCTTTTCTTCCTGTGTCTTTTGAAAATGAAACCTCAAGTTCAATAAAACATTCAATAAGTACTTCTATATTTTCAAAAATACAACTCACTGTCCAGGACTTAAAATTCCATCTGGTGGCAGAAATAGCAGCAATAGGACATTCACATATTTTTTCAAGAACTGACATGGGGCAAGTATGAGAAGAAAGAAGGAAATCCTGACAGGATGGAGAAAAACACTCTTGCTGACTTGTTATGCGAAGGAGCTTTCTCCATTAAGAAACTTAACTGATGGGCATAACAGTGTACATAATGTGCCAGAGGATAATTTTCTCATATTTTAGATTGTGCACCATTTGTTATTCCCCTCATGACAGCAGCGCCATCAAATGTTTGTGCAATGATTTTATTTGGTGTTGACTTGAAATGACTATTTAACTCTGTAAGCAGACACATAATTCTATGGCAGTCTGTCCATTAGGCTCAAAAGACCCAAAATCTTTCTTAGTTATCTGTTAATCTTGTATTGGTATACAAGAAACAATTGCTGATGTTCTGAGAAATCTGTAGTCTCATCTGCCATTAACTTTACAAATTTTGTCTCCTTCAGTTCTTTTATTTAGTTGCAGCAGACGTCCAGCATACATTGTAACAGTTCATTTTGTGTTATTTTTGACATACATTTAGCAACAATACTTATCTCCAAGTGATTTTTTAAGCACTGTCAGCACTAGCTAGTAAGTTAATAAGTCCTAAAGATATTCCAGAATTTTCATATTCTTTTGTCTTGTCGTGTCCCATTAATGCCAATTCAAATGCACTACACAGCTGAATAGAGTCTATTATTTTTGATAAAATATACTTATTTCTTTCTATTTCCTCCATTTTTTAGTTTAAGAGGCTCACTATATTCAGATCTTAGCTGTACACCAGGGGAAGACAGGTATTGCTGCTGTGACGTCAGCTCACTGAGATAACATGCTCCCATCGAAGGCCAGTTGAACGTGTGACATCACAGCGGGGAAGAGGAAATTACATACGGGACATCATAATTTTAATGCTGACTGTTTCAATTACGGAATAGTCACAGATTATAAATAATTACATTTTGGCTCTATGCCAAATATATAAATTCTAGTTTATGTGAACAGTCATATAACGCAAATAGAACAGATATTATAACTATTTTGCCTGAGCTAGAGGAGAGCCATACAGAACAATTAGGTGGAAATTTTCTGACATTTGCTGTTTCGCTTTTCTTTAACTAGTTTGTCAATGTTAGTGCGTAATGTACAACACATTTGTAACCGAAGACTGCATGTTACATCGTGATCTGACAATATGCTTTGGGATTTTGACTTAGAAAGGTTCATAACAGAAAAAAATTGTTCAGACACATTCATAGAACCAAACATAAATAATATCCATGCAGCAAGGACATACAACCTCAGAAATCTGGTTTGAGGAACATTCTTATAAAAATCAGTCAAGTATTCCTTGTGTTTATATTTGTCCTTCAGCAAATCATCACACTGTAAATTCATCAATTTAATTTGCTACCTGCTAGAAACATTGTTAACATCCAATGAATACGGGGTCGCAAAGATCTGAAACGTAGTTGACAATCTTCCTTTCATAGAAGTTTGAAAACAGTGTTGTTATAATTAATTTAATTAGTTGACAATGTTTCTACATCTTGAAGTCTGGTCTCAAACTGGTGTGAAACACGGGGAACTGAACACAAACAAAAAACCAAAAAACGACAAATAAAAAACCTCAGACTAGGCTGATGAGGGTTCTCCCTAAACAGCCCGAGCATGTTGTAAACATGCCCAAATAACATTTTTCATATTCATTCAGTTTCGTGCAAGTAGTGCTGCTGATCTAGGCAGCATAGCAATGCACCGCTCTCGCCTGACGTCACATGAACATACAAGCTGGCTCTTCGTTTAAATACGTCACACAGCCTGAAGTTGTCTTCTCCTGCTGTACACCAATGTTTACTGCACCAAGAGTAGTGAGATCCAGAATGTTACTCAAGTGTTTCCTACTTGATATATGCTTATTTGCATATTCATTTAAATGGTGTAGGTCCTTTATGCCACTTTTTGATCAGGAATTATCATATCTGGACAGGCAAGGAAAGCAGAAAAGGGCATTTCAAATTTCACAATCACATATCCATGAATATTTCACAAAAATGTCACTATGAAATCATCTCGTGTAAGTACCAGTAGCTTTTATTCCCTTAGCTGTCTGAATAATACTAATATCAGGAGTAGGTCCTCCAAGTGTCTTAATGTTTATTTTTCTTCAAAGGATCGAGAAGAGAGTGACTTCTTTAACAGAGTGTCCACTGAATTAATTTCTATGAGTCTTATTTAATACGGGTGATTGAGAGGAGAATAACACACTGCAAATGTGCAAGCAAGCTGACTAGCGGAATGTGCATCACTGACTGCAGCACGCTACAGTACTGTGAAGGCAGAGTAGGTGGGGAAAGGGAGAGGAAGGGTGAACTTGTGACATTGCTATTTTACAATGCTCTTTCGTACTGTTGTGGATGATGCATGCTGCATCTGTCCAGCACACTATAACTCATATTATATTTTATCAAAGCTCGTTTATAACTTAAGTGTTGTAAAATATTTAAAGTTGGTTATTTCTGAAATTGTTTAGCATGCTGCAGCACATTAGCATGTATAGAGGAACCGCCATTGCAGAAGATGCTTAAAATTATATCCTTATGCCACCACACGTCTCTCATACATTTTAAGAAAATATGTGTCAACATTAATTCTTCATGGTCATGTAAATAAAACCAGGCTTCAACCATAAAAAACAAAATGCATATCAGTAGTGATCATTAACATTATCCATTCTTAATTACCATGGATTGCACGATATTGGCCACCTGCATGCTGCCATTTCTCAGAAACCACACATCTAGCAACCCTGTACAATAGCCAATGCGTTTATTGCAGAAGATGCTGAAAATTGTATCCTTATGCCACCACATATCTCTGACACATTACATGAAAATATGTATCAACATTAATTCTTCATGGTCATGTAAATAAAACCAGGCTTCATCCATAAAAAAAAAAATAAAATACATATCAGTAGTGATCACTAACATATCCATTTTCAATTACAGCAATTAATGCTACTCATATTATTACATGGTTGCAATTCATGAACTACAATCAAGTTATAGGGTTTTCTTTTTAAAGGTTTTGTGACATTCCAAGCCAAAGTTGGCAGAATTCCTCATTTCTGGGCAAGCTTTCTCAGAGGTTTCTTTAGACTTTGTTCAATCTTTCTCCAATGTCATCAAGTTCTTCCTCTGTGAGAATATAGTAGTTCATTTTCAGTTTCTTATCAAGAATGTATCCTGTTTATCTAAATCTATTCATAAGATTATGCATCATTTTTCTGTGAGACACATTAACACCAGGGAATCTATCTATAAGTTACTGTCTCACTTTTCTATAAGAGTTTGTTGTCACAAAGGAACCATAATGAAGATTCTGTATGTTAAGACCTACAGATTTTTTTGCATTATAATAGCACTAACACACAACACTGAAACATGTGGTCTTACAACATATCAACCTCTGTACAAAGATTTTGCATCAACTAATTAGCTGGTACTCAAAGAGGAGTGAAAATAGAGGAGAAATAGAACCAGTTATAAATAATGGAGCACAAGGCAAGCAACTTCTCATGATACAGCCACAAATTTAAACAGAAGCTTTGTAGAAACAAGTATGCCCTATGCAGCACTTCAGTTTTATAAATATTTAAAATAGACTGAAGGTGTCAGTTGTAATTATTGCAATCTAAAATAGCATAGTGTCAATTAATAAGCACTTTTATAATATAAATAAATTCACAAAAGATGTATGTTCACATCTCATAGATGTACCACAAGGTGTCCCATGTGTTTTATTAACACATAACTCTAGGAGAATATTGCTTTTTTGAGGTAAGCTATGACATATGTACTGCTTCTGGATTTCATATTTTACATTAATAAGAACAAACGTTTGCGCAATGAGTAATCTTACAAGTGCTGCTTGTAATTCTTGGTATATAAAGACAGTACATGTTGCAAAATGAAGTTAAGTTACACACAAGGAGAGGATTCGCTGCTATAAAAATGTGTACCAAGATATTAGTCATGTGAACTCAACGGAAAACAAATAGAATATGCTGAAGAAATTAAATATCTGGAAATTGCACTAGATAGAAAATCAAAACTAAAATATCATGTACAAAATGTCGCACAAAAGGCTAAAAAATGAAGTAACATATTGAAGAAACTAGCCAGATCTAAATGGAGCAGTTCAATAGAAGTTTTAAATAAAACATATAACAGCTACATAAAACCAGTATTAAAACATGAATGTGAACTATTATTAATTGTAACTGAAGACAAAATTAATAAAACTGAGAAATGAAAAAATCAGTGTTTAAGATTGATAACAGGAGCTGTGAAAACACCAGTTAGTGCATTTCTTCTGGGACAAATAATAACCCAATGAAAGCCAACATTGAAACACAAGCCACACAACTATATATAAAATTGAAAACAAATCGAAGTAAACATCAATGATTTCAACAACTACCTAGAGAATATAAGCTAAAAACACAGATAACAGACAAATTTTTTTAGAGAAGAACTATAATTACCTAAATTTACCAGAAAAATCCACTACTCATCCTCCTAGAACTAATCCTATGGGTTTTATTAAGATAGTAACAAATAAAGAGTTGACAGGACAACTAAATAAACTAGAAGACTCACCAGAACTATGCAGAATTGCTATACATGAACATCTACATAATCAATTCCATAGAAATGATATAAAAGAAAATAAAGTAGTTGTTCTCACAGACTCAATTTCTGCCATTCAAGCAATCAAATGATACAATAATCCATATGAATCTTATAATATTAAGGATGTGAGTTATTATTACAAATTACTCCAAACAAAATTTCAACAGATAATATTACAGTGGATACCAGCACATGTGGGAGTGATTGATAACAAGACTGCAGACTTTCTGGTCAAAAAGGGTGCAGTGTTACCTCAAAACCTATAAAGTCTTCTGGGTTAGATGTGGAACTAAAAAATGTAAAAATTAGTAGAGAACAAAAATACCAACATAATATTCAAAAGGAAATTTCTAATAAAAATTGTTCTGACATAAAGGAAATAGTACAAAAAATAAAAAATGTCTCAAGGAAAGAAGTAGTTGCTCACTTCAGATTAGCCATGGACATGTCTGTTTAGCAGAACATCTGCGTAGGCTTGGTTTTATGAGTGACAGTACATGTAAGATCTACAATTCTGACAAGATTTTAAATGGAGAACACCTATTGGACTGCCCAGAATTGAGGAAAGCTGTACCAGATGGGAAGATACATAATTTATATTGGCTGGCTAGGGAAAAATTGACGGATCAAAATCCTGTACATTAGATCAACAAAAACATATTGGTCTCATTTCAATAACCACAGGGCAGGTGATAAATTGGATTTTGTGATGCATAATGTGCATTTAGCCATTTTTAATGAGAAACAAGAGCTAATCCACATGAAGTTACTCTTCCTTTCATGCTTTAAGTGACTTACACCCCTCTAACATCTACTTGACAATTATAAGAAACCTGGAATTACTGCAAACCAAAGCAAAATAATTTGATCATTATTAAAACAATTGCTATATAAACAGTAGGTTTTTAAGTACTTCAAGAAATGTTAAACAGTTTTTTGCAAAAGAAAACAGTGGCTTGACTTGGTTTATGGCAAAACCTCAGCAGCAGCTTAGCGATCTAGATCAGCATGGAGTTTCAGGAAAGCTACTTTTATTTATATGAAATCAAGCAACTGCTTAGAATTTGCATGTTTTGAGCCATAGCTTTCCTTCGTTAACACTACTCACTGTTAAAATTTAAAATTACTGTTCCATCACTGAACTAGACAGGTAAGGTAGCTAAGTATGTCATTGGTGGAAAGTAAAATGGACTGAAATGCATTAAAATGGGTGCTTAAGTCTACAGGCAAGTTCCCTTCTATTAAAGCATCCTAGTTCCTGGCATTTCTTTTTACCATAATATAAATAAAACTGTGTTCAGTGATTTAGAAGAACCAAATTAAGTTTAGAGGTTGCCTTCAACTAATTAATATGATAAGAGTAACTGAAAATAATTAAATAGTTCTGAAGCTAATTTGTCCACTGCAACCTTAAAAACAATTAAAAATGTTGTGATAACGTAAGAAAGTGATGAATGTTATAGCAAAATAGTATAGTCTTATAGAAAGTTTTAGTGTTTGTATTATAGAAGCATTCTATTAGATCAGATTGTCATCCTTCCATCCGTCCATCCCTCCCTCCCACCCACCCAATACTGAGCTACCGTAAAGTTTACAAATAGATTACTGAACAACATATCAACTTATTTCTACACTATTCCCTGGAACCACCCCTGTTTTTATACAAACTACTAAATTAAATATGACTTTATAATTAAAATTCTGACTTAGATTTGTGATAGTTGCTAAAAGAACCCTACTTATCTGTCAGTAAAGTATAACATGCAGCGGTACGATTGCATACTTTAGAACAGTCATTTAATGGCCTGGCCTAGATTGCATTGATACCGAAATTTAGATTTCCAATCGAATGGGCTTGATAAAGACACGTTTTAATTTAATTGCCGGATATGAGATTTGCGATAAGTATTGAGTAATAACATAAATAGATAATAGAGCAGGAAGTGTTGTAAGGTGAGCAAGATATGAGTAAATAATAGTCGTTAAATTTGTAGTATAAACGCATTATTGGTTTGAAATTAACGAGTCATGACGTCATACTACATAGTTTGAAGTCAGTCAAAATTCAAGTCTACCAACCTTAAAAGTCGCGCGATATATTTAATAAAATATAAAGTAAACATTGTTTAATCCTAAAAAGGTAATTATATATTCAAAATTCATAAAAGAACATGTAATAATAGAAAGGGACATTTCTAAATTGCGGGAAAAGGAAATAGCATTTTGGATACGAGGCTTTCTTGGATGACGTCATGACATTCAAAATTCGAGAGAACGGTTTGCCTCGCGTTGGTACGCGAGAAAGCATCACTACTCACCCCAGACCAGTACTGCAGGTTGTGCTGTGCGGACGTGAGTGCGATTCCTCTACATATACAATCGGCATAGCTCCGAAAATATCTAAGATGCAATAAACAATATATAAAGGTTTTCTTGGGTAGTCTATTTGATAACACCTGCGCGTACCCGAGAGAAATTAAGAGATCTCAATCTGAGCTAGCGGGAAAGAACCAAATCAACGGGCGACCACGAGACCAACGACATTTAAGCATCAATGGCGACATAAAGAGAAGCAAACAACGACTTCCAGCTTCAAATGGCGACCCAACGTGTGGCGTCGAGTGAATAGACCAACCCCAAGACGACCAAGCCAGCATAGAACCAGCAAACAAGAAGGTGACCCAACGTGTGGCGTCGAGACAATAGACCAACCCCAAGACGACCAAGCCAGCATCGAGCCAGCAGACAAGAAGGTGCCCAGCATGTCAACATCTGTGAAACGTGTAGTGAACAAGTTTAAGTGCAGTTAAAAAAAAAAAAAAAAAAGTGAAATATTGGTGAGTAGAAAAACACATGTAAATAGTTTAGAAATGGAAGACAGTGATAGCGATTTTCTAGGTTTTGAGAGTCCGGAAATTGAGAAAAGTGTAGTTAGAATGGAAGAATATAGTCAAAATATAATCGGTAGCAGAATATGCCAAGAAGTAGAAGATCAGAACGTTAGAGAAACACCTAGAGGTAGCTCAGAAATGCTTGGTAGCAATTCAGAAAGGCCAGCGATTATGTCAGAAATAGAGAATATGTTTCAAAAGATAATGGAAAAGATGAGTAAGATAGATGAAACTAGTAAAGAATTAAGAATAGAGTTAGGACAGAAATTAGAAAAGGGACAACATCAATTGGGAATGCAATTGGAAAATCAGAAGAGAGCTTTCAAAACCTTTAGGGAAGAAGTTAGGGAGGAAATTAATAAAGTTAGTAGTGAAGTGAAAGAAAATAGAGAACAGGTTAAGGGAGAATTAGAGACAATAAGGCAAGAAGTAAAGAATTCTGAAAAGAAATTAGGTCAACAAGTGAGTGAAAAATTAGATAAAGAAAGGGAAAAAGTAACATATAGATTAGACAAACAAAGGGAAGAAATTAGAGAAGAGTTACAGGGGTGTAAAGTTAGAATGGAAAGATCTGATGTAGAAAGTGAAAGGCAGGCTAGAAATTTGGAGGATGTTACAGACCAAATAAAAGGGGTAGTAACAGAAATTACCCAGGTAAAAGAGGCCTTAGAAAATTTGAAATTAAATGAAAATGCATGTAATCACAACAATCTTAGTAATGAAGTTGCAAGAAACGAGGCAATACCAGGTGTATCAGCTGACATTTCGATGCAAAATAGAGGTAACAGTAATTCCCATTCTGATCTCAGAAATAGTTCAGGGACAGGTGACAATTCAAATTTACATTGGCCTAACCATGTCTTAAATGAAATGACACCTCCAGTTTTTGAAAATGAAGACTCAGATGATCCTAAAGCCTTTTTAGAAGGGTTATAAGAGTACTTCACGGTGAAACGTATACCAGAGGAGTACAAGATGGTGATAGTAAGAAAATGCCTAAAGGGTAATGCTGCTAATTGGCTAGGCCTTTCTATGGGTAACAATAATGATTATGGGACCTTTAGGAACATCTTTTTAACCAGATATTGGGGAGCTAGTAGGCAGGCTAATATTAGAGTTGAATTAAGCAATGGAAAGTTTAATCCTAGATCGGAGGAATCGATGGTCAACTATTTTATGAGAATAGCGAGAAAATCGAAGATGTTGGATCCTCCCTTAGATGAAAAAGATCTAATAAATATAGTTACTCCACATTTTCCGGAAACGCTTCAACACTACCTAATCATAGCCCGACCCGATAGCATTGCAGCTATGATCGAATTATTATCAGCCTTAGAAGTCAATAAGCCAAAACACGCATTTGGAAATAAATATGAAGAAAAAGAAACTGTAAATTCTTTCGGGCAAGGGGCACAGTATTATCAGAATAGAAGTGAGATTAGGGAAAGATATAAAGGACCAGTACCAAGGATGGAATCATTCCGGTGGGAAAATCAAGGTAGATATAACCAGGAAGGGCATCACCAAAATAGAAATGGTAATCTAAGGGGAAGAAATATAAGGGTGAATTATATGAATACAAATAGATTTGATCGAGGTAGACGGGGACGTTATTTTGGACATAGTAGAAATTCAAATGATGGGTATTGGACAAACGGAGATAATGAGTTTAGACCGAGGTCACCAAGACAGGGAGAAAGGTATTCTAATGGACGAAATTCCCCCGAAAATGCGGAAATGGTTGAGGCCATTAACACGGTCAAAAACATGGTAGGAAGTAACCCCGATTTAATGCAGGAAAACAGAAGTAACAATTCGGGAAATAGTACAGGAGCAATACCTAAAAATCAGGGAAACGCCAGACCCGGTCAAACGCGCCTTCAGTGAGAACTGGGTATCCTAGTAATGATTGTGATAAGTACTCGGAAATAAATAGTCCTGGAAGGCAAATGATGATACAAAAGAAAAGAAAATGGAAAAATAGAATCGACGAAAACGAAAAAGTAGGAGATCCACCTAAAATCAAAATTGGAGTAAATGGAAAACAATACAAAACAATTATAGATACGGGATCAAATAGCACAGTATGCTCACAAAATTTTTGTGATAATTTACAAAGTAGTGGTTTTAAAGTAATGTCTTTACCAGTTAATGGGATATATTGCTCGCTAGCTGTGGGAAAACGAAAAGAGAGAGTAAAATTTCAAGCAATGATAAATATTGAAATAAATGGGAGAATACTAGGAATTTTATTTCTGATTGTAGGAAGACTTGTGACAGATATTATAATAGGTTGTGATTGTCTTTATGCCTGGGAAGCTGTGGTGAATTTTAAAAACATGATTGTAGAAATGAAAGTTGAAGATGAGACCATTATAGTGCCATTTGTGGAAGATAGTAGTTCAGAAACTATTGTAAGAGAAAAAGAGGAAGAAGAAATCCAAGGGGATACATTCTTTGTAGAATATGTTAAAGTAGGAGCTATGGAATTAACTGAAGTAAATGTCAAAGAGTACAGTATCGATAATAAAGAAAATGTAGAATGGGATAAAAAATGATTTCATAGACAATTTGAGGTTTTCTGACGCAACTAGGTACTATGATAGGGAGAGTAGTGAAGACTTAGAAGAATTGTTGAGGGAAAAAGTAACTCAGGCTGATCAACTAAATGAACAACAGAGGGATAAACTGTTTGAAATATTAATCCGAAATAAAGAAGTATTCCCTGAGAAACCTGGTAAATGTAATATTTATACTCATTCGTTTGAGATGATACCTATCAAACCTTTTACACATAAAGCGAGAGCTATCCCTAGTACAATAAGAGAAGAGGTAGATGCAGTTATAAAGTCAATGTTAGAAGATGAGGTTATTGAGATTTCGAATTCAGAATTTGTGAATCCCCTATGTATTGTAAATAAGGCCAATGGAAAGATTAGGGTGACATTAGACACGAGAAAACTAAATCATTGTTCCTCATACTTTCCATCAGGGAATCCAACAGAACGTGTCCTCTGAGATATAGGAATTTATTTACGTGTACTTACACATCATAATCACAAGGATTGGGTGAAATATTGTCCATTGATAGAAAAGATTATCAATCACACCATTAATGTAACTACTGGGTTTGCACCAATAAAATTAATGTTAGGAATTGAACCAGAACCAACATTGATCGGGGTACCAAAAATACTGAAAATTAATGACATTCAGTTAAGTGAAGAAGAAAGAGCGAAAATTGCTTTTGAACGAATCAAGAAAAAGGCAGAGAAGCGAAAATTAAAGAAAAAGAGTAGAAAACATAAATGGGAACCTAAGATAGGCGATTGGGTACTAGTTAAAGACCATAAGTTATCAAGTGCCTTGTGAGGTAGGAACAAAAGGATGGAATTGTTATATAAAGGTCCTGCAGAAATTATATCCAAATTTGGTTATCATACCTATGAATTAAAAGATGTTAAAAATGAAAAATGTCTGGGAAGGTGGCATAAACAACTCCTTCGACCATACAAGAAACCGTGTGGTACCTTGGAACCTTGATTTAATGTAAAAAAAAAAAAAAAAAAAAAAAATTGGAAGTGTCATTGTATATTGGCGCCCAATCAGCTTTGAGATAAAATGTAAATGTTAGCTTACTTGAAAACCATATATTGGTCAGGTACTTACATATTCATGAAAAATGCAGAATGTGAATTGCTATATACTACAAAGAGCTTAAAAATATATTGTATAGAGCTCACAATAACAGCTTCAGAAAGGTTGTTAAAATGTTCATCTCCGCATAGAGAGAAAACAGAATATTTACTTTGTAAACATTTGTTAAAATATTTAGATGTATAGATAGTTATCACAGCAAGGCAAAGAAAGAACTTGTCTGAAGAGTGTAACGGATTTATATAAATATATGTACATTTTAGTGCTTAAAGGATCTAGTACAGATATGTGTTACAATAACAAAAGTGAAAAATCACAGTGCAAGTGATAGTGAGAGCGAAGTGAGCAAACATGAACTAAAAGAAGGAAGTATAAAGAAAGACTCTTGAGATTTAACCTTTATATAAAAGCTTCACAGAAGAAACCATAACATATTGTAATTAGTATTTAAGTATTAATGTTTAGTCAAGTGTACAATTGTTTGTCATGTTAAAAAGATTAATGAGAAAATATGTTAATAACCAATTTCAAAACAGTGTAATTGAAAATTGTATATAATGGGAGTGTTGCCGATTATTCAAAATACAGGAGTAATTTTTAATTTTTCTTTCGGGCAAGACATTTACATTATTTTATGATGAAATAATAAAATAACATAAATGGGGGCATTTGATACCGAAATAGATTTCCAATCAAATGGGCTTGATAAAGACACGTTTTAATTTAATTGCCGGATATGAGATTTGCGATAAGTATTGAGTAATAACATAAATAGATAATAGAGCAGGAAGTGTTGTAAGGTGAGCAAGATATGAGTAAATAATAGTCGTTAAATTTGTAGTATAAACGCATTATTGGTTTGAAATTAACGAGTCATGACGTCATACTACATAGTTTGAAGTCAGTCAAAATTCAAGTCTACCAACCTTAAAAGTCGCGCGATATATTTAATAAAATATAAAGTAAACATTGTTTAATCCTAAAAAGGTAATTATATATTCGAAATTCATAAAAGAACATGTAATAATAGAAAGGGACATTTCTAAATTGCGGGAAAAGGAAATAGCATTTTGGATACGAGGCTTTCTTGGATGACGTCATGACATTCAAAATTCGAGAGAACGGTTTGCCTCGCGTTGGTACGCGAGAAAGCGTCACTACTCACCCCAGACCAGTACTGCAGGTTGTGCTGTGCGGACGTGAGTGCGATTCCTCTACATATACAATCGGCATAGCTCCCGAAAATATCTAAGATGCAATAAACAATATATAAAGGTTTTCTTGGGTAGTCTATTTGATAACACCTGCACGTACCCGAGAGAAATTAAGAGATCTCAATCTGAGCTAGCGGGAAAGAACCAAATCAACGGGCGACCACGAGACCAACGACATTTAAGCATCAATGGCGACATAAAGAGAAGCAAACAACGACTTCCAGCTTCAGCATGTATGCATGCTCCATGCACTGATAACCATATCAGGGAGTTTTCCATTCTAAAACTCCTGCATTACATACCCATGAGTAACAGTAACATGTACCATAATGAGTACTAACTTTGTTATAAGTGGTATTGAAAGTGCTATCTAGCTGTATTGAGACATTTCTGTCCTTATTGTCACAAAATTCTAATGAACAATAGTCACTCTCTAGGGTTTCAATTTCAACAGTTTAGCAGCTGTATGAACAGAGGTTCTTAAAACACCCTTTTGCTGTGTAACACCTCTTAGAGACTTCTATGGGCATATTTGAATGATGCTTCAATTTTTTCCTCCATCAGAACATGTCCTTTCAACTTCTTAGGTTTAGTGCTTAGTGATCCCATTGTCCTAAACTTAACCAGACATATGACAGTATTCTATATGGAATTGGCATATCAGGAAATGTCTCCTGAAATTGTCTACACACTTGTGTTCATATTTTGGTTTTAACACGTGTATCATGCATAAAAATAGGTTGTTGAAGTGGAAATTTTTTATTAGGCATTTCACTGGACTAATAAGACCAGAACACCAGCAATAAAAAGAATACTCTAAACTAATTCACACACAGTGTTTAAATAAGCTTTCATTTTTGAGATGCACAGTGAACAAACTCTAGTCTTTACAACATGAACAGAAGGCAGTAACTGGTAGTTGACATTCACAGCTGATACACTGTAGCTTTGAGCAGATCATTCACTACTACAAGTGGAGCATACTGAGGTCACTGCAGTGCAAGCGAAAATCATGTATATACACAAGTGGCTGGGCCACAAACAACAGCTCAGTATGTTCAACATGGGTATCGGCAGACTTTTTTTCAGGGGGAGGGGGGGTGTGCAGTGGAAGTTTGCAATCTAAGAACATTAATTCATTATACTGTTGTCAAAAGTTATAGCATTTGTTGCAGATAACCAGATCAATTTGTGCTGAATAAAAATTGTTCTTTACATGAAAATTAAAACAAAAGTCTAATAGTCAACCATTGACTGTACATTAAATTCATTAATTACCAGGGGGGGGGGGGCTACAGCCCCACTCGGTCCCCTTCACAGTGCCCATGATGTGCAATATGTGTGAGTTAAAAAGCTAAGAATTTAATACATCAACTTCTTCTGTGGATTGTACTTATAATTACTTAATGCATTACAGGAAAATTGAAAAAATCATTAATGAAAAGGATGCACTGTTTAATAAAACCATGGAGGAATATGAGGACAAACTTCAAGAAAAGAATGAACGGATGCAAGAGGTTTGTACTCAATATTACCAATAGATATTAAGTATAAGCTTGAAAATAGTGATGTATTACTAATATATGTGACTAATGAGTTGGAAATCTAAAACACTAAACATCACAGTATAAATACTTGGAACACATTTCAGGTACTGCTTGTACCCATCTACAGTAGGTGTCTAACTGAGCACAAATGCAAGCAGTACTATCTTCCAAGAAAGTTCATGTACACTTTTCAGGGGCCAGTATCATTCAGGCATTCCATGAGTAGAGGGTATGAAAACTAAAATGGCCATGGTTGTAGATATATACCGGCATGGTTGCCATTTTAACCTATCAATCACTTTGAAGATTTCTATGGCTATATTAACCCAGCATGATGAAATATGGACTAAATATCACAAAAAGAAGTTGCAATTTTCTTGCAGCTGAGCTTAACAATAACTATAATGGGAAAAACCTGGCATGATGATTTTAATAGAGCCATCATCTATATTTATATAAACCAGGCAGTAACTTTTGCTGTTGTAGCTCAATGGTAAAATGTACACTGTGTCAAGTGTGTCAAGGATTCATGGATAAAACCCCAGTATATAGTAATACTTCTTATTTAAACATTTTTACTTCATAAGAGGCAGTAATGAACCAACTTTGCTCTTGTAGCAAATTACTATATGATTTCAAAAAGAATATCAGGAAGTTGAATGATAATTTTTCCAACCTTTAGAAGGGTAAAGGTTATACCATATGCACTGCAACTTCTGCACAGATCTATAGTGGCTAAGACCCCCCCCAAGAGGGAGGGATGAAATGAGGGAACAGCTGGATGCCTCAGGGTTGCAGGCTGATGGACCACAGAGATGTGCATTAAGTCCCTGCAGAACAGTCACCATCCTGCGGGTCTGGTGTCATACAAATGTCCATACCCACAAGAGGACAGGAACTGCCCACTGCCAGCTAGAATGGAGAACAGCAGTTAAAATGTGCAAGCATCCGCGTCATCTGTCTGACACTACCATGCACCACAAGCCTGAAAGCTAACCTGAAAGATGGCGGCGCCATGGCCGAGCAGTTAGCGTGCTCGCCTACCACCTAGGCGGCCCGGGTTCGATCCCAGGGACCCGCATGTGGTATTCGTGGTGGACGAAGCAGCGTCTGGGCGGGTTTTCTCCGGCTTCTCCGGTTCCCCTGCCATCTCATTCCACCGGTACTCCATCTTCATTCCATGTAGTGTCACCACCTGTGGTGCCGTAGTAATAAAAGTGGGTGTTAAACACTACACACACACTAACCTGAAAGATGACAAGGAAACGGGATGAAATGAAATGAAGTCACTGTATGAAATTAAGCACCCCAGTATTCTTCAAGTGATAAGGGTAAAACATGGAAAAACCCAAGTCAGAGTCTGTAGTCACCACGGAACAAACCTGAGACCTCCCAAATGTGAGTCATGTATGTTACCGAGGTGCCATCTCACTTGGTGATCCAACTAAATACTGTATATGCATATAAGTGTATCCTCTAAAAGCTGTATATAGTCCATCCAATCATTGGTTCTATTAAAATCAATATTCTGCATATTTTCCATTTTCTTGCATATTTGTTGATGTCACATAGTTAATATTTCAGTTGCAATATAATTGCAGCTTATTTTGTGATATTTAGTCAATATTTCATCACACTGGGTCAAAATAGTCATACACATCTTCAAAGCAAATGACAGGTTAAAATGGTGACCACAACAGTATACATCTATGATCATAGTCAATTTAGTTTTCACGCCTTCTACTCAGCTGATGATACTGACCCACAAAAAGTGCACATAAATGTTCCTGAAAGATAGTAAATAAAACTTAACCAAAGTATATCAAGTGATGTGTAGTGCTTAATATTTCTGGTAATTAGTCACATATATACCAGGTGATTTCATGATGGTGATAGAAACTTTCAGGGAAGATTAAGGAGGACAAATGCGATAATCTGATATAAGGAACCTTGGTCCGGAAAAGTCTCCTTCACAAGTTATAGATGAAAGTTGTTTTCATAAGTAGGTAGGTGATTAGTAATAAGGATAGATAACCAGACCACCATCTAGGAGAATCATGAGTGGTTCAGAATCACAACAGCATAAAGGCAATGCAGATGGCATTTTAAACTTACGCACGGCAACAGTAGTTCAATGCAGATCATATGATGTGTACTGTCTGACGTGCTGTCCTGTAACATTACCCAGGTACAGATCGGAGTCTGGTCAGTGTTTACATGAGGACGTGTATCAATCAACCACGGTGAAATGGAGTACACAGTTGCAGAATATGCAGATATGGTGTTAATGTAGGGGCAAGCTAATGGAAACATTATGGAAGCAGAAAGGCTATATTGGACAAATATCCACATTGGAGACATCCGTGACATACCATGTTCCCAAGACTTTTTCAGCGGTTAAGGGAAACTGGACAGGTGCCACCACAGTATCTTGACCGAGGAGGAAGGCGAACTGTACGGACTCCCATCTTGGAAGAGGAAGTGCTTCGTTGTGTGGCTGAGGAGCCTTCAATAAGTACTCTCGAGCAGTTGCACATGAAATGGGGGTTGCACGAAGTACTGTTTGTAACATACTTCAGGAACAACAACTGCACCCGTACCACCCACAAAGAGTACATGCTCTGTCTCCGGCTGACTTCGCACCTCAGGTCGTTTTCAGCCAGTGGTTACTGCAGCACTGTGTGGTCAATCATCACTTCCCTTTGTGTGTACTTTTCACTGATAAAGCCTGTTGCACCAAAGATGGCATGCTAAATAGTCGAAATAGTCACATTTGTGCCAATGAGAATCCCCGCACTACAGTTGTAAGGGGCCATCTAAACCATTTTGTATTGAATGTATGGGCAGGTATAGTCACTGATGGTGTAATAGGTCCATTTCTTCCTTCACCCCGATTAAATGGAGCAGTGTACACTGCTTTTGAGAGACGGGCTTACCGGGTTGTTGGAACATATCCCATTTGCCGTAGATTGACACATGTAGTTTCAGTATGATGGAGTCCCAGCTCACTTTTTACATCATGCTCAAGAACACCTTAACCGGACATTCCCTGAAAGATGGATAGGAAGAGGAGGTCCAGCTACATGGCCAGTCCGTTTGCCTGATCTGACTCCACTTGATTTTTTCTTGTGGGGTCATATGAAAAGTCTTGTGTACGTGACACCAATAGAAACCGAATAGGACCTACTAGCATGAATTCTCACCATCTGTGATATTGTCAGAGAGACTCCAGGGTTACTCATCCAAGTACGACAGAACATCATACGACGTTGTCATGCCTACATCACTGCTGAAGGATGCCATTTTGAACACCTCTTGTAGTATTATGACTTGTGTAAATGTAAACACAGAGAAATAAAATACAGATATTCCTAGATTCTCATAATTTCACGTTCACAGGTATCCCAAAACAACTCTTGCCTGTAATCATGTGAAGGAGATGCTTCCAGACCAAGGTTCCTTATATCAGAAAAGCATTTGTCCTCCTAAATCTTCCCTGAAAGTTTCTAACACCATCACGAAATCACCCTGTATATATAATATCTCTGAAGCAAAACTAGGAAATGAAAAATTATTTTTGCAGGCATTAATGTATGGGGAGGGACTCATTAAAGTACGAGTATGTTATATAGGCCATTCAAATGAGTAAGCAAATGTAATTTTCAAATTAATTTCTGACTTTTTTAAATGAAAACTCCATATTATTTTTATGCTATTAATAACATAAAATAACATTAAGAATGGCTTTGTTGAAATGCAATATGTCAATTACATCCTGAGAAATTATAAACATGCAGTTGGCACTTGAGATAAAACAAAATGTGCATCCATTGCACATCTGAAGGTTCATCTATTGAATCTCAAGCACAAACTTAACATTGCAGTTAACCATGAGGTGAGTGACATACTATAATGTAGTGGCAGGGTGTGGGTGATACATAAGTGTTGCCGGTTGCTTCAGGCTTAATCTTGGGAGTGGCAGCCACGAATTCTGAGGGTTTTCAGATTAATATAATATAGGTTGTATGCAATTGTATAACATAAAACAAACACAAACAGATATATAAATAAAAATTATAGCGACATACCTTATTTAAAATGTATTTACAATCTCTCTAATTTAGTGTCTACATTTAATTTAAAAGGTGAGTCAATTAATAACACTAAACAACACTTACAACATAATTTTCTGCAACGCGTTTCGAAGGTTAACTTTCCTCCATTATCAACCGGACAATAACTGGGTTTCCATGGTGTTTCATGGTGCGGATGGCGATGCTTCTTCTCATGTTTCTTCTGGTAATGGTTCAAGAAACTTGCTGAAAATATCTTTCTGAGGAATGTGGAAATTAAATACTCGGTTTCTATTTTTTAAAATGAAGATTTGTTCCCATGTGGACAGTTCTTGTTTTCCGGTTATGTGTTTGAGAAGTTTCGGTTCTAGCTTTATGTCATGATTTTTTATCCAAAAGTGAAATGCAGCTGCTGATTTTTCTAATTGTTTACTCTTGATGTTCCTAACATGTTCCTTGGATCTAATTTCTAAATTTCTTTTGGTTTTTCCTATGTATATTTCATTACAATCATTGCAATCAATTTGGAAAAACCAAAAGAAATTTAAAAATTAGATCCAAGGAACATGTTAGGAACATCAAGAGTAAACAATTAGAAAAATCAGCAGTTGCGTTTCACTTTTGGACAAAAAACCATGACATAAAGCTAGAACTGAAACTTCTCAAACACAACCAGAAAACAAGAACTATCCACATGGGAATAAATCTTCATTTTAAAAAATAGAAACCGAGTATTTAATTTCAACATTCCTCAGAAAGATATTTTCAGTAAGTTCCTTGAATCATTACCAGAAGAAACATCAGAAGAAGCATTGCCATCCGCACCATGAAACACCATGGAAACCCAGTTATTGTCCAGTTGATAATGGAGGAAAGTTAACCTTCGAAATGCGTTCCGGAAAATTATGTTGTAAGTGTTGTTTAGTGCTATTAATTGACTCACCGTTTAAATTAAATTAATTATAACAACACTGTTTTCAAACTTCTATGAAAGGAAGTTAGTGTCTACATATTTATATTTCAGTTCAATGCGCCGATTCTTCTCAAAAAAAAAAAAAAACATCAACGATAGAGTTTTTAATTGTTGCTTGCTGTTGCTTTTTAAGTTTATTAAGCAAGCTCTTTTCCATTGATATCAAGGACAGAGATGAAAGTCCATTTTGAGTGTGAGTATTTCTTAGATAGGTGTGTATTCTGCGGAGCACTGAGAAAGGTTGTTCTGCTATGCACTGGTGGCAGGAATTGTCAAAATTAATTCATGAAGTTTATACACCTATGGCAAGGCTTTAAGACCCATGACATACAACTCTTGGTGAACTTCGCAGACTGCTTTGTTTCGATATTCAGGGGAAGAGAATAACAGAGTTTGTTTCTTAATTATGCTATGTTGACGTACTGTCCATAATAAATAAGAAAGTCTTGAACACACTCTCTGGGAAAGTCTTGTCGTATTCCTTGTATGAAGCACTGTCCAATAATGATAGGAACTGTAGTTGGTTTATATCTGAGAATCTGTTGGTTAATTGGCCAAGTATCATATCTATGATCTCATAAAATATTAGTTGATACAACCATTTTGGGTCATTTTCTCTTTTATCCAGCCTCGATCTCTTTGAAGGTATTGCTTTTTTGTAGCAATATTGACCAGATTCTATCCTTGACCAAATTAATTCGTCAAAATGTTCACACAAGTCTTTCATATTGTTTTTGAAGTCATTGATTTTTTGTTTGCAGAAGGGAATATCAAACATCTTTTTCTGAAGGATGTTAAATAAGAATTAGACTTAGGAAGTACAAGTGAAAACACCAAAAGTAAGAATCTGAAATCAAAGCTTAGGGGGTTCTGGTAGTAGCCCGATGCACAAGCATCTTTGTTTCAGCATCCCATTTACCCTCATCTTCTGTCATTAGTTTAAATAAGGCAGCAAGTTCAGTCTTCACACTGAAAATGACATCAATCATTCTGCTTTTGTAGTTCCATCTCATGGCAGGCACTGCTGGAATGCATTTTTTGACTTCAATGTCTAAAGCTTCTGTTTTTTTGGGCGATTTTGAAAAAAAAATGTAGACAGTCCTGACACTGTTTGAAACCATACTCTACACTTCTTTATCTGACTGGTTGATTGCTGCAAAACTAAGTTAAGTTTGTGGGCATAGCAATGCACAAATAAAGCTTGTTCATATTTCCCTCTGACAATTAACTGTAAACCGCTATACTCTCCAGCCATCACAGCCGCACCATCATATGTTTGTGCTATGAGTTTTGTGCCATATTTGAATTCCTCCAAGAGTTCAGACAAATTCTTGGACAATCTAACTGCTGTGTGGTCACTACGGATGTCACAAAACCCTACAGATCTTTCTTCAACCCATCCCTCTGGTGCGTCATAATGAAGAACAGTTGATAGTTGAGATTTATTTGATACATCAGTGGTTTCGTCTGTGATTACTGATATAAAACTTGTCTCACTCCATTCTTTATATCATTAATCTAAACACGAGAAATGCACTCAATAATGTCATTCTGAATGTCATTTGATGTTACTGAAAACACAGTCGCAGTTCGAAGATGTTCCTCTAACTTATCTGTCTGACCAATTAGGTGTAAGAGCACTACGTAGTGAGACAGAATATTAAAAGACCCCCAAAAGAAAATCGTTTATGTGAATATTTGTTAAGAGTGTAATTTGTTTTTTGATGTTGGTATGAGTTGGTTAAATGACGAAAACATGTTACTAATGTTCAATGTTACGAACAACTAAGTTTGTTTAAAGACGTCATAAATATTTCCATATTTAATTTTAATATATATTAAATAAATAAAAGAATTATATGTGTTCAGTCTTGATAGCAAAGGGAGAATGGTTAGGGATCGCTACCCTAACAATATGGGAACTATTTGATGGACGCATGCACGGATGTACACGTGGCAGTCGGAATGATAGACTCGCAACTAAAAGAATTGGGACTAGCATCTGTATATTCAAGGTGAAAGGACGTATTTTGGTAGTGTGTGAACATTGTAGAATGTTTACCAGACTTACATCAAGCTTTTGTTCCACTTTTTGAAGAATTGGAAAGACTTAAATAATCTAAAATGGTGCTAAGAGGATTTATTTAAATGTAAAATAGAGAAAAAGTGTTAATAAAATAATACATTGTGGTGAAGAAACATCGTGTGATTTTTCATTCCATCCGTTACCATGCCCTGAGAGAAATAAGAGCCTCATCATTCAAAATTGAAGCAACACTTCAATAAAAACAGCACCAGTAGTTACCTCTGTTATCCAAATTTTTGGACTCGTCACTACCTCTGAATAGGAGTTCTTGCTGAGCTAATAGTAAATAGCATTTATTAATCACCCCATTATATACCTATTTATTTTCACTCCTTCATTGTGCTTTTCAACTGAATTCTTAAACGCATCACCGAAAGAAGTACCAAATCTTGTTTTTCCAAACTTTACTAACATTACAACAGAGGCAATATGAGTTTTCGAATTTTCATGATGAACCCTCAAGTGCAAAAACTATCCATGTTACTGATGCCATCTTTTGTCTGTGCATTCTTTTCATTAGAAAACAAGCAGACATGGCCAATAATATAGTATCAATAATTTGTTACCACCACACAGCCAAGGAAACTCATTATACCAAGAGCTACTAAAATGCCTTTCGAAACCCCCATGTGGTTTAGTTTTTAAAGGTTTAAGATCTGGAGTTGACCTTCCTGTTGAAATTATGTGAATTTTTTCACCAAAAGAACGCAAACTCAAGGACCAATTTAAAAGGTTTTCGATCACACAATCACAGTCACTTTTACTCACAAATTGTGATGCTATTGTTCTTATTGTACTTTTAAGATTGAATCATTCACCATATAACTGTTATACGTGAAGAATTAACACTAAAACTCAAGGTTTGCCTTTTCACTGCACTGGTAACAATCATGCTATAAACAAGTAACTAAAGCGTTGCTGGGTCAAAGACATGCCAGATGAGTCTGTGAACTCTGGGTTTGCCGGTGAGCACCACTGGCAAAATAATGAGCTATTTAGAATTAGAGGATGCTAGATGACCGGTCTCAGCGGATCAATCACAAATGAACGCAATTTGAAATCTGTAAGTGAAACCGCTTGAACTTTCCACTATTCTTTGAACAATAAATAATGTAAAATTTGGATACACTTTTTTCAATTTATTAGCTGTTGCCGGCAGCAACAGAGGCAACATTAACACCACGCCACTGCTATAATGCATTGGGGTATTGTGATATTGGGGTATGTGATCTTGAATTTTGGATTTGTTAGTGGTCTACCACAAAAATGCAAGTGAGTTGGGGAATTTAATGTCCAATTGGTATGTTGTCATGATAGTTCAGTGGTTAGAGCGTTAGAGCAGCTGCACAGTGGAAGACATGGTTCTTCCATAGGGTGGAATATCCATGGTTGAAATCCTGGCCATGGGATTGAATTTTCAGTTCTGATTCACCTTTCAAAGTTTGCCTACACATGGTTTGTGTGTGTATTAGAACAATCAATTACCATTGATAGACCTTATAAATGGAAATTATAACAGCAGCCTCAAAGGCTGAGACTTATGTACTTACAAATTGAAAGTCGCCATTGGGGTACATGATCTCAAATTTGAGATTTCCTTGTGCTCTACTGGGAAAATGCAAGTCACTTGGGGAATTTAATGTCATACTAGAATGTTGCCATGGTAGCCCAGTGGCTAGAGCTAGCTTTCACTGTTCTTAATGTTATTTTGCTGTTATCAATTGCAGAGGAAATAACAAAGTGCTTCCAGCCACAAAAAAGGGTAAATAATTAAAGATTGTAACTCTTTTATTGCATCTCAAGTGTGAACATCATGTTACAATTTCTCAGGATGTAATTGGCCTGTTGCCATGCAAGAATGCCATTCCTAATGTTATTTACCATGCTATTAATTGTGTAAAAAATTATACAGAATTTCCATTCACAAAAACAGAAGTTTATGCTGAAAATCATATTTGCTTACATTTTGAATAGGTAGCCTGTACCATCAACTTGAACCAGCTTGTCTTCATGCTTGTAAAAGTCTTTCAATTTCTTGTTTTGTTTTAACCCTTTCAGTCCCGGTGTCCATTACAATGGACATAGGCATTTTTTGCCTACTTGTAATACTTTTAACGGTTTTTTCTGCTATATTCTTGTTATACTGTTCGTCACCAATTAAACCTATGTAAAAACATGTTCTGAATTGTACAAAATTATTTATTTTTTACAATTTACATTGTAGTGGTTTTTTTTTTTTTAAAGAAAAGAAGCAAAATCCATGCAACCGCACTCAAATGATACCCCGTCATCATCCACGCGTGCCATCACACCGATTATTTTACGTGGGCCCTCCCCGTCCTTTACCACAGGCACATTTGACTGCGGTTGCTGAGACTTGAACTCACGACCTCAGGCTTTGAGTGCATGGCCAGTGCACTACGTGTTGCCTTAACGATCATGGCTATCCAAGCCAGCAAGCTGAAGGTGTCCCAGACCACCTAATCTAAACCGGTTTCGAATTAGAGGAAGAACGGCATAAGTAGCAAAATAATTCGGGTCTGAAAGGGTTAAAAACATTTTCAGTGAAGGTTATAGGTGACTCACCCTGCAATACCAACAAAGTTAATCAAATAAAAGATATTTGTCATCACTACCACTTTCACTGGTCATTTGTAGCAGGTCCACCCATATGAATTCTGGGTCTTCTTGTAATTCTAGGTGAAACTTCCAGCCTGGGTAGGTTCCCCCTTAGTCACACAGTCCCACATGACTTATAAAATAATAGGAAAAGAAGGACTATGCATTTGGGAAAATAGCATAAAATGATTCATTAATTTATGGTAAAGTTACGTATTAAAGTTCTGATATTTTGTATGCTTATGCCCATCTGAATTCCCTAAACTCCCAGTCCCAAACTTGTGTCATTCCTACTTTCCTTCATCTTATGGGTGGCCATGCTAACTGAATAATAAAGAAATGTGTGAATCAAAGCTATAGCTTTAACATTTCATAAACAGTCCATTTTGTTCTTCATATGGAGAAAGTAGCTAGTTGCAAAATATCTTAATTTTGATTACAAGATTTCAGTGGAAATACATATTTGGAGGTCCCCTGAATAAAAAAAAAATCATTTTTATAAAAAAGTCCATGTACGCGCACACGTGTGTGTGTGTGTGAGTGTGTGTGTGTGTGTGTGTGTGTGTGTGTGTGTGTGTGTGTGTGTGGGGTGGGTGGCTGTGTGCATGCACATGTGCCTGTGTGTGCCTCTGAACAGCATAACTCAAAAACTTAGCATTGGTTAAATACCAAACTTGGTATTTAAGTTTAACACATCCCAAGGATGCAGCACAAGGATTTTCAAGATAATCCCCCCAACCCAGACTGCTCTTTATGTAGAACATTTTTCAAAAGTTTTAATTTCATCAAAAATTTCTAAGAATTTTGGTTAAAATAAGACATGTTTAAGATATTTTCATGATAAAGGAACTGTATATTTTGAATTTTCTAGAAATATCCTCAGAAGTCCTCTTCATTCTCGATCACTTTGTGGTAACTGGTAAACTGTAAGGCAGGCTTGGGTGACTCTCAACATACCTTTGAGCAAACTTCATTTTTTGTACCTGCTAAACATACACTTATCAGTGCAAGGCCATGAGTAGGCTGCACTCAGTGAGCACCAATTGCCCAGCCCTACCATAAGATATAGACAAAATCTTACTACACAAAACATGTAGATCTTGTTAAAAGACACAATGTATGTCTAATTCATTTTTTTTTTGGGGAGTGAACTATTTTGGAGATACTCCTTGTTATTTGTTTGACATTTCCAACACTTATAGTTTTCTCATTATCTTTTCTTATCTCTAACTTATGCAAAGAGACAAGAATTTCAAAGGCATCCATAGCAACCAGTTCTTAAAAGATTTTACTTGCTCAAAACCTACTGTAATCTCATATTTTTCTTGCACCTAGAAGAAAATGAACAATAAGATAATTTCTGCAAAGGTTTATCTCAATTAACATGAATTAGATAGAGAAATAAGAATAATTTGTACAAGAGCAGAGAAAGACATGCAAGTGCAACACATCAGATGTTTTTATCTCTTGGCCATGCAAAAAGAATGGAATTTCAAATCTCACATATCAACCAACTTTAAAAGACTTGACTATCACTTAGAGCCTACTGTATTCCCATTTTCCCCTTGCACCTACAAGAAAATTAGTGATAAGCTAATTTCTGTAAATGTTTACCTGGATTAACGTGAAGTAGACAGAAGAATAAACATTTGTTAGAATAGCTTGTTCAGCTGTAGAGAAAGTGATATGAGTATAACACATCAGATTTTTTATTTGGGTTTAACAATGACTTTCTTGTAGAGGACCAGCTCAATAAAGAATAAGTTAATAAGGTTTTAGAATATTTAAATTGGCTAATAATGCTGATGTGAATTTAGATTTATAGATAAACTGAGTCGGATATTGTAACACTTTACCCCATTAATGCAAATGATTTCATGCCATGTGAGAAGAAGTGAAGTGATGCATCAGAATTTTTAATGGTCTATTTATGCATGTTCAAAGGTTAAACTGTTATAAATATTATAATATTTAATAATCCCTAGGCCATCTCTCCTATTTGAGACAGGAAAAAAAAAGCAAAACAAATCAAATAGAACATTTGGCAAACAATGGGGTTTACAAAACATTGGGAAGATGTCTACAATTGTCATGTTCAACATATAGCATTTCATCTGTGATGCCATGCACAGCATTTGCAGATAATGTCTTGGAGTATTGGTAATTTCTTGTGAGATAGCAACTTTCATTTGAAGTCGAGTTGTTGGGAATGTCAGGAAAACTCATTCTTTAGGGTAATCCCACAACCAAAGGTCAGTAGGTTTGAGATCTGGATATCATGGAGGCCACATTGTTGGGTGGTGCCTGTTGTCCACACAATCAGTATGACACATGCGCCATGTTTCATGATTCTGGGCCACTTATCAGACTTTAATTAAACAAGGTCTTTATGATTTAGAAATTACTGTAGAGTGTGGCTTCACTTTATAATGCATTATTAGCCCATATTTCTTTGAAGAAGACAATAATGGACTAAGATAGATTGTTACAGTAAATGGGGAGTGCTATTACAGCATGCTATAGAATTTGCCTTCCCCAAACTGAGGAATCACATTATGAAAAACATAATCTTCATGCAAGATGGCACTCCACCCTACATCTACACTCCTGCAAAACAGTTAGTTATGCTGATGTTTGGCGATTGTGTCATTAATGGACATTTCCCAACAACATGCCCTCTGTGATCTCCAGATATCAGTCTGGCTGACTTCTGGTTGTGGGGTCACCTTAAAGGACGAGTTTTCCTAATATTTCCAACAGCCCCACTGCAAATGAAAGATACCATCTTGCAAAAAACTGACAATATTCCAAGGCAGTATCTGCAAAATGTGATACATGATGTTGCAGACAGAATACTACATGTTGAAGAATGTAAAGGCGGAGATCTTTCCAATGTTTTGTTAACCTCATTGTTAGCCCAATGCTGATGTTCATTTTTAATATCCTCCCAATGATTTGTAAATTCCATTGCTTCCCAACACTGCAATGTTTTTGTTTCCTCCTGCTCAAATATTATATGTATAGCAGTTTAATGTTTGAACTGACTTTTGAAAGACCCTATACTTTGATGTAATAAATAATAGTTATTCATACAAAACATCACTACAGACAACAACTTAGTAATTAAAATACACAAGCATATTTACAGAATAAAATAATGCTTAAAATAACCTGAATACAGCTTTTGATTACAATACTAATAATAGTTTCCTTTATAGAACACAAGATAAAGAGTAACATTGCATTAGATGTAACAGCCCTATATTTATCATGTGCTCCTTCCAGGATATCTACTTATTGAAAATAGGGCCAAAATGCTAAAAATATAAAAATGGATCTTAATGTTATTAAATACTACATACTTTAATTATCTGCAGTTCTTATAGCCATATATGATAATTTAAACCATGGAAAATGCTTATTTAAGTGCCATCCCAGGTTTCTGTGAGGATAAGTTTTGCATACAAGAAAGTGAAAAAACTATTCAAGAGAAACAGCAGGAATTTTCCAATAACTTAAGTGCAGAGGAGCAGAAGACAGAGAGCCTGCACATGCAGTAAACTTTTTAAACAGCTGAAAGGCCAAAAACTTTATTTAGTATTGTAATTTTAAGCCTTTTTTGGATGTTGGAATATTATTATTCTCAAGTTGCTCTATACAATGCAGTTTTAGCAATACATATGAATAATTTGGTATCCTTTCTAATAATTAGAAACATTAAAAATAATGAATTTCTGAGAGGTAGAACTGGAACTTAAAAATTCAATGCCACAACTGGGATTTGAACCACAGACCTTCTGCTTACCAGGCAGCTGCTCTAACCATTGAGCTATAGTGACAAACTGCCAGAATTGCATTAAATTCTCAAACCAGTTCGTATTTCTCCTGGTAAACCACAAAGGCAGTCTCACATCAGAGACAAATTACCCCAATGGTGACTTACTATTGTAAGTACTTTATCCCAGGATTAAATAACCTTCAGATGGTAATTATTATTTGTTTATGCCAACAAACTTACTGTTGGTGTTTTTAAACACACAAACTGTGTGTGGGCAAAGTTTGAGAGGTAGAACTGGAACTTAAAAATTCAATGCCACAACTGGGATTTGAACCACAGACCTTCCGCTTACCAGGCAGCTGCTCTAACCATTGAGCTATTGTGACAAACTGCCAGAATGGCATTAAATTCTCAATAAATTCTTACGAACTGGTTTGAGAATTTAATGCCATTCTGGCAGTTTGTCACAATAGCTCAGTGGTTAGAGCGTCTTGAAAACAAACTCATACTCTGGCTTGTCCTTCTGTGCTTACTGTGCGGAGGCCAATCACAAGTACTAGTTCCTAAAACATTAGGGCAAAAGTGAAAGTGCCCGGCATGTTTACTTCCACAAACCAGTTTAATTCCCTGGCCAACCTCAATGCAACGTTGTCAACATGCTACACATCTTTAGGAGCTGCTTGTAGCAATCCTTCACGCCTTTTAAGTGATTAATTATTTCGAAATCCTGTGTGATGTCCCATACATACTACCAAAGCTATGTCAGAAATAAGTTACTCTACGCATCTTACAAGTAACAAACTGTTATCTTCGTATATTCTTTTGGAATTGCGCATCCAATTTGGATAAAAAACCATTTATTTTTTCAAAATCAGCTGATCAAAGAACAAAATACCATTCAAATTTTTTGTTTGTAATGCTTCTATGAAGCATATATTAGAAGGAATGTAATGACTTTCCCTTCCACCCTGTATGTTTTGAGGTCACCCTTAATAAAAAAAAAAAAAAAAAAAAGTGTCCTTATAAATGACAGCTCCATGTCAGTAGATTTACTGGCATGTAAAAGAACTCCTGCGGGACAAAATTCCGGCACACCGGCGACGCTGATGTGATCCTGGCAATTGACAGCGTCATTAATTAACAGAATAATTTTTTTTTAATACAAAAAGGCATTTTTAGAAAAAAGGTCCACCTGTGCATGTCTGTGTCTGTCTGCCTGCCTCTCTGTGCATGTGTGTGTGTGTGCATAGGTGTTTGCGTAGGTGTGTGTGTGTGTGTGCCTGATCATCAGTCTCTGTGTCGGTCTGTGGACAGCATACCTCAAAAGCGATAAATCAGTTAAAAACCAAAATTGGTATTTAAATTTAACATCTTTTAAGGATGCAACAGGAAGCTTTTGAAGAAAATAACTCCATCCTAAACTACCCTTTACATGGACATTTTTTATTTTGATTTTCTTGAAAATAGCTCTTAACAATTTTGATTAAAATGCCATATGTTTTAAGATATTTTTATGACAAAGGAAATGTATGTTTTGAATTTTCTGGTTATAGCCCATGTAGTCCTGTTTACTTTGGATGACTTTTGCATAACTGGTAAACCGTAAGAGATAGACCCAATCTTACTACACAAAATATGTAGATCTCGCTGAAACACACAATTTATGTTCAAATGAATTTTTCTGTGGAGTGAACCATTTTGGAGATATTCCTTGTTATTTGTATGCATTTTGGAAAACAAACTTTCATCAAATGGAACTTCTTTATTCATTTTTTTATGTTGGCATGCAAAGAGAATGCATGCTCCAAGCCTACCATATTCCCATATTCCCCTTGCACCTACAAGAAAATGAGCAACAAGATAATTTCTGTAAATCTTTATCTCAACTAACATGGAGATGATACAAGAATAAGAGTTTGTAAGAATGGTTAGTACAAGAGTAGAGAAAGTCATGTGAGTACAATACATCAGAGTTTTTCTTTTTGAACTATAAGAAGCTTTTATTGTTTAATTCCATTCTTTAATTCTGGTAAAAATTCTCCTAATCAGTGGTCCTATTATTTTCTGTGGAGTGGTAGAAGTAATTTCCTTGTTGTTTTTCATTGCCTCAATGAGTAATTCCATGGTTGTTTCAATGATGTGTTTATCATATGACACGAGGTTCCCATGCAAGTTTAAAAATATACTTTCCATTAATGACAACCAGTTGGAGTTTTGTGCAAGTAAGAATTACATTTTATCTTATAACAGCACTACTGTAATCTTTGTTATCACTGGCATCATTAAGAAATATTATGCTATTGTTGCTTATTATAAAGAATCAGCTTACGTCTTTTAGGAAGCGTGTCCTACCTTTAGTAACAATGTTCCCATTTTTCATGAGTCTATTTATCTTTTGGGAACAAAAAGTATTTTATGCTATTTTTATTCATATAGTAAATATTGTGCATATGTTGCTCAATAACTAATTTTACAATTGGAGCTCACTCTCACAATGAAAGAAAAACTATTAATCCAATATTGATTACATCGTAAGTGTCCCACTAATAATAACTTATCATCAAGAGTGCCTTCAAACAAGGTGGTGTTACTTTAGGTTTTCCAGAAAGGCAATACTGACTCAACTGTCTTACTCACATTGTCATACTGGCAATGTAACAATATAAACAGACAATTATGCCAATGTATATTGAGGCCATGTAGTTATTACATGTGTCATGTGGTCTTAAAGACAACGCAATGTGTTTTTAGGCTGTGGAACATGAAATGTCACATCAAATGTTATAAATGCTCCCATTTAACTCAATGCTTTCTCAGATTGTACGACACTTATCGCAGGGCATGAAATTGCATGCATAAATGGGACTTTACACTGTATTTGTGTCGACCGTTTTCAAATGTAACCGATTAGCTCCTAGTGGTTCTCACTTTGTAGTGGTTGTTTATGGTGACATCTAATTAAGGGGTGATGAACTTCCATTAGGGTTGCCAACTTTCTTTTTCAAAATACAGGAGACAGATTAAGTTGATAAATGTTTAATTATTAATATATCCCTAAACTAGTTGTACATCAAATAAACAAAAACCAACTAATAATTACAAAGCACCCATGGATCTTACTTGAAAGTGAATTTTTGTACACTTTTGGCATCAGCTTGAACTTTATGATTACATTTTACATATTCTACAAATTCTTGATAAGTGTAATCAAAATGACACTAATTTGTAACTCCACTTTTATTAGGCTTACATTACAATGGTTCCTATCATCAGACCATTTGTTGTTCATCAATGAAAATATTCATTCACTATGACTATGAGTGTTAGATGCTGGTATACTGAGAACAAGCCAAGAATTTTATTTATCTCATGAATTTTAATGCTTTTGGGTTTTGCCTCAGTCATCACAGTTGCCCACTTTCTGACACAACTACCCTCAATATAAATTACTGAACTTATTACAACTTTTAAAGAACAGAATTCATAATACAGGTTACCCTCATTTATGTCAACCTCAAAGTGAACAAGAATATTGTGAAAATCTTCAAAATTGACGATTACTCTTCAAGGTCAATGGGAACAAGGATTGAATTTTTACATTGTCAGAAATGTTTGTATGTTTCAACTAATATGAATATAGGGATTCGTAGAATTGAACAAAGTTAATTTGAATTCTTTTCTTAATGGCAGGTTCTAACATATTTAAAACTTTCTGTGTACAGCTTCCAAAATAAGCATCTTCTTTTCTCTCCAATACCTTTTTCATCAAAGCTTCAAAAGCAGTAAATGCTTCCATGATCGTTAAATCTGAAATTTCAAGGTACTCAGAAGTTTCAACAAGAATATTACCTATATAAGAAAAAAATTGTTGATATGCCTCAAGCAGTAACATTTTATCTGGTTCCTCATCACTAAAATATTGTTTCAATGGTTTAGGGTTTTTGTTTGTGCTTTGAAAATAACTTGTTAATAGTTCTCAATTCTACAACCTATCAATAGCTGGTGTGAGGGACAGCCATCTAGTTGGCGTATGCCTTAAGATTTCACTCCATTCAGTATCTATAAAATCACAGAAAAACTCCAACTTCTCCCTCCTTTTCACCGATGCTGAAAAGTGACCATAAACCTTAATGGCTACCATCTCTAAATCTACATCTACACACCAACAGCATGTTTAGTACTGTTATGAGTAATATGGTTTGAGCAGTTTGCTTTAAATATTGTGTTGTTATCATCACACAAAACCTTAATCACTGATCTATTATTACCATAATTTGCATTTGCATTGCCTAATATGCTGTTAGAATTGGCAAATTTAGAACTGTCAAAATAAAAGTACACCCAGTTTTTGGAAAAGGGTAAGAAATTAAAAATATTTTTACCATGATACCAATCATCGTGACATTGCTGGTAATTGGAGGGATTGAGATGAGTCCAGGATCTGTTGAACTAACTCCAATAGATTTGCTCATGAAGAAAATGGAGGGAATGGAGGACAGCCTCAGCAACAAAGTGACTGCTATTCAACTCTCCAAGAACACTCTTACAAGTCCCCATTTAATCACTGTATTTCTTATTGCCTGCAGTCTGTTTATAATCCCTACTAACATTTAAAAGTGGGCAAATACTGTTCACTTTTACTTAAACCTTGCACAAGTCACTATTAGTGCTCCTTCTTGGAAGGAACTAATTGAAGACCTGTTGCCCACTTTTACTACTACGGCACCGCAGGCGGTGACGCTGATGATACATGGGATGAAGATGGAGCACCGGTGGAATGAGATGGCAGGGGAAACCGGAGCACCCGGAGAAAACCCGCCCTAACGCTGCTTCGTCCACCACGAATACCACATGCGGGTCCCTGGGATCGAACCCGGGCCACCTAGGTGGTAAGCGAGTGCGCTAACCGCTCGGCCATGGCACCGCCAATTGAAGACCGTTTTTTCAAAACTCGATAGATGCACAAAATGCGTATCTGGCAAAAACCTTTTTTTTTCTATTTATTGGCAATACTAATTGGTTAACACAGCAACTATATTAATCATTCAATTCTCCTCCTGATGCTGTCTCATCGAATGTGAAAAGAAACAAATAGCATAGTTTAACTAGTACAAATTTGGTGTTTGAAAATGCAGAGTTTTTTCAAAAACTGATAGATGCTGATAAACTTTTCTGCGTGAGCAAGAAAGTAACACATGAAATTTTGTTATTTTTGTCATTTACTGTTTTTGTTGCTTTTTAGTTTCTCTACTGGTAAGTAGGGGAAGTATTGTATTCCACCCAAAAATTTGATGTTGAGATTTTGCCGGAAATATATGTTTTGAGGCCCCCTGAATCCAAAAGAAGCATTTTTAGAAAAAGGTCTGTGTGTGTGTCTGTGTGTCAGTCTGTGGACAGCATAACTAAAAAACGAAAAGTCGGTTAAAAACCAAAGTTCATATTTAAGTTTATTGTCATTCAGGGATGTGACACGAAGATTTTGAAGAAAATAGCCCCACCCTAAACAACCCTTTACGTGGAAAATTTTTCGAAAATTTTGATTTTGTTGAAAATGGCTCTAACGATTTTGATTAAAATGTTTGAGATATTTTGATGAAAAATGAAATGTATATCTTGAATTTTCTGGCTATAGCCCCTGTAGTCGTATTTACTTTGGACAACTTTTGCATAACTGGTAAATCGTTAGAGATAAACAAAATCTTGCTGTACAAAAAATGTAGATCTTGCTAAAATACACAATTTATGTCTCAATAAATTTTCTTGTAGGGTGAACCATTTTGGAGATATTCCTTGTTATGTGTGTGAGTTTCAGAAAACTTAGAACTTTAGCGAAATGCAACAACGTTGCTCATTTTTTTATATGTTAATCATGCAAACAGAACGGAATCTCAAAGGTCAAAAAGATTTGACTGTTGCACAAAGCCTGCTGTATTCTAATATTCCCCTTGCACCTATAAGGAAATAAGCAATAAGATAATTTGTACGAATGTTTATCTTAACTAAAATGGAGATATAGGAATAAGAGTTTGTTAGAATGGTTAGTACAAGAGTAGAGAAAGTCATGTGAGTGCAACACATCAGATTTTTATTTATGTATTTATTATTTTTTATTTATTTTCTCCTTTTTATAATACATAATGCACTATAGAACCAAGATATTAATGTTTATATGGATTGTTTTATTAGGTATAAACTTAGATACTAAGTACTGCTACATTCACAATAACAGTATATTTTGTTTTATTTATAAAACAAACATTTTGAATACATACAAAGAAATTTCAAACAATATGAATAAGTAAGCTTTCACCTTTATTGGTGCTTGTACAGTCTATACATGGTTCTTAGTTCGTTTCTCTTTTCCACATCTGCCTCTGTCTTAATCTTCATCATGCAGGTTGAGCATGTGGCAGTGTGTGGTGTACGGAATGAAAGATTGAAGAAGTTGTAAAATATGTATTTATATTTTGACAATGAGCAGACTGGTAGGCTTCTTAATCTTTTATCATTGTAAATGTTGGTCTACATTTTTCTGAGATTAAGTTCTGGGGGTAAATGTCCCCTCCTTGATTTTGCTCTTCCATAGTGGCTTTCTCTACATCTGTACTTCTTAATGTCTTGCTTTATAGCAGCAGTAATGCCCTTGTGTAATATTCCTGTTCTGTCACCTCCTCTGGTTTCCTTTGGCGCATTCCCATATAAGTGAAATTTTCTAGCCAGGATCACCCCTGTGATTTCTTGGAAGCTTGCAGCACATACTGACTATACTCAGCCATCATTAGTTCTCACACTGTATTTAATGCTAACAGTCTGCTTTCTATTTGCAGCTTCTTTCTTCACCACTCTGCGATTATGAGATGCAATGCTCATATATTTCATAAGGAATTTATCTTAATCTACTTTGTTGAGCATGGAAAGGTGTTGGTGAAATCCACTTTTATCACTATAAATCAAATCGGCTGCATCACAGTGCTTATGCCCTTTACTTTTAGGATTTCGTAGAGTGCACTCGAGACCATGAAAAATGTAATTGCTGGAGTATGAGCTTTCCTTGACTTCTATTTTGATTTCCTTTCCTTGTTTTTGCAATTCCTACCTCCAGCGCATTCTACGACTGGTAAAGTTTCACAACCTGAGCTTCTGCCCATTGTGCATAGTACAGTACAGTGTCTCAACTAAGAATAAAAATGCCATGTAAGTATAACAAAGCTTGCAGAAATGAATGTGAAATCAAGCGTACAACCTGAGTTCGCAGTTATTGCCAACAGTGCAGCAGTGTACAAAGCTTGCAGAAATGATTAAAATTCCAAGAATTGCAACAGTAGGTGGCAGTCAATGCCAACATGTGTTTCATAGAATTGAGGTTGGTACACGCTGGATCATAAAATCGTAAAATTGCATCTATCGACCTTTGCTTTAACTGAGCAAGTGCATCTAACGAGTTTTGAAAAAACTGCTAATATTCCCTACCTTCTACACAGGACACAAATCAAATTTTGCAAAATCTGATTTCACAGAATGATGCAGAAGGTGAAAACTATGCCGATACTATATATAACTCAATTTCGTAAAATTTTGCGTCTAGCGAGTTTTGAAAAAATGCTTCTCAATTGGCTTGCTTTAGCTACAAAGCAAGATAAAATACATATTATCTTATTATTTATTTATGCCAACAAACTTACTGTTCAGTGACTGATATTTGAATTGCGGTCGAAAGGTTGACTAGCCTGGTTTGATGGTTGCCAAGGGAGGTAACTATGTACTATGTAAAAAACATGTAGAATAAATAATCAAAAAGGATACAGTCCA
This sequence comes from Tenodera sinensis, assembly GCA_030765045.1. NCBI lineage: Eukaryota > Metazoa > Arthropoda > Insecta > Mantodea > Mantidae > Tenodera > Tenodera sinensis. Next base: position 276,885,718 of record CM060964.1, on the reverse strand, counting down.
TTTTTATACCAAGACGGTAACATTTGGTCCTCCGGGCCAGATACTGCTATAGATTGCCAGCAAACCGTATAGTAATTGGAAACATTGATACGCACATGTAATGTACATAATGGAAACCATTTTATTTTCTTCACGCCGGCATCAAGAGGGAAATCGAAGCGGCCGGAGTAATTACTAATGCAACATCAGCACCAGGCAAGAGTGATTCTATAAAAGGTTAGCCATTATCTAGTTACTAGCTATTTAGCACTACCTTGACTGGCTTTCTGTATTAGTAACATTGACACATTGCCTTATATCTTCTATAATTAGTTCCATACCATTCCTTTGCTCACTTTTCATTGCTGTCCCTCACTCGACATTTTATTATAACACTTTGGTGGAACAAACTGGATCATATTTATTGCTGTGTGACTAATATTATGGAAGAGCAAAATAAGAAGCTATTAATTACAAAACGAGCCGTGGCAAAAGCAAGTCTTACTCGCCTTGCCAAATTTGTTAATGAATTTCAAACTGGCTCAGAAATTTATTCAATTGAGGTAAGAGTAAAGGAATTACCTAAAATTATGGGTAAGTTTGAAGAGGCACAATCTCAATTAGAATTGTTTGAAAATTTTGAGAGTCATTCTGCTGACAGAGAAAGTTTTGAATTGCTGTACTTCAGCTTAGAAGCAACAATGGCTAAATTATTAGCTGAAAGTGCAAATGGAAATGTTAGCAACAGTTCTGTTAGCCCTCCCTTGTCACATACAAGGAGCGCTATGAAGGCAATAAAATTGCCAACTCTTAAAATACCTTCATTTAATGGTGATTAAACAAACTTTAAGCATTTTATTGATACCTTTGAGAGCCTAGTTGTTAACAATGAAACTTTAGATGATATTCAGAGGTTTCACTACCTTCTCTCTTCACTAACAGGAGAAGCACATAATTTAATAGCTAATATTCCTGTCACAAGTTGTAATTTCAAGGTTGCATTGGAAACTATTAGCAATCGTTATGACAATTTAAGACTTATTGCTTCAGCTCATCTTACACGTTTGTTGACTTTACCCGCTGCTCACAAATCATCTGCAAAGGAACTTAGGGCCTTAATAAATCAAACCATGAGTAATTTAAATGCAATCAAAGCGTTAAACATATAAATTCCATTGGAAGATTATTATTTATTTATGCCAACAAACTTACTGTTGGTGTTTTTAAACACACAAGCCGTGTGTGGGCAAAGTTCCAGTTCTACCTCTTATCCATTGGAAGAATTGATAGTATCTCAACTAGTGTTAGATAAGTTGGATGTAACTATAAAGAAAGAATTTGAAGACACATTAGGTTCAAATAACTTTCCTGCATTTAAGGATCTTATTACATTTCTAGAAAGAAAATGTAAATCGCTAGAAATAATCAGCCCAAAATGGAATACAACTTGCTCAAGTATGTCAAATGTTAACACACAGAAAATTGTAAATCACAAACACAAATCCAGTTTTCAACAGGCTTATGCTGTTACAGCCGTAAACTGTGCATACTGTAATTCTTCACATGCCTTATCAAAATGTAAGACATTTGTTCAGGCTCCTGTATTAGAACGCAGAGCTTTTGTTAAGGATGCCAACCTGTGTTTTAACTGCTTACAATCTGGTCATATAGTCAGAAATTGTAAATCATCGAATTGTCACACCTGTGGTAAAATGCACCACACTTTAGTACATCTTGATGCTTCCAAACAGCAATAAAGTTCCAGTAACAATGACGGTTATTCAAGTCATGATCCCTTGCACACAGATAATGGTGTAAATAGCTACTATGCATTGAAATTTGAACCTCGTAAACACATTTTGTTGTCTACAGCATTGATTAAGGTTAAAAATGACAAGGGTATTTGGCAGACGTGTAGAGCTTTGCTAGATACTGGTTCTCAGTCATGTTTCATATCAGAGGCCTGCGCTCAGAGGTTAAGACTTAGACGACATCATGATCCTAAACCTGTTCAAGGAATTGGCAATACAGTTTCAGAAACCAAACATGGAATTTGTATCAAAATTGGATCATTTGTAACTGACTTTGTTATGTCAGTAGATTGCTTAATTTTACCCAAGATGACAGAAAATCTGCCTGCAGAGAAAATTGACTTCAGTAATTGGAAATTACCTAGGAATATTTCATTTGCTGATCCTAAATTTCATGAGCCTGGAAAGATAGATATTCTGTTGGGAGCAGAAGTCTGTTCATACATTCAGCGTCAAGGTAAATTACATCGTGATAATAATCATCCTGTTTTAATGGAAACAGAGTTTGGTTGGGTACTTGCAAGAAAATATTCAGACTATGGAAGATCCTGTAATATTCCACGGCGGCCGGTAGTATCATGTTTCGCTAAGACTGAAGTCAGTATACAGCACCAATTGCAGAAATTCTGGGAGATTGAGGAGTTGAATCACACTCCAAAAACAATGGATGATAAAGCATGCGAGGCTCATTTCCCTCAGAATACAACAAGAGATTCGTCAGGAAGATTTGTGGTTCGACTTCCATTTAAAGAAGACCCTAAGAAGTTAGATGAGTCTATGATGATGGCCACAAGAAGATTACATCAGTTAGAAAGAAAAATAATCAAGAACCAAACATTGAAGGAAGATTATGTGCACTTTTTACAAGAATATGAAGCACTGGGTCACATGCAAGTGGCAAGACCCACTTCAACACTTTGTTATTGTATGCCTCATCATGCAGTACTTAAGACAGACAGCTCAACTATGAAGACAAGAGTAGTTTTTGACTGTTCTGCAGCTTCCAAGAATGGAATTTCATTGAATGATTTATTGTATGTTGGTCCTACTATTCAACAGGACATTTGTTCTATCATCCTAAGATTTAGGACACATGAAGTAGCATTTACTGCTGAAGTTGCCAAAATGTATAGACAAATTTGGTTACATCCAGATGATCAAGTATATCAAAGAATACTGTGGAGAAGCGACCCTACAGCTCCAATACAAGAGTATCAGCTGAAGACTGTAACGTATGGTATGGCTTGTTCTCCATTTCTAGCTATTCGTTGCCTGCAGCAATTGGCTCATGACGAAGCACATAAGGTTTCAAAGGCTGCTGCAATTGCATTGAATGATTTTTATGTTGATGATTGTATTTCAGGATGTGCAACCTTACATGAGGCACAAAAACTTCAGAAGGAATTGGTAGCCATGTTATCAAAGGGTGGATTTTTGTTGCGTAAGTGGTCCAGCAATTATTCTGAGTTTTTAACTAACATCACACCAGACCAAAAAGAAACTAGTTTACCATTACAGCTTGACAAAAATGAAGTGAAAACACTTGGACTACTATGGCATTCTACTGAGGACAAGTTTCAGATTGCAAGAAGTCTTAAAATTAACTGCTACGCACAAGCATTTACAAAAAGAGTAGTATTGTCAATAGTTTCTGGTATATTTGATTCCTTAGGCCTCATAAGCCCTATTGTTATTATATGCAAGATGTTTCTACAGAGGTTATGGCAAGAGAGATTAATGTGGGACCAACCCATATCAGAGGAATTGGCTACAGATTGGAAAAAGCTCCACAACCAACTTCATTTGATTGATAACATTCGCATAGATCACAAAGTAGTTGGTTATGATTCTGTAGGCAATATAGAGTTACATGGTTTTTTCAATGCTTCAGAAAAGGCATATGGTAGATGCATATATGTCCATTCATCAAATAAGAAAGGAGTTACATGTGTAAAACTTCTTTGTGCCAAGTCTCGAGTTGCACCACTAAAGAAATTATCACTTCCACGTTTAGAATTATGTGGTGCATTGCTTCTTGCTCGTCTATTGGAAAAAGTAAAAAAAGCACTGAACTTATCATTTAAGCATGTATACTTGTGGACAGATTCTACTGTGGTATTGTCATGGTTGTCAGCACCTTCAACACAATGGAAAACTTTTGTAGCTAATAGAGTTTCTGAGATTCAAGATATTTCTGAAAATGCAGTATGGAGACATGTTCCTTCACAACACAACCCAGCAGATTTGATATCAAGTGGTGTGTTTCCCGAGAATCTTATAAATGACAAATTATGGTGGGAAGGACCAACTTGGTTACATGAAGAACCAAAGGTGTGGCCTGTACTGGGTACCATTTCAAACCCTCAGGAAGCTCCAGAGTTAAGATTCAAAACAACTTGTCATGTTGCAACTATTAGTGACAATGGAATAATCACACGATTCTCCAGCCTATCCAGATTGCAATACACTGTTGCATATGTATATAGATTTTGTAAGAATTGTGTTAAACCAAAGGCAGAAAGAATAACTGGATCTCTCACACTTACAGAGATTCAAGATTCATTGAGTAAATGCATTCAAATTGCACAGCAATCAGTATTTAGCGTAGAAGTGCAGCAACTAGCAATGAAACAGGTAGTTAATATTAACAGTCGCTTGAGATCTATAAATCCTTTTCTCAACAGTAGAGGATTACTTCGAGTTGGTGGACGGTTAGAACACTCTAACCTAACGTATGATCAAAAACATCCTCTAATTTTGCCATGTCATCATTTAACAAACCTGATTATACAGCATGAACACAAACAATTGTTGCATGCAGGTTGTCAACTTTTATTGGCTTCTCTTAGGGAAAGATATTGGATATTAAATGGCAGAAACACTGTTAGATATTTGATTCATAATTGCATAATATGTTATAAGCTAAAGGCAGAAACAGCAAAACAGTTAATGGGACAACTACCGCGTGCACGAGTGGCAGCAACTAAACCATTCTTGAATTGTGGCATTGATTATGCAGGGCCATTTTACATAAAGTCTAGTGCTCGCAGAACAACGACAAAGGTAAAGTGCTATGTATCTTTATTTGTTTGTTTTACTGCCAGAGCAGTGCACTTAGAAGTTGTGAGTAACTTGTCTACAGAAGCATTTATTGCAGCATTGAAGAGATTTGTATCTCGACGTGGCATATGCCAGAATATTTATTGTGACAATGGCACAAATTTTAAAGGTGCAAGAAGGGAGTTGAAGGAACTACAAGAGCTCCTTAACTCTCAGCAGACTAAGGAAGAAATACAGAGATTTGCAAATTATGAAGGTATAACTTGGCACTTCATACCACCCAGAGCACCACATTTTGGCGGGCTGTGGGAAGCAGGTGTAAAATCTTTTAAATACCACCTTAGACGTGTTATGGGTGCATCATGTCTTACTTATGAAGAATTCCATACCCTAACCTGTCTGATAGAAGATTGTCTGAGTTCCAGATCCTTAGTTCCTCTCTCATCTGATCCTAATGATCTCAAAGTTCTGACTCCTGGTCATTTCTTAATTGGTACAGCTTTAACCAGTTTACCCCAGCCAGACTGCATCCAGGAGCAGATGGGTTAGTGCGAGTTGCAACAATTCGCACAGCAACTGGGGTATTTAAGAGACCTATTGTTAAACTGTGTCCTCTTCCTCAAGAGACAGACATAATTTAATGCATGCACTGATATAATTGTTTTATCATTAATTCATTGTATTTTGTTCTTACAATTGTGTTTATGAAGAAATAAGACTTATTTCTTGGCGGCCGGTATGTTCAGTGACTGATATTTGAATTGCGGTCAAAAGGTTGGCTAGCCTGTTTTGATGGTTGCCAAGGGAGGTAACTATGTACTATGTAAATAACATGTAGAATAAATAATCAAAAAGGATACAGTCCATTTTTATACCAAGATGGTAACACTTACTGTTGGTGTTTTTAAACACACAAGCCGTGTGTGGGCAAAGTTTGAGAGGTAGATCTGGAGAAATACGAACTAGTTTGAGAATTTAATGCCATTCTGGCAGTTTGTCACAATAGCTCAATGGTTAGGGCAGCCACCTGGTAGGCGGAAGGTCTGTGGTTCAAATCCCAGTTGTGGCATTGAATTTTTAAGTTCCAGTTCTACCTCTCAAACATATTATCTTATTTGAAGGCTCTCTTTCCTGTCTGGTATGCATATGTTGATAGCTACAGAAGCAACATTGTGCTAACAATCTTTCCTTTGTAGTGTGATGATGGCCTCCTACTAGCATTTGCATTCCAGACATATACCCAGAAGGCTAGCATGACAAGTAGGAGTGATATCATGGTCTCAAAGTAGTAAATGACATGTCTTTTGATGTATTTCAACTGGCAAACTCCCTAGCCAAACTATTGTCTTTTATACCTTCTAGAAGGAGGGGAAGAAGGCACACTATCTGACAAAGGCCTGTGTTTGCAAGAGTAACGAGGCCCTGTCAGAGTATAGCAGCATGCTTAATTGGCACCTGCAATCCTGAGGCTAGTTCTTCTGTTAACCACTCTCGTACTTACTGCATAACAGTAGCATCCCATAATGCCACAGGTACTATTAAGTATATGGTAAACAAGAGTATGGGCCCCAACTAGAATAAATGGGCTAGGAGTAGCACTGTGGTGAAATATGTTTTGCAATGGAATTAAAATGATCATTTTATCAGTCTAACTACATATAACTTTCTCTACGATGTACATAGTAGGTAAAGAAGGTATTGCATTCCACTCAAAATTTGATACCAAGATTTCACTGAAAATACATTTTTGAGGTGCCCTAAATGCAAAAGTAATTTTTAGAAAAGGGTCCCCTTTTTGTGTGTGAATGTATTTGTGTGTTTCAGAGAGGGAAAGGGAGAAGAGGGGCAGTTAGGGGAGGAGGGACATAAAAATTTTCGATGAAATCCTCCACTTCCAACTACTTTTTAGAAATTTTGAAAAATGGCTCGTAAGGATTTTGGTTAAAATACCATATGTTTAAGATATTTTCATGACAAATGAAATGTATATCTTAAATTTTCTCTGAACAGCCTCTGAAGTCTTCTTCATGGTAAATGATTTTTGCATAATTAGTAAACAATAAGAGATAGATGAAATTGTACTGCCCAAAAAATGTAGACCCCATTAAACAAACCAATTTATGTCACATAAAAGCTTTTTGTGGAGCTAACTATTTGCAAGATATTCATTGTTATTCATTTGAATTTTCAAATACATATTCATATGTACAGCCATGGAAAAATGAATGCATTAGGAGAGTAGAATATTTGTACAAGTAAGTCCCATGTTGTGTTACAGCATGGTTTACACAAGTCAGTATTTCCAACAAGCAGCTGAGTTTATTGATAGTCTGTGTTCTATATGTTATCATCTGTTGGATACACAAATAGTCTGTGTCTGGAATCACCACTCACATTTGTATTTGTTCCTGATAGAGAAAGGGGCGATGTAGCAAACTGTGCATTTGTGAGTCCAGTAGACAATAACATATGGAACAGATCATAAATAAACTCAGGCTGCATGTTGAAAATATCCACTTGTGTAAACCATGCTGCAACATGATGTGGAACTTAGAAATATTCTGCTCTTTTAATGCACTCAATAATTTTTTCCATGGCTGTACTTTTGTCAAATAGGATATTATTATTTTTTTAATATCTTGGCCATGCAATCAGAATGTAATTTCAAAGCTATCACAAAGCAACCTGCTGTTAAAGTATTTGACCATCACTTATAGCCTGCTGTATTCCCTTATTTCCCTTGTTCTTACATGGAAATATAAGGCAATTTCCGCAAATGTTAATCTTAATTAAAATGAACCAGAACATAGATGAGTAAGCATTTGCAAGAATAGTTTGTACAAGAGTAGAGAAGATCTTGTGAGTGCAACACATCAGACTTTTTTACTTTCTCTACTGGTAAGTAGGGGAAGTATTGTATTCCACCCAAAAATTTGATGTTGAGATTTCACCAGAAATACATGTTTTGAGGCCCCCTGAATCCAAAAAAAGCATTTTTAGAAAAAGGTCCGTGTGTGTGTCTGTCAGTCTGTGTGTCAGTCTGTCAGTCTGTGGACAGCATAACTAAAAAATGAAATGCCGGTTAAAAACCAAAGTTGGTATTTAAGTTTAATGTCTTTTAAGGATGCGACATGAAGATTTTGAAGAAAATAGCCCCACCCTAAACTACCCTTTACATGGAAACTTTTTCGAAAATTTTTATTTTCTTGAAAATGGCTCTAACGATTTTGATTAAAATGTCATATGTTTGAGATATTTTAATAATAAATGAAATGTATATCTTGAATTTTCTGGCTATAGCCACTGTAGTCGTATTTACTCTGGACGACTTTTGCATAACTGGTAAACCGTTAGAGATAGACCAAATTATACTATACAAAAAATGTAGATCTTGCTAAAATACACAATTTATGTCTCAATAAATTTTCTTGTAGGGTGAACCATTTCGGAGATATTCCTTGTTATGTGTGTGAGTTTCAGATAACTTTTCGTGAAATAGATCATCGTTGTTCATTTTTTTTATATGTTAAGTGTGCAAGGACAACAGAATCTCAAACATTTGACTATTGCACAAAGCCTACTGTATTCTAACATTCCCCTTGCACCTACAAGGAAATAAGCAATAAGATAATTTGTACAAATGTGTATCTCAACTATCAGGAAAGAAGATATAGGAATAAGAGTTTGTAAGAATGGTTAGTACAAGAGTAGAGAAAGTCATGTGAGTGCAACACATCAGATTTTTAAAATTGGTATAAGATATCCTAATATCCATAAATTTAATGCAAGTATGCAAATATGTGCAGTATACAAAGAGAATTGTCTAAATTTGAAAGTTTCTAGCAGCAAACTGATAAATAAACTGATATTCATTGTAATTGACACAGGAACTGAAGAGGTTAAAAGACAGAGAAGTAAAGTAGTAAGTAAGTGTCAATATTAAGAAACTTCACTACAGTAGAAGCTGACACAAACCAAACTATAATTGCAGTTACAATCACTTGCACGAAAAAGGGATCTAGAACATGAAGAGATGAAAGCACACATAGAAAAAGATGCAGATCATGAAATCGTGAAGCTCAGAACTGAATATGAACAGCAGTTATACAGTGAGAGGCAGACAAGTTTGCGACTGCGTGGAGAAACAGGTCTTCTCAAAAAGAAATACACAAGGTAAATTTAGCAAAGATTTAATAAAAATTTCTTTAAACAATATAAACTTGTATCCAGTAAAATGCCTGATTTAAAAGGGTCATTGTGATATGAAGACTGGAAAAATATAACGGGCCAAGTGGCAAAACTAAAGTCTGGAGAAAACGTAGGATTTTTCAGGAAAAATATAAAATAGCTTAGCACGAGCACCATCTTATGGGACATATTTGAACAACTTCTAGTTATTGTGTTACATGGCACATTATATAGATATTGGGATTGTTCCATAGCCCACTTTACATGAGAAAACTAAAAAATGGAATTTTTGTCACTTGGTCCATTATATTTTTCCACTCTTCATATGTCAAGTGCATTTGCAGAATAAGCATGTATGAGGGACAGTCAAATGAAAACCAAACAACTGCCTCAAAGTGATAATGGAATTTGTTTTATTTAAAATTAGTTGTCATAAGTGATAATACACTTACTCCACTGGGAGATGAGACAATCAATTCCAGTCTTGGAGAAAGAGGTAGGATGCTGACTGATCCACAACCTCCCCCACTCTTGCACTTCTCTGTCTGAATGAAACCGACATCAACTGGTGTCTTTCTTCAGATGGCCAAAGATGTGGAAGTTACAAGGGGAAAAATGTGAACTGTCAAAGGGCGATGGTGTTTCCCAATCAAATCTCTGACGCTTATTCCTCATATCAGTACAGATGATCTTTAATAATAACATGCACAGAGCCATGGCTAATGCTGACCTCAACACAAATTTCTTCCTCTTATTCGTTGGTTTTCCTGGATCAGACCATCAATATGTGCAATCACATCAGGTACAATGTGCTGTTGGACCTGTCCTGGGAGCCGGATCATCTTGTAGTGCTGTGCATCCTTCGCAGAATCTCTTCTGCCACTCATGAACACTTGTCAGGGATATGCAGTATTTGCCACATACAGCACAATGCAATGATGAATTTTGCATGTTCCAGCTCCCCTCAGCCACCAGGATATGAACCACACCTCTCTGCTCTTCTCTGCTTACCTTCATTTCCATTGCTGGACAAACACATTTTTCACTACGCTCACCTCTAGACCAATAAACAGCTATGTGAACCTGTGCATTTCTCCTCTCCCATAAATGACAGTATTGATATGTAACAGTATTGCCAACTTTTGTGAAGAATATGGTTTATGGAAGGTGTTTGGTTTTCATTTGACTGCCCCTCATGTAGCCTGACATTTTTCTTCTTGGAACAGTGTAAAGAAATGCTGTAATGCATTGAACTCAAGATTAATTTTATCTTTCTAGCTTTACTATTTAAAGATAAATTGCTTACAGAGCATATTTTGAAAATTGTTATATCCATCCTTCTCTGCCATATCGAACACAAACTGAAAATGGAGACAAAAATCTCCAAAATGTGCTGCCCTAATTTATTTTTAAGCTATAGTTAAGTGTTAGCAAAGAAAAATTGGCAAATCCAAAAGAAAAGACAATTAAAATTATAGGATAACTTTTAGGAAAGGTTTGAATAAATGGCCAAAGAAGCTAAGAAAGGGACAAAAGAATGAATTTAGCATGGATAGGGATGAGCTAGTGCAATTGCTCTATCCCATACTTACAGCCACAGGGTTACAGTATGGGGGAGTTAGTTTATGTAAATGCTAAAAATCTAATTGTAGGTTATCTTTTATTGTTAATATGTATTTATTCATGGAGAAGGAAATAAAATAATTTATTTTTAAATGATAATGCTAAAAAAACTAAAATCCCCCAGAGCAACAACCCATGAAGGGCCAAGGCTTGCCATTCAGCCACTGCATTCCCTGCCCCTGCCCCTTCAGGTGTCATGAATGGGGTGCAGTGCTGAAGGGTGGGATGTGGTCAGTGCCCCGAGCTCTCCCAGCCAGTTATGTTGCCTTCACAACCTGGGATCACTACTTCTCCATCAAATAGCTCCTCAATTGCCCCCCCCCCCTTCCTTCCGGGTACCTAATGAGGCTAAGTGCATCCCGTGCCAGACCTCCCAGCAAGAGGAAAATCTCCATGCTGGTACCAGGGATCGAATCCAGGTTCTCTGCACCAGAGGCAGGTGTGCTACCACTGTGGTACAGAGGAAATGATAACATTTGAATGATAAAATTAATCTTCAAGTAGTTCAGTATGTTTATATTTATTCAACACTATCTTAAAATACTTTTTAAGCTTCTTGATATTTATAGTACTCAGAAAGTTCTAGAGGAATACAAGCACCAAGTGCACCAATTACAAGATGAACAACAAAGATTTCAACAAACTATTATAAATCTAGTAAAGGATATTACTGATCTAAAAAAGGACATAGCTGAACGTGACTCTATCATTCAAGAAAAGGTGAGAAACTATGTTTAATATTTTTGTAGGTTTGATACACCTTCTATCATAGCAAAAATGTATAGAGCTCTTCTTAGATGAAGTATTGTAGACAAGCATAAATTACTTTTTATCAGTGTATTTCATACCATATTCCACTTTGACAGCTATATCATGTACAGAGGCTGACAGAAGTATTCGAACATAAACATATTTATCACTTATATTATTTTAAAGCTACGCAGAGTAAGCATACATAAATACAACTTGAGTCTTCCATTAAACATATACACTCATAGATAGCAACTGAAACTAATTTACACTACAAGGAGAAATAAAACAGTTACTTTACATCTGGACATAAGTATTCGAACAACTAGTATTTAGTTATCATCCCCTTTCTTTGAATTACTGCGGATAATCGTTTGGGCATTATCTGTATGTGTTGTTTAGTGACTGCAGAGTCCATATTTCTCCACTCTGTTTGAAGAAGTTCTTTTAGATGGTCCATGCTTCTGATGTGATGCTTCCTCACACGCTCCTCGAGTTCCTTCCAGATGTTCTCTATAGAATTTAAATCTGGAGATTGGGGCGGTGTCTTCAAAGTGTGAGGAGTGCTGTACACGATCCAAAGCCTTACAATTTCAGCAGTATGCTTCGGATCATTGTCCTGCTGGAAGTAAATCATGCCCTAATCCCAGCTTCTCTGCACTCTTTTTAAGATTGTTTTCAAGAATCCTCTTGTATGCCAATTTGTCCATGATCCCATCTATGAACACCAGTTCCCCAAAGCCAGATGAAGCTATACAGCCCCATACCATCACACTACTGCCACCATGTTTCACTGTAGCTACCATGATCTTAGGTTCCCATTCTGTATTTGGCTGTCTCCACACTTTAAGATGTCCATCACCCTTGTATATGCAGAATTTGCTCTCGTCCGACCAGAGAACCTTATCCCAGAACTCAGTTGGTTTCACCACATACATACTGTTTAGTAATTCTATACACTTTTTCTTATTCACCTTATTCCTAGGAATGTGGGCATTGTACTCAGCACTATTTAAAACCCATTCAACTGTTCTGGTGTGAACCACAGTGTCAGAATATTGCTCAAGACATCCTCTAATCTCAGATTCAGTGAGTCTCGGATTCTGCTTCACCATTTTTATTACTTGCCTCTTGTCTCTGGTGGTGAGTTTAGAAGGAGCACCATTTCTAGGCTTATTTACAACAGTATTTGTCTGTTTGAAGTGTTGAACTATGCAGAACACTGTAGTTTTGCTTCTGTTAATGGTTTTGGTAATTTCAGAAAAAGATTTGTTTTGTTTGTACATATTGATCATGATATTCCTCTCTGCCAGCATTGTCTCCTTATCTTTACGTCCCATATTACCTGTGAGTTCACAATCAGCTGAATAACTGTGAGCACACTGTCTCAAGGCACAGCATAAACACAACTGCTATGTCATAGGGGCGTGTAGGGTACATCCAACCACCTTTCTTTCTGTTCGATTGGGTATGTCCGAATACTTATGTCCTCCAATAAGAGGGACAATAGAATAAATACAGTACAGATTGTGTAATAAATACATGCAAAGAGATATTTTAAATATTGTTTCTGAAACACAAAAGGTTAATGTTTACATGTGTAACAATTCAACGCTGCCAAATAAATATTACAGTATTTATAGTACGTGCAATGTTACATGTTATATTATTTGAATACTTCTGTCGGCCTCTGTAAGTACCAGATAAAATGAGTCTTCACAGCATTTTGGTTTGTCATCAAGTGAGCTGAATAAAGTGAGCAATAAAATCTCACCTTTTTGGGTAGAAAAGCCAGAAATGTGGTTTTCCCAAATTGAAGCTCAGTTTGAAATTGCTGGAGCAACACAAGAAAGAACTAAATTCACCTACTTAATTTCACAATTAGAGCCAAAATAGTGGAAAATGTTTGGGATATTTTTAAAAGTAGTGAGCTTAACAAAGATACTGCAGCATAAGAAAGGCTTTTAAGTATTTTTAAGGAAAGTGATAACCTACAAATTAAAAGACTTATCACTGGCTTGGAACTAGGTGATATGAAGCCTAGTCAGCTTCTTCACAAGATGCAAACCTTACCAGGAGATGGTATAGCAGAAAAGGTGTTGCATACTATGGTTGGAGAAACTTCTCAATTCTATTAAGAATGTTGTGGTGATTAGCGAGGAAACCTTGGATAAGGTAGCAATGATGGCAGACAGAGTGGCGGAAATGACACCAACTTGTGGCCCATTTAATGTTAACTCTGCAAAAACTGATCCCATACACACAGAGCTACTAGCTGAAATAAGCTCATTAGAACTACAAATTTCTGGCATTAGTCATTCAAGATCCCGAAGCCATAGCTCTGGCTGTTTATCTGATAGGACTAGGAGTCACTCCAGGAAACGTAATCCACCACTGCTTCTTTCATTACAAGTTTGGAAGTAAATCTTAGCCTGAGAAATACAGACAGCCGTGTACATGGAAACAAGTGGAAACTTCAATCAGCAGTAGAAGTAGCGACCAGTTCTGCTGCTCAGGAGATTTATGAGTGTCACAAATTCCGATTATTTGTTCATGACAAAAACATGAACTTGCATTTTCTTGCTGGTAGTGGTGCTGATGTATCCATAATTCCAGTTAAATCCAAAGATGCAGTTCCTAGCAAAGATTTTTGCAGCTAACAATACAGTGATACCTACATTTGGAATTCAGACATTAAATTTAGATCTGGAACTCTGCCAAGAATTCTGATGGCCATTCATAATAGCTAAAGTAAATAAAGGAATTTTAGGAGCTGGTTTCCTGGTACACTACCATTTAATGATACATCTCAAGAATAAAAGTTTAGTTGATAATATTACTGGATCATATTTGCCTGGTAATATATCGGTTGTTTCCGATGATGACATAATACAATTTCTCAGACACAAAAATTTGCTGACTTAATAGTGAAATATTCAAATATGACCACCTCTAATCTATTGCCTATTAGTATTAAACATGAAGTTCATCATCATATTCCTACAGTAGGCAAACCAGTACACTCATGACCTAGGCAGTTAGATTCTAAGAAATTAAGACTGGCAAAAGAAGAGTTCCAGTTTATGTTTAATCATGGAATAATTAGATCATCTGAATGGACAAGTCTGCTTCATCTTGCGATAAAAAAAGATGGTTCATTCTATCTTTGCAGTGATTTTCACAGATTAAATGACAAAACCGTACCTGACAGATATCCTATATCATGCATAGAAGACTTTCAGTCCATCCTCTACAACAAGAAGATATTTTCTAACATTTATCTGTTTAAAGCTTACCAGATGCCAGCAGCCAAAGAGGATAAAGCTAAAACTGTTGTAATTACCCCTTTTGGTTTATATGAATTCAATAATGCCTTTTGGATTGAGAAATACATCCAGCACTTTTCAATATTTTATTAACAAAGTCTTCATGGGAATAAATGTTGTATTTGCTTACAATGATCATTGTCTAATTACTTCATCAGAGAAGAAGTACAGGTATCATCTCAAACTTATCTTTGACAGGGCTTGCCAAGTATGGATTGAGAATAAACATCAACAAGTCAGTATCTGGAGTAAAAAGCCTAGAATTCCTTGGTTATTTGATTACTTCAGAAGGATCAAAACCTCTGCCAGACAAGGTGAAAGCAATCATAGAGTATAAACTTCCAGAAACAGTTCATGACCTTAGGAAGTTCCTAGGAATGACTCATTTTTACAGGAGGTATCTCAAGAATGCATCCAATAGTCAAGCTATCTTCCATGATTACATTGAAGAAGCAAAAAGTAAAGACAAAAGCAAAATTCAGTGAACAGTAGAAGCAATAGGCAAATATGAGCAATATAAATAAGATCTTATCAATGCAGCTATGTTAGCCTATCCTACCCCTGATTTTCCCTTAGCGTTAGTCATTGATACTAGTGATTTTGCTATTGCAAGTGTAGTTCAACAGCTAGAAGAGAAAGGTTGGAGACCTCTGGCATTTCATTCACAGAATGACTAACATCGTGATGAAAACCAACCACCACAACAAGAGGACTTTTGCAAGGGATTTAGCACAACAGACAACCTAAAAATCATTAACCAGCTTATCGAGAAAGCAGGGGAATTCCATCTAACTATATACCGAGCCTTTGTGGACTATAGTAAGGCATTTGACTCCAGTGATGAATACAGCCACTTTTAGCAGGGGGATACTAAGCTTGATGGGGTGGGAGAGAATATTAATGATGTATACATTTGCAAATAGAAATTAATTTCTCGGGGGGGGGGGGGACTTTTGCCCCCAGACCACCCCCTGAATCCATCACTGTTTGGCTCAGTTGAACACCCAAGTATAATACAAGCACTAACAGCTCAAGGGATAAATACAAAGTACATGAGGATACTGCAAAAAATATAGAGCCAAAGTTTTGCAAAGATGAAGACAGAAATAGATAGTCAACCATTCTGCATAGAAAGAGGAGTTCAACAGGGCAATCCAATCTCTCCCAAACTTTTCACTTGTGATGGAAGGTATATTCCAAAAAATGAAGTGCAGCAAACAATTTGGTACATTTAAGTAGTCACAATCATGGTTATCAAAAACTCTATACAGAACAGTAAGCCTTTTCACACAGATTTTTTTTAAGAGCAGGCAAAAATTTCTTCAGCTTCTCTAACAGCAACCTGAGTTTCTTGTAAAGAACTGAATATTTTGATACAGTTAAAAGTTTTTTTTGTGACAGCAACCTAAGTTTGCTGTTTATCTATGTAGATATTTCCTTTACCTGGTATTTAAGTTGCATACTTATAAATCTGTAATAAAATCATTTCTATTTCTACAGAGTCACCTCTGAAGTATGGTGACTTAAAAGATGGTTTAAGACAGTTTGCTCTCCATTTTTTACAGAGTAGTGTAACATTAACCAGAATATCTAATCTTATCAGTTTGAAAAACCCTAAAAAACTATAAATGAGTTCTCCAATATTTGGTGTACAAAGTCAATCATATTTATCACAATTTTCATTTAACTTAAAATTCATTACAGGAAAAAAGAATCTTTGACTTGACAAGGAAGATTCAGGAGTTAGAAAAGTATAAATATGTGCTGAATTATAAGATAACAGAGCTGAAAAACATGATTGAACCTAAAGATAAGGAAATCATGGAGAAAAAAGAGACAATTACAGCTGTGAGTATATTACATCTTGAAGAAACTACTATTGTGGATAGTGATGTAACAACCAATAGCTCAGAAGCTTTTGTTATGTAAATCTTAAATTATTACAAACTATGGTTAAATGGGGAAGAGGTAACACACCAAAATAATTATAGTTGAAAGAAATAAGTATCAATAAGTATTCTGCAGCAAACATTTTCAAGTTCTAAAAGTGTGCAATTTTCACAATAAAACACAGTAGAACCTGCTTAACCAAACTAAAGAGGGCAGAGCCATTTTGGATAACTTTTTTAGGATAATTGGACTGCAATTAGCAACAGTGGTCCAAGCACTAAAATCACAAACTGAGGTACTTATATTACTTTCTCTACTGTATTCCACCCAAAAATTTGATCTCAAGATTTCACTGGAAATATATGTTTTGAGCCCCCTGAATCCAAAAAAGGCATTTTTGGAAAGAGGTGTGTGTGTTTTTTTTTTCAATAACACTCTTCATTGAAATTAGGCAGCATGCCCCATTACAAAGTAATATTACATGCATTAATTTCACTCAATTGTTTTGTCCTTTGCTTGATCACATTAATATGTGTGTGTGTGTGTGCGTGCGTGCGTGGGTGGGTGGGTGCGTGGGTGCGTGTGTGCGTGTGTGCGTTGGTGCGTGTGTGCGTGTGTGTGTGTCAGTCTGTGGACAGCATAATTCAAAAATGAAAAGTTGGTTAAAAACCAAAGTTGGTATTTAATTTTAATGTCTTTCAAGGATGTGACAAAGAGTTTGAAGAAAATAGCTCCTCCCTAAACTACATGGTAAATATTTCGAAAATTTTTATTTTCTTGAAAATGGCTCTAACAATGTTGATTAAAATATCATGTTTGACATATTTGTATGACAAATGAAATGTATATTTAGAATTTTCTGGCTATAGTCTATGTAGTCCAGTTTACTCTGGATGACTTTTGAATAAGTCGTAAACCGTAAGAGACAGACAAACTCTTACTGTACAAAAAATGTTGTTGTTAGCTAATGCTGGATTTCTGACAATGAAGTCATTAATCCTCTTGCTCTCCGATATTTTTCACAGATATTGAAGAGACTTAGCAGTAAATGTAACCGCTTTTTAGAGAGCACCATATTTTTATGTTTTGGTGGTTACATCGCTCTCTCACAACCCCCAGAATGTCTGGAGGACCACACCTGTCGTTGATTCACAGGTCTTACCGACCTGACCGGGAGAATTATCAAAATAAATTCACCGACCATATCCTCTGGTTACCAATCAGAGGACGCATTACATGCCATGACAGGTCAGCATGTTAGGGGTTAAGATTTTATAGAGAAATTAGAGAAATGGAGAGGTCAGAAAAATAAAGACTCCCTAGCCCTCAGGAACCCTAATAGCATCGGAGTCGGAAGAGAACAAGAGATGACCATGGTAAGGTCAGATAGAAAAGTTACAGTGAGGAGCAAAACACCAATAAGTGGAAGTAATGTTCTGCTCAGCTTGGGTACCTTGTGGTCACTATCCACATATCCCCTAGACACCAGTAAGTGGAAGTAATGTTCTGCTCAGCTTGGGTACCTTGTGGTCGCCATTCACATATCCCCTAGATGGAGACCCCTGAGTACAATATTATATATATTAAAGGTTTTATCTACACCCTCACTTTCAAAAATTGGAAAAGTAAGCAAGGTATAGTGTAAATAAACTTTACCTACAATTAATATGTTTAACCTTACTTATTCAGAATCTTTCAATCATTATTAAAGATATATGTATGTTTTTAAGCATTATTGCTTTTATTTTTATTCTAATAATATTAGTAGTCTTATATCCTCATAGTTCAAAATGTATGCTTTTAAGAACAAATTCTTCTTAGTGACTGAAATGGTTGCATAATCAGCATATTGTATTAGTCTGGTATTACTTGAATGAATACCACAAAAACGTTTCATATGATAATCCTGCGAGCGTGAACCATGGAAAAAATTATCCCAAATATGAAAGCCTTGACTGGTATTTGTTTACGGTATACAGTGAAATAATTTAATACTATTTAATATTAATAGTGATTTATAAGTAATCAACTTGCAACATTCATACATTTTAACTAAGATTTATTTTCACAATTGGCACTGCAACTAATCCAGTAGGCTGTGAGAACAATTAGACATGAATATAAAAGATGAATTTATGTTACACATGGCCAGCTCTTTTCTTTATTTTTACAAGTTAACCTCTTCAATTAAAATATCAACATCCTCACTAGAATATTCACCAAATGCCATTTTTGAATGTTCCACTAAATTGTTTTTACTGCACATGAATACTTCAGATGGTCAAAAACGTAACAAAAGGAGGTGATATATAGGGGAAAGAGCTTATCTGCAGTTCCCAGGAATTCAATACGGCCGACGTTACACTAAACTGCAGTGGACATTACACCAAAGAGTAACACTGTCAAACTACATTATTTCTAGCTTCAAATATCACAGGGTTAAAGTAACATACTGATAATAATACATGAACATTGTTAACATGCAATACATGATGAACCTACTCATTTTCAGCAAATCTTGTTCTGCAATAACACTTTTGAATAAAATCACTTCCAAACGCTAAATATCGTAATATATATTTAATGTACTACTGTGTTGCGAACACAGGAATCACAGGGGTGTCAAAAGTTAGAAAATTTCACTTATCTGGGAATGCGCCAAAGGAAACCAGAAGAGGTGACAGAACAGGAATATTACAGAAGGGCATTACTGCTGCTATAATGCAAGACATTAAGAAGTACAGATGTAGAGAAAGCCACTATGGAAGAGCAAAATCAAGGAGAGGATATTTACCTCCAGAACTTAATATTAGAGAAATGTGGACCAACTTTTGAAATGAAAGAAGATTAGGAAATCTACCAGCCTGCTCATTGTCAAAATATAAAAACATTCTAAAGTAAGAACAAATTAGAAACTAAAAACTTCACTTATCTTGTTGCTTCACTGCTAATAGCTTCAATTTTCTTTATTTAATATAAAAACATATTTTACAACTTCTTCAATCTTTCATTCCGTACACCACACACTGACACATGCTCAACCTGCAAAATGGGACTGATGAAGATTAAGACAGAGGCACATGTGGAAATGAGAAACGAACTAAGAACTATGTACAGAGTGCACAAGCACTAATAAAGGTGAAAGCTTACTTATTCATATCGTTTGAAATTTCTTTGTGTGTATTCAATATGTTTGTTATATAAATAAAACAAAATATATTGTTATTGTAAGTGTAGCAGTACTTAGTTTCTAATTTTATACCTAATAAAATCATCTTTATAAATATTAATATGTTGGTTGTATAGTACATTATGTATTATAAAGGGATGAAAACAAATAAATAATAAATACATAAATAAAAAGCAATAAATCACTAAAATAATAAAACTTCGTGTTAATTTCTCGCTCACGCATAAAAGTTCATCAGCACCTATCGGTTTTTGAAAACACACTGCATTTTCAAACCCCAAATTTGCACTAGTTAAGCTATGCTGCTCACTAAAACACACAATTTATGGCTAAATAAATTTTTTAATAGCGTGAACCATTTCAGAGATATTCCTTGTTAGTTGTGTCAGTTTCAGAAAACTTAAAACTTTCGTGAAATGGAATGTTGTTCATTTTTTTATATGTTAAGCATGAAAAGAGAATGGAATCTCAAAGCTTTAAAAGATCTGACTATTGCTCAAAGCCTACTGTATTCTAATATTCCCCTTACACCTACAAGGAAATAACCAATAAGATAATTTGTACAAATGTGTATCTCAACTAACACGAAGAAGATCTAGGAATAAGAGTTTGTAAGAATGGTTAGTACAAGAGTAGAGAAAGTCATGTGAGTGCAACACATCAGACTTTTTTTATAAAGCTTCTCCCTATTAAAGCTGTATAATAGCAATGTTTAAAACCACTGTTAGATGGTAGCATATTGGAGCTATTGCTTGGTTCTTTTTTTTTGCTAAACTAGAGTAGATTTGCCTGGAACCAGTGAAGTGATAATCTCACTTTTTCCACTCTGGCACTTGGATCACTGTTGCTAATTGCTGTCCAATTGATGGTACCAATTTTAAGCTGTGAAAGAAATAAAATAATTGTGTTCCAAATGCATGTAATAATGTTTAAACTACTACTGTATACAGTATTAAAATATGCATTATTGTATTTACAAAGATTATTTCACAAATCGGTCATTTTTATCTGAACTTTCTTCTCACAATATCCTTGAGCAGCAATATCATGCCATTGTTTGATTAATATTATATCTGATGATGTTGATTTACTGCTTTGTTCCACAAATTGAAGGCCACCTTAAAACAAATAGTTTTGTGTTATTGATAGTACCATAATTCAGTATTTCCTGTTAAGACTTGATTGTGGGTTTATAGTCTTTCTTTCTTCTACTTTGTTTATTGTCACTCTTTCACTAATGGCTTTGAGTTTTTATTCAGTGTTTATTATATTGCACTTTCTTTTCACTGACATCTTAAATACAGATAAACCACAATGACCAACACTAACACCAACACCAACAGTAAAATAACAGTAGGCCTCTATATTAAATCTGTGTGCTAATAGCAGTGATGGGACCTTAATACTTTTGATACTTGTTGGTATCTAAGTATGTCTAATACTTTGAGACAAACCTTTAATACTTTAAAACTTTTAAGTTTGCATTACTGAAAATTGTTGCTTTAACTTTATGCTAGATAAGGAATAAACACAGTCAAGACTTAATGTTGTGCCTTGCATGTGTCCCCAAAGAGTTGCTGGACTACATTTCTTGATAGACCTTGACTGCATTTCCTATGAGGGAATGAATGAATGCAACCTTCCATAGACTCTTGTGTGTAAGTGAAAACATGCAAAACAATGGGGGAAGGAGTATCTGTGCTCATGTTACATACAGCGTTAATTGAGTTGTGAGTGAAGTTGATTTAGGTAACCTGCTAAATTACGTTTCTGCAATATTTTGACTTGACAACTCACTCTTGGTCTTTACATTTACCTACTCCAGTGAACAGTATTTGTGAATCCAGCAGAAACAAATCAGAACTAAAGATGTGAAAGAATACAGTACATAGAAATATTTGTTTTTTCTATCTGTTAGTTCATGTTTTGCAAGTCAAGCTCTGGTCACAACCATACCTATATTGTACGACTAATTTCCATAAATATCTTGCTTTGCCAATGTACAACAGTGACACTGAATAAAACATGAGTAAATTATGGATCTATTTTGAAGTGAGCATACTAACAGCAGTGTGTAAAATGTGCAGAAAATCATTTTCGCACAGTGGTAAGTCACATAATACAACAAATTCAAATAAGCATGTTACATTCATACACACAGTTAAGTTGTGAAATTTACATAACTTGTATTAAAAAAACAATGTAGGAAGGTCTGTGGTTCAAATCCCAGTTGTGGCATTGAATTTTTAAATTCCAGTTCTACCTCTGAAATGTAGGAGTTTCCCAGTTTCCTGTTTCTGTCAAAACATGATGCCATGACATATTCATATTCATTTATTTCATCCTTCAGATCATGTATACATGATATGGAATCGTCAATAAGTTACAATAGGAATATAACAATAAAATAAAAGGTCACACATGCATGTGCGCGTGCGCGCGCGCGCACACACACACACACACACACACACACACACACACACACACACACACATACACATATACCCATACAGCATTTAAGTCACCACACATACACACAGCCTTAATTAGTCAGACTTTAAAAAGTTATCTATTTACATATTCCATAACCGATTAAAATGCATTCTCTAATAGGTACAATTTGAGTTTTTTCTTAAACAGATTTACATTTTCAATATTTTTTATATTAAGTGGTAGCCTATTGTACAGTTCTATTCCATTATGATTTACACTGGTTTTGGCTAGATTCATTCTGCAATATTGCACATGTAGATTTTCTTTCTGCCTTGTACTATGATAATGAGTCTCTTGGTTATCTGGTAGCTGATGTCTTATTCATCAGATATGATGGATAACTCCTAATATATAGATACTTGCTGCAGTCATAATCCTTAACTTTTTGAACAGTTCCCTGCATGGAGATCTACTTGATTCGCTGGTCATTATTCTTATGGCCCGCTTTTGCAACCAAAAAAACTTTTTCAGATTCTGTTGATGCCCCCCAGAACATTATTCCACACCTTATATGACTATGAATGTATGCAAAGTAAGCACTTCTAAGACCTTGCACACTCATTACTCTTTTCAATGTACTCAATATGTAACATCCCACACTTAGTTTCTTGGTTAACATATTTATGTGTCCCCCATTTAAGATCTTCTGTAATAATTATCCCCAGAAATTTAGTTTGATCTTCATATTTTATGATTTCACTGTCTAGTTTTATTTGCGGTTTTACCACATTTCTATGATGAGTCAAATGAAAGCTCATAGCAACAGTTTTTTGTGTGTTTAATAGCAGTCTATTTACCTCAAACCAGTATGTCAATTTCCCTATATCCCCATTTACTTTTTCTTCAAGATCTCTGTTACTATTTGCTTTTAGCAGTAGGTTTGTATCATCGGCAAATAATACCACTTCAGCCTCCTGGACACATAATGGGAGATCATTTACATAAAGAAAGAAAAGAAGTGGCCCCAATATGGATCCCTGTGGTACCCCCTGTCCTACCTTTCTCTGCATAGATTGACATCTTTCTATACTGAGATGTTCTTTATTTAGGTTGCTAATTTCTACTACTTGTGATCGATTTGATAGGTAAGATTGCATACTCCTCTAACCATACTCCTCTAACTTTCTCAGTAGTATATCATGATCAATCACATCATACGCCTTTGTTAGATCAAGGAACAAACCTATTGATTTCCCTTTCTTTTCAATAGCAGCAATAATTTTTTCAACTAGGGAGCAAACTGCAGATTTAGTAGATTTTTCTCGCCTAAAACCATGTTGTGTATCTATGAGAATTTTATTTTTCTCTAAAAAAGTTCTAATTCTATTGAACATTAGCTTCTCCAAAATCTTGGAGAATACTGATAGCATAGAAATTGGTCTGTAATTTTGTAACACTTCTTGGGACCACCTTTTATGAAGGGGCCTAACTTTAGCTGTTTATAATTTTTCTGGGAAAACTCCTGTCTCAAAAGAGTTGTTATAAATATTCAATAATGGTTTTGCTATTTCCTCTACGCAACACTTGATTACTAGATCAGGAATCTCATCTAGACCTACTGAGAGCTTGTTTTTCAGCTCTTTTGCTGTCCTTATCAGTTCCTGCTCATTTATAAGTTTAATGAATACTGAATTCATGCATCTCTTAACCTTACTGTTTTCTCTTGTTTTATTAACCCCTATGTCATATTTATCTCTTAATATTTTATTTGGACCCTCAACAAAATATGTATTAAACAATTCAGCTATTTTAACTGGATCTTTAACTTTCTGACCTTCATGCATCAATTCAAATTGGTTTATGCACGAATTTCTTTTCCCAGTTTCCTTATTTATTACTTCCCAGATTGTCTTACTTTGGTTTGTTACTCTTTATATATATTTATCATTTTCCAGTTTTTTTGCATCCCTGATAACTTTCCTGTATACTTTTTTATACTTATTTATATAACTTAAGTTTTCCCTTGACACCTTTCCCCTTTTTTCCAACATTGATAGGAACTTGACTCTCTCTGAGGACACTTTTATACCATCTGAAAATTATGAGCAAAAGAAAAAAATAAAAGGAGGTTACATGCATTTATATGCAGAACACTACTAATAAGAACATAATTCAGCAGAGAGCTGAACAGATAGCTTTTTGTTAAGCGAGTATCAAGTATCAGTGCTTAAGAAGTCTGTATCATTATTGAGTATCAAGAAATAGTGGTATGGTCCCATCACTAAGCAAGTACACTGCCAGGGGGGGAAGCAACACTGCTGAGAACTATGTTCATTGATGCAAGGGCAATAGTATGTGGAGTAAGTGGAGTTCCGACAGCTAGGTCATTTGGGTAGTGTGTGAATACTGAGGGTTTATTATAGTATTAGTGATTGATGTGTTGTGGTCAACAGGCAACAGATGGCACTGTAAGACAGGTTTGTATGACCTCTGTGTTGATTCTGCAAGCAATCACTGTGGGACCATAACAGTTCAGTGGTGGTGTCAAAAGACACACTAGGGTATTGCCATACTATTATGATAGAAACATGCTCCTGTTACACAGCTACAACTATTTGAATGGGGTCAAATTCTTAACCTGTGGAAGTGGATGAACCTATCGACAAATTGCTGTACATTTTGGACACAATGTATTGATGCTGTGTTGGCACTTTCATCAACAGTCTGTGGAACTTTCTTACAACCACAGACCGGGTTCTGGACAGCCACACTGTGCCAAAACATGTCTTGTTCAAATCATTATACAGGCATTGGTGGGTGCCTGAACACCATCCAAGGAAGCAATCCGGGAACTTTTAGCATCTGTAGTGCCAGTATGGACTATTGGAAACCTTCTTGTTGCAGCAGGGCTCAAATTCTGTGTGCCTCTTGCCAGAGCACCTCTTACAGCATAACACTGCCATGTGCACCTCTGGTGTCAAGAAAGGGTCAATTTGACAACAAAGGAATGATGCTCTGTTGTCTTCAGTAATGAGAATAGATTCTGCTGTATGTAAGTGATGATCATGTATACATATGATATAGATCTGGTGAGCATAATCAGAGAATACACTCGCCCATGATATAAGGCCCAACTCCTGGCTGGTGTGAGGTGCCATTAGTTACAAATTGTACTCACCTTTGGTGTGTGAGCAGACATGTAAAACCAGTGCCAGCAGCATCCAGCAGGTTATTAATCCCATGTTATTGCCATTTCTTTGACAAGAAGGAAATATGCTGTTTCACCAGGATAACCCACGACTCCAAATAGCTGCTGCAATGCAAAATACTGTTTATGGTGCACAATAACTGCCCTGGCCAGCACAGTCCCCTGACTGTGAATATGAATATTGATATGATTAGTAGTAGTCTAATGCCCTGTTGCTTGGATATATTCCATTTTGTTTCTTGCTTCCCAGTATAGTTATGTTAATGATCCAGAGGTTAACTTCATGAGAGTCATATAATGAGGGAGATGATCCTTGTTCATTATAGAGTTCTCTTCCTGACACAATACACAATTTGGGAAGTTGAGGACAAAAGGTCATGACCTGTCAGTAATTTAAATGTTGCAAGAGCTTCATGTCTTAGATAATTAGGTATTAACTTTTTGTTCTGTAGTAATGCTGTCCATGATTTATCAATACTTTGAGTTTTATAATACTGCTTCAGTTCTTTTTGGAAGTTTCTTTTAATTATAATTTTTCTGAGTGGTATGGTAAGGTTTGATTTGGTTTCTGCAAGATTTTAGTTCCTTTTTTTGGCAACGAGATCCACAACTTCATTCCCATATATCTCACTATGAAAAGGTATTTGTTGGAGCGGGATATTTTTATTTTGTTTTGTTAATATTTTTATCATCTTTTTTATTTTGTACACATTAGAGGAAAAGGGAGACATATTTGATGCAATAGCTTGAATAGCTGATGTTGAATCACTTAATACAACAGCATTATGAAAAGCATTTATTCTGTAAATAAGATGTGTTAGTGCTGCCTGTATAGCCTGGATTTCTCCATCAAAAAGGGGCGAATTTTTTTCCCAAAGCTATATAATAGCTGAATAATTTTGAGTATGCTCCAGCTTCTGCTCCATTTTCATTATCCAATTTGGAACTGTCATTGTAGATATGTAGCCATAGTGGTTCAGGATATAAACTGTGGATTGTTTCCAGAAAAATTTGTTTTAACATGTAGGGAGTCCTGTTACTTTTAAATATATGTTCCATCAAGTTTAAGTTATAGTTAATATCCATATTGTCTATTGGTGAAACTGGTATGAGTCCCTCAGGCTTTTGGCCCGCCTCGGTAGTGTGATGGTTAGCGTGTGTGCCTCACATGCAAGAGGTCGCGAGTTTGAATCTCGCTTAGGGTAAGTTATCTGGGTAAGGTTTTTTTCTGAGGTTTTCCCTTATCCTGAGAGATGAATGTCGGGTAACTTAAAGCTCCATGGACCTCGGGCTCATTTGAGTATCATTTCACCTATTTCATTCATTTACCATCCGATATGACATTAGGTTGGAGGACGTTTATCAAAAAAAAAAAAATCTCAGGCTTTTGATTTTGATCATGGTGTTCTTGTAATTTATAAGCTTTCTGTATGAAGCCCTGTTGAGATTTAACGTTTCTCTCTCTGTTGTTCTGTAGTGTTTAACTACATATGGGACTGCAGGCAGTGACACTGATGATACATGGAATGAAGATGGAGCACCAGTGGAATGAGATGGAGGGGGAAACCACAGAAACCGGAGGAAACTCACCCCAGTGCCATTTCGTCCATCACAAATCCCACATGTGGTTGCTTAGGATCAAACCCAGGCCGCTTTGGTGAGAAGCAAATGGTTTAACCACTCGGCTACAGTACAGCTGGTTTCTTACTCTGTTTTGATATTTTTAGCAGTAATTGTCCTGAGGTAGTCTTATTAATTTTTCATATTGGGTTAAAGCTTGTTTATTAATCGGATGGATTATTGGAGGGTTTACAGTAAGCACCTGTATCACTGTTATGGGATCAGATTTAATATGACCTGTTACCAATCTTAAAGAGTTATTTTGAATTATTTCTAATTTATTAAGGACTTTTTTATTGATATAATCAGAGCTCAGATACAGGAGAGCTCAGATACAGCATGTGTAGGGGAAAGAACCTTACAACATGTTTTATTGGTATTAATTTTCATGCAGTTATCGTTACACCATTGTTCTAGTGATTGTATGGCATTATTCCCTTGTGAATTGAGTTTATGCTGAGTATTTCGAGGAGTAGATGTCCAGATAGTTAGATTGTCTGCATAAAGTATACAATTAATATTATCATTTTTGTGTAGTCCTATTGGTAAATCATTAATCATAATGTTAAAAAGTGTGGGGCTTATTGCTGAGTCTTGAGGAAGTCTTATTTTCATTTTTTTGTATTTAGATGTTACGTTACCACATTTTAGTTGCACAAAATCATTGACTGATTAAACTATAGATCCAACGTAACATATTGCAATTAATATTTCCTTTCATGACTTTATCCATAAATTTTAATTTCAAAATTGATCTGAAGCCACCTTCAAAGTCTATAAATATTGCTGCTGTAGTTTTTTATGGCATCAAGAGAACCTTTAGTTTCTTGGTTAAATTGCAGTCTGTTCTGCAGTGAAGTGGTGAGTTTGAAATCCTGCTTGAGCTAGTGATATTAGATTATTTTTTTCTAAGTACCTACCATATAAGTCTGGACTGAACCATTGGTTCCATTGTCTTAGAGAATATACTTGTTAGTGAAGTCAGACAATAGTTGGAAATGTTTTCTGCAGGTTTCTTAAGTTTTAAAATTGGAATTATAATGGCTTTTTTCCTTGTGGAGAGGATACAGTGTTCCTTATTTGATGAATAAGGTTTAGGCCAGTAGTTAATGCCCTAGGACCTAAATGTTTAAGAAATTCTCCAAAACAATGGTCAGGATCTGGCTGTATTTGCTTTCTCTAATGGTAAGTAGGGGAAGTATTGTATTCCACCCAAAAATTCGATGTCGAGATTTCACCGGAAATATATGTTTTGGGACCCCCTGAATCCAAAAAAAGCATTTTTAGAAAAAGGTCCGTGTGTGTGTCTGTGTGTCAGACTGTGGACAGCATAACTCAAAAAGGAAAAGTTGGTTAAAAACCAAAATTGGTATTTAAGTTCAATGTCTTTCAAGGATGTGACACAAAGATTTTGAAGAAAATAGCTTCACCCTAATCTACCCTTTACATGGAAAATTTTTCGAAAATTTTGATTTTCTTGAAATTGACTTGGTGCTGTTTTTATAATTAATATGGCTTCGGATTGAGCAATGAGACTATTGTTTCTCTCAGGGCGTGATACTAGGTGGAATGAATAAACACTCGATGTAACTTCACTATAAATCACTTTATTAACACTTTTTTTGTCGTTACAATTGAATTACCTTTTGTCGCACCTATTTATATTTCATTGATAGTCTTTTCACTTTTCTAAAGTCTTTTCTACCCACATCCACGCGCGTTATAGAAACACGTCTTCTCATCTCAAACACATAGACGCTATTAACAATTCCAGCGCCACTTTACATGATGCTATCTTTGTTGTATACATCCGCGTATGCGTTCATCAAATAGTTCCCGTATTGTTCAGGAAGCAATCTTTAGCTATTCTCCCTTTCCTTTTAATATTAAATATATATAATTCTTTTATTTATACATATTAAATTTAAATGTGAAACTTAACATTTATGACGTTTTTAAATAAACTTAATTTTTTGTAGCAATGAACAATAGCAACACATTTTCGTTACTCAACTAATTTGTATCAACACCAAAAATAAATTACACTTTCAATAAATATTTACATAAATGATTTCCTTTTGGGGTCTTACAATATTCTGTCTCAGGCTCTAACGATTTTGATTAAAATGTCATATGTTTGAGATATTTTGATGGCAAATGAAATGTATATCTTGAATGTTCTGGCTATAGCCCCTGTAGTCATATTTACTTTGAGTGACTTTTGCATAACTGGTAAACCGTTAGAGATAGACCAAATCATGCTGTACAAAAAATGTAGATCTTGCTAAAATACACAACTTATGCCTCAATGAATTTTCTTGTAGGGTTAACCATCTCAGAGATATTCCTTGTTATGTGTGTGAGTTTCAGAAAACTTAAAACTTTCATGAAATGTATCATCGTTGTTAATTTTTTTATATGTTAAGTGTGCAAAGAGAATGGAATCTCAAAGCTTTATAAGATTTGACTATCGCACAAAGCTTACTGTATTCTAATGTTCCTTTTGCACCTACAAGGAAATAAGCAAAAACATAATTTGTATGAACGCTTATCTTAACTAACAAGACGATATAGGAATAAGAGTTTGTAAGAATGGTTAGTACAAGAGTAGACAAAGTCATGTGAGTGAAACGCATCAGATTTTTTATTTTGTAATTTGTCTATAGATCACTTTAATTTTTGTATGGTGAAATTTGAATTAAAAATACCATCTTTATTGATGAATTTGGTAAATTTTTTCAAGTTCTGTTTACTTCTTTTTTCTTCATATTTGTTTTTTATTTGAATTGTTTTTCTTGTAAAATATTTGGTGAAGGCTTTACTCATTTTGTGGTCATCAAATACAGTTTTATTAGATATGATTGGTACTTTTTGGGGTTATTTATTATTGTTTAATGTTGAAATAAAATTATGCACTTTTGTAGTGTTGTTTCTATAATCCAAACTTTTA
Organism: Tenodera sinensis; assembly: GCA_030765045.1. Lineage (NCBI taxonomy): Eukaryota > Metazoa > Arthropoda > Insecta > Mantodea > Mantidae > Tenodera > Tenodera sinensis. The sequence continues at coordinate 276,855,690 of CM060964.1, read as the reverse complement.
CAAAGTTTCGGAAGCATTATTTTTTGGAATTTATAATATCCTTTTTAATATGAGCTGCTTTCTTTCTTCAGATTTAAAAGTCTGTTGCTAATTTAGTTTGTTTTGCTGTTTTTCTTGCTAAATTTCTAAGTTCTGTAAGTTTATTGGATCAGAATGGTTTATATTTCAAAATATCTCATATAACATATGCTTAAAATTTTTAGATGGAAGAGGAGCTGACAAACATGCTAAAAATAAATAATGCTCAACAACTGAAATTGGAAGATGCAAAAGAAAAGCTTCATGCAGTTACTGTTGAAAATGAAGCTCAAACAGTACACAACCGTGCACTTCATGTCTTGCTCCATAAAATGAAATCTGATTTACATAACACTTCAGGGTTTATACAGCAACCTCTCAAACTGAAGGAAAAAGTGAAGGTATGTCAGATAATTAAGTACATTTTCTTTAATCAAAAGGTTACCCCAAATAAGCTCTCTTTATTATTAGGTAACCAGTTCAAGTTTGTTCCTTTTTTGCATAGCATACCATTGATGAACTAAAGGGCTCTCGTGTGAATCACACATATGGGTCAATCCACGTCAAATCGCACCCCCGTAAAACACGACTTTTTGGTAGGAGGTTCAAATTTTTTTTTATGAATAATAGGCATCAAATAAGGAGACCCACATTTTTTTATTTCCGTATTTTTAAATTACTTGCTTAGTTATGGCTATTAGAAACTAAGCAATTTCTGTGCGCACTGTAATATAAAATCACTTGTTACTCTAAGTCCATATAGAGTTGAGAGTTGGGGTATGGTGCACTGGAAAGGTTAAATACAACACTTTTAACAACTTTCAATCAATAATTTTTACACACAAATTTTGGACTGCTTTTTGATGCTATATTTGTAAAACCAAAAATAGAATTTAAATCGATGTGTTAAAAACCTAAAAAAAATATACACGTATTCCCTGACATTTTATCTATAAAATAAGACATTAAAAGCTATGGAGTGTGCGTAAGTGCATTTGGTAAAATTTTTTTTCTGGAGGCGTGCAAGCAATCACGGACGACGTGAAGTACAGCTGGATTTGCCGTTCTTAGCTCCTGGAGGAAGTAAATGTAAAGTTTGAAAGCGAATACCAAGCCAGGTGACTGCAGACAACATGCGAATTGGTGCATCAGCTTAATAAGGCAGTACAGTCCATGCAGAAAAATGTCTCCACAATGTACCTTCTTTCTGATACTCCTGTGGCATCTGATACGCGCTTTTGAACTTTTTGAATTCTTTTGAAAAAATCTTCTGATGTAAGCAGTTCTTTGCATTTGGCTTCTTTCTACATGTGCGCCCATACATTTGAAACAATTTCTCTGCTCTAACTGTGCTATGTTTTGGTCCCTAATTTAGAATGTACCGGTGGCATAATTGATTTATGCTATGATCAAGGTCTTACAAATCCACTGTATTCACTCCTTATCAGAAAGATCTATGTCTTCAACTGCACACTACACTAAAAAGCACCTGTGAATTAGCAAGGACTGTTTCAGATCATGCAGACATCATTACCTTCCCCCTCCCTCCCCATTTTGTGCATGGTTTCATTTGCAGACTATACAATGTGAGCTAATGAAACAGACAAAAGCTATGGGTTCGCCTACAGGACTCTGAGTCAAGGTCAGGGACCCAGAACGATGGGTCCAGCTATGCTTTAAAATTACACTTCTTCATTCATTTTTCAAAAACTAAAGCTTTAGTGAAACAAGTTTCTTTCGAAGAAGGAGGTAGACAAGTAGAAATTTGAAGTTTTGTGTTGTATGTAAACATTAGTTTAAAATGCATATTTTAAAAACATTTTGAAGATGCTAATAGTGTACATATAATAGTGTCAGCTAGCACTGTTCTCCTTACTATACTGTTGTAACGTTCATGGAACCTCAAGCAATGAACAGTTGCCGCAATGGAAGGTGGTAATTGTGCGAGGTAGCCGTCACCGCTGTCACACTAGTCCGCTGCACTGATTTGTAAGGTTAATTACAACTGAACTATTAGAGACTCCATTCTGATTTTTTCTGAGAATATTGCATAGTTTTTTTTTCTTCAGATTTTTAAATGGTTGAGTTTGTTTTATTATCTAACTTTAATTGTATAAAATATAATATTAATAATACTTAATAAAATTTTCTAATAATCACCTCACAAAATACTGCTATTTATCTTTAATTTGAGCCAAAGATTAGGTAATTTGCTTGATTACAATCAGAGGTATGATTGATCGAAGGGTGAGGAGTGTGCAATTTTTGGGACATTTCAAAAATTAATATCTGCCAAAATAAATTTTTTTTTATAAAATGAAGAAACATGGGTCAAATGTATTTTGCTCCAAAACACCAAAAAAAATTTTCAAGAAAATCTGAGATATTAAGGTCAATTTTTACCATATTTTGTGCGATTTGACGTGGAATGACTCGTATGTGGAACTTTGTAAGAAAGTTACTTCATCTTATAGGACAAAATACTGAAGTATGTTACATAAAAAATTAAAGGTTAAAAGTAGTCACATTGTTAACTCACTTTTAGTGGATATGAACCTATCATATCCATTAAGGAACAAAAATAATACGAGGGCTATTCAATAAAGAATAATTATAATTTTTTTTGACAACATATCTTTACTCATCCTCATAGTTTTGATGGTCCTTCTCAAAATAGTCTCCTTTGGATGTGATGCACTTCTCACAGTGTTTCTGCCAGTCTGCAAAGACATGTTAGAACACATTTTTTGAAATGTCCTTCAGAATTGCCTCTGCAGCCTTCACTACTTCTTCTGATGATGGATTATGCTTCCCACAAAGGCATTTCTTCACGTTAGGAAATAGGAGAAAGTTATATGGTGGTAAATCCGGACTACAGGGAGGGAACGGATGTACTTCACATAGATTTTTGCAAGACATTCAGTAACAACATTGGCAATGTGTGACCATGCATTATTGTGGTGCAATATCCAGTCTGTTTCACAGAAATGTGGTATTTTGTGCCTGCTATGAATTTACAATGTTTTCAGGAGATCCCTGTAGATTGTCCAGTTACTGATGTGTGTGCAGGTACAACATTCTGATAAACCATTCTATGAATATCAAAAAATGAGATGACCATAACTTTTCCAATGCACACAAACATGTGTCATGTGTAAATTTTCTGTCACCAATGGTAAAAGTTTCAATATTTCAGAAAGTAAAATAAGAACAAATTAGAAACTAAAAGCTTCACTTATCTTAGTAAAATTGCAAGATCTTCCAGAACTGATATGTTTGAAGTTGTATCCAACTTATTTTCAAAGCTTTTAGTTTCTAATTTGTTTTATTTTGTATTCTGTTGCTTTGCTGTTAATAGCTTCAGTTTTTCCTTTATTTTGGAAAGTGTTTGTAAGATTATTTGTTGATCCTCTCTCACAATGACAGTAGCAGATGTTTTCTTCCATAAGAAAGAAACTGGAGGATTGAGTCCACCCTCCTTTAAAATTGATTGTCTTCCCTCTTTAAACAATTTAAACCACTTTTGAGCATGCTGTAGGGAAGAACACTCTCCATAAGACTCCTGTGATGTTGTACTAGGCCTCAGCTGAAGAATTGTTGAGATGAAAGCAGAATTTCAAAGCCACATATTGTTCATCATGTGTTACTTCCATTTTTGTGGTAGGCAATACTGAACATGTCTCAGTTTGCCCGCCTCTCACAGATTGGAATCAGTAGTGCCAACAGTGAAACTTGTACAGCATGTTCATTACACATTAAGCTAACAGAATATCATAAGATTAAATCCTAGTGCAAAAAATTATTATTACTTTTCATTGCAGAGCCCTTGTACATGTAAATTTGCCCTTGCATTTAAAGCTAACATTTCTAATGGAGGAAAAAGTTGAGTTTTGTTTATGGATGCTCTTTAACTGCTATGGTTTCACAAGTTGTAGGTCTTTTTTAGGTTAAGTATGCCCCAAAATAAGTATAGTCAGAGAACCTTAAAGGAAATTGTAACATTCGGACTGAATATCTTTAAATCCATTAATAACTTAACGAATAATGCTCCTCACACCATCACTAGTAGTAATAATCTTAGCGAAAATAATAAAAATAATAATGATGATGATAACAATAAGAATAGTAAAAAGAACTGTTTGTCAATATTCCATCAATATATAAGGGGCTTAAGAAACAAAGTGGATGAACTTACTATTAGTCTAAATACTCAAAAAAACTACCACATTTAGTATGCATTTCTGAACATCACCTGACACAACAGAAATTTCACCCAATATCATTGCATGGGTACTCTTTAGGAGCAGAGTTTTCTAGAAAAAACTTACACAAAGGCGGAGTTTGCATATATGGTAGGAATGATTTGACATATAAAGTTTTAGATTTATCCAAATTTAATGCTGAACAAGACCTCAAAATCTGTGCAGTTCATTTAAATCAAACTAATGTAATCATAGTAGCACTATATCGATCTCCCTCAGGCAATTTTGAAATTTTCAGAAAGCATCTTGAACATTCCTTAAATTTTTTATTTAAACCAAAGAGGGAACTAATAATATGTGGTGATATAAATGTTGACTATTTAAAATCCAGTCTTCAAAGGGAACAACTTAGCTGTTTATTTGCAACATATCACATGACACATATAGTTAACTTTCCAACAAGAATCCAAAATAATTCTTCCACTGCTATACATAATATATTTGTAAATTCACCAGAATTAAGTCTTGCACTGTCTCACCAATAACCAATGGTCTATCAGATCATGATGCCCAAATTATATGCATTAAAAAGATGATTTTAAATCTCAAACCTAAATATACATATCAGAAATATAGAGAGGTAAATAAAAGTACTCTGGACGACTTTAGCAAAAAACTTCAACTTGAATCATGGAATCAAACTTACCTAACGAATGGAACCAACAATAAATATAATAGTTTTCTCAAATGTTTCAAAACTCACTTTGAATCGTGCTTTCCTGTCAAAATCAGCAAACTAACTAACTTGAAAAGTGACAATGCTTGGATCACTTTAGGCATAAGGACCTCATGTAGACACAAACGAGAATTATATCAACAAGTAAGAACAAGTAACAATTTAGAATTAAAACACTACTTCAAAAGATATGGCAAAATTCTAAAAAGGGTAATAAAAGCAGCAAGAGTATTATATTATAATAAGCTAATCCAACACTCAGACAACAAAACAAAAACTACATGGAATATAATAAAAAGAGAAGCAGGTAAATTTTCATCACAAAACGACTCAATAACATTAAAAGTGGACAATCAAGAAATTAACAAACCTCATGAAATTGCAGAAATCTTTAACAAATTCTTCATAGATGTAACAAACAATCTAAATATTAACTATGGAAGTAAAGAAGCAGCACTAGAATTTCTAAGATCAAGTTTCACAGAAGCACTGCCAGAACTTAAAGCTAATCTGACGACACCTGCAGAAATAAATAAAATTATTAACTCCTTTAAAACAAAGAATTCCCATGGTTATGATGAAATAACAACAAAAATCCTAATATCATGTTCATTCCAAATAAGCACTCCTCTGAGTCACTTAAGACCGGAATTTTCCCTGACAGGATGGAATTCTCGATTGTAAAACCCATTTTTAAAAAAGGTGAACGCGACAATGCTTCTAACTATAGGCCAATTTCTCTCTTACCAGTTTTTTCAAAAGTTCTTGAAAAAGTAATGTTCTACAGGTTGTATAAATACCTCGAGTATAACAAGATACTAGTGAAAGATAAGTTCGGATTCAGAAA
>CM060964.1:276634887-276842387 GCA_030765045.1 Tenodera sinensis | reverse complement strand
GTGTATTGTTTAACCTTTTACTTATGCTTTAAATTTTAATAACACCCCAGAAAAAGCAGTCTTATTACAAGTTTTCAAAATGTCACATAACATGTAGATTGCAGAGAAAGAGAGAGAGAGAGGAGGGAGAGAGGGAGAAAGGTTTGAGGGAGAGAGTGGTAGAAACAGGAATTTATGAGATGAAGGTGAAGAGAAAAGGATCCCCACAGTTAATCCTGTAAGTCTTTCTGCCAATCAGACTTAAGGTTATGCTGTGCTCATGCAATACAACTGCTTCTCTTTTGTCTCCATTTGTGGTTGGAGCTAAGATTCTCACACTCAGAGAAATTACTGTGATGCATTAGAATCGAAACAAGACAAAGGTAATGAATGCAACCTTTTTTAAGGCAATTAGGTGAATAGTAATTGTAAAAAATATTGCTTACAACAAAACAAGAACTGAGGAGGATGGCTCAGGTACTAATAACTGTAGCCCACATTTGGGAAATCCTGGGTTTAAATCCTGTGGGCTGACCAATATGACTGAGGTATGTTCATGGTTTCCCTCAGTTGCCCAGGTAAATAGCAGATTGGGTTATTTATACCACAACCCAAAGTTCCACCTTAGGTCTAAAACAATTGTAAAAATGAAAATATTCAAATATAATGAAGGCAGGTAGACAGGACAGCACCCTAATACCATTTGTCTGCATATGTAAAAGCAGATCTACAGTTGCCTGGCCTAAGGTCTCTGTGAACAAAAGTCTGAGCTGCCATCTGCCTATCACACATAGAAGCAGAGGCACAGTTGCCTAGTGCTAAGGCCTCTGTGGAGGCATGATGAAGCAAAACGGTATGTTACAGGGATGCAACTTAGAAGGGCAACTGTCCACCACACACTGAGCCACGAGATATCCCCTAACAGGTGTCACAATATGACATTAGCTAAAGTAACAAATTAGAAAACACATAAAGCGGGTAGGGGAGCACACAGCTGTGCATCCTTCAACCTGTGGCTAAATGAAAACTGTTCTAGTATTAACATAAATAGAAAGTCAATGAAAATTCTGTACAAACAGCCTTTGTAGTTGAATGATCAATGATCTGGGTACTTAATCCAGAGGTCCTGGGTTCGATTCTTGGCTAGGGTGGAGAGTTTCTTTTAATTGGAATCATTCCCTATGCAGGGGGTGAATGTGGAGTGTCTTTCTTGATGAAAATCAGTAAAAACCAACAACAAAAACCTACAGTCAGTGAGTTAATTGTTTTTAAGTCGAAGCCTCTGATATGACCACAGAGCATGAAATAATGGAAAATTTAAAAAATAAATAAAAAGCACTCTATATATGTAGTATGCTTAAAGCAAGATATTTAAGAGCTGTTCTGCAGGCATTGAAAGATTAATCCAAATTGTGATCCTTTAAAACAGCTTTAGAACTATGTACTATAGGAAGTGCAAAAGTTAATGGCATATAAAGCAGACTGTAATGAAGACTCCAGTGAATCACAAACTTGCCCCTCCTAACAGCACTGCCCAGTGTTGCCATGTCTGCTGAAATAAAAGCAGAAGATTTGATTTGAAAAAATAAAAAAAAAAAAAAAACAGGTCAAAACAGTACATTTTTTAACTGGCAATTTTGCTTAGTGTATACATATTTATGGCATTATTATTAATAATAACAACAAGAACAATAACAACAATAATAAAATATTTACTCCAAAATTCTTGCACTGTAGAGTTACTGCCACATGCAATGTCAGTATTGCACACAACAGTCTCCATCCTGTATCTGTTTGTTGGATTTCTTCTACTTTCACCAAATTAGGAAACCGAGAAGCAAATGGTGCAATTGACTGAAGTGTTTGAATTTTAGCTGGTTCTGACACTTCCAACATTGTAAGCAGAGGATCACTTAATGAAAAATGACTTAGTATGTCGCAAACTGACTCAGTGTAAAAATAAACACAGCGTAATTTGAAAATTTGTACACATTTGTCGGGCAGCAGTGATTTTATCAGAGATATTTGAACTTTGGCACCAAAATAAATGTTTTCCAGAGGAAGAATTACTTTTGGGTCTGTGTATTTAAGTTTGTCTATTTCAGTGGAATTCAAATGTTCAGGTGTAAGATAGTTCGCAATGCAGCAACAACAGATGTGGTATACTGTTTATCTATACAGGTGATTATATTAATCTTTTGTTTTTATGCATGAGGGAAATGTCTCGCCTGAAAATCTTTTTTAGAAGAGCAAATTATATGATGTTAAGGAAAATAGTATCTAAAAATGGAAAATAAAAAGCAGGAGATTTTGAAGTGTGTTCAGTTCTTAGCAGTAGATTAGTAGATTTGCTAAAAAGCAGGAGATCTGCAAAATCAGTAGACCTGGCAACTCTGGCACTGCCAAGTATGGGGTGCATGCATCTTATGCATATAAACTGAGACCATCATCTTTAATTACATTCAGATAAATACTTTAAAATTATAGATGTGAGGCGGGGTTTTATTATAAAGATGGTCATATATCAGCGTGAATATAGCAGCAGGAGTATTGTTTTTGCTAAAAGGTGGAAAGTTTGTTATAGCCGACGCCACTTTTATCTGCAGGGAAGGTGGTCGTAGAATGGAATGCAAAAGCCAACGTTCTTTTCTCACAAACACATTTATTAGTTATTTACACTTCTTTTCACAAAGCAATTAGTTAACAACTCTTAAAATTGGATAGCGTCCATGCCGGTTAAAAGTTTGCGTGTAATTCACATATTCACACGCCATCAACAATTGAATAGTTACCCCGAATAGAGATCTAACCTAGAAAAAGTTGTTTTGGTGTAAAGTGAAAAAAACTGTTTATTGACATTTGAGACTACTGTGCTACATTAAACATATATAGTTTCATCCTTTTTCATTGTTGCAAACATATCTGAGGCAAATTTTAAGAGAATTAACATTATGTCCAGAAATAGAAACAAGTAAAAGGAAGTTTCAGTGGAAAAATGATCTAACCTAAGAGAATGGAACAATGATCTAACCTATACATTACATTTTGTGTTACATAACAGAAGACAAACATATTTACTATGATTGATACATTTTTAAAGTGAAATCAGGAGTTTTCCCTCTGGCATTTATCAAACATAAGAAAGGTTTATTAACATGTTTTTCACTCTACTTCTTTGAGGTTTTCATAAAATTTGCGATACTGAAGTGGAATGAACTTGCACATATCTAGTAAGTCAACTTTCTTTGCTTTTTTGACAGGTACATCTTCTGTGTAAAGTTGAGGTAGAACTCTAGGCAGTGGTTGTAGCTGTTTGCTTCCTTTGTTGGACCACAAGATCTCATACGCTGTCCAAGGTTGTAGAATGTTATGACTGATACGGGTCCTGATTCTGTTGGGTTCCTCCTCAGAAAACTGAATCCAGTGACATGAAGTAATCTTAAATTTAGGGTCCCTTTTAAGCATACCTTCTATCACTGATAGGTCAACAAAATCTGGTGTGTCCATATAGTATGCGGAAAATCCAACACCAGCATTAACTACAACTTCCACCCACTGTTTAGGATGATACACTGTAGATTTCTTCTTCTTTCTCTCTATCAGTGCAAAGTCCCTATCGCAGGGAAGGAAGCTATGCCCGCTTACCAGGAACTTCAGATCAATGGTTGTAAAATATTTTTTCCTTATGAGGTTCTTATAAAGGGCCAAGCACCTCCAGTTGTTGTTCTGACCAATACAACGATCAGACCAAACTATCAATCTTTTTTTCTCACCTTGTTTGAGTGGCTCAAAATGCAGTTCGATGTATTTTAGAATACATGAAGTAACTTCTGCAGAGCCTCTTCTTACTACTGACTCATTCCAGATGCAGAAAAAAGCTCTATCAGTTCCCATATTGTGGATACCCTGATTATAAGTACTCAACTGTCTCTGATGAAACACAGACGAGTGATGAAGTGTAGGACAAAAAAGTACTTGCTGCATGTCGGTGCACAACACAACATAGTCAGGGTTTCTCTTTGCAGTGCCAATGTCATCATGTAAAGTACGGTATGCAACATCTGCCTTCATATGATGTAGTGTACTTTGTGTTGTAATAATTTTTCGCTGTTCTTCATTATCAGCTGTCACCAGTTTAATATATAGTTCATCACAAACTGAACAAGAGTCCGAGCGTGGTGCTCCGAACCGTAATTTAAAATCACTCCTGAATATGTCTCTACATGTACTACGTGAGCACTTAATACCAGGATTGCTTTCCATAAAAAGATCGTATAGCTTTTCCGCACAAAGCTCTTGACTCAAATACAACTTCTGTGACAGAGATCTTGAATAATGACTCTCCTGTGCAGGCAAAGATTTAATGTGATCTCTGACAAATTGCTTAACATCATTAGTAACTGCATGGGGACGATTAAAATGTGTCCCTCTCTTATCAGAAATATCCAGATTATGTTTCATTTTCTTCTGAAGTGTCTGTATCCGACGTGAAGAGATTTGGAATATGTCCAATAATATTTTCTTGCATACATAATATGTTTTACCATTGATGCATACTACATATTTAAAGGTTGCATGTCTCCTTGATACGTCTTCTGCAACTTCCCTGCGTTTCACTTCCCCCACTGTCATACATCCTACTAAAAATACAGACTGTTCATCATAGGACATCTTGTGGAAGTTCTGAAACATCTGTCTTTTCGTATCTAAAGAAATCTCTTTACACTGGTTGAGGCAGGAGCAAACATTAATCTGAAATAAATAAACAATAACTCTAGCTTAGAAATGTTATGTATCTAACACAATACAGTGTTAAGCGTATGCTACATGCAGCCATTGGACCATGATATGATCATTCACAATATAATAATAAAAATATGCAAAAATGGTTAGATCACTATTCCACTCACCTCTTGTGCTGCACATTTTCCGGGAACAAAATGCCCTTTTCTAGTCTTATATGGATTCCCAGCATCTCTCAAAGTTTTTCGTTTATTATCACTCCATTCTGATATGTTAATCTTTCTCTTACGTCCTTTATTCAACTGTTTTTCAGCACTACGACTGAGGACACTGTTTACTACATCCGCCATTTTCTCACAGATAGATCACTTTTCCACTGTCACCAACATTTTGAAATCAAATAACCAAGAATTGAAAGGGAATTTTTGCACTGTGCATTCACAAGGCTGTGAGTTTCTTTAGTTAGAGCAGTATTACGTTGTAATCTCAACATTCACAATTTTGTTGGTTAGATCTCTATTCGGGGTAACTATTCAATTATACGTCCGTACACTTTGAGTTCACCGACGCTAATGAAAGTAGTTTCTGAGCGTCCTATGACGCAACACCGCCATTCTTATGTATCCATCCGCGCAACAGTTCTCATTGGTTGAACTCAAAGTGACTAGAAGACATTGGATCTTGAATATTGAAAAAAATAGGTCCCTGATACATTCAAATTAAAAGAATTAAAAATTTACACACTCTTACAAAAATATTTACATGAACAATTTTCTATTAGTCAATATTCTGTCTCATATGCCCCTTGTTTTGTTTTTCAAGTTGTCACCTTATTCACAATCTTGAAACACAATACAATACTTCTCCCTACTCTTATGATTCAACCACTTTGTACAATATATTTTTTTTTTCTTTACAGTCTTCTTCACTGTTTGTCTTTGTCCTTTGTTTTGACATAATACAACATGTCTTTATAAGTTTCACATATTCGGTTACTACACAATGCATTTGGTTATTATACAATACATATTCAGTTATTGTACAACACATTTAGTTATTACACAATATGTCCAATTATTATACAATATATATTCAGTTATTACACAATATATCCTGCTATCACATCACATATGTTCTGTTATTATGCAATACATATTCAGTTATTACACAATACACATTCAGTTTTTGCATAACACATTTAGTTATTACTCAACATATTCAGTTATCACACAATATATCCAGTTATCATACAATACATATTCAGTTATTGTACAACACATATTCAGTTCTTATACAACACATACTCAGTTATTGTACATTTGACATTGACACAAATATAATTTAAGTGTTTCATGTGGTTTTTTGACTTGTATTCATTGCTATGAGGAGAGAAAAACAGGATACAAATTTTGAGCTAATGATTATAATCATGTTTATGGCAATGTTTTATTCAGTTCTTTGCCTTCTTTGTCTTATGAGCTTATGTATAGACAGGTTATTGAGTTGGTTCTCAAACTCTGATGTTACTAATAGTACTAATTTTCTTGATTGGGTTATTATTCATTGTTGTTTGGTTCAACATTTCTTCGAGCTTAGCATTGGCTATATTCATCTTAATTCATGGGCATTGTTTTTCTGGTTATGGTTTTCCTCACTTCACTAATTGTCATTTCTTTGTCTCTTATTTCTATAAGAGAAAACTTCTATACTTACAATTATTCTGTAATTGTATTATTTTTCCTCTCAATTTACTCTCGACATCTTTGTGTCGAAATATTATATCTTTTTCATCATAATTGATTCATTTTTATTTTTGTCCCTGACCTCCTTATGTCAAAAACATATTATCTTCCGTCGCTATGATTCATTTATTCAATGACAATCAGTGTCCTCATCTGTCTTTGTTGACAATGCTCTTTGTGGTAGATATAGCCAATGACTATGTTGATTTTCTTCCTTGTTGTAATCCTAATCTGAACGTAATTTCCTATAAGTAACCCATTAAAAATTGTTATCTTTCTTTCATCTCCACTACTCCTGCCTTACACATTTGTTGACAAAGGCTATTTGGTTCTTTCTTTGTATGGCTTCAATTTATTTTTATGGTATCTTCCTACCAACTTGCCATTTGTATTCTGTAGCTCATACGTGTGGTCACCCAGCTGTTTTGTTATGACCAGTGGTTCCATCTCTCTCTTCGTGTAGCCATCATGGTGTCGATGTCAATTGTAAGTTGCTGAGATATTGTTGTTTGTCATCCAGCCAGTTGGGACGAACTTAGTTGTTGTAATTTCCCTGAGTGTTGGTGGTAGTTGTCGTTTCTGTATTCTGTGCAGTATCTGCCCTATTTGGCACATCTTCTTCTACTTCCTGCTGTCTTGTGTTGTTAGTGTACCATTGGTCTCTGAACCTTTGGCGTGAACCTCTGTCATGTGACGGTCTGTGGTTGTTCGAGTGTTCCCTACTGAATCGTATGTGATTCACTTGATGGGTATGGTCTCCTGGTCTTCCACGATCATATGTATATGTTTGATGTCTCGATTCATCCCTCGGTATTGTGTCGTGGTACCGCTGTCTTGTGTTCTCCATCCTCTCGCCATGATTATGTGGTTGTGGGAAATGGTGTGCCCCTCTCCCCCTTTCATGGGTACTCCTAGTATTTCTATGTTCTCCCTCACTCTGGTTGTTCGTAGTCATGTTTCGGTTTAGGATGGGTGAGTTTGGGTGACCGTTCCTATGTCTATGTTCATTAGGCCGACCATTTTGTGTTTCGAAGGCTGTCAGCAGTTCTATCATATCTGCAAAATCTACTGGCCTCGCAACAATTAATCCTGTTCTCACTGTGTCTGGGAAATGTCTTGTTATGCTGGCAATTAGTTCTGCCTCCGACAAGTTGGGGTCTAATAGCTTTCCTTTGTTGGCTACTTTCATAAAGTAATCTACTAGCGACAACCCTTTGGTTGGATCGTATCTACCTGTCGCTAGCTCTACTCTAGTTTGGTTTTGTTTAGCTGGGCCCCAATACCTTGATAGGAATAAATTTCTGAATGAGCTATAAGACTCATGACCAGCTAGTGTTAACCTGAGCCATTCTAATGCCTTGTTTTTTAAGCTTTTCTTAACTATCATCATCCTAAGCTCGTTTGGTATCCTTTTCACTTTAAAGTATTCTTCCATCTCTTTAACAAAGAGTTTTGGATCGTCTCCCTTCTCCTCGTCAAATGTAGGTGGTGTGATTTCATGTAATATGCTGTTGGTGTAACATGTGTTATGTGTTGTGTCATTGTTTGGTTGTGAACCTCTTTCTCTGTATGGTGAGTCAACATTTTGTACATTACTCAAGTAACTCTCATCTTGTACATTACTTACATCTAAATCATCTTGTCTTTGTAATGCCTTCACAACATCATTTACATTAGCCAAATTTTCTTTCCCTTTTTTCATTTCTTCACAAATTGATTTTAAATCATTCTTTATTTCTAAGTGGCTTTGTTTCATATCATTTATAGCATCCTGTTGTGAAAGCATCACATCATTCATTGTCTTAATTTTAGGAATTACAATTTGTTCTACAGTTTCATTAATAACATCTTTCTTTACTACCTCCATCTCTTTCCTTAATTCCTCAGTTATTTCTACTTTTACATTTGTTAACTTACAGTCTACACTTGTATTACATTCTGTTATTTCATCCCTACATCTAGCAATTTCTTCTTCTAACACAATTTTATTCTCTTTCATCTCTGATTCTATCTTTCCCATCCTATCTCCTACAATTTCTATCCTAGCTTCTAAGGCTTCCTTTGTTTCATTTAAGTTTTTGTGAACTAATTTTAAATTAGTTTCCATTACTTTCATATTTTCTTTACACTCCTGTCTTCCTAATTCTATTTTCTGTTCTAAGTTCTGTCTACCTAATTCCATTTGCTGTTCTAAGTTCTGTCTACCTAATTCCATTTTCTGTTCTAAGTTCTGTCTACCTAATTCCATTTTCTGTTCTAAGTCTTTTCTCACTTCCTCCATTTTCTGACCTATCTCTTCCTTATTCTGTTCCAGTTTCTGACCTAATTCTTTTTTATTATTTTCCAAGTCCTCTCTCACTCCCTCTATTTTCTGACCTAAACTTTGTTCTATATCCTGTTTCAATTCTATGTTATTTTGTTTCATTTTCTGACCTAAACTTTGTTCTATATCCTGTTTCAATTCTGCATTATTTTGCTCCATTTTCTGACCTAATTCTACCTTGTTTTGTTCCAGTTTCTGTTCTAGTCTTTCAAACATCATCATCATTAACCTTTGATCTTTGCTTATTTCCGCCCGTTCACCTTCTAATCCTTCCTGATAACTAGGCCTATCTGCCCCTTCCCCCACTCCTGTTTCTATCTCTTTTCGCGACATTTTAATTCCTTTATCTAATTCTTTTAATGTTGAAAGTCCTGCTACTTTGCCACTTCTAAGTAGCATTAATAAATGGAAATAAACTAAAGACAACAATTTTGGATCCTACTTTTTTTTCTGCTGGTTCTTCGTCCAGTTATTTACGTCTCCTGGGTAGTTGACTTCGCCAGATGATCTCCGGTGTTTTTCCCACGTTGATTCTCCGTGTATCGATGTTTTGACGGATCGTTGATATCAAACGATGTTCAATGGCGTCTTTTTCCTGCACGATGAGATAGCGTCCTTTTTGATGTTTATCGCACTCGTAATTTTGCATTCCATTCTAAATTCGCGCCCCACGTTGGGCAGGCCATTTGTGGCGGGGATTTATTAAAAAAGATGTTCATACATTAGCGTGAATTTAGCAGCATGAGTATTGTTTTTACTAAAAGGTGGAAAGTTTGTTAGAGCAGACGCCACTCTTTTCTGCAGGGGATGTGGTCGTAGAATGGAATGCATAAACCAACGTACTTTTATTACAAACACATTTATTAGTTATTTACACTTCTTTTCACAAAGCAATTAGTTAACAACTCTTAAAATTGGATAGCGTCCATGCCGGTTAAAAGTTTGCGTGTAATTCACATATTCACACGCCATCAACAATTATACGTCCGTACACTTTGAGTTCACCGACGCTAATGAAAGTAGTTTCTGAGCGTCCTATGACGCAACACCGCCATTCTTATGTATCCATCCGCGCAACAGTTCTCATTGGTTGAACTCAAAGTGACTAGAAGACATTGGATCTTGAATATTGAAAAAAATAGGTCCCTGATACATTCAAATTAAAAGAATTAAAAATTTACACACTCTTACAAAAATATTTACATGAACAATTTTCTATTAGTCAATATTCTGTCTCAGATGTCAATCTTATAATTAGACAGAAATGTATTTTCTGATTATGGCTGTATAAAAAACCTATCTCTATAATACATCGCAAATACATGTTTTTAATTTCACATGGTTATTGTCACTTATCACAACATAGATAATCCTGAAGAACACTGTGCACATATTACCTACAACTTGCTGGTAAAAAGTGGGGTTGTTCTAAGAACATTTTAAATACAACCTAAAACATGTACATTAAACCCATATTAAAATATTGTGGTGAACTGCTTATAACTTTGTCTTCAAACAGAAAAATCCTCAAACAAACCCAAAATAAAGCATTATGATTAATAACTGGTGCCATTAAAAATGACTCCAATTGAGGCTGGCCCCATACTGCAGTTAGTAGAGCACCTGCCTGCTGTGCAAGGGTCCTGGGTTCGATTCCCGGCAGTGGGGTAGGAATTTTTCTCCAGCCAACATTATTCCTCATCCTTCCCTGAGCCTGGAAGTATGAATGAAAATGTGAATGTGTGTGTAAATTCAACATATAGAAACCCCAAAGACCGAAAAACTCACTGTTAAACGAGTAGCACCATTGCCAATAGGCAAGGCTGCCAATATGACCTCTGCAGTTAAAGGCACACAATAAAAAAAAAACTCCAATTGTAGCTTTATTAATTGTTACATCCAACAAACCCATCATGACAGATCTTCAAATGCAAGCTCTCCTAACTTGTGAGAAGTTAATTAGTCTATCAGATTCAAAGAAATGGTACAACTTCAAAAATTCTACACATCATATGAAACCATCAATTCTACATATCTACTCAGCGACTGGATTCATATCTATAGTGATGGCTCTCTTCTGGATTATGAAGAAGGAGCTGGAGTAGGTGCATTTTGTCAATTCTTTTCCTTTTATAAAAAAGTGGGGAAATATACAACAAATTTTGATAGTGAAATTGATGCTATATATAACATTGCTTCAAAATTGATTTCCATGGTTATATAACTGCAAAAATGTAGTTATTCTGTCTGATTCTAAAGCTGCCCTCCAAGCTACTGATTATACTACTTGGGCCAAAATGATGAAGATCAAAGAAACAATTAATGATATGATCAAACAAATGCATAACCTACATAAAAATAGTCTTACAGTGGATTCCTGCACACTGTGGGTTTTTGGAAATCAAATGGCTGACATTTTAGCAAAGAAAGGATCTAAAATCAATTTAGTTGGAAAATAAAACTTTTCCTGTGAATCAATTAAAAGAACTGTTAAAAAAGATAAAAACTTCAAATTATAATCAACAGATAACACTTTGAAATCAACAGTCAACATGCACAAAGATTTTGGATGATCCATCAATAGTTCCTGATTTACCATGAAAATCCTCTGTTGCTGCATTTTGACTGATCATAGGACATGATTGTTTGAATAAACATCTTTTCAGAATTGGAATAGTGGGCATCTCCAAATTGTTTATTATGCTCCAAAGAAGAAGAAATAGACATGGAACATCTAAAAAATTATGAGTCCCTTATGGCTTTTGAAACTCTATTGGGAAGCAAGCAGGAGAATGATTTCATCATTAACTCCTGAGCATCACACACACACACGCACCCACCCACCCACCCTCACCCACCCACACCCCCACCCTTACTCACCCCACCCAACCTTACCCACCCCCACCCCCACATCCATACACACATGCATGCACATTATCTAAACATGGTTATTGTCACTCAATGTTCATTCAACACAGATAAGCCTGAAAAGTACCACCATTCCTTGCTCTCGAATATAAACATACTGTGTACTATGAAAATAGAAACCATGCTGTTTGAAAAGATGAGTTAATCTTTAATTTGTTTTCACTAGTAGGTGTTATTTTATTATTAAAGTGAATGGACATCTGTTAAGTCATGTTTCAGGTTCTAGAATATTGTTAATACAGTATAACCTCATTAACACAAATCTGAAGGGAACCAAAATCAAGAGTTTGTGCTAAAAATTCATCTTAAGTAAAATCACAGATTTTAAAACATATACATGTCAATACTACAGTAATGCGTAATACACTACAGCAGGGGTCAGCAAATCTGTACCAACTGATGATATGACGTAATAACACCGTCAGGGGCAAGCAATACATCAGGTTGTTTCAACCCTCCCTCCTTCACTCAACGAATGTTCAAACGAAAACAAGCAGTGGTGGACACTGCATCAATAGACACAGCTCTTTTGAAACCACTCAAAGGAACCTTCCTGTTCCAAGAGGAGTGGGAAGAACAACATTTTTGCTGTGCTATGAGTGAAACTGGGAAATGTCTATTGTGTTTGAAAGTTTTGATTGGTGTTTACAAGTCAAACATTAAAGAACATTACAAACATTGTCACAAAGACTACAATCAAGTCACAAGTACAAAATCTTAAAGTATTTTAAAATAATATTATAAAACAAATCTTTGTCCCTAAATGTAACAATAAAGCTATATAAATATTCAATGAAGCTTTGTAGTCTAGTAAAGAAGTGTATTACAACGTACCTACACTAAGTTTATGAAACCTTACAGGTTGCTGTGTAAAACCACAGTTACAAATTGAGGTTGAGAATTTACAAACAAACAATTTTGAAATCACAGTTACAAAGCAAGGCTGGTTTACTTTTATTGTAGAGAACTTAATATGGCATTTCTGTCTCTCCATTCATTTGCTGCACATATTAGTGCTATGTGTGAGCAATTATATTTTAAACTGAAGATGTAAAATCTAAAAGCAGATTGCAATTAACAGATAAAAACCTACGTTCTCTGTTGTATGTCAGTACTTATGGATTAACGTTAGATATATGTAACACTCCCGATGAAGTAAAGAATACATTAATGAAAAATAAATGTTAAAGCCCTCTCGTCAGTCTGCATATGTATTAAGCATGTATAAAATGAAATGCCTGTTAGAGAAGTTCCTTTACACTGCCACTACAGTTTTCAAACCCCCTCCTTCAAACCATGTATCATGTGCATGCCGGGTTGCGTTTCCTGATATCACAATTTGTGCAGTCATGATGATCAATTTGCCAACTCCTGCACTACAGTATCGATCAGTTTACATTCCTGTAGACTTATAATGCTATAAAGTGACTGTAAAAGTACAAGTACTCACAAATTATACTATTTTCTTGGAAAAAAATTAAAGCTTCGTTTGCTGACATTCACGGGAATGAAAATATCTTGTAATTTCACAATCAGTTATAACTATAGTGTCTGTAAACCCAGCAGTAATGTCGGATGTTGAAGCAAATCATTCCAAACTGTCCAAGGCTGTAAACATTTGACAAGTAGCTGGAATGGTATCTGTATTCTTCTCCTCCTCCTCATTTTTTTCTGATTACCCTTCTTGCACCTCAATCACAGCTTTTGGCATATCAGATTCCACAGAAGCACATATGGCAATACCATCGTCTGCACTAATGAACTAATCCCAGAGTTTGCAACATCTTACAGAACTGTCCATTCATCCGGTGAAGTGGCATCGTCTAACTCATGGACTTCTTTAGTTTTGCTATGTCTCCAGCACTTCTGTATATGATGTGGTGACATGGAGTTCCAGGCTACTATGATGGCATTTATTGCATCAAGCAAATTGCAATTTGGAGTTGCAGTACTGTTTCCAGCAGCACAAATGGCAGCTCTTACAAGATGCTTGCCATAAGCTCTCTTATGAGAGAAATGATGCCTTGGTCCAAGGGGTGAAGGTGACTTGTCGCATTTCGTAGAAAAAACTGAACCTTTATGTTGGTTAGGTTAAGATCTTGTACATTATGGGCAAGTACATCTGTCCAATGTAAGAGCATGTTTGTTTTGAGCAACTATTCGACTGTTGAAACGAAGAGGCCACTTGTGAAATGATATGCCAATGATCCAAGCTTTCTTATGGTGAGAGTATATGCAAGGTAAAGTGCCCATATTTATGTTTTTAAAACAACACAGTTTCTTAGATTTACTGATAACTCAGGGACATAACTTCTCATTGCCATCCGCTTTACATACAAGAGCAACAGTTAACATGTTTGCGGTGTGCTCCACTGTAGCACTTATCACCTTTTATTCCCAGGGTGCAATTTGGAAAAAGATAGTAGAAAAGTCCAGTTTTGTCCATACTGAACACATTACATGAGGCATACTTTTCCCTCACTTGGCCAAATTCATGCAACCAGCTGTTCACACTATCTTCATAAATTTTATTTACTTCACCAAAAATTTGTACAGATGAAACTGAATGCATCTTTTGGAAATGATATAGCCAACCAACAGAACAACTAAAGTCTTCAATGCCTATATTTTTGGCAATCTCATTTGTTTTTGACTGAATAATAGAGTCACTTAAAGGTATGTTAGATGAATGCATATGATTGAACCATTCTAGCAGTAACACCTTGATGTCTTCATACTTAGCACTATGAAATCATTTAGATTTGTTTCCGGAACCTGATGCAGCAGCATTAATTATTTTGTCCCTATTCCTAAATATCATATATAAAGTAGATTTGGGAATTTCAAACTCTCTGCCATTGCTGTTTTCTTTGTACCATTGTCCACCTCATCTATAATCTTAAACTTTACCTGTACATTCAGAGCTGTCTGTTTCCTTCTTGCCATGTTTTGCATGCTGCCATTTGTAGTTTTTTATTCAGAATTCTAACTCAATTTGGCTAACATACATGCTGATTGCTGAGGTGATAATCATGGCTGCTGACCTATAATATGTTAGAAATGAGTCAATAATGAGTATTTAGCTTTTTTGTTACATTTCTTGCATTCATTTCAGAAAAAAATTAACACTTAAAAATACTATATCATCGGAAGTTTGTGTTACAATGAAACTGGGACTGAGAAATAGTTCATAATTTTCCTTAACTGATAAAACTTCCCATAAGAACTCATGTATTCCAGCTGGGGTCATTATTTTTTTTTTTTTTTGTGTGTGTTAATTGCGAGTTCCTCTTAAGTGAGTTTGTGTTGAGGTTATACTGTATGTAAATTAAATTATTTATTTCTCTTCTCCCCTGTGTTTGTGATACAAGTGTATTAACATGTCCATTGAAGCTGGAACAAATTATTTTTATAATGAAAAGTGTGAAGTGAGTCATTCTCAGGGCAGAAAAATGATAATTAGTGTACACAAAATTTAAAAAAAAAGCTCTCCATAGCAGGATATTGGGCAACTGTAGATTTTCCAAAAACCCTGTGACTGTGAAAGCTTGTGGTGTAGGTAGTGTACATACACACAGTATAATGAATTCGTAGTGAGCAGCTTCATCAAAAAAAAAAAAAAGAAAAAGACAGTATGCCTGTATTTCAACTTCTGGGAATAACTCACATAGTTGGAAAGTGAGCTATTGATTTGGATGATTTTGAAAATGATGCTTCCTGGGTTAATAACAGCAAGCTAAGATTTTAATGTTTTAAGGATATTTAGTGTGTTGTTTAATTCTGGAAACAATGGACGGCACTGTGGTTGGCACGTAAAACATGCTCTGATGTACAGAGTTACCACTGGTACATGCCTACTAAGTTTAGCAACAAGTAATTTAATCTTTTAATCATTAAATATGGATCATATAACTAATCATAATGTTAAACCAGTGCCATGTGTGAGCATTGGTCAGTGTTCATAAGCCAGTTAAGTTTTGCATTTCCTCTAGACAACTGCAAAGCTATTCACATTAATACTTTTGATTCATGTGAAGTTCTGAAATTCTTAAGATTTTGGATGCCACAAGCAAGAACAACTACCACCTGTATTCTCAACATGGTTTCACAATGGGGAAAAACATTGATTCTAATGATTATTTTCCCAAGTAGAGCTAATTTGTATTCAGTACTGCAAATTCGTTAGACAGGCTGTGCTTATTCAGAGCTATTCAATTGGATATACAGTAGACTCACGATTATCTGAGCTAATTGGTACTAAGACTTACTGATTTGGATAAGGAAACACTCATAATACAGAATTAATGTGCTGATAGGTTGTAAATGTTGAAAAAATAATTAAAACTCTATAAAACCTGCTCACTACAGCATAACTCCTAAAAATGTTAGTTAAATACTTTATACAAATTAAATAAAATACAAACAGATGACACTCAATGAGAACATTACTGTTTGAAAATGTCTCATAATTTTTTGTGCTAATTTCTTGCCTCTCTTGCACACTGCAGTTTAACGCCAATGATGTAGAGACAGTAGATCAAGTATTGTAAACTCTTCTTGCTTTTCAATGCAGGCTTTAGTAGCTTTAATTACCTCCAATTCCTCAGAATATGATATTTTTGGGGTGTTCTTGTTGATGTCCTACTCCTCTTCAAAATTTATGACCATACCAAAAACAGCATCATCAGCTAGCTTCATCAATTGGTAATCTAGGTTACAATACTCAAGGGCATCTTAATTTATTTAATTGGTGTTTTAGCTGGTAGTTCATTAAAGATCTAGCTATGATACATTTCAACTTTGTTGACACATACCTTCTAGCGCTGCACTGATATAAAAAAATATGTATTTTCCAGCAACTCCCTCAGTTAACTCAGTGCCTTGGTTAATTTGCACTCTTAATTGTGCATGTTTCTCTGCGATAATAAAACACATTGTTTCAGGAGCTGTATCATAAGTACAGTGCAGATCCCGATTTTCTCAAAAGTTACACTCAAGATCTTGAAGTGCAAAATGAATTCATGAGCCAGAGAGAGCATCTAGAAAAAACTGTAGCTTCTCTCAACAAACAAATAGACTATTATAATAAACAATCCAAAAAGCGTGGTGACTTGTACAGGGTTATGGAGGTAAGGGCATGTTCAAATCAAGCTGATATTATGAACAACTATTTTATTAGCAAGTACAATTAAGAATTAGTTTAAACTACCAATGCAAACATTTTACTAATATATAAAACAAAGCTTTTAACTACTTGGATACAAACCTAAACAAGGCCATAAACATGGTCTGAGACACCTTTGTCAAAAAACTATCAAAAGGTAAAGTGTAGTGTGATTGTGATATGTCTACCTCACATTCAAGAGATTCTGGCTTCTTATCTTGGTTAGAGGGAGCTACCCAGATAAAGCTTTTTCCATAGTTTTCTCTTATTCTAAAAAGAAAACTGCGAGCAATTCTTAAGCATTAGGAACCCTGGGCTTATCTGAGCATCATTAAACCCAATGCATTCATTCATTACCAGAAACCTACTAGGTTAAAGGATTAAAGAAATGAAATAAAAAGTAAGGTTTTACATCAATTAAGGTGCATTCATAATTATTATACACACTGAAGAAAAACAAAAAATTACTGTGGCAAAAGTTACTAACATAAAGTGGAACTTCAAAAATAAAAATCTTATGTGCTACATTAATTTGACTTTCTCTACTCACTATCATTTATTTTTCTCTCCCTTCTTATATAAGCTTGTTTTCTAATCTACTTCATGTTAATCAACAAACATTTGTAAAAATTGTTACATTATACATTTTGTAGGTGCATTTTGTAGGAGGCTGAAGTACTAGTCTGGAAATTTAAATCAGACAAACTCACAGCATGCAATCACCTCTTAAGAGTAATCTCTTTAAAAAGAAGTTCACTATATATGGCTTTGAAATTCCACATTCTTTGCATGACATCACGAGAAACAAAATAATTTGACTTACCACTTCCATAAATATATGATAAAAGTATTAGAAAATTCAAAATAAATGTTGTTAGCTAATGCTGGACCTCCGACAATGAAGTCACCAATCCTCCTGCTCCCCAGTATTTTCCAACATAAATACTGAAGAGACTTAGCAGTAATAGTAACCGCTTTTTAGAGAGCACCATATTTTTATGTTTTGGCAGTCACATCGCTCTCTCACAACCCCCAGAATGTCTGGAGGACCACACCTGTCGTTGGTTTACGGGTCTCACCGACCTGACCGGGAGAATTATCAAAGTAAATTTCCCGACCATATCCTGTGATTACCAATCAGAGGACGTATTACATGCTATGACAGGTCAGCATGTTAGGGGTTAAGGTTTTATAGAGAAATTAGAGAAATGGAGAGGTTGGAAAAATAAAGACTCCCTAGCCCTCAGGAACCCTAATAGCATCGGGGTCGGAAGAGAACAAGAGATGACCAAGGTAAGGTCAGATAGAAAAGTTACAGTGAGGAGCAAAACACCAGTAAGTGGAAGTAATATTCTGCTCAGTCTAAAAGAAATGTTTGATCTGTCACTTTTGCAAGTGCTTCTTCAAAGATGCATCATATGTTGCTTGCTAATTCATTTAAATATTCAAAATGAGATAGTAAAGCTCTGTTCTCTTTTATTTCCTTATTCAAATAAATAGTAACCAGTATTTCAGAATGGGGCAGATGCCAAAATAAATTTGACATAAAATTATGTTTAAATGACATCAACACACTTTTTAATGGTGACTCAGGGGTCTCCGTCTAGGGGATATGTGAATAGCAACCACAAGGTACCCAAGCTGAGCAGAACATTACTTCCACTTACTGGTGTTTTGCTCCTCACTGTAACTTTTCTATCTGACCTTACCTTGGTCATCTCTTGTTCTCTTCCGACCCCAATGCTATTAGGGTTCCCGAGGGCTAGGGAGTCTTTATTTTTCCAACCTCTCCATTTCTCTAATTCCTCTATAAAATCTTAACCCCTAACATGCTGACCTGTCATGGCATGTAGTACGCCCTCTGATTGGTAATCAGAGGATATGGTCGGTGAATTTATTTTGATAATTCTCCTGGTCAGGTCAGTGAGACCCGTAAACCAATGACAGGTGTGGTCCTCCAGACATTCTGGGGGGTTGTGAGAGAGCGATGTGACTGCCAAAACATAAAAATATGGTGCTCTCTAAAAAGCGGTTACTATTACTGCTATTGCTCTCTTTATATTGGAGAGCAAGAGGATTAATGACTTCATTGTCTGAAATCCAGCATTAGCTAACAACAACAACTTTTTAATGGAGTTAACTATAGTCTACTTACCTGGTTTAGAAAGTTATACAAAATCCAGTCTGAATAAGAGGGTTTAACAGGCTATTCTAAGAAAAGTCAACATATAATTTTACTGCTCAAAATATCTTAAATTTAAGGTGTTTTATTTAAAATTGTTAAGCCATTTTTGAGAAAATAGAAAAATTACAAATGTTTTCCATGTAAGGGAGTTTGGAATGTTTGGATTTTCTTTTATTTTATTTTTGAGTTATATTTTATATTTGTGCTAAGCAATGTACAAGCAAATATGACCAGCATTCAGACCTGGTTCTTTACGAGTCATATTTATGACTTACTGTAGCATCTGTTTATTATACTCCATCCAGCCTTAGATCCATACCTTTTATCCCTTTGCGATAACCTGATGTTCATATCAGCTGGGACAAACACAAATAAATGCCACATGGACTCATAATTTGTGTTTATGTTGCAACAGAACAACAGTTACTCGGGAGTTTCAGGAATAGTGCTGCTCTCACGTTACATTCAAATAGTCTTTACTAAGGTTATAATACATCTTGAAAACTGCAGATAATCACCAATATTTAAGGTACTATATTTTATGGTGTGCTTTGGTTTCGGTATATCGCGGATTAGTTGTTAACGGCTTGTGTTTACATCAAGTGCGGATCTAAGCGTGGATATAGTTAGTTATTTCTTAATTCCTTTTAGTTTGCTATAAGTTTATATTTTGCTATTTGTCTCTATTCACTGTCTAGATCAATTTACTGTTTGCTTTTTTCAACTTTACTATTGCCCTACCTTCCTCATATCATTTTTAGTTGTGCTGCACTTGCAGACACATGGGTGCATGCACATATACACATGAACCTTTTCTCCAAAGATACATTTTTTGATTATAGGGATCTCAGAACAAATATTTCAGGTGAAATATAAATTTTTGGATGGAATAAGATATTTCCCCTATCTAACATAGGTACAGGGCAAAGAAAATAAAAAGGGAAGCTTGGATGTTTTTATCTTTGTTTCCATAATGAACCTATTTATTAATTTTTAAAACAAAAATTTCAACCCACATGAGGTAACCAGCTATAGTGAAACTTGATTTAAAACTCTGATGTATTGGATTCACACAATTTTCTCTACTCACTCTTCTATGAACTAATTATCCAAAAGCTTATTCTTATTTGTTAATCAAAATAAGGAGTAATTAGCTAGCAGTGAGACAGTCCGGACATGTATGGAGAACACTCCCGAGATTAAGAGGAAAAAGGATACAAGAAACATGGCAAGCAAAGATACAACAGACAAAGGGATAGCAGAACTGGGGGAAATCAAAATACTAGCAATGGAAGAGAGGACAGAGGAAAATAAAGAAAGAAAAGTAGTCTATAAAGAAGAGGAAATACTGAAAAATATAGAGATATTAAAGGAAGAACTACTTAACATCAAAGGAAGAATAGAAAAATGGGGAAGTAGGAAATCCAATGTGGTGATTATAAGAATAGAAGAAAGGACAGGAATCAGCAAAAGACAAGAGGTAAAGGAAGTTCTGGAGAAGAAGCTACAGATGAGCATAAGCAAAAACAAAATACATGAAGCATTCAGATTTGGAAGAAGTGGAAGAGGAAACATTCTAACAAAATTTATAAGCACACATAACTTGCAACACACTGAAATCAGACAAAAAAACTGCATGGATATCTTTATTAATGAAGACTTATCATATGAGCAAAGGCAGCTAAAGAAGAAATAAAAAGATCAGAGAAGACAAGCAAAATGTCAGTGGAAACAAGCCTACATTCAAGGTTTGAAACTATGGACAGACGGGCATATTACAGAGGAAAAGAATAAACTAACAGACACTATAGCAGAAATTCAAGGGGAAATGAGACAGGAAACTCAGAAAATCAACATGTCGGCTGAATTAGGGCAAGAAATACTGAGGTGTAAGGATGTTTTAAGGACAGCGGCAAGAGAGGCAAGAGGAGAAGATAGCATATCACAAGATCACAAAGAAAGAGAAGGAAGATGCTATGTTGGATGAAAAGAGGGGAGAGAAAGAAGGGAAGACAGCACAGGGTTATACGTTAGGAGATTGAAAAAAATGTCAGGGAAGAGCATGAAAAGAAGGCAAATAATGATAAAATAGTGAGTGGGGTGGCCAGTAGGATAAACTGTAAAGGGACAATTCCAAAAATAAGTGGAGATAAACCTAGAGAAGAAGATATGGTATATGAAGAAGTTGAATGGGAAGACTGTGATACAAGTAGAATGGGTTGGAAGAAGGGTGAACAACAAACTGTTGCATGTATTTGGGAAAATGACATCATAGGCAAGTGGGTGTCAGATAATAATAAACATTTGTTAATATACAGGAAACCAAAGAAAAGAGGTGAAACTGCTGTGAGTACCCTGCACCTTGTGGCAAGGAAGAACAAGTGATTTTAATTAACCGTATCAGGGTTAGAAGGGAGGATGGGATGAAAAGTTTAGGGCCAAAGTTGAGCAGGAAAATAAAAGGCGAAGGTTAAGTGTGGAGAGGAAATGGAAGTGGAAGTGAATAATAAAGGCCTAAGAAGAAAGTGATTCATTGTGGTGGAAGGTTTCATTAGCAAATAACTAGGAAATTTAGAAAAGAAACAAGAAGGAGGTTAAGAAGAAGGTTAGAGCGGACTTAGTGATTTAAAAATAATAAAGAATTTTAAGGAAAAGCATAGAGTAGATGAGAAAGGTGGTGCAGAAGATAAAACTAAAATTGAGGAAAGTTACAAGCATTAGCAAAAGTGATAAACAACAGCACACATCAAAATGTAAATATATGTCAGCAATCAAGAGCTATTCAATAACAAAAGAGCCAGGGCCCAAGTAAAAGGACAGTCCAAGATGTAAATGCATTAGTACTTAACAAATTCAATTCAATTCAATCAAGATAAACTTTCATTACAGATTTCACTGTAAGTATAAAAAGAATACATCAGGCTAAAATGATAGTCAAAACATTAAAAAGCAGAACACAAGGTAATGGCTTTGAAAATCTCTACTCTTTGCATGACCATGAGAAAAAACGAATAATGACATAAATTGATATAAGTATTAAGTGCCTGAAAATGCAAACCAATAACAAATAACATAAAGATATAAAACATCACGTTAGTGTGGAATAAGAAATGACAAAAGACAAACGTGAAAGAGTCAAAATTTTCTGTATATACAACCCTCCAGGCAATAACCCTGACCTAGAGTTAATAAACATTACTTAAAAAACATAGTTTATTGGAGACTTTAATGCCCATTTCCATGTAGTCGGCTACGCAGATACCAATCCAGCAGAGAAAACTATGCAAGATTCCATAAACGCAAACGCTATAGATTTGATACATAAAAAAGATCCCCCTACATATCTACACTACAATGTAAATTCTACTAATCCAGATTTAACCCTTATTTCCTCAGATATATCTCACCTGGTATACAGAAAAGTACTTGACGACATAGGAACCAACCACAAGATTATATTATCCACTATCAACATTCTTTCTAGAATTAAATATAAATCCACACCTAAAAAACCAAAAAGTACCTGGAATTTCAAAAAAGCAAATTGAATTGAATTCCAAAACCAAATTGATGATGATCTAGCAAATACAACTTTTGATTTTAATGAAAATATCCCTGATAAAAATTGTAAGAAATTATGTGATGATATCTTGAAAGTTGGCAAAAAAGGACATTCCTAGAGGAGATATTTTTAAATATAAACCATTCTGGTCCAATAAACTTACAGAACATAAAATAGTATAAATTTAGCAAGGAAAACAACTGAGAAAACTAAATTAGCAACAAACCTTCAAATCTGCAGAAAGAAAGCAGCTTATATGAAAAAGGAAATTCTAAATTCAAAAAAATAAAATGCTTCCGAAACTTTGTAAAAAACTTGGATTATAGAAACAACACTACAAAAGTGCATAATTTTATTTCAACATTAACAATAATAAAAAAACCAAAAAAGTACCAATCAGCGTATTTAATAAAACCATATTTGATGACCACAAAATCAGTGAAGCCTTCACCAAACATTTTAAGGGAAGAACAATTCAAAAAAAAAAAAATTATATATATGAAAAAAAACAAATTAAACAGAAATTGAAACAATTTACCAAAGTCATCAATAAAGATGGTATTTTTAATTCAAATTTCACCATACAAGAATTAAACGATCTAAAGACAAATTACAAAATAAAAAACAGCCAGGTCCTGGCCATAATTTTGGAGAATTTCTTAAACATCTAGGTCCTAGGGCATTAACTACTTGTCTAAACCTTATTAATCAAATATGGAACACCATATCCCCTCCAAAAGGAAAAAAGTCATAATAATTCCAATTTTGAAACCTCAGAAACCTATAGAAAACGTTTCTATCATCCAATTTCAATGACAAGTATATTCTCTAAGACAATGGAACCAATGGTTCAGTCCAGACTTATATGGTAGGTACTTAAAAAAAATAATCTAATATCATTAGCTCAAGCAGGATATCAAACTCACCACTCCACTACAGAACAGACTTTGAAATTTAGCCAAGAAACTAAAGATTCTCTGGAAGCATAAAAAACTGTAGCAGCAATATTTATAGACTTTGAAGGTGCTTTTGGGTCAGTTTGGAAATTAAAACTAAAGGACAAAGTCATGAAATTAAATATTAATGGCAATATGTTACATTGGATCTGTTGTTTCATCAATCAAAATTTTGTGCAAAAAAAATATGGTAACATAAGAGTTGAAACTTTCGCGGCAAATGTTATTAATAATTGCTTCTGGGTGATCAGCTGCATCAAATTTATAAAACTCGAGCTGGCTGACTTCTTCAACCACTTCAACACTTTACACTCTAACACCAAATTCACCATGGAGGTAGAAAATAATGGTTCACTCCCCTTTCTGGATATGTTGGTGTATAAAAAGCCTGACTGTGGCTTAGGTCACAGGGTATACAGGAAACCCACTCATACCAACTGGTACTTGGATGAGCTTCCATCACCCCACACAAAAGAAAACAGTCATCTCCACCTTATTTCACTGGGGTTTTGAAATAACAAATGAGGAACATTTACATCAAGAAATAGAATTTTTGCAAAACACCCTGACACAGAATGGCTACAAAGACCACAATATCAAGGAGGCCCACAGAAGAGTTATACACAATAGATCCAAGCCACAACCTCCTAACAACACAAATAGTGACAGTATTAAGGTCTTCACACCTTTTTATGGCACCACAACGAACAAGATTTCACATATCCTCTCCAGGCACAATATTGAAACATTCTTTACAGCCCCCAAGGAAATTCAGCAATATTTAAGGCCAGCGAAAGACCCCGTGGGACTCGAGGTTCCGGAAACAGTATACCATATGAATGTGGAAAGGTCAGCCAAACCGGATGGACCATTGAGGAGAGAAGCGAGGAGCATAAACAAAGCATCAGATTCCTGCAACCTGAAAAATCAGCTCTGGCACAGCACAGTATTGAACATGTACACAGAATAAAGTTTGATGACAGCTCCGGCAAATACTTTGATCGACTCAATTAAAGAATCTATAGAGATCAAATTACATCCACCAAATTTTAACAGAGACTCTGGACGCAAACTAAGCATGGCTTGGGCACCAGTCATCAAGCATACCATCATAGACAATTCAAGCAGATCAGAGTAGCTGACTGACAATACAGAAAAACCTGAGCCAAGGAGGCCCACCCCACCTTAAGCAAGTGGCCCAATCACTGGGCTCTCCATGCTCATTGGCGGCGGCGCCGTGGCCGAGCGGTTAGCGCGCTCGCCTACCACCTAGGCGGCCCGGGTTCGATCCCAGGGACCCGCATGTGGTATTCGTGGTGGACGAAGCGGCGTCAGGGCGGGTTTTCTCCGGGTACTCCGGTTTCCCCCGCCATCTCATTCCACCAGTGCTCCATCTTCATGTATCATCAGTGTCACCGCCTGCGGTGCCGTAGTAGTAAAAGCGGGCGTTAAACACTACAACAACATGCTCATTGGACAAGGCTTGCCTGGCTCCGCCCATCTTGTTTGTGTATATATACCAGCATGTTTTTCACTCTGACATTAGTTCCTGATGAAGGCCATGGAATGTGAAATGGCTGAAAGTTCGAGTTTTATAAATTTGATGTGGCTGATCACCCGAGAAGCAATTATTAGTAAAATATGGGAACATTACATCTAAATACAAACAAATGAACATAGGACTTCCTCAAGGCTCAGTAATTAACCTCACAGTTTTTAACACTATGATTAATTATTTACCAATAGAACTACACAAAAATTATAATATTATTTGTATACTTTATGCAGATCTAACCATCTGGACATCTGCTCCTCAAAATACTCAGCATAAACTCAATTCATAAGGGAATAATGCCATACAATCACTAGAACAATGGTGTGATGATAACTGCATGAAAATTAATACTAATAAAATATGTTATAAGATTTTTTCCCTTACATGTGCTGTACCTGAGTTCTCCTTCAAAATAAATGGTCAAAACATTGAACCATGAGCGTCGGCAGACTTTTTTTCAGGGAGGGGCTGCATGTTGGAAGTTTGCAATTAATTCATTATTCTGTAGCTAAAAACTGCAAAAATTGAGTTGTATTTGTTACGAATAAGCATGTTAATTTATGCTAAATAAAAAGTGTACTTTACCTCAAAATTAAAGCAATAGTCTAACAGTAATTCATTGAACAATACATTTATTATTTTCCAAGGGGGGGCCGCGGCCCCCCTTGCTCACCCCTTCGCGATGCCCATGCATTCAACAGCAAGATTACATGAAATACTTGAGTATGTACTACGACAGAAAATTATCTTGGGAATATCATGTTAAAAATATAACAGAAAAAGTAAACAAATGATGCAATATATTAAAGACATTAACAGGAACAAAATGGGTTTGCTCTAGGGGAGTACTAAATAACACCTACAAGAATTACACTAAACCTATTCTACTACATGGTAGCAAAAATCTGATTACATCAATAAAAAACTCCTTAATAAATTAGAAATAATTTAAAATAACTCTTTAAGATTGATAACAGGTTGTGTTAAATCTACTCCCATAACAGTGATACAGATGCTTACTGTAAACCCTCCAATAATCCATCAGATTAATAAACAAGCTTTAACCCAATATGAAAAATTAATAAGACTACTTCAAGACAATTATTGCCAAAAATATCAAAACAGAGAGAGAAAGCTTAAAACTCAACAGGGCTTCATACAGAAAGCTTATAAATTACAAGAACACCATAATCCAATTTAATTTAAAAGGTGAGTCAATCAATAACACTAGTGTTATTGATTGACTCACCTTTTAAATTAAATTGATTATAACAACACTGTTTTCAAACTTCTATGAAAGGAAGATACCATAATCCAAATCAACCAGTTTCACCAATAGACAATATAGATATTAACTATAACTGAAACTTGATGGAACATGCATTTAAAGGTAATAGGACTCCCTCTGAATTAAAATAAATTTCTCTGGTGAACAATCCATAGTTTACATCCTAAAACCACTATGGCTACACAACTACAATGACAGTTCCAAATTGGATAATGAAGATGGAGCAGGAGCTGGAATATACTCAAAATTATTCAGATATTGTACAGCTGTGGGAAAAAATTCAACCCATTTTGATGAAGAAATCCAGGCTATACAGGCAGCACTAACACATCTTATTTACAGAATAAATGCTTTTCACAATGCTGTTGTTTTAAGTGATTCAACATCAACTAATCAAGCTATTGCATCAAATAACTCTCCCTCTAATGTTTTAGAAATAAAAAAGATGATAAAAATATCCAGCTCCAATGGATACCTTTACATAGTGAGATATAGGGCAATGAAGTTGCAAATCTCCTTGCCAAATGATACCGAAATTTAGATTTCCAATCGAATGGGCTTGATAAAGACACGTTTTAATTTAAGTGCCGGATGTGAGATTTGCGATAAGTGTTAAGTAATAACATAAATAGATAATAGAGCAGGAAGTGTTGTAAGGTGAGCAAGATATGAGTAAATAATAGTCGTTAAATTTGTAGGATAAACGCATTATTGGTTTGAAATTAACGAGTCATGACGTCATACTACATAGTTTAAATACACGTTAGAAAGTCAAGTCTGCCAACCTTAAAAGTCGCGCGATATATTTAATAAAATATAAAGTAAACATCGTTTAATCCTAAAAAAGGTAATTATATATTCAAAATTTATAAAAGAACATGTTATAATAGAAAGGGACATTTCTAAATTGCGGGAAAAGGAAATAGCATTTTGGA
Organism: Tenodera sinensis; assembly: GCA_030765045.1. Taxonomy (NCBI): domain Eukaryota; kingdom Metazoa; phylum Arthropoda; class Insecta; order Mantodea; family Mantidae; genus Tenodera; species Tenodera sinensis. The sequence continues at coordinate 276,815,027 of CM060964.1, read as the reverse complement.
TACGAGGCTTTCTTGGATGACGTCATGACATTCAAAATTGAAGTGAACGGTTTCTTAGCGTGGGTAAGAGAGAAAGCGTCTGGTCACTGCCCAGACCAGTACTGCAGGTTGTGCTGTGCAGACGTGAGTGCGATTCTTCGGCGTGTAGCAGATCGGCATAGCTCCCGCATGTATCTAAGATGCAATAAATAGTATGCAAAGGTTTCTTGGGTTGTCTATCACACACCTACGCAGACCCGAGATAAAATAAAGAGATCTCAAGCTGAGCTAGCGGGAAAAGAACCGAATCAACGGGCGACAACTAGAACCGAACAACGACTCCAGCTTCAAATGGCGACCACGAGACCAACAACATTTAAGCATCAATGGCGACACGAGAAGTGAAGTACGACATTCCAGCTTCACAAAAAAGGAACCAAAATCTTGCAAAAACCAAATCAAACCTTACCATGCTACTCAGCAAAAATTATAATTAAAAGAGACTTCCAAAAAGAACTGAAGCAGTATTATAAGACTCAAAGTATTGATAAATCTCGGGCAGCATTATTACAGAACAAAAAGTAAATACCTAATCATCCAAGACATGAGGCTGTTGTAACATTTAGATTACTCACAGATCATGACAGGTCATGGCCGTGCATCTTCATAAAATTGGTGTCCTCAACTCCTCAAATTGTGTATTGTGTCAGGAAGAGAACTCTATAATGAACAAGGATCATTTCCCCCATTGTATGGCTCTCAAGAAGTTAAACTTTGGATCATTACTGAAACTATACTGGGAAACAAGAAACAAAATGGAATATATCCAAGCAATAGGGCACTAAACCACCACCGCCGCCACTGCCACTGCCAATGCCACCGCCGCCGCCACCACCACCACCACTACTACTACTACTACAAACAACAAATTCACAGTTGAATTGAAATTGATATAAATCACAAACATTGGTTACCACAGTGTCGCTTGGATGGACTAAAGGCTCAAATTGTGGGATAAAATAACTTTAATATTCTGTATCAAAATGTACAATGTCTTGGCAATAAGCTCTTGGAGGTTGAGGTATTTATTAATGCATTGGGAAATATACATGTGTGTTGCTTCAGTGAGCATTGGCTTAAGAGTATGTACCTGGGATTGGACTTGGCTATATTCTCAAATTTTACAATATATGATATTTTCTGCAGGGAGAATTATATTCATGGGGGTACTACAAATGCAGGTAAAAAGGTATCAGTTATAAGTGTTATACAAAGCAGCATTTTTAAATGAAGAAAAAGTGTTTGAGCACAGTATAGTTGAAATTTGTCATTAAAATTGATTATTGTTTGTATGCTGGGTGGAAGGGAACTTATTACATTCCTTCTAATATGTGATTCATAGAGGCATTTCAAACAAAAATGTCTAATTGCATTTTGTTCTTTCATCAGCCGATTTCGAAAAAAATAAATGGATTTTTTTCCAAATTGGATGCATAATTCCTCAAGAATGTATAAGAATAATAGTTTGTAACATATAAGCTGCATAGAGTAAGATATTTCTGACATAGTTTCAGTAGTAATTATGGAACGTCACACAGGGTTTCGAAATAATTAATCACTTAAAAGAGTTAAAGGAATATTCTGAGCAGCTTTTTCATACATAAAGTAACTTGGTAATGTTGCATTGAGCTTTGTCAGGGATCTGAACCAGCTTCTGGATGTAAACACATCAGTCACTTGCAAATACAGTGCAAGGTGGCGTAATGTTTTGGGAGATAACTAGTGCAACTGGCACTCTGATTGGCCTACACTCGCACAGTAAAAACAGATGGACTCTGCATGGTATTTGTTTATGCCCATGAGACACAGCACTGCAGTGTTTATATATTGACCTAGTAAGTGACACCCACACAATCTGCAGTGTTGTCAGCTTGTCTGCCTCTTGTTTTTGATAAACTAAAATATCTCCATAGGAAATAGAGACAAGAACGTAAAATACAAAATGTGTTCAAAATACCAATAACTATCACTGGTTTAAATTAATGTAATTACTTCTCTTCCACCTAGTATATCAGTCTCCATAAAGAGATTATGCAATATTTTTAGATAAACCTGAGGTTATGATTAAGGCCCTTCAAAGACATTCTAAAAGAATTATAATATGTGGTGATTTAAATGTAGATTTTCTCAAAGACAATTCCTCTCTCCACAAACTAAAAAACTTGCTGGCTTACAATCTTTCAAATACTGTACTCAATCCCACAAGAGAGTCTGACAGTTCTGCAACTGTAATTCATGTCATGATATTTGAACAAAGTCATATTGACTTTGAACTGCATAACATCAATGGAAGTTATTCAGACCATAGTGCAATTATTTTAAATTTAATGAATCCTTTAAATCCAGTTGCCAATACTTTATTCAAATATTCACATAGAAGAATATATTCCAATGATAACATTAGATATTTTAACATGTTACTGAGCCAAGAAGATTGGTCAGATGTGTATAATGCATCCACAGTGGATTTAATGTCTATTAAATTTATGCAAAGATTTATGCACAACTTTAATACTGCCTTTCCCTATAAAACAGTAAGAATTATATCAATGGGCAAATGTAATAAATTGTTAACTAAGGGAATAATAATCTCCATTTGGAGGAAAAGCTGTCGTATACAATTAAGTAAAACATACAAAGATTAAGCTTTTTATGTAAAAGAGTACAAGAAGGTATATTGTAATGTAATCAAGGCTGCAAAAAACTGATATGTTGGATTCATGTATCATCAAATCTTACAACAAAAATAAGACAATTTAAATACATAGTAAAAAATGAAACGACTGGCTCTAAGCTCAGCAACAATAACAATATTGCTCTAGTAATAAATGACATAATACTTGAGGACCCTTGAAATTATCAAATATTTTCAATAATCACTTTATTAGCACAGCAGACAGAGTTCTGTCGCCTTACCAAATGCTAACCATACCCTTGTTATGATGACCAGAAATGATAAAAGTATGAGAGGTAGAATTGGAACTGAAAAATTCAATGCCACAGCAATGCACCAACAGTAAGTTTGTTGGCATAAATAAATAATAAACGTATCTTTATTAGACCAATTATGATGAAATTGAGAGAATAATTAACATCAAATAGAACTAATTTTCAACTGGCATTGATGACGTACCAGAATTCGTAATCAAATCCTGTAAAAATTATATAATTGGAAATGGTTTTTCTCTGCTCTGCTCACAATCAGTATTGAGTTGACACGATGTGCAGCTGCATTATTACCAGTGTGCTTAACTATTTAGTTCTGTACTTAGCCACAAAGTGTATTATGGCTCAGCATTTGTTTTCTACTGCACAGCGTGTATTTATTATGATTTCTTTCAAGTCAACAGTTGTTGCCTGTACATACGTGAGTGCAATTTTATGCCCTTTTTTTAGAGAATTAACTGACAGGGAGCATGATATTGCCTTTTTTCAACAAGACTGTGAAACAGCTCATACAGCCAATATTTTGATGAGAACAATTGAAAGTGTGTTCCAGGACAGAATTATTAGTAGAAATTTGTGGCCCCCTCAGTCCCCCGACCCTGAGATTTCTATCTCTGGGGTAACTTAAAGCATAAAGCATACAAGACAAACCCACACACCCTGGAAGAATTAAAACAAAATATCCGTCAGGAAATTGCCAGCATTTCTCAACGTGAACTACAGCGAGTGATGTGATACCGAAATTCAGATTCAAATCGAATGGGCTTGATAAAGACACGTTTTAGTTTAATTGCCGGATGTGAGATTTGCGATAAGTGTTGGAGTAATAACATAGGTAGATAATAGAGTAGGAGGTGTTGTAAGGTGAGCAAAATATGAGTAAATAATAGTTGTTGAATTTGTAGGATAAACGCATTATTGGTTTGAAATTAACGAGTCATGACGTCATACCACATAATTTGAAATTCACGGTCAAAATTCAGGTCTGCCAACCTTAAAAGTCGCGCGATATGTTTAATAAAATATAAAGAAAACATTGTTTAATCATAGAAAGGTAACTATATATTCGGAATTCAAAAAAGGACATGTTTTAATAGAAAGGGACATTTCTAAATTGTGAAAAGGAACGAAATAGCATTTTGGATACGAGGCTTTCTTTTGATGACGTCATGAAATTTAAAATCGGGAAGAACGTTTTTTCCTAGCGTGGGGACGCCAGGAAGTGTGACCACTCGCCCCAGATCGGTGAAGGACTTAGCTGTGTACACATGTGAGTTGCGGTTGCTCTGTGAGGATATATATATATATTGGAAGTCGGCATAACTCCCGAAATGTGTCAAAGAGTTAAGAATAAATAGTAACACCAAAGTTATTCTGGGTAATCTATAAAATATACTCGCGCATACCCTGGATTAAATCTCATGTTGAGCATAGTCGGAGCCGAAATACAAGTAACGACAATGGTCGTTAAGCTACAGCGAAGCATCATCAATTTCGCTTCAGATGGATAATTTCCTAAAGAAGTGCCAAAAATGTATGGACAACGATGGTGGCCAGTTTCAGCATGTGCTATAATTATATTGGTAAGTAAAGCCTTAAAAAGTAGTTTTAAAAATGCTGTATGGTTTTATCCACGTTTCTCTATGACAGTAGGAGTTGGCGATGAATGCAGAGGACCCGTACAGACAAAACACAGCGCAACCGGTTCACAGTCTTTTGGATCACCTGTTAGAAGACAATATTGCAACAAAAAGGCAACAAATTGTGGGTTCTTTTAAACTTAATTTACACAAAAACCGTTGAATCTATTGAAATGTGCCAAAGGAAAAAGTTGTCATTCAATTTTCTATGAATATAGCCTTAAATCAAAAACCTTCAATCAAAAATAATTCAGCCAGGTGGTGATAAATGTTTTTGATTAAAATATTTTTTTCTAGAAAACAACAAACTTTTCAACATTTTGGTATCAGACTTTCTTGTTATTCACAACATGAGAAATTCGCTGTTAAAGTCTGGTGGATCATTTCACTTCCAACCTGTATATTTGCACACACACACACGTGCACATGCACACGCACATGCACACGCACACACACACACACACACACACACACACACACACACACACACACACACACACACACACTCTTAATTTCATCTGGTACACCTTGTTGACAAAAGCATGTAATTGTAATGTTACTTATGGTGACTAAAAATACTAATACCTCAGAAATTAAGGAGATCTACAATTTTTCTGCACTAAGATTTTCTCTCTCCTTCGGTTTACCAGTTACAGTGAGTGAATGAATGAATGAACGAACAAACGAACAAACAAACGAACGAACGAGTGAATGAAGGAATGACTGAGTGAGTGAATGAGTGAGTGAGAGAGTGAGTGAGTGAGTGAGGGAGGGAACAAATGAACAAATGAACAAACGAACAAACAAACAAATGAACAAACGAATGAACAACCAAACGTAGGAATGAATGAACAAATAAATGAATGAATGAACTAACAAACGAACGAATAAATGAAGGAATGAAGGACTGAGTGTATGGGTGGATGGTTGGATTGGTGTGTGAATGAGTGAGTGGAGTTTAAGGTCCCATCAACAGCTAAATCATTTGGGCCTGAAGTCAAACTTTAAAACCTAAAATACCCACGAACTAATATGGTTAAAAAGAGAAAGCTAAAACATAAAATGAAAGCTGTAAACTAGTGCTCCCCGTCTTTCTTATATATTTGGGCACATTTAACTCATGCCTAAGGAGGCGTGGGCACCATCTCAGCAACCATTAGGCCAAGTAACCTTCTTTTGAAAAAAAAAAGGGAAAGCACTGGTTAGAGAAGTAATGAATACAGCTTTAAGCATATAAAGCATACTTCATGAGTGTGTACTGGCAAGATATTCGAAAGGAAATAGTTTTGTCTTGAAATTTGAATTAACATTAGAAATCATTGGAATAAAAATTTGCTTATGAAGGGAACCAGAAAAATACATTACAGGCACTATGGCGTGCACTGCGTTGAACAGCACTGCTGTAAACAATTAAAACACCAAAAGGTAAAGATGAGAGGAAAAACTAGAAAATCTAAAACACTGACAAACTTATAATATAAGATTAAAATACTAACCAGTTAAAACAGCAAAAGGATAAGAGGTGAGAGGATTAAAAGACTACAAAAGAAATCTTACAAATTTAAAATGCCCCTAAAGTTGAAAAACAAGTTAGACTTGCTTATTGAATGCATTTTGGGTAATGAACCGCAGCACCTTGGCTACAGATACCCAGTTGTCACCCAAAATGAAGCTAAGCGTAGTGAGTGAGTGAGCGAGTAAGTAGGGCTTACAGAATTGCTGACAGCTAGGTTATTTGGGCCCAAAGTCAAAAGATAAAACACAGCAAAACTCATAAGCCTCATACATAAAAAGTTAAAAGATGAAAGTTAAAATATAAAAGCTGTTGTTAGCTAATGCTGGATTTCTGACAATGAACTCATTAATCCTCTTGCTCTCCAATATTTTTCACTGATGGATGGGGCACTAGAAGTGGCCGGGCATATTTGAAGGTGGTCTTGGTCCATTTCCTCTTGCAGATCACATAGAGGACAGAGTGGTGAAGAATATATCCCAATTCTGTTCAAATGTTTTGCCAGACAATCATGTCCTGTAAACAGCCTGTAGGTTGCAACTGCTGTTTTTCGAGGATACTCAGGAATTACTGTTTGAATGTTTGGTAGTTCCCATCTTTTATTTTTTGATTTTTCATAGTAATATTTTCCAATAATTTTTTTGAATTCAGAGTTGACTAATCTTTTACCTGCATAAAATGGTAGATTAGCTACAGATTTCTGTACACTGCTAGTACTGTTTTTTGCAAGAAAATCAGCTTTCTCATTACCACTCAGTCCACAGTGAGCTGGTATCCATTGGAAGACTAGGTGTTTTTGAAGTGCTGTTAGATGGGTAAGGATTTTCCAACATTCTATAATTGCTTGGTTTTTTTGGTGACAACTTGGAAGTAATTGCTATAATTGCTGCCCTGGAATCTGAGAGAAAAAAACTGCTTGATGAAAATGTGAAATTGCTCTTTGAATTATATTTTCTCTGTTTGGTCCATGTAAGTGTGGTATCAAATATAACTCCAAAATACTTTGCCTCCTTTGTTTCTGGTAATTGTTGACCCTCAAAGTTTAGTTTTATTTTTAGTGGTTTTTTCTTAGTGAAAAGATTTGGTAGTTTGATTTTGTTTTATTAACAGTCATTAACTTTTCTTTGGTCCACTTTTGTGGGTTGGTTAAGGATTGTTGCATGGTTTCTTCTAGTTCTGTACTTTTGTTTTTTGGTTTTAAAGTCCACATTACTAAGTCATCGGAAAATAGTGCACACTTCACGCCTGATTCTTGTATTTGTTGTGGCAGATCATTAATAAATATATTAAAAAGTGTAGTGCTGAGCACTGCGCCTTATGGTAAGCCGCGGTGTACTTGTTTATATTTAGATATATTTCTTCCATATCTGGTAGCAATAAAGCGTTGTGTTAGGAAATGACATAGCCATGAAAACGTTAGACCTTGTATCCTTATTTTTTTTACTTTCTTTAACAGTTTTGTTCTGCATATAGAATCATATGCACTTTGGAAATCAATAAAAACTGATACATTATCTTCTTTTCTATTGAAGGAGTCTTTGATTTCTTGACTGAGGAGTAAGACTTGTTCATTTGTAAAGTGGAACTCTCTGAATCCAGCTTGACATGGGGAAATTAAATTTTGGGATTCTAGAAACCAATTTAACCTATTTGATACTATTCTTTCCATCACTTTTGCTATTATGCTATTAAGAGCTATTGGTCTATAATTTTTTATTTCTGATGCTGTTTTGTAAGAGTGGGACAATTATTCCCTTTTGCCATTCGGCAGGTACAGTGGTTTTCCAGGATAGATTGTAGAGTTTTAGTAGTTGTTGTTTTGCTGTTTTTCCAAGGTTTTTTATGAACTCTGGATGTATGTGATCTGATCCAGAAGACTTTTTGATTTTTAGATTATTAATTACAATTGATACCGAAATTTAGATTTCCAATCGAATGGGCTTGATAAAGACACGTTTTAATTTAAGTGCCGGATGTGAGATTTGCGATAAGTGTTAAGTAATAACATAAATAGATGATAGAGCAGGAAGTGTTGTAAGGTGAGCAAGATATGAGTAAATAATAGTCGTTAAATTTGTAGGATAAACACATTATTGGTTTGAAATTAGCGAGTCATGACGTCATACTACATAGTTTAAATACACGTTCGAAAGTCAGGTCTGAAAACCTTAAAAGTCGCGCGATATATTTAATAAAATATAAAGTAAACATCGTTTAATCCTAAAAAGGTAATTATATATTCGAAATTCATAAAAGAACATGTTATAATAGAAAGGGACATTTCTAAATTGCGGGAAAAGGAAATAGCATTTTGGATACGAGGCTTTCTTGGATGACGTCATGACATTCAAATTGGAAGAGAACGGTTTTCTTAGCGTGGGTAAGAGAGAAAGCGTCTGGTGACTACTCAACCAGAGACCAGTACGGCAGGTTGTGCTGTGCGGACGTGAGTGCGATTCCTCTACATATCGTTGAGTCGGCATAACTCACGAAATGTGGCGTCGAGAAACAAATAAAGTATAAACAAACAGCATTAATTTTTCCGCCACAAATGGCGATCCGACGTGAACGAGAACCCAACGAGAAATAAAGTATCAATCATCAACTATATTATAGCTTCAAATGGCATCCCAACGTGTGGTGTCGAAAGAATGGACCAACCCCAAGACGACCAAGCCAGCATAGAACCAGCAAACAAGAAGGTGACCCACGAGAGAAGAGACCAACCCCAAGACGACCAGGCCAGCATCGAGCCAGCAGACAAGAAGGTGCCCAGCGTGTGAACATCTGTGAAACGTGTAGTGAACAAGTTTAAGTGCGTGAAATATTGGTGAGTAGAAAAACACGTGTAAATAGTTTAGAAATGGAAGACAGTGATAGCGATTTTCTAGGTTTTGAGAGTCCGGAAATTGAGAAAAGTGTAAGTAGGATGGAAGAATATAGTCAAACTATAATTGGTAGCAGAATATGCCAAGAAGTAGAAGATCAGAACGTTAGAGAAACACCTAGAGGTAGTTCAGAAATGTTTAGTAATTCAGAAAGGCCAGCAATTATGTCAGAAATAGAGAATATGTTTCAAAAGATAATGAAAAAGATGAGTACAGAGTTAAGTCAAAAGATAGATGAAAATAGTAAAGAATTAAGAACAGAGTTAAGTCAAAAGATGAGTAAGATAGATGAAACTAGTATAGAGTTAGGACAGAAATTAGAAAAGGGACAACAGGAATTGGGAATGCAATTGGAGAATCAGAGGAGAGTTTTCGAAACCTTTAGGGAAGAAGTTAGGGAGGAAATTAATAAAGTTAGTAGTGAAGTAAAAGAAAATAGAGAACAGGTTAAGGGAGAATTAGAGACAATAAGGCAAGAAGTAAAGAATTCTGAAAAGAAATTAGGTCAACAAGTGAGTGAAAAATTAGATAAAGAAAGGGAAAAAGTAACATATAGATTAGACAAACAAAGGGAAGAAATTAGAGAAGAGTTACAGGGGTGTAAAGTTAGAATAGAAAGATCTGATGTAGAAAGTGAAAGGCAGGCTAGAAATTTGGAGGATGTTACAGACCAAATAAAAGGAGTAGTAACAGAAATTACTCAGGTAAAAGAGGCCTTAGAAAATTTGAAATTAAATGAAAATGCATGTAATCACAACAATCTTAGTAATGAAGTTGCAAGAAACGAGGCAATACCAGGTGTATCAGCTGACATTTCGATGCAAACTAGGGGTAACAGTAATTCCCATTCTGATCTCGGAAATAGCTCAGGGATAGGTGACAATTCAAATTTACATTGGCCTAACCATGTCTTAAATGAAATGACACCTCCAGTTTTTGAAAATGAAGATTCAGATGATCCTAAAGCCTTTTTAGAAGGGTTACAAGAGTACTTCACGGTGAAACGTATACCAGAGGAGTACAAGATGGTGATAGTAAGAAAATGCCTAAAGGGTAATGCTGCTAATTGGCTAGGCCTTTCTATGGGTAACAATAATGATTACAGGACCTTTAGGAACATCTTTTTAACCAGATATTGGGGAGCTAGTAGGCAGGCTAATATTAGAGTCGAATTAAGCAATGGAAAGTTTAATCCTAGATCGGAGGAATCGATGGTAAACTATTTTATGAGAATAGCGAGAAAATCGAAGATGTTGGATCCTCCCTTAGATGAAAAAGATCTAATAAATATAGTTACTCCACATTTTCCGGAAACGCTTCAACACTACCTAATCATAGCCCGACCCGATAGCATTGCAGCTATGATCGAATTATTATCAGCCTTAGAAGTCAATAAGCCAAAACACGCATTTGGAAATAGATATGAAGAAAAAGAAACTGTAAATTCTTTTGGGCAAGGGGCACAGTATTATCAGAATAGAAGTGAGATTAGGGAAAGATATAAAGGACCAGTACCAAGGATGGAATCATTCCGGTGGGAAAATCAAGGTAGATATAACCAGGAAGGGCGTCACCAAAATAGAAATGGTAATCAAAGGGGAAGAAATATAAGGGTGAATTATATGAATACAAATAGATTTGATCGAGGTAGACGGGGTCGTTATTTTGGACATAATAGAAATTCAAATTATGGGTATTGGACAAACGGAGATAATGAGTTTAGACCGAGGTCACCAAGACAGGGAGAAAGGTATTCTAATGGACGAAATTCCCCCAAAAATGCGGAAATGGTTGAGGCCATTAACACGGTCAAAAACATGGTAGGAAGTAACCCCGATTTAATGCAGGAAAACAGAAGTAACAATTCGGGAAATAGTACAGGAGCAATGCATAAAAATCAGGGAAACGCCAGACCCGGTCAAACGTGCCTTCAGTGAGAACTGGGTATCCTAGTAATGATTGTGATAAGTACTCGGAAATAAATAGTCCTGGAAGGCAAATGATGATACAAAAGAAAAGAGAATGGAAAAATAGAATTGACGAAAACGAAAAAGTAGGAGATCCACCTAAAATCAAAATTGGAGTAAATGGAAAACAATACAATGCAATTATAGATACGGGATCAAATAGCACAGTATGCTCACAAAATTTTTATGATAATTTACAAAGTAGTGGTTTTAAAGTAATGTCTTTACCAGTTAATGGGATATATTGCTCGCTAGCTGTGGGAAAACGAAAAGAGAGAGTAAAATTTCAAGCAATGATAAATATTGAAATAAATGGGAGAATACTAGGAATTTTATTTCTGATTGTAGGAAGACTTGTGACAGATATTATAATAGGTTGTGATTGTCTTTATGCCTGGGAAGCTGTGGTGAATTTTAAAAACATGATTCTAGAAATGAAAGTTGAAGATGAGACCATTATAGTGCCTTTTGTGGAAGATAGTAGTTCAGAAACTATTGTACGAGAAAAAGAGGAAGAAGAAATCCAAGGGGATACATTCTTTGTAGAATATGTTAAAGTAGGAGCTATGGAATTAACTGAAGTAAATGTCAAAGAGTACAGTGTCGATAATAAAGAAAATGTAGAATGGGATAAAAATGATTTCATAGACAATTTGAGGTTTTCTGACGCAACTAGGTACTATGATAGGGAGAGTAGTGAAGACTTAGAAGAATTGTTGAGGGAAAAAGTAACTCAGGCTGATCAACTAAATGAACAACAGAGGGATAAACTGTTTGAAATATTAATCCGAAATAAAGAAGTATTCTCTGAGAAACCTGGTAAATGTAATATTTATACTCATTCGTTTGAGATGATACCCATCAAACCTTTTACACATAAAGCGAAAGCTATCCCTAGTACAATAAGAGAAGAGGTAGATGCAGTTATAAAGTCAATGTTAGAAGATGAGGTTATTGAAATTTCGAATTCAAAATTTGTGAATCCCCTATGTATTGTAAATAAGGCCAATGGAAAGATTAGGGTAACATTAGACGCGAGAAAACTATATCATTGTTCCTCATACTTTCCATCAGGGAATCCAACAGAACGTGTCCTCCGAGATATAGGAATTTATTTACGTGTACTTACACATCATAATCACAAGGATTGGGTGAAATATTGTCCATTGATAGAAAAGATTATCAATCACACCATTAATGTAACTACTGGGTTTGCACCAATAAAATTAATGTTAGGAATTGAACCAGAACCAATATTGATCGGGGTACCAAAAACACTGAAAATTAATGACATTCAGTTAAGTGAGGAAGAAAGAGCGAAAATTGCTTTTGAACGAATCAAGAAAAAGGCAGAGAAGCGAAAATTAAAGAAAAAGAGTAGAAAACATAAATGGGAACCTAAGATAGGCGATTGGGTACTAGTTAAAGACCATAAGTTATCAAGTGCCTTGCGAGGTAGGAACAAAAGGATGGAATTGTTATATAAAGGTCCTGCAGAAATTATATCCAAATTTGGTTATCATACCTATGAATTAAAAGATGTTAAAAATGAAAAATGTCTGGGAAGATGGCATAAACAACTCCTTCGACCATACAAGAAACCGTGTGGTGCCTTGGAACCTTGATTTAATGTAAAAGAAAAATTGGAAGTGTCATTTGTCTATTGGCGCCCAATCAGCTTTGAGATAAAATGTAAATGTTAGCTTACTTGAAAATCATATATTGGTCAGGTACTTACATATTCATGAAAAATGCAGAATGTGAATTGCTATCTACTACCAGGAGCTTAAAAATATATTGTATAGAGCTCACAATAACAGCTTCAGAAAGATTGTTAAATTGTTCATCTCCGCATAGAGAGAAAACAGAATATTTACTTTGTAAACATTTGTTAAAATATTTAGATGTATAGATAGTTATCACAGCAAGACAAAGAAAGAACTTGTCTGAAGAGTGTAATGGATTTATATAAATATATGTACATTTTAGTGCTTAAAGGATATAGTACAGATATGTGTTACAATAACAAAAGTGAAAAATCACAGTGCAAGTGATAGTGAGAGCGAAGTGAGCAAACATGAACTGAAAGAAGGAAGTATAAAGAAAGACTCTTGAAATTTAACCTTTATATAAAAGCTTCACAGAAGAAACCATAACATATTGTAATTAGTATTTAAGGATTAATATTAAGTCAAGTGTATAATTGTTTGTCATGTTAAAAAGATTAATGAGAAAATATGTTAATAACCAATTTCAAAAACAGTGTAATTGAAAATTGTATATAATGGGAGTGTTGCCGATTATTCAAAATACAGGAGTAATTTTTAATTTTTCTTTCGGGCAAGACATTTACATTATTTTATTATGAAATAATAAAATAACATAAATGGGGGCATTTGATACCGAAATTTAGATTTCCAATCGAATGGGCTTGATAAAGACACGTTTTAATTTAAGTGCCGGATGTGAGATTTGCGATAAGTGTTAAGTAATAACATAAATAGATGATAGAGCAGGAAGTGTTGTAAGGTGAGCAAGATATGAGTAAATAATAGTCGTTAAATTTGTAGGATAAACACATTATTGGTTTGAAATTAGCGAGTCATGACGTCATACTACATAGTTTAAATACACGTTCGAAAGTCAGGTCTGAAAACCTTAAAAGTCGCGCGATATATTTAATAAAATATAAAGTAAACATCGTTTAATCCTAAAAAGGTAATTATATATTCGAAATTCATAAAAGAACATGTTATAATAGAAAGGGACATTTCTAAATTGCGGGAAAAGGAAATAGCATTTTGGATACGAGGCTTTCTTGGATGACGTCATGACATTCAAATTGGAAGAGAACGGTTTTCTTAGCGTGGGTAAGAGAGAAAGCGTCTGGTGACTACTCAACCAGAGACCAGTACGGCAGGTTGTGCTGTGCGGACGTGAGTGCGATTCCTCTACATATACAATCGGCATAGCTCCCGAAAATATTTAAGATGCAATAAATAATATATGCAAAAGTTTTTCCTTGGGTTGTCCATCACATCTACGCAGACCCGAGATAAAAGTAAGAGATCTCAAGCTGACTAGTCGGAGCAAACCACATCAAAGGGCAACACCACGTCACCAACGACATTTAAGCATCAACTGGCGAAAACGAGAAGCTTAGAACGACAATTTTAGCTTCACAATGTTCAGTTCTTGCATATTAAAATTTTGAAAAAATATATTGTATTGAGTGTTAGGATCACATTCTCTTTCATGTTTCAAATCTTTCTTAAATTGTTTATGTTCCTTTTTATTATTTCTTGTTACTTTATGTGAATTAGCATAATATTTATTGAATATTTCGGCTGTGACTGCATCATTTACTAATATTTTATTGTTGTGTATGATAGGTGTGCTGTTGTTTTCTTTCCTGTCCTTGATATTTTTTATGAACTTATGGGCTTTGTTACCATCTGTCTTATAATCCATTTTTTCTAAGAAATTATTAAAGTGATTCTTTTTAGCTGTATTAATTTCTTTTTTTAGTGAGGCAGATTTCTTTTGCCATATTTGTGTATTTGATATGTCTTTTGTTTGTTCAGCTGTTAAAACATAAAGGTTGAAACTGTTAAAACTTAAAATCTGATTGGTAAGAACACTAAGACAGTTAAAATGCTTAAACGGTAAAACAGAATTTTAGAAAATGGACATAATAATGGAGTATAAAAAACTCTACAATACACTTATGGAACAAACCTGATATTGGTGACCAACCACAGTGCCTTATCTACAGCAACTGGTTTGTTGCCCTACCATATATATATAAATGTCATTCAGGATGAAGAGGTCTTCACTGGCTATTCAAAGAAAATTCAAGAAATATATTAAATTTGTCATGCAAAGATCTTAAATATGGTATTTCAATCAAAATTGTTTGCCATTTTTGTGAACATCAAAAATAAGAAGATATTTTCATCTAATGAGTACTTCAAGATGGGGAGATTTCCTTGAAAGGTTTTTATGACATCCCTCAAAAAAAATCTTGTACTTAACCACTATGGTCTGAGATCTTGTTTTTGAGTTATGCCGTTCACTCGTGCAAGTGCCATACACTCTGCACGTGCACATACAGAAGGCATTTTGAAATATTTTTATTTGAGTTCAGAGGGCCGAAGAATACGTATTTCAGACAAAACTTCAAAATGAAATTTTTGAGTGTAACATAATACTTTCTCTTCTTACTGTAGGTAAGCATTAGAGAAGGTAAAAATGCAAGTATCTTCACCTTTTAGATACCAAAAGTACAGAAGGTTGCATTCCACCATAAAATTTAATACCAAGGTTTTGCTACAAATGTTTTGGGGTCTCCTAAATCTGTAAAAGGTGCCTGTTGAGAACTGTAGATTTTAAGAGAGAGAAAGAGAGAGATAGATAGAGAGAGAGAGAGGGGGGGAGGATAGAAAGAACAATATAACTTGGATACAGATAAGAGATAAGTCCCAAATTTCATTAGGTCAGACAACTATGAACACAAGGTAAAGCTTTTTATGGAATTCCGCCTACACTTTACAATAATAAATGTATGCATTTCATTTTCTTAAAAACTGCTATGATTTTAATTTAAACATATTTTACAATTATTATTTATTTATGAAAACAAATTTACTGTTGGTGTTTTTAAACACACAACAACCGGGAGAAATACGAACTGGATTGAGAATTTAATGTCATTCTGGCAGGTTGTCACAATAGCTTAATGATTAGAGCACTCACCTGGTAAGCAGAGGGTCTGTGGTTCAAATCCCAGCTGCAGCATTGAAGTTTTAAGTTCCAGTTCTACCTCTCAAATATTCTATAATGTTTACCTGATGAATAAAACATACTTTAAATGTTCTCTGAATAGTTGCCACTATCCCCTTAATTTTGCACAACTGGGAAGTCACAACAAATAGATCCAAACATAATAAGGCACTTCAGCTTATAGCACACACGCCATGGTACAGTCCGGTGCACAGAAACTTTCCGATATGAGGAACAGCTGTTTAGGTTGGTAGTGAATGGTACCACGCCCCTAGTTGAAACTCCTGTCAATGATAGGAAGGCGTGCTGTTTCACAATGGCAGAGGCTAACCAGAAGCCCAGACAGTTTAAGATACATTGAAACATATAATTCAGGATGTGTCTCATTGGACTTTGATTATTTTATCAGCAGTTATTGAGGATAGGAGCAAACGCCAGATTGCCAATCCTTTTTGAATAATGAACCTTCTCAGGTTTGTGTAGTTATCTTGGGAAGGGAATAGAGGATGAGGCAGATATATCTGTTTTATTATATGTGTATTAACTTGAACTCCATATTGTGCATATTTATTTTGAATCATGTCATTTCATTACAAAATAAGCTCTATCTACACAAAATATATCGAGCATACAAAAGCATGTTTTCATCATGTAGACAAACATAAGGGGAAAACACAAAACGATAATGTTCTAGTAATTAATCCACGTGTCCAGTATCCCTGTTCTCAATATTTCTTCCACCAGTTTGAAATGTTCAGTCCATATAGTTCTGCAGCCCTTGCAGCATCATATCCTTGTTCAAGAAGCGCATTTACATTTGGCTTGTTATCCATACCGTTTGTTCACTTCAAATAGCATGCATAGTGTAGAGGACTATATTCAACAAAGCTGTTTTGCGCAACCCACCCCTAGTCCTTCTCCCTGGTTCCCAAAACCGAATCCCAGAGTTGTGACATCAAACCAATGAGTGACGTACACAACCAGGAGATGATGGTGACAATCGTTCTCAGACTAAATTCCTTCTTACCCCTCCCCTTGTGTTACATACCTCGGGCACGTCCCTTGTTCATCAGTCATTGCTTGTGTTACTGGACTTTGATACAAACCAATAAGAGATTGGCACAGCCAGAACTGGTGTGGAACACGACTGGAGAAAAGGTTATGCCAACATTAAATAAAGTAACACATTAAAAGGCACTAGCAGCTTCGGAAAATTTCCGTGCACCGGACTGTACATCTGCAATGACAACCTGAACAGACACCTAAACATATTTACTGTGGAATTAACATTACATTAGTGTTACACACATCTTTACCATCCTTCGGGAAGACCACCCACATTATCTGCTCAACAGTATTTCAGCTCAACTTCCATCGTGCCAGTGTCCAAGAACAATAAAGAAAAAGACACCTACCAATTTCATTGATATGTAAATGACAATACTTGCTTTTCCTGTACACTTGGGGATAAGCTCAAAATATGCAACTCTGTGTAACTATACAGCTGTACATTCATCATGAGAACAACTGCATTGTACATTACTGTATAATAAAATTATCTGTATTAAAAAAACAAAGAGATAGAGAGAAACTTACAACAGGAAAAAGGTAATCAAAATAAATAATTTATGTATATCAAATGATTTTTCTTGGCAATAGCCTTTTCAATAATATTCACTGCTGTATGGTTAACTTTCCCTGTTAAATATTTATGGTGCTGGAACTATGTTACAGTGGGTAGGTTTCTCTTATTCATAACATACAATTCCCATTTTATTTTAATACTAAGATCATGGAATATTTTTAGTACAATCTAAACAAAACTTGTAAAATTACACTAAATTACAAGCAGCATTAGGCCATTGAAATAATTACCACTTGCAATATTTTCAATCTGTTGTGCAAAACTCTGTACAGGTCCTTTCTGGACAGAATATTTAGGTATGCACTTTTGTCTTTAAAACTTTCAGAAACCACTCCTGCATATATTTCTCATCCGTTAGGTTCAAGTCTAAATTACTTGCACTATATGGCAGATCTTTGGATTCTTTGCTTTGCAATGGAGCAATGATTAAAGGCTACCTTACCACTTTCAGTAAATACTAGACACATATTATACATCAGTCACCCTTAACATGGTAAATTTAGTTTTGAAATCAGTCTCCAAAAACAGTCAAAACATCTGATTGGAACGTAACATTTTAAAAGTAGTGTCTGAATTCTCTCACATTTTATACTCATTATTGACAACTTTATATTAAATGTTTGAGATAAAGTAATGTTAAATAATATTAATGGCTTTCATGGAAATGGGCATCAAATTGTCCAGAATTTATAGTGCATTCTTGTGTGCATATAAAGTTAAAATGTGGCAAAATATGACAAACAAAATGATAAAAGAATATGAAGTATTACACTCACATGACTTTCTTTACTCACTCTTGTATAAACTATTCTTACAAATGCTTACTCTTCTATCCACTTTTTAAGATAAAAAAAGGAGAAAAGAAGAAAAAAGAATGACTTCCCATTTAAGCGCTGCAAAATTCAAATGAGTAACAAGGGGTATTTCTGAAATGGTTCATTCCACAAAAAATGTATTCATCATAAGTGGTGTGTTTTAACAAAATCTATATTTTTATGCAGTTCGATTATATCTATTTCTTATGGTCTATCAGTTATGCAAAAGCACTCAGAATGAAGAAGATTTCAGAGGCTATTACCAGAAGATTCAAAACATACATTTTGTTTGTCATGAAAACATCTGAAATACATTATATTTTAATCAAAATTGTTAAGTCATTTTTGAGAAAATCAACATTTTATGATGGGGAGGTTTTCTTGGTAATTGTGCTGAAAGATGCTGAACTTAAATGCTAAGTTTGGTTCTTAACAGACTTTTCACTTTTGACACATGCACACAAGCACACTCCCTTTCTCTCTATGCTTGTTTTGCACTCAGGTAGTCTCAAAACATGTACTTAGAGTGAAATTTTGGTATCAAATTTTTGAGTGAAATACAGTATTTACTCTGCTTACTGTAAGTACGTAATACAGAAACTAAAGGTTGTACTGGCAAGTTGATCACGGTAGCTTAGTGGCTAAAGCAGCCGCTTAATAAGCGGAAGACCCATGGTTCAAATCCCAGTTATGGCATTGAACTTTTCAGTCCTGATTCAACCTCTTAAAAATTGCCCACACATGGCTTGTGTGTTTAAAAACACCAGCAGTAAGCTTGTTGGCATAAATAAATAATAATTACCATCTAAAGTTACTTAAACCCGGGACATAACATACTTATAATTGTAAGTCGCCTTTGGGGTATTTATCTCTGATGTGAGATTCCCTTGTGGTCTAACCAGGAAAAGTATAAATCAGTTGGGGAATATAATGTTGGACTGGCAAGTTGGCCGTGGTAGCTTAGTGGTTAAAGCAGCCGCTCAATAAGCAGAAGATCCGTGGTTCAAATCCCAGCTATGGCATTGAATTTTTCAGTCCTGATTCAACCTCTTAAACTTTGCCCACACATGGCTTGTGTGTTTAAAACACCAGCAGTAAGCTTGTTGACATAAATAAATAATAATTACTATATAGGTCTCGTTAAAGCATACAATTATTTCATGTCAAATAAATGTTTATTTTTGAGACTATTCCACTCATTCCAGATTATCACCTCTTGGTCGTGGTATTATCACTTTGGTTATATCACTTCCTCCTTGTGGTTCCACCAAATATTTTCTTATGTTTCTGAACATATAAAGTATCCATGTGCAATGAAACAATTAACAGGCCATTCAAAAATGGCAGACAAGATTTGGCAAATATTCTAGTGAGGATATTGATTTAAGAGGTGGAATCAGGACTGAAAAATTCAATGCCACAGCCGGGATTTGAATCACAGATCTTTCGCTTATCGAGCAGCTGCTTTAACCTCTAAGCTACCATGCCCAACTTGCCAGTATGACATTAAATTCCCCAGCTGGTTTGTACTTTTCCCAGTTAGACCACAAGAGAATTTCACATCAGAGATAAATACCCCAAGGGCAACTTCCAATTTTAAGTACTTTATGGCCTGGGTTTAAGTAACCTATAAGCTAAAGATAAGCTAAAGATCTGTGGTTCAAATCCCGGCTATGGCATTGGATTTTTCAGTCCTGATTCCATCTCTTAAACATTGTTCTCATGTGGCTTGTGTGTTTAAAAACACCAGCAGTAAGCTTGTTGGCATAAATAAATAATAATTACCATCTAGAGGATATTGATATTTTAATTGATGAGGCAAAGTCAAAAAATACAGAAAAGGGTAGAGTAGATCTACCTTTAATGAACAGCCTACTAATGCAAATTTGTTCATTTATAAGAAGTAGAATCACCAACATTAAGTTTGTTGGCATAAATAAATAATTGTTCATTTATATTCATTGTATGTCTAATTCCCCACTTCCCTGTATTAAATGTTAAAATTATTGTTGTTCTCATAGCCTAATGGATTAGTTGTGGTGCCAACTGAGAAAATAAATTGTAATTAAACTTTATGAATGTTGTTGTAAGTTGTTTACTCTTAAATCACTATTAATGTTAATCAGTATTAAGTAAATTAATTATTTCATGGGATACTCTAAACAAATAGTATTCAAGGTTTTCATATTTGGGATAATTTTTCTTGTGCTTCACATTTGCAAGATTATCATCATGAGACACCCTCTCATAGTATTACTACAGATAATCATTTTTAAGATATTTCTTGTTATTGGTTTGAATTTTTAAATACTTGTACATTTCTCAAACAGGGAATCATTATTCATTGTTTTTATGTCCTGGCCATGGAAAGGGAATAGAATATAAAGCTATCACATAGTGACCAGCTCTTAAAAGATTTGATTATCACTGAAGCCTAGTATTCTCTTACTCCCATTATAACTATAAGGAAATATGTAATAAAACTATTTCTACAAATGCTAATCCTGATAACATGAAGTGGATAGAAGCATAAGGGTTTTTAAGAATAATTTGTACAAGAGTAAGTAGAGAGCACACTTCAGAGTTTTTTTAATGATAAATGAGAAGATAATGAATTGACATAGCATGCTAAAAATGCTGTTTTGTAAATGTATTGACAGAGCAGTATTTTTTCCCCTTTCCATCACACTGCATCCATGATTTGTCCAACGCCAATAAAAGAGTTTTTTCTAACCTTGTTTTACTTAAGATGTGAGTTTAATGTTGTAAAGTTTTAACCTTTTCAACATATTTCTTCCATTTGCATCTGTCTTGAGCAAATATCAGGTGCTTTCTCTCAGACATAGTGAAACTTTTATGTAATTTCTTGTGAATGTTCAGGACAGCAACAGCTCAACTTTGTTTCCGATAACAAATGGTTATACAAACAAACAGGTCCATGCTGATTCAAATAATGGCATTGCTCACAAGTTATCAGAGACCCAGGTAGTTAACTAAGCTTTCAGTAATTACAGTTATGTAATTATGTAGCTCATACCATTCCATAAAGCAGCATTATTTTAACAAAAAACAGTGTTATCTAATTTATTTTATATGCAATTACTTTACATTTCATTAGCACTTATTGAATACTGATAGGTATGAGGATCACTAGGCAAGTATTGAGTCAACAAATAATGAATATTCATTGAAACATTTTGTTTAACCTAGTTTCTCAAAATATTCCCTCTGACACCAGAAGTAGCATTCTATCCTCTGGAACCACTTCTGAAGCAATCATGCCACCCAGTTTTTGACACAACAGTTAACTGCTCCTCACACACTGTAACTGCTTCGTTGGGGCCAGGAAATCATTGCCTTGAAGTTGGTGCTTCACAAATGGGAATAAAAGAATTATACTGTGCCAGGTCAGGACTACAAGGTGCTCTTGAATTTTCTGAAACACTTTTGGAAGGCAAACTTCTTTGTACCTTTTGCAGCAACATTTCTGATTTTCAGGCTTGTTGCCATATGACCACTTGTGGAGAAGAAAAAGGCAACCACTTGTGCATATTTTAATAAGCTAGTAACAGTGGTGTCAATCTAAATTATTATAAAAAAGTTCATCAGTCCACCTCTAGATGTCAACACAAACAACCACACATCAGACAATATCCACAAGAATCAATAGGACAATTGTGATGATGGAAGAAATTTAAGCTCTTGAAACTGGTCAAGATAAATATTTATATGTAAGTGATGTTAAGTGTTTCAACACCGATTCAATTTTTATAATAAAAGGCAACCATTTTGTTTCCTGCACTCCATGATCTTTGATAGATGATTAGTCATCAGGGAAAACCCAAATGGAGGACTTATTTTGTTTCTGAATCAAACTCATATATCCATTATTTATGCCAACAAACTTACTTCTGGTGTTTTTAAACACACAAGCTCTGTGTGGGCAATGTTTGAGAGTTGAATTTTTCAGTTCCGATTCCACCTCTCATATATCTGTTTCCTTACCCAATAGCAACATCTGAAACACAGCAAGACTTTCCAATTAAATGCTTGTCCCACTTCTTGCCACCTTCCTGAGCCTCAGACATATATGGGGCATCCATCTTAAAGGGAGGCATTGGTGAAATTTGGGGCAAAATGATAAAAAATCCAATTTTTTGTTTTTTGCCTTAAAATCATGTCTGTGATTTGTACTTTTGGAATCTACTGTCACTTATGCCCCATCCTCATTTAAAGCGCTGCTACATCATCAGTTAAATGCCCATGTGTGGATGGGCATGGCTCCTGAAATGCATTCATTACCCTATTGCAGCAAAATTGCATACAATTTTGAGGTTTAAATCAGTTGGTCAGATTCCTTGATGGTAAATGTATGTAAAAGAGTGCTAAAGTATGGTGAAATTTTTGTCCCTGTACATGTGTTAATCATGTGGTCAAACTTTCCTGAATTTTATATAAGATTTGCTTCCAGAATTAAATTGAAAATTGCAAGGACTTCAGCTATTAGTGGATTCAATATGGGCTATAAGGCTACTCTCTATGTAAAGGAAAGAGTCACCGCTAGTAAAGTAAATCCAATCAGCAAAGGAATTAGTAATGTTAGAGATAAGCAAGGATTAAAGCACAGTGCACTAAATACATTAGATACATTCAAAACAGTGGAAGAACAGAAAAATAAAAATTAAAAAAAACAATCAAAAGTAGAAAACTTACAGAACAAGAAGCTGAACAGTTGTCTGAAGGACGTTCATATGGTTCAGGGGAATTCTAAAGCAGTAAATATATGTTGTCGTACACTTAAAACTTTAAAGTTATTTTTCTTCACTTTCTATTTTTTTACATATTTTAAGCTTCAAAATACTCCTTCTAGTGCAATTCTTAATAGATGTCTTTGAAATTTTGCACATATGAGGAGCATTTTATCAAAACTCGATAGATGCAAAATTTTATGAAATTGAGTCATATATAGTATCGGCATAATTTTCACCTTCTGCATCGTTCTGTGAAATCAGATTTTGCAAAATTTGATTCTTGTCCTATGTAGAAGATTGGAAATATTAGCAGTTTTTTCAAAACTCGATAGATGCACTTGCTCAGTTAAAGCAAAGGTCGACAGATGCAATTTTATGATTTTATGATCCAGAGAGTAGCAACCTAAATTCTATGAAACGCATGTTGACATTGACTGCCATCTCACTGTTCCGATACTTGGAATTCTCAATTATTTCTGCAAGCTTTGTACACTACTGCATCGTTGGCAAAAGCTGCAAACACAGGTTTTGCGCTTTGATTTCACATTCATTTCTTCAAGCTCTTTTTATTTTTTTTGTTCCATTTATATCCCGCCTTTAACTGCAGAGGTCATATCAGTGGCATTGCCTATTGGCAATGGTGTTACTCATTTAACAGTGGATTTTTCGGTCTTTGGGGGTTTTTATACGTTGAATTCACACACACATTCACACTTTCATTCATACTTCCACACTCAGGAAAGGTGAGAAATAATCTTGGCTGGGGAAAAATTCCTACCCCCTGCCGGGAATCGAACCCGGGACCCCTTGCACAGCAGGCAGGTGCTTCTGCAATCTTTGTTATAACTCATATGGCATTTTTATTCTTAGTTGAGACACTCCACTGTATTATGCACAATGGACACGAGCTCAGATTGTGAAACTGTACAAGTCATAGAATGCGCGGGAGGTAGGAATTGCAAAAACAAGGGAAAGGAAATCAAAATGCAAGTCAAGGAAAGCTCATACTCCAGCAATTACATGTTCACATGGTCTCGAGTGCACTCCATGAAATCCGAAAAGTAAAGGGCATAAGCACTGTGATGCAGCTGATTTGACTTATAATGATATAAATGGATTTTGCCAACACCTTTGCATGCTCAACAAAATAGATCTAGATAAATTCCTTATGAAATATATGAGTATTACATCTCCTAATCGCAGAGGCTGAAAATAGAAAGCAGACTGTTAGCATTAAATACACTGTGAGAACTAATGATGGCCAAGTATTGTCAGTATGCGCTACAAGCTTCCAAGGAATCACAGGGGTGTCAAAAGATAGACTATCTCTCCTGGCTAGAAAATTTCACTTATCTGGGAATGCGCCAAAGGAAACCAGAGGAGGTGACAGAACAGGAATATTACAGAAGGGCATTACTGCTGCTATACAGCAAGACATTAAGAAGTACAGATGTAGAGAAAGCCACTATGGAAGAGCAAAATCAAGGAGGGGACATTTACCTCTGGAAGTTTATATCAGAAAAATGTGGACCAACTTTTACAACGATAAAAGATTAAGAAATCTACCAGTCTGCTCATTGTCAAAATATAAATACATATTTTACAACTTCCTCAATCTTTTATTCCGTACACCACACACTGACACATGCTCAACCTGCAAAATGGGACTGATGCAGATTAAGACAGAGGCAGATGTGGAAAAGAGAAACGATCTAAGAACCATGTACAGACTGCACAAGCACCAATAAAGGTGAAAGCTCACTTATTCATATTGTTTGAAATTTCTTTGTATGTATTCAATATGTTTGTTATATAAATAAAACAAAATATATTGTTATTGTGAATGTAGCAGTACTTAGTTTCTAAGTTTATACCTAATAAA
Organism: Tenodera sinensis; assembly: GCA_030765045.1. Lineage (NCBI taxonomy): Eukaryota > Metazoa > Arthropoda > Insecta > Mantodea > Mantidae > Tenodera > Tenodera sinensis. The sequence goes on along the minus strand of CM060964.1, from coordinate 276,790,159 downwards.
ACAATCCTTATAAACATTAATATGTTGGTTGTACAGTACATTATGTATTATAAAAAGGTGAAAACAAGTAAAAAATAATAAATACATAAATAAAAAGCAACAAAAATAATAAGTGACAAAAACAACAAAACTTCATGTGTTAATTTCTCGCTCACGCAGAAAAGCTAATCAGCATCTATCAGTTTTTTAAAAAAACTCTGCATTTTCAAACCCCAAATTTGCACTAGTTAAACTATGTTATTTTTTTCTTTTCACATTCAATGAAAAAGTATCAGAAAGGAGAATTGAATGATTAATATAGTTGCTGTGCTAACCAATTAGTATTGCCAATAAATAGAAAATACCGTTTTTCTCAGAAATGCACTTTGTGCATCTATTGAGTTTTGAAAAAACGCTCCTCATATATTCTTAGATAGTTGCTTCATAAAACCTGGCATTTTAAACACTCTAGATAGAGCTGTTTAATTGTTACTGAATTTTTATTTTGAAAATTATTAATAATTTGAGAAAAAATGGCCATTAATGTTTTCAATCATTTTTTTCTCCACAAGTTTTTGACATCTCTACAATAAAAATGAATTTCTAAATCTTCATAACTCCTAAACTTCGCAATGGTTGGACCAATTTGGCTAATTCTTTTTTTCAAATATTCATTTAAGTGCGAGGAAGGTTCTTATGAAGAGAAAAATTGGAAGAATTGAACAGAAAAACCACATTTTTCTTTTTTCCATTCAAGCCAAGAAAAATAGTTGTGTGTATGTATATAACTGCCAATCTCCTAGATCACTTGGCTGATCACTGCGAAATTCGGCATGTATATGTATTTTTTCATAGAGAAGCTTCTTATGCTATCCATTTTACTATAAAATGTAACATTCATATGTTTTTCTCTATTCACTTTTCTTTTACGTGAGATATTCACATATCCTTCCCTATATATTCACCCTTCAACATACAATTCATACAATTTTCAATGATTGAGTAGAAAGGTTACCCGAGCACATTGGAGAACAACATAGGAAAAAATTAGTTCATACAGAAAAATACAATCCAAATACTCATAGAAAAATCAGACAATAAATGTAAGGCAGCATGATCTGTCAAACTTCATAACAGATAGAGATAGCAAAAGTGATATAAGGAAGGAATAACTCCTGATGATTTCAACAACTTCATTTTAGTAAATTGAGGACATATTTAAAAGGTACATTCATGTCCAGACACTGCAATGGGTTTAATAAATGAAGTAACACCAGAGAAAGAAAATGAGGATTTTTTGATTAGAGAAGCAACGTGTGATGAGGTTATAAAAGTTACTGAAAAATTAAAGAACTCACATAATAGAGATATTTATGACATTTACAACAATTTTATTAAAGGAGTAATGCAGTATTTAAACCTCTTTGACTCTTCATGTAAACAGATGTTTCATTGAAGGTATTTTTTTCAAAAGAGTTAACATTTTCCAAAGTAACACTAATATATAAAAAAATTAATGTGTAGCACTCATATGACTTTCTATACTCTTGTACTAACCATTCTTACAAACTCTTATTCCTATATATTCATGTTAGTTGAGATGAACATTTGCAGAAATTATCTTACTGCTTATTTCCTTGTAGGTACTTGGGGAGTCTGAGAATACAGTAGGCTTTGAGCAATAGTCAAATCTTTTAAACCTTTTATATCTTTGCATGGCTAAGATATAAAAAATGAATAATGATCTTCAATTTGACGAAAGTTTTAGCATTCCAAAACTCACACAAAGAAAAAGGAATATCTCTGAAACGATTCACCCTACAAAAAATTTATTTGGACATAAATTATGTTTTACCAAGGTCTACATTTTTTGATCAGTAAGATTTGGTATTTGGACATAAATTATGTTTTACCAAGGTCTACATTTTTTGATCAGTAAGATTTGGTCTATCTCTTATGATTTACCAATTATACAAAAGTCATCCAGAGTGAACAGGACTATATGGGATATAGCCAGAAAATTCAAGATATACATTTCATTTGGCATAAAAATATCTCAAACATTATCTTCGTGTCATATCCTTGAAAGACATTAAACTTAAATACTAACTTTAGTTTTCAACCAACTGAGTTATGCTGCCCAGACATTCTAAAAAGCTTTTTTTAATTCAGGGGTCTTCAAACATATATTTCTGGTGAAATCTCGACATCAAATTTTTGGGTTGAATACAATACCTCCTCTACATACTATACGTAGTAGAGAAAGTAAAGAGGTGACAGAGAAAGTGCGACAAGTTATAGATCTATTTCAGTCACTCTTACAATGGCAAAAATTTTTCAATATCTGTTAAAAAGTTGTTGTTGTTGTTGTTGTTGGTGTTGTTGTTGTTGTTGTTGTTTTCTAGTGCCTTGCATCTGGCAATGAAGCCATTAGCATTCGTGCTTTCCAATACTTTTGAACTGTACTTTCTTCTGATCTTAATGCTTCACAGGTCTTCAAGTGTTCTTCATTCATTTCTGCTGGATCGTTACACAGGACACATATTGGTGAGGCTGAGATACCTATTCTGTAGAGATGGCTTGCTAAGCAGTCATGATTTGTCAATAGTCGGAAGGCTGCAACAGCTGTTTTCCTTGGTCTCTGGGGGATTATATCTGGATTGAAAAGTAGTGTAATCCATTTTTTATCTTTGGCATTTGTTTCTATTTCTTGTAGGTATGAATGAGAAAAATTTTTAATGATCAAGCGTTTTATTGAGGAATATGAGAAATTGAACTTAGACTTTTGTTTTATTGTTGTGCCTTTCTTTTCAAGTGAGTCTGCAGCTTCGTTCCCCATGACTCCACAGTGTGCTGGAATCCATTGGAGATGAACAGTCTTATTAACTTTTTGGAGTTGTGTTAACATTTTGTAGCATTCTCTAATTTTTGTTGACTTCTTTGTAGTATTTGAACATATTCCCTGAATTGCAGCTTTAGAATCTGAAAGAATTACTGCCTTGTTAAATTTATTTAAGGGAAGATTTAATAATTGTCGGAGAGCAATGTATATAGCCTCTATTTCTCTATCATAATTTGTTGTGTCTCTGCCAACAGAATGATAAAAGGAAAAATGTGAACATGTAACTCCAGCTCCAGTAAGGTTTTCCTTAGAGGATCCATCAGTATATATGTGCAGCCATTCTTCTGTGGGATACCTAGTATTGATTGTTTCCAGAGCTAGAAGTTTTTGTATTTCTTTTGGTGTGTCTGATTTACTTATTTCCTCTATTAATTCCAAATTGAAGGTAGGTTGCAATAATTCCAATGGATTTTCTCTTATAAGTAGATTTTCTCTGGTGTTAGGAATGTTCAATTTGGATTTAATCTGTGTTACCTTTTCTAGGAAAGTACTATGAGTTTTAAGGATTGAAGGGGGGAGGTTCTTTTCTGTCCATTTAGAGTTTGGCAGTCGTAACATTTTCTCGTGTTGGAGCAATGCTTGTTCTTCTATTTTTGTTGTTATTGATGGGGTCCGTGTTAAGGCAAGCATGGCATCAATAGGTGTGGATTTAACTGCTCCAGTGATTAGGCGAAGAGCCTGATTTTGTATTTGTTCAAGTTTATTGATGTTAGCATTTGCTGCTGTTATTAAAGCTTCAGAACAGTACAAGAGGTTTGGTTTAACGTACATTTTGTATGTTGTGTTAAGGACTCTCCTTGAGCAGCCCCATTTAGCACCAGCTAACCTTTTCAGGATTTGCAGTTTCTTTTTAACCTTTTCTGAGATGTTTGTTATATGTTTTTTCCAACTTAGCTTTCTGTCGAAAGTGATGCCTAAGTATTTGGCATCATCAACTGCTTTGAGTGGTTTACCATTATAATTTATGTTAATATTAAGTGGTTTATATTTTAGTGTAAATAATTCATAATTTGTTTTTTCCACATTGATAGTCATGAGGTTTTTGGAGCTCCATTCATGTACTTTGTTTAGGGCTGTTTCTATTCTGTCTTTAATTAATTCAGGTTTTTTTGGACAGCTTGAAGTCCAAATGACTACATCGTCAGCAAATAAAGCAATTTTGGTTTCTAAAGTTTTTATTATTGATGGAAGGTCATTTATATATATGTTAAAGAGTGTTGTGCTCAGAACAGCACCTTGTGGAAGTCCTCGGTGTGTTTGTTTATATTTGGAAATGTATGTATTATATTTTGTGGCACAAAATCTTTGTGAAATAAACTGAGTTATCCACTTAAGCATGTTACTTTTCACACCTATTGATTGCAACTTCTCAATTAATTTATTTCTCCAGACTGAGTCATATGCTGATTTAAAATCAATGAATACTGCCAAGGTATCCTCCTTTCTATTGAAAGCTTCCTTGATGTCTTGGCTTAGTAGGAGTACATTTTCACTTGTACTATGATTCTGTCTGAAGCCGGTCTGTGAACTATTAATTAAGTTGTAATATTCTAGGAACCAGTTAAGTCTAGATGCCACCATTCTTTCCATCACTTTTGCAATAAAACTGGTCAAAGATATTGGTCTGAAACTATTAATATTGTTTGAGGGTTTGTTTTTCTTTAAAATCGGGATGATAATTGCTTTTTTCCAGTCGGAAGGTACAGTCATTCTCCAACACGTGTTATACAGTTTAAGTAGGATTTCTTTTCCTTTCCTGCCAAGGTGTTTAATAAACTCTGGGTGGATCTTGTCAGGTCCAGGAGATTTTTTGTTCTGTAATTGTTCTATTGCTAAATCCAGTTCTGTTTCATTAAAATCCTGAATAAAAATATAATTTCGTATACCTTTTGGCTTACTAGTTTCTCTGATAGTTTTTTGGATAGCCCTATCTTGTTTTTTATACGCTTGGGGTATTCTTTGTGACTGAGCATAAAACTTGTTAAGGGATTCTGCTATTTCCCTATCTGTAGTTAAGCTTTTGTTATTATATTTCAATGGTTCAGTTGCATTTTTTGATAATTTTGTTTTATTAAGGAATTTGTATATTTTATTTCCATCTTTCCTATAGTCCATATGTTCTACAAAATTTGTGAAACTGGCCCTCTTTGCTGTAATTAATTCTTTCTTAAAAATGGCTGCTTTTCTTCTCCAGTTTTGAACATCTTCTGGACACTTGGTTCTTTCGGCTTTGACTCTTGCTATATTTCTTTCGTGTTTTAACTTAGATAAAGATGGAGACCAAAAGTAGCTATATTTCTTTAACTTTCCTTTGGGGATATGTGTTTTGGCTGCTGTCAATAATATTTCACAAATTTTTTTATTCATTTCATCTGTTGACTTGAACTCTGATTCTAACAGTATATTACACTTCCCTTCTATCTCATTTTGGAAACTGGACCAATATGCTTTTTTAAAATTCCAAGAAGTTTTAACTTTTGGTTTGTTACTTTTATTTATTAGACCTCTTATGGAGTTTATGGTGATTCTGTGGCCTGAACCTGGGTCTTCTATTATTTCTCTTTTTGTATTGTCAATTATGTCAGATGACACCATCAGAAGGTCAGGATTTGTACCTGAACCATTATAATGAAGGTAAGTGGGTGGATCATTTGGATTAAATATTAATTCCATTGTTGACGAGTTTAATAGGTCTTCTATGACTCTTCCTGCTGAATTTATATCTCTGTAGCCCCACCTAGGGGAGTGTGCATTAAAATCACCTATTAAAATACTTTTGGGTTCTATGGGAATAGAATTTAGATCTAGTGTATTGTCTGGAGGATTGTAGATACTGTAAATTCTATAGTGGTAGTTACTTTTCCATACTTCAATTGTAACTATTTCTGATTTATCTTGTTCTTCCATTGTTTTTTGGATTTGGATAGTAGCTTTCATATTTCTTTTAATTCCTGTAAGAATACCACTTGCTATTTGACGAGCCTTTGGAAGTATATGTGTAGTGTACTGATCCATTTCAAAGTATATTTCCTGTTCTTGTGATATATTGGCTTCTTGTACTGTGAAGACATCTATATCTTGGTCTTTTAATATTTTCATTAGCTCTTGTTTTTTAGGCTGGGACATGCCTCCTGCATTCCATTGTAGAATTCTTAAAGTATTGGAATTGTTGTGATGAAATTTGCCTAAAGATGTCCCCACCCGGAGATCCGATTGGGGGACAGTTTTAACTCCGGAATGTTTATCTTTAGGACTCATATTCATGTATGTGGCTTTCATGTAACTGTTTTCTTAACGGGCACCAGTTTTGCAATGTGGCAGTTACATCACCCGATTTAAACCCCCATTTTGTAAGATTTTTTTGAAAAGCAAAACTTATTTTTTAGTAATCAATTTGTATATTGTAGAGGTAAATCAACAATAGTAACAATTGATGCATTTGTAGAACAAATTTATCAGCTTATGGAAAAGGCAGTCTGGCTCAAGGCACACTTTGTGACCTAAGTGTTAGATTGTGTACATGATATCTTGTTCAGAAAGCTAGATGTTAGATTGAATAAGTGGCTAACAAAACATCCTCTATACATCTTACAGGAATTTAAATCTGAGTAAATGTGTAAATGAGCATCATTTCAAAAGTTAAGTGCCAGTCTTGGCCAAAATTGGGTTGGATACAATTTCCCCTATTCCTTGTATGCTCTTTAACACTATTAACTCAGATTGGTACATTTTGCATTATATACCTTATTATTTCACTGTCTAAGTAAACACATTGTCCCCCCAGGGGGCCTAATATGGTAGGTACGGGTTTGGCATACCCAGTGCCCCAAGCTGTACTCTCGATTGGATTCCTCTAAGGGGTGAGAGGGTACGTGCTAAACGTCCAATCAACTTTGGTCCACTTTTGTCTTTGACCTCCCGCCCGATACCTCCCTGTACATAGTCTGATGGATAACTTACGTGCGGGTTGTAGGTGGATGGGGAGACGCAAGGAGTGACTGGGTAACCGCGTAATTCCCAGCCCTTGGTTATCATGTAGGATCTGTTTTCGTATCTGCTGATAAAGGTTAGTCCCGGGGAGGGGCCATTGCATGAGCTGATGCACTCCTGAAGGCGATTGGGTCCCTATGTCTATATACTGGGAGGTGAGACCCTAGAGTGAGCAAGGTCCAGCCCAGGACTCTCACCTAAGCTGAGGTGGCACCCAGGATATGAGCATACCATCAGAGCCATTTGCAATGGTGGAGGATATCATCGCCATGAGTTCTTCAAAAACTCAAAACAAAAAAACAAAAAAAGTCAGTGTAAAGGAAGTAGTAGAGTCGAGTGGTCCTTGCTACTTAGTAATAGCTAGAACTAAGGCAGATGAGAAATTTATATTGGTGAGCCCATTTACTAATCAAAAGAGTTTGGATAACATTGCTGGTCCAGTAAAGTCATGCACTAGATCTCGCAATGGCATGCTCGTGGTTGAAGCACATTCAGCTACCCAGGCTGCTAAAATACTGAAAGTGAATATGCTAGCAAGTTATCCTGTACATGTTGAGATGCACAGAACCTTGAACTCCTCGTGCGGTGTGATAAACACCCGTGCATTGGAGGGATTATTCAATGAGGAGATTCAAGAGAATCTAACAGAACAAGGCGTCTTTCACGTTTACCGGGTTCAACGTAGGTGGTGAGTTAAAGCCAACTAATACCCTGTTCCTAACCTTTGATTGGGTAGATCTCCCGCAAAGGGTTAAGGCAGGGTATGAGTCCATCAAAATTAGGCTTTTCATCCCGAACCCACTCAGATGTTTCAAGTGCCAGTGCTTTAGACATACAAGCAAGCTTTGTAAGGGACTAGCTACATGCCCTAACTGTGGAGATGAATTGCATGATGGTGCATGTATTGTAGTTCTGTCATGCGTGAACTGCAGAGGTGAACATCCATCTAGTTCCTGAGATTACTCCTGTTTTGTAGAGGAAAGGACAATCCAAGAGATACGGGTTAGAGAGAAGGTGCCCTTCTCAGAAGCCTGGAACCTTCTGTTCCAGGGTTTGAGACCTATAGCTCAGTTGCAGCTAAACCGGTACAGAGGAGAGAGATCGCAATGCAGACCAGCGATTTCAATGGGGCAACAATTTCAGAAAAGACATTTGTAGCTCGTAGCTCTATTCCAAAGCCCTCAACATCAACGTGCACATCTGTGTCAATGTGTACAAAATCTGTTGGTGAAAAAAATACAACTGTTAGATCAGCAACGAAAATTTCAAACTCAACACAGAAGATTAGCAAACCTGTAATGTATAATGCCTCACCCATAAAGTTTAAAAAGAGCTACACAAAGAATGACTTCCTCAAGGAAGATAAGTCTGATCCCAGTACATCAAAGGGATATAAGAGTCAAAGAAGACCTCCTCGAAGATCCTCTTCTGGGGAATCTTCTGGGGTGAACTCAGACCGCCATCTTTCATCTTCATCGGTCCCCATTAGCAACCAGTTTGAGACACAAACCCAAGTTCACTATGGGAACACAGATGTCCTCGGCAGAGGACATGGAGCTAGATGAATCTACCCACACTGGGAGAACCCCAGGGGAAAAGAGGCACAGAAAAGCATCTGAAAAGAATGTCAGTCCAAGAGAGAAGAAAAGGGCTAAATTAGTTCAACAATCACCTACTTCAAAGTAATGCAAAGTTACCTTGGCATACCTGTTCCATACAAATATTAATATGGCTATCCAACAATGAAACATATGTGGTATTAGAACACAACAACCAGAACTTGAGCTTTTGCTCAATAAGAACTAACCCTTAGTCGCATGTTTGCAAGAGACTAAGCTGCATCCACAAGACGCTTTCCATCTAAGACGATACACCCCAGTACGGTGTGATGTTACACCAGAAGAGGGTGTTCCGGCACATTGCGGCACTATGATACTTGTCAGAGATGACATATATATGGAATCTATAGCCTTACGCTCTGATATACAATCACTCACTGCAACGATTCTACTGCCAAACATCCAGTTCACTCTTTGCAACTTATATTTGCCTCCGTCCCATGACTTCTCGCACATTGATTTAGAAGACCTTGTTTCCAGTTACCAACACTGTTTCTGTTGGTGAGAGACTTCAATGCGCACTACCCACTTTGGGGCTCAAGTCACGCTTGTGCGAGAAGCAAGCTCCTAGCTGATTTCCTGGACAGTTACAACCTAGCTTCCCTCAACACTGGAGAGCCTACATTCATTTCTGACTCTTTCAATAGTTTCTCGCACCTTGATCTTGCAGTTTGTTCACCTCAGTTGGCAGTCTCCTTACAATGGAATGTCATCTCTGATTTACACTCTAGTGACCACTTTCCATGTCTTATTAGTCTCTTAACGCAAGATACATGTTTCATACATATGCCCAGATGGCGTTTGGACCATGCCAACTGGAACCTTTACACTCAGTTGGCTGTGTTTACGTACAACGAGCATGACTCAGTGAATGATTTGGCGCAGCATCTCACGGAGACGATTCTCTCTGCTGCTGAACTATCTATTTCGCGGTCGACTTCACACCCCCGTCGATTTCCCGGCCCCTGGTGGACGGAAGAATATCGGAATGCCATTCGTGCTCAAAGGCGTGTTCTTATGGTTTTCCAACGTCACTCTATGTTGGATAACCTAATTCAATACAATAAAATGCGCGCCAGGTCCAGACAAGTCATTAAGGATGGCAAAAAGACATCATGGAGCAAATTTGTAGCTTCATTTAACCGACATACACCTTCCTCGGTTGTGTGGGATAGGTTAAGGCGTGTTGCAGGTCGATCGACCCATATACCAATCGCGAGACTTAAAACAGCTACAGGAGCTGTTGTTGATCAATTTGAAGTGGCCAACATCTTTGGCAGTGCTTTCGCTCAAGTGTCTAGCTCGGAAAACTCAGGTGGAATCTCGAGGCTTCGCGTTTCCTTCACGACGTAGAATATTACAATCGCCTTTTCACCATGGCGAAGCTAGAACATGTGATTATCAGCACCAGAACCAGGCGGAATTCATGTACAAATGTTACAACAGCTCTCTCTTGACGGTAAGGCATTCCTGTTCGAGGTCTATGATCGTGTTTGGGTTGATAGTATACTCCCAGAAAATTGGCGGGAGACCACTGTTTTTCCCATCCTGAGGGCTGGAAAGGACCGTCATCTTCCCTCCAGCTATCGTCCTATTTCCCTCACCAGTTGCGTTTGCAAGGTGATGGAACGCATGATCAATGGACGATTGGTATGGTGGTTAGAAAGTCGTAACCTACTAACATCCAGTGTGGTTTTCGACGACGCCGTTCAACTGTAGACCATCTTGTGTCAATATCGACGCAGATAATGGACGGATTTATGAAGAACTGTCGAACCGTTGACATATTTTTCGATCTCGAGAAGGCTTATGATACGTGCTGGCGAGCAGGGATTCTACGTTCCCTGTATACGTGGAACATACGTACTCGCCTACCGCTGTTCATTCAGGAGTTTATGAAAGACCGCTTTTTCCGAGTAAGAGTCGGCTCGGTTTTTTCTAATTTTTTTGTTCAGGAGGAGGGAGTACCTCAGGGTTCGGTACAAAGTGTCACGCTCTTTGCTATAGAAATTAACTCCATCTGGAAATGTGTTCCACCTGAAGTTTCGCCATGGCTATTCGTAGACGACTTCGCTGTCTATTGCACTTCTCAGCGCACGGCATTCTTACAACGGCGCCTGCAGCAATGTTTGGACAACCTTTGAGAATGGAGCTCAAAAAACCGCTTCCGTTTCTCAACTGAGAAGTCAAGTCACGATATGACCGCTCCCTAAATATCATGCGAGTACTAAATGGCAAATCGTGGGGAGCGGATCGGACAATTTTGTCCGATCCAAACTAGATCATGGGTGTATCGTTTATTCGTCAGCACGGCCATCTGTGCTGAGAAGATTAGAGGCAGTCCATAACAGGGGCATCCGCATGACAATAGGAGCTTTTCCAACAAGCCCAGTGGTGAGCCACTACGCCGAGTCCGCAGAACCTCCTCTGCAATATCGGCGTGAGTTTATCTTAGCAAATTATGGTTGTGCGCTTAGATGTATGCCTAAGCACCCAACGTTCGCTTCTTTTTTCACCACCACGCTAAGAGAACGATATAGGAAAAGTACACTTAGTCCTAAGCCAGCGGGTTTTCGTTTCCAGGAGCTTCTAAGGAAGCTTGCAATTGAACTGCCTAGGATGTTTGCCAAGGGCGAGAAGTTCTACCCCCCTTGGTTACCTGGCACGCCCTATGTAGATCTTGGGATGACCGTATTCCGAAAGTCCACTATGCATATTAGTAGTATTCGCAAGTGCTTCTTAGAATTTTTGTCAGGCTACACTGACCGTCGATGTATTTACACCGATGGGTCAAAGAGCATCAACGGTGTTGGATGTGCTTATATTTATGGAACCGAACCACATACATTCGGTTTTCCAAATAGCGCTTCCATTTTTTCTGCAGAGCTATTCAATTTTCCGGGCCGTTTTGTGTGTGCGTCGTCGTAAATTGGGTGACTGCCTGATTTTGAGCGATTCCCTTAGTGCACTTCAGAGCCTTTGTGAGCTGTACAACCCCCATCCTATTGTACAACGTATCCAGGATGCTCTCTATGTTTTACACGCTTCTGGCGTTGGCGTGGTGTGTGTATGGATTCCTGGTCACGTAGGTTTGCCGGGGAATGAAATGGCGGATTTGATAGCAAAGACGGCAACTACAGAACCCAGTATCACCATCTCCCGTGTTACTTCGGAAGACTTTAGGTTTGAAGTACGGAGAGCGGTGCTGTCGTCCTGGCACGAAGAGTGGTCAGTTCTCCGCGGTAATCAGTTTAGGGAAGTGAAAGAACTTCCGATAAACTGGGTAACTTCCTGTCGCATATCTCGCCGCGATGTTAGCTTGGCTCGGTTGCGAATATGCCACTGCAATTTTTCGCATGGTTACCTATTTAAAAGGGACCCTGCCCCTCTATGTCCGCTGTGTGACAACCTTTTGTCAGTCCGTCACGTGCTGCTAGTGTTCCTCTCTAGCACGCCTTCGAGATTCTCTGCAGCTGCCTGCCAGACTTGCGGTTGATAGAGTTTTTAAGTTTTTAGCGGAGTTTAGTATCAATTTAGGATTTAAAATTTTAGATATCTCTTTTTATGCTTTATGACATATTTATCACCTTTTTTTATACCTGGCTATTGCCACTGTTTTTTTACGATTATGTGTATATTTTCTTTGTTACTAGTACTTTTATTTTTGATTGAAATTTATATCTGGCTTTTTTTAAGGGCACTGATGACCACAAAGTTGAGTGCCCTTAAACCCACACACTAGACACATTATATCAAATCATATTCTCTGCACGTGAGAGATTGGTTCAAAACGTATTATGTACAACTTTTATTCTGTTAAGTTTTACATTCTGTATTCAACCCATGCTTTTGCTAATATTTCCCGCTAATTGTTATGCTGACGTCTGTAAGCTTAGAAGTACATGTCAGTTCATTGTGGTCATGGAGGGAAGTGAACCTATCGGATGCTTGCAGTTATTGTGCTCACATGACATTTCAAATTAAATGTGAAACAGATGTTCAAAGAAATAATACCTACTGGCTAGTCCGGCAGCACAGAAACTTTGTTCCAAAATGTTCCACAGATTAATGAGGGAGCGTCCTCACACAAGAAGTTTCTCCTTCAATTTTTAACAGGTACAGCCCCTTCCAAAGTTACCAATTGGCGAAGCGTACTACTCCCATTAGATATAGTTTTATTCGCTGTATGTCACCGACATCAGCAACAAGAATTCAACACTCTTTACATGGAATGAAACTGAATATGACTGAGGGGCAAATGAGGTGGCATCAGGTTTGGATGAAGCCCATTTTGAGGATTCAGTCACCAATATTAGACTTTTGACTGATGACTGCTTGGGTCAAAATAAAAACATGCACATAATCATGCTCTCGTTTATTGGTCCCAAAAGAAACCACCAACCCATCTCAGAAATATAATTACAATTTTTCCTGGAACAGGCATTCTTATTTAACTGCAGATGACTTCTTTGGGGTTGTAGAGAAGGCTCTCCATAAATGCTCCAATATCCTCACTCCTGAAGAATACAGAGAATTTTACAAGTCTACGGGAAAAGTAAGATCATTTGGAAATGATTGGGCCATCAGAGATTACAACATACTCGCAAAGCAATTTAGCAAATTGGATGGAATAAAGGATATGAAGAGGGTAATTTTGAAGAAAAGTAAGGTAAACTGGGAAGCCCCTCGTCAGAGTAAAGATGGAGCCAATGTACAACCCATCAAAACATTTCACAACATTGCTGAAACGAGGGTCAAACATGTACCAGGTGTTTGAACCTCCTGTGGTTGATAAAATGAGAGCTTTATTAGATGCAAAGTAGACAGACATAGATCTTCTGAAAGCAAAATTTGGTGACAACTGGAGAGAAGTTGATAGTTTGCAGGTGTATAAAGTAGTGCTAAATTTCATTGCAGCATCTCATAATTGCGATACTTACAATTGTGATTGTTTGCATGAGGAAACAGGACTTGAAAGACTGCTAGCTCTTTTCTAAAATTCAAGTTTTTGCTTCTATGTAAATGTAAACAGTAGAATTTGAAACCTCAAAATGTGTATACCTTATTATGTTCAGTGATAAATAATAGTGTTATTCATATTAATTATTTTTCTATATACTCTGTCTGCATGTATATTTATGATTATGAATTAGAAATATAGATACAAAATAAACTGCAACAATATTTCTTTAGAATGACATTAATGTTTGACCTCCTCTGTAGTGTTTGCTGACTAAATGGTTCAAAATGTATTACATTCAGTAAATCAGTTCAAAACATATTAAGTGAATATTTTAAATTAAAATAAATTGCTAGCCAACAAAAATCTAATTTTAGTTTTTATGAATTCTCATACAATGCTCCCATTTTGAAAAGATGCGCCTTGAATAGTGTTCATTAGATTTAATATAATATAAATAGCAAAAAAAAGTTTTTATAAATGAGTTTTTATTTAAACGCTCTAAAAAGAAGAAAACAAACTTTAATTAAATCAAATCCATCAATTTATTACATTACACCATTTATATAATCTAGAAGCTTGTCGCAAGATTGACCTATTTTATAAAAAACATTTGATTTCTTAGAGTTAGATCTATATGGCGTTTCACTCTTAGAAGACAGTATGGAGTTAAATGGGACATCTCTGTCTCTATCTAGCGCATACAAGTTGCCATTAGCCGCGTCCTTTTCTACCCTCGCTCTGTTGCCAGATTCTATTGTATAAATGGTATAAATATTCATTTGTTATAAATTTCAGGTTTGAACACATTATCCTATGCAGAATTTTTTTCTCTATCAGGTTATATCCTTTTCAGAGTCATTATAAATTTCTATAGGTCCAAATTTCTTCAGAAAACGTTGGCATTAAATTCTCAAGCCAGTTTGTCACAATAGCTCAGTGGTTAGAGCGTCCGCCCGGCAAGCGGAAGGTCCGTGGTTCAAATCCCAGTTGTGGCATTGAATTTTTAAGTTCCAGTTCTACCTCTTAAAACTTTGCCCACACACGGCTTGTGTGTTTAAAAACACCAACAGTAAGTTTGTTGGCATAAATAAATAATAATTATCATTTGAAGGTTATTTAATCCTGGGATATAAAGTACTTACAATAGTAAGTCACCATTGGGGTAATTGTTTCTGATGTGAGACTGCCTTTGTGGTTTACCAGGAGAAATACGAACTGGCTTGAGAATTTAATGCCATTCTGGCAGTTTGTCACAATAGCTCAGTGGTTAGAGCGTCCGCCTGGCAAGCAGAAGGTCTGTGGTTCAAATCCCAGTTGTGGCATTGAATTTTTAAGTTCCAGTTCTACCTCTTAAAACTTTGCCCACACACGGCTTGTGTGTTTAAAAACACCAACAGTAAGTTTGTTGGCATAAATAAATAATAATTACCACTTGAATTCTATTTATTTGGGTTAGCATAACATGAAATTAGACAGAAATAGCCAATAAAGTATCTCAAATCTGAACAAATTTATATGTTGCTTATAAGCAATCCTGCCAATTACATAGATAAAAGAGCTCTGCACACTATTGTTACAGCATAACTGAGTCAATAATTTTGACCCAGCAACAAGCTTACCTAGGGGAGACCAATGTTCTGTCTCTCAATACTTGTAATCTAGTGACCCCTGAATCAAAGAGGAACAGGCTTTGCTGCCACTGTGTTTGGCATTTATTATATAAATTATAATACACAACTGCTTTTGTTTACTACAGTACAATGTACAATTTGACAGTGATTCTATCACTTATTAAACAGTGTATTACTTTACCAGTGCTAAGTGAAGTTCATTACAGGAAAATTCCAACCTCATTGAAGAAATCAATAAGCTTCGACGTGAACTGAGTGAATCAAATGGTCATATCAGAAATATGGAGACCCTCTTGGGCATAGGTGCCAAAAACCTTAAACCCAAAGAAGCAAGACAAAAACTTCAGATGGCAATGTCTAGTCAAGAAGAGATACATAACATCTACAAAAACAAGATTGAGGTTTGTATATATTAGGCATCCTAAACAGAACATGTTGCATTTAAATGTCAATATTTCTTACCTCTTTCTCTTTCCTTTACTTACCACAGATTTTTCAGACTCTGGATTAAAAATGAAATGATGGTATAAAGGAAACTGAAGCTATTTTACTTTTTCAGAAAAAGCTAAGAATGCAATTATGGCTGTCATAAAACTTGATGGCGGGTGGCCCATTACTAAATCCAATCACAGGCTTGCCATGCCTTGCTGTGTTATGAAGTTAAACATGCTGTAAAACCACACTGTACAGCCAATGATATAAATATCATTTGCATCCACAAAAATTATTTGCACAATAGGAAAAAGAATAGTAATAGTCAGTTATCAGCTGCTATTAAATTTTGCAACTACCATAAAACTGCAGTTTACTAGGGTTCCAATTAACATGATACAAGTATCATGTATCTCAAATGCCAACTGACTCTTATGAATGGTTTTCTTTGGCCAACTTAGCATTAAAGGCAGAAGAATACTATTTTGACTGGATCATGAGAAAAGCAATGTGCTATGATGAGTGACCTGTTGTCTGATGCTTCTGTTAGTGCACATGTCATTACAACATATATCTCATTACTTTCAGTGTGATTTTGTTCAAAAAGCTTGCAATGCAACATTGAAAATAGGCCTGATAGCTACCTTGTATCTGAGGGGGACTGTTTCAAACTGTGTTATGTCCAAAGAATAAAGTTTATGGGAAAGAAAAAAAGTGCAACACTCCTGAACTAATCACATTACACACTAAAATGATAAAACTGTATATCTTAAATAGGAAAGTACAAGGAAAAAAACTGCATCAAAATGCATTCTAATACTGTTAAGGATATAATGCTTGGTTGAGTACAGCTTTTCTCTGCCCAAGATTGTTGGTTTGATCCCAGCCATCCTAATGGTATGTAAGCAAGCTTAAGGGAACGTTGAACTTCCCATCTTGCCAATATTAAATCTACTAAATTCTCAACCCTTATAATACCAGGAACTATTTGGGATATAAGACTGAAATCTATCATATTTTTTTATTAAAATGTGTCAGCAATTATTTTCTAAAACATAACCAGCCATATTATTACATCAAAATAGATTCACATCAGCACTTCGAGGTTGCTTTTATCATCCTAAAATTTAATCTAGTTACCTTCAATAGTTTCTGAAGACAACAGGTCATTTATCCAAAAAATGTCATTCACAGAAAAAGCTGCTCAAAGCAAAAATGGAGAAAACAAACTTGCATGTATTTGCAAAAAAAGAAATCACATAGCTTGAGCACACAAAGGTTGCCCAAACTTAACAGTAATATCAATTTGTACAGCAAACTTGCCCTTAAAAGATGGTCTAAAGTTTACCTGTATTATAACATGTATAGGAGTTGATATTTTTCTCTCCTAAATTCAGGATTCACAGTATAGAGTGGCAGATGCAGTACCATTTTTAAAATTACAGTACGTATGGTACAAAACTTGACCGGCAGGTGCTCAGCCCGTCTGCGGGTCACGTACTGCATGACTTGGCTGGTGGTCGCATGGCCCGTCTTCCAGTCACACATGCATGCATGTCAAATCAGATCTCAAATCACATTAACAATTATCATAATAAACACAAAACATGTCATATTGCAGATGTTGGAAATGCCGACCATCAGCATCATTACATCTATGGCATCTTCTGAGGAATTCACGTGCAATAGTTCAGCTTCCAAAATAGCATTAATTTCTGTCCTGTTATTTTCTTTTAATTCTTCTAATGTGTTGGGATAGTTTGGTATAGTTTATTTTTCAAGTTACCCCATAGATACAAATTGCAT
Source organism: Tenodera sinensis (assembly GCA_030765045.1). Lineage (NCBI taxonomy): Eukaryota > Metazoa > Arthropoda > Insecta > Mantodea > Mantidae > Tenodera > Tenodera sinensis. The sequence continues at coordinate 276,772,837 of CM060964.1, read as the reverse complement.
GTCATAAGATCAAGGGACCGAGTAGGCCATAAACCCTTACAAATGATTCTATCCTCAAAAAACTGCAATGAGTCATCAGCTGTATGCGATGTGGCAGAGTCCTGCTGGAAATATCCAGACCAACATTTAACATCCGTCAGCTGTGCGAAACATGGTGCCAGTATATCGTTTCTGTATCTTTGTGTGTAGTCTTGTTGGATTTCACTTGGTTATAAAAGATAAGTGAAGTTTTAGTTACTAATATTTATTAACATTTGTTGATTTAATTTGCTTCACTATCAATAGCTTCAGTTTCTATTTTGTTTCATTTACTGGATGAACGTTTGAAAGATGCCTGTCAAGCTTAAGATGTCAGGACCAACATCAAACACGAAGAAAAATATTAATTTAATCATGGTGAGTCAGAATAACAACTTTTCAGACATGATACAGATTTATTTTCTATGCTCATAATAGGGAATATGTACCTCTAAACATCTTGTTATTGAGCTTTTGGATAAAGTTATTTAATAGTCATATCAGATAAGATGAAATTCAAGCAAAATGATTCCTTGTTCTTCTAGCTTTGAAACATCATGGTTTTTCTCTCTTGCATTTTGGAACACTGCTTGTGTTCTTTTTTTAACTCCATACTTGTTAAATTCCTGATATTGAAATGCATAAAAACTTTCCTCATCCAGCAAAGCAGAATTATTTCACTACGACATGAAACTTAGAATGTGTGAAATTTTCAGTGCAATAAATGTAGGGAAATAAAAGGAATCTGGAATGCCAAATTCATTCCTACACGGCACAGTGCCTTGTTTACACCATCAGTGATACAGTTGCGTAGCAGCAGCATCAAGTTGTCATAAGTTTCAAATCTTAAGATTACTAACCCATATGATCAATCAAGGTGCTATGCTGTGTAGGACTTAGACCAAGGGAAGACAGGTCGGGGAAGAGGAAATGGCATGCAGGACATTGCAATTTTAATGCTGACTGTTTCAATTACGGAATAGTCACAGATTATAAATAATTACATTTCGGCTTTATGCCGAAAAATTCTATAAATTCTAGTTTATGTGAACAGTCATGTTATAACACAAATAGAACAGAAATGATAACTATTTTGCCTAAGCTGGAGGAGAGCTATACAGAACAATTAGGTGGACATTTTCCGACATTTGCTGTTTCGCTTTTCTTCAACTAGTTTGTCAATGTTAGGGCGTAATGTACGGCACATTTGTAACCGAAGACTGCATGTTAGATTGTGATCTGACAATAGGCGTCAGGATTTTGACTTAGAAAGGTTCATAACAGAAAAGAACTGTTTGTACACATACGTAGAACCAAACATACATAATATATGTGCAACAAGGGCATACAACCTCAGAAATCTGGTTTGAGGAACATTCTTATAAAAATCAGCCAAGTCTTCCTTGTGTTTATATTTGTCCTTCAGCAAATCGTCTCACTATAAATTTATCAATTCAATTTGCTACCTGTTAGAAACATTGTTAACATCCAATGAGTATGGGGTCGCAAAGACCTGAAACGTAGTTGACAATGTTTCTACATCTTGAAGCCTGGTCTCAAACTGGCGTGAAACACGGGGAACTGAACACAAACACAAAACCACTACACATCAACAAAAACACAAAATAAAAACAAATTTTGCACTAACATCGTTAAGATCCCTCACACAACAAATAAAAACCCTCAGACTGGGCTGAAGAGAGTTCTCCTTAAACATTTTTCATATTCATTCAGTTTCGTGCAAGTAGCGCTGCTGATCTAGGCAGCATAGCAATACACCGCTCTCGCCTGAGGTCACACAAATGTACAAGCTGGCTCTTCATTTAAATACGTCACATGGCCCGAAGTTGTCTTCCCCTGACTTTAACAAATTTGGCGTCCAGACACGACCCACTTTTTTGTTCACAAGGGTACAGCCATGGAAAAAAATGAGTGAGCGTTAGGAGAGCAGAATATTAAGTCCCATGCTGTGTTGCAGCACAGTTTACACAAGTGGATATTTCCAACATGCAGCTGAGTTTATTGATAGTCTCAGTTCCATATGTTATCATCTGTCGAACATACACATAGACTGTCTTGAATCACCACTCGCATTTATATTCACACTTGCAAATACACTATTGGTGTGTTTGACAGACAATAACATATGGAACTGAGACTATCAATAAATTCAGCTGCATGTTGGAAATATCAACTTATGTAAACTGTGCTGCAACATGATGCGGCACTTAGAAAATATTCTACTCTCCTAATGCACTCACCATTTCTTCCATGGCTGTACAACAAATGCATATAATAAAATAATTGGGAATTCAGTTTAATTAAAATCCTTGAAGACATGGTACCGGTTCTTTCTGTCAGACATGCTGAAATTCTTCCTGATATCATAAACACTTGTTAAATAGTGCAGGAAACCACTTCCTAGACTACACAGACTTCTAATCCATTGTTTTAATCTTTCATTACATGAACTATAAACAAAACCTGTCAGAATGAAATGGGAAACTTTTATTCTGCACCCATAAAGCGTGAAAAAGATAAACAATTTATGTGAGGGAGTTGATTTTACAATTCACATTGTTTATTACTGAATATTCATGTCTATTTAGTGCTGGTTGCTTGAGACATCTAGTGTTGCAATGAAATTTTAAATCTGTATTATATTAGACACCAATGAAGGGGAACCATGATCATGATGCAGGATAGACATATAGATAAGATCTGGCCTTGCAATGTATACCAATTAGTATGCTACCATCAGTCTGTGATCTCAAGTTACAATATTATGCAATAGTATTTAATGCTATCATGTCTGTGGTAAAATTCTGTAATAATCTGAATCTGATCTCAGGGCCATAAAAGTGACTACTTTGGTGTAAAGTTGTAAAAAGGAACTGATTCATGTAGAATTTATGGGCAAACAGTGAAGTTGGCAAGTATGCAACACTGTTCCTATCATTACTAGCTTAATGGCTATGTACAGTTAGTTAGTAAATGCCTTGTTTTGCACAATATATTAGTGACATTATAAATCCTATACGTTTAATTATGCAAAGCACAACAATATACTAAATTACTCTACTTGTTGGGAGCATTTCAATACTTTTTTAAACATCCAAAGCTATTAGAAAATCTTCCTTTCATAGAAGTTTGAAAACAGTGTTGTTGTAATTAATTTAATTTAACCCTTTCATGCCTGAATTATTTTGCTACATATGCCGTTCTTCCTCTAATTCGAAACCGGTTTAGATTAGGTGGTCTGGGAGACCTTCAGCCTGCTGGCTTGGATAGCCATGATCGTTAAGGCAACACGTAGTGCACTGGCCATGCACTCAAAGCCTGAGGTCGTGAGTTCGAGTCTCGGCAACCGCAGTCAAATGTGCCTGTGGTAAAGGACGGGGAGGGCCCACGTAAAATAATCGGTGTGATGGCACGCGTGGATGATGACGGGGTATCATTTGACTCCGGTTGCATGGATTTTGCTTCTTTTCTTAAAAAAAAAAAAAAAAAAAAAAAAAAAAAAACACTACAGTATAAATTGTAAAAAAAATAATTTTTTACAATTCAAACCGTCTCAAATATGTATTTTTAATTGGTGACAGACAGTATAACAAGAATATAGCAGAAAAAGAAAGTTAAAACTAGTACAAATAGGAAAAAAAGCCTATGTATCTTATAAGACACACCAGGCATGAAAGGGTTAAAAGGTGAGTCAATAACACTGAACAACACTTACAACATAATTTTCCAGAACGCGTTTCGAAGGTTAACTTTCCTCCATTATCAACCGGACAATAACTGGGTTTCCATGGTGTTTCATGGTGCGGATGGCGATGCTTCTTCTGATGTTTCTTCTGGTAACGGTTCAATGAGCTTGCTGAAAATATCTTTCTGAGGAATGTCAAAATTAAATACTCGGTTTCTATTTTTTAAAATGAAGATTTGTTCCCATGTGGACAGTTCTTGTTTTCCAGTTATGTGTTTGAGAAGTTTTGGTTCTAGCTTTATGTCATGATTTTTGTCCAAAAGTGAAACGCAACTGCTGATTTTTCTAATTGTTACTCTTGATGTTCCTAACGTGTTCCTTGGATCTAATTTCTAAATTTCTTTTGGTTTTTCCTATGTATATTTCGTTACAATCACTGCATTCAATTTGGTATATGCCAGATGTTTTGTTAGGTGGAATAGCATCTTTGGTGTTTGAAAGTAGCAGGTTTTTTATGGAGTAATGGTTTACTGGTGCTAGCTGAATGTTGTATTCCTTGAACATTTTTTTAAATTTATCAAAGGCCCATGGATGATATGTGAATTTTTTGAATGTCATTTTTGTTTTTGCTGCTGTGAGAGTTGTAGTTTCTATTAATATTTTTTTTTTCTTTTCTGCTCGTTTTACTTTTTTATCTACTAATTCTTTGGGGAAGCCATTTTTTGTGCTATTTCAATTATTTTGTAATATTCTGTTTTGTATTCTTCTGCTGAAAGAGGGATGTTCACCAATCTATATGTTGTTGTTGTTGTTGTTTTCTAGTGCCTTGCATCTGGCAATGAAGCCATTAGCATTCGTGCTTTCCAATACTTTTGAACTGTAGTTTCTTCTGATCTTAATGTATATATGTTAAACTATTGAAAATTGCTTGTTTGTGGCTTCTTGGATTGTAACTATTAGCTTTTATGTAGTTGTCTGTCTGCGTTGGTTTTCTGTTAATACCGAAATTTATTCTTTCCTTGTTTTTGATTAATTTTAGATCTAAAATGGTAATTTATTATCTTTTTCTACTTCCACTGTGAAATTTATACTTTTGTCCTGTATGTTCAGAAGTTTTAATGCATCACTGATGTGTCTTTTTGGAACTATTGCAGTTATGAACTGGTAGAACACATCAAAGACTTCAAATTAACAGAAGAGGGTATCCTTGTCTCCTTTGACGTAAAGTCACTATTTCCCAGTATACCAATAGAAAAACTCCCATCACTGATCAAAAATTGGCTCAAATCACTTGGAATGTCATCATCAGAAATTGCAGAATACATAGAACTCGCCAAATTATGCACAGAACAAAATTTCTTCCAGTTCCAAACAAAGTATTTCTGTCAAACTTCAGGTTTAGCAATGGGCAACCCTCTCTCACCATTCTTAGCAGATATTTACATGAGTTCATTGGAAATAAGGATCACAAAAGGTTTCCTGTGGATGTTCAAACTCTGGCAGCGATATGTAGATGATATATTTGCAATAGTAATAGTTAACCTTCGAAACCCGTTCCGGAAAATTATGTTCTTAGTGTTGTTCAGTGTTATTAATTGACTCACCTTTTAAATTAAATTAAACTATTAGAAAATGTTTGGCTTTATCGTAACAGAATTGATACACACAGTATACTTATTGTACTGCTTGGAAAAATACCAAAAGGGCACATGATCTTTATACTACGACCAAGGATTTACCGCCTGCGGTGCCGTAGTAGTAATAGCGGGCGTTAAACACTACAACAATAACAATACGACCAAGGAGATATTTGCCTCACTAGCCAAGCATCAACAACTAAACACAGTTAAATCAGTCTGAACTATATACAGAGATCTATTTAGCTTATTTCATTGAATCTGATGAAACTATTGAATAATCTCAATGCCCTACAGCTTGATAATGGTGTTTACAGATATACATTCCCTATATGAAAATACCCAAATGGATTCCCTGAATTATTTGAAAGGTAGAATCTGAACTGAAAAATTCAATGCCACAGCCAGGACTTGAGCCACAGGCCTGCTTCACGCATGGCAGCTCTAACCATTGAGCTACTGTGACAACTTGCCAGTATGACATTGAACTAAAATTCTCCAACCATTGTGAAGGTTTTTTTAGTTGCTTTTATATATTCAGGTAGACAATCACTTACTTGTAGTTGTAGATAAACAGGAGCGCTTTCGTGGAGGTTACGTCCACATCCTCAGCCAGTAGCAACTGTTGTTTGAAGTCCGAGTTTGGTGCCTTGTACACTCTCCTTCGCTCTGGTGGTAGAACTTGCAAACACAATCAAATCTGGTGCAGAGGGAATTTCAAAATTGCAGACATGACTGGAGTTTAAGTGAATAAAATATTTCTCCCAAAGGTCCAAATCTAATGCAGAAGTGGCTGGTTTTAGCAGTTTGATGTTGTTTCCAATGTTGTGATTCTCGTTCCAAAAATGGTGTGCCACCGCAGATTTCTCACACTGTTTGTTGAGAATGTGTCTCCTGTGTTCTTTTAGTCTAATATTCAGGTTCCTTTTTGTTTTACCTATGTAGAACTTCTCACAATCGATCTTGTAGATTCCTGATTTGGCGGTTTTTGAAAGCGTATTCTGAAGTGGGGGGTTGAGTAAGTTCCTGAGGTTGTATTTGTTGTAAGGTGCCAATTTTATGTTGTAGTCTTTGAAAATGGTAGTCAGTTTTCTAAACAGTTTGGGATGATATGTCATTTTTTTAAAATGCCCTTTAGTTTCATTCAACAAACAGTGTGAGAAATCTGCGGTGGCACACCATTTTTGGAACGAGAATCACAACATTGGAAACAACATCAAACTGCTAAAACCAGCCACTTCTGCATTAGATTTGGACCTTTGGGAGAAATATTTTATTCACTTAAACTCCAGTCATGTCTGCAATTTTGAAATTCCCTCTGCACCAGATTTGATTGTGTTTGCAAGTTCTACCACCAGAGCGAAGGAGAGTGTACAAGGCACCAAACTCGGACTTCAAACAACAGTTGCTACTGGCTGAGGATGTGGACGTAACCTCCACGAAAGCGCTCCTGTTTATCTACAACTACAAGTAAGTGATTGTCTACCTGAATATATAAAAGCAACTAAAAAAACCTTCACAATGATCAGGACATCACTATATATAATGCTTCTCCTTTTAATCTAATATTCTCCAACCAATTTGTATTTTTCCCCGATAGACCACAGATGGAATCTCAAATCAGAGATAAATATCCCAAGGGCAACTTACAATCGTAAGTACTTAATGTCCCAGGATTAAATAATCTTTAGATGGTAATTATTTATTTATGCCAACAAACTTACTGCTGGTGTCACAAGTTGTCACAGTAGCTCAGTAGTTAGAGAAGCTGTGCATGAAGTGGAATGTCTGTGGTTCAAATCCTGGCTGTGGCATTACATTTTTCAGTTCCAATTCTACTTCTCAAACATTGCACATGCACATGCACCCACCCACCCACACATCTTGTATGTTAAAAAAAAAAACACCAGTAGTAAATCTGTTGGCATAAATAATTCCCTGAATTATGTCTGAAAATTTGTTGGTATTACTCTGACTCAACCTGTATATGCTGTTTTGGTGTAGGCTATGTTATATATTAAACATGATTACTTCTTTTCAGGAGCTTGAAAATTACATCTCTATACTTCAAGAAAAAATCAGTGAGCTAATGCGTCGAATGGAAGAGCCAAACGTGTTAGAAGCATAAAGGGTTTAAAAATAAAGTACCAAAAACCTGATATGTTTAAATTTATTAAAACAGTACCTTCTTAAAATATAACATGAGCAAAAGCAAAACATTCTAAACATATTGCACACAAATCTTTAGTAAAATTGTAAATTATTTTCAGTTTGATTATTGCCCTTTATAGAATCATATAATATTATGTTTAAAACAATCAGAACAATCTTTTCCTCTAAAAATGCATGTGACAGTTACTGATGAAAGTGTTGTAACAGTTCACTTCAAACTTTCTCATGATCAATAACATAATTAGTGATCATTAATAAAAGGAATACTTATACCACTGTGCTGCTTCCAACGGGTATTTTCCTTCAAGGATCTTTTACATTTACTTTATCATTACTTTTGTATGAAAGTCATCAGCATCTGTCACTGATAAAACAAAATTATAACATTCAATAAAAGTTACACCATCACCAAAACATTTTCATCTTAAGAGTCTTAAAAATGCTTAAAATTAGATCAAACAGAATATACACCATTTTCTCTTGTTCAATGTGTGTTGCATGAGATTAATAACATCCCTTAAATGAAAACATAAAGTGTGAATTGTTTAAAGCAGTAATAGATGCTCACATATTACTGTGAAATACGAGTATGACAATGGAACATATGGGTAATAATGTACCAGTACGCAAAGCTTAAGTATGTATAGACTAGTCTGAGAAATAGGCATTGTATGCAATGCAGTACCTGTTACAAATATTGTACTTCTGGAGTAACTAATGAAAATGCCACTAAATATTCTGAATTTTGCTTGCAAAATCACAGCAACAGGCACTACAAGGTATTTAACATATTGGAATGTTTGTAGTTCACGCTCCACCTAAATAAAACAGTAGCAGCAGCACTGATAGCAGAAAGTTATTCCAGTAGCAACACATAAGTAAGCTTTGCCAACCAGTGCATAGTACAAGGCTCTTCAAAAGTCTCTGTGCAAAACTTATCAGGAAGGTATTATACCAAAATAATGCAAACAAATGCTTACTGCCTGCTTTAAACGCAGCAAATTTGCAAGAAAAGCAAATTAAATGACTAAGTAGAATAAATTTTTATGTTATGTTCTACTGTGCAGAAAATTTTATCATTTTTAATTCTGATCACATCTTAAGTTCTACCAAAACTTTTGTCAGTGTATTTCTACCATTAAAATTTAGGAACTTCATTTCTTAATCACTTATGTACTAAGCACAAGTAAAATGCTTAACTCTCCAGAGGCTAGAGGAATCTAAGTCCTTTGCATACGTATTACATAAAAGAATAATCCAAAAGATGTAAAAGAAACTTCACTACTGTGCTTTTCAAATGGGAAGGAGTTTGTCCTTGAGCATCTCCAGGCCGGTAACCAATTGGAGTCCCGCTGTGTTGTCATATTGCTTTCCCCATAAGTGGGACTTGATGCGTGCCCAGAAATATGAAGAGTGGGGGTAATGAGCCTTCAACGCTGTGCATGTAAACGTAGCTCATTGGCTGCAGATCAGAACCCTTCCCATTTGAAAAGCACTATAGAAGTGCAAACCAATACAACAAAACTGCTTTTGTTCAAAACAAAATCATTCTTGCTTCCATTGTATTTTATGATATTGTGCTTTTTCTAAGAGGAAAATTTTCTGCTTGTAATGTGGCTGGGAAGGAGAACATGTGCTATACAACAAAACTGCTTTTGTTCAAAACAAAATCATTCTTGCTTCTATTGTATTTTATGATATTGTGCTTTTTCTAAGAGGAAAATTTTCTGCTGGTAATGTGGCTGGGAAGGAGAACATGTGCTATTATGGCAACATATCATGTAGTCAGTAGCAGCTCACAAGTATACATTTTGGGTGTTCACAAAATTTTAATCTGATAGTGCCGAACATATGAAATAGTATGTGCTGATAATAGTTATCATTATGAAAAAACTGATACAACTGCAGTCACTCTATTACTAATAAATAAAAATAAAAAAAAAATTAATAATAATAATAATAATAATAATAATAATAATAATAATAATAATAATAATAATAATACTGCAGCACAAGTTTTCTGATAAAAGAAAGGATTGTTTTTGTAGATGTTTGTTGCTGTGGGCATTTTGGGGAACAACAAAGTATGTGTAAATTAAATTGTAGTTGAGAGTATGGATGGTTTGGAATAAGAGGAAGTTTCTGCACTCATGCATGTTACCTACTTCTGCCGTAGTAAGTTACTACCTACAGCAATGACATACAATTGCAGTGTTAGGATGAAACAGATCATGAGAGAAGCTTTGTGCACTAGGGCGTGCCTTCAAGTATGCACAATTCATATGTATTTGACCAATAAGTCAGTCATATCATACCAGTTGCGCATGCACAAGAGCTTGAAAGATACACTGGTCAAGATGAGCTAAGCAATTTTGTTGCCATGTTTCACTGAGTTTAGAAGAGTAGTACGGCATATGTAAATGCCATTGACTTTAGATAGATTACATTTAATAACATTTAAAGGAAAGATAACCAATAAGTCTGCAAGTTGTCAAAGTGTGTTCTTATATAGCAGCCTCCACTGCACGCACTCTATGAATAAATATGGGTGCATTTAATTAACAAGAAACATGGTGGGCTTGAGGGCAATAGAATATTTGCAGTACTTTCTTTCAGTGTTACACAATTTATAATAAACTGTATAAAATAGGTACTTCACTAAAAATTGCACTTTTCTTTGTTCATTTCCATATTCAGAGCAAAGGGGATTACAGTCACTTTTATATTCTAATGTAGAAATAAACTAAAGAGTGGCAATTGAATGCACTTGCCACATGTAGAGAGATGCATACATACATCAAATACTTAATTGAAAAATGGTCTGGATGTAATGAGCACAATGTTTTGAGCTAAGCATACTTTATCATACTTCAGCATAAGTATTTTTGTCAAAAGTAGCTTTGCTATATTGGTCTGTGCTTAGCTTAAGCATTTGCATAATGGCAAGTAGGGGCTTCAGTTTTTCTTCAGAATGGCAAACTTTCTGAAGAAAATTTGATTCCAGACAGATGTTGTAGCTTTATAACTATGTTAATTAAAACTACAATACAAATAAGCTGATGATGCAAACACAAATCTTTTTACCAACACATTAACATCTAATCTATCCTGGAACTTTTATTTTCTATAGAGCAGTGAGGGCAATAAATTATTACTACTACTACTACTACTACTACTACTGCTGCTGCTTTTATTTAATAAGAACATCTTATAACCCCATCTGAACTTCCTTTCTGACTGCTTGCATCCCCCCCACCCTCCAAATAGACAACTCTGGATTTGTCCCTGCACAGCTGCTACCACCAACCTTTTGGCAGTACATGAATAAATATTGTTAAATACAACTTTTAGATTGTATTAAATTCACAAAACAACTTTTTCAGAAAGTATGCAATAAAAACAAAAGTTTCAAATCTTTAAAAGCTATAAAGAGAATAGTGAATCCCTTAACTGATCAAATACAATGAACAATAAGTTACTATTTACCCACTCATCTTGTACCAAATGTCAGAAGATTTCACAATTTTTTCCATCCACCATTACCAGTGTCTTCTTGGATATACATATTTCTTACACATCATTATGAGTATGCCAAAAGAGATTCGGTTTTAAGCCTTATGAGGCTTGCTCACAGATATGATAGATTTCTTCAATATTTGGAAATACACTAACACTAAAGTTAGGATTACATGCTCAGATGATGATTGTGCATTGAATTTGTATAATGGAAGGTACAAGTCTACAACCAATTAAAATTATTTGTATAAAAAGAGATGCAAGAATGTACTTTCAAGGCAACTATGGGTTTTGATAGTCTTGAAAACCCAAGACTTGAGCAAGGGTTAAAGCTTATATACTATTTCAGCCAGTACTTGCATACTGAATCATAGAATTTATCTCCTGATAGGACTAAATATCCAACTACTTTCATTCTCTTATTTGAGGATGTTTGATGCTTCTGGAGGTACTAAATTAGTCCACTGTAAAGACTGAATAATTTCACTGGCCTGGAAATTTAAGCCTTTTTTCTGCGGCAAGGGGTTGATCAGCTCCTTAAACCTAATTTTGGTATGCTAAATTGAAATCTGCTTTACATTTTTTCGTACCACGTGCCATTTTCTTGCCATGCAGAAAAGAAATATGTAACAGAGTTTACTTCTAGTTTTTAAGTACAATTTAAAATGCGTAAAATCATTCAAACAAAGAAACAATCTCAATTCCATAGATGCAACAGTGTACACTGAACTATAAAATTTCAAACATACCTCATGATATTATTTTCTCCTCCGCTTTGCTGATAACAAATGCTGAGTTGACTTGCATTTGTGGTCCTGACGAATGCAAACATGCAATTTTAAGTTCATATTGCATCCGAGTGCCTTTAACTTTCTGAGCACCCTTTTAACAATGTGTTCATATTGGTCATCTTTAACACTATCCAAAAACTTGTTTATAACTTCACTGAATGAGTCACAAGTTCGAACCTCTGTCTGTCATAATATTTCTAAAATAAATGTCATTTATGAGTTTGCGAATCTGTGGGCCATTAAAAATGGCTTCTTTCGCTTTTGATTCAGACATTTAGAAATTTCTGAATAAGATACTGGATACAACAACCACTTTTGTCCAAAGCTTTGACAGAGTGCTTCATTATCCCTAATTTGATATGCAACAGGGGTAGCAAAATTTTCTGTGAATCAATCAGCAGGCAATTTATTACCTTTTTTGTCCCTGGCACTAAATCTTTTTGGCCAATTAGTTTCATCTCAGTATCTTTTTCTGGCTCTGGAGTATCATTCACACAAAAAACATGGAAATTTTGTGTACCCTGCTTGTTGGCCCAATAAAATACCCCTCACCTTAAGATCACAACGCATGAACCACTTGTGTTCATTATATTTGACTTTTTCCAGGACAGTATGCAAATTTTGGTACATTTCTTTAAGGGATGTAGAGTGAGCTATTGGAACTGAAACAATAATATTGTGTTGTGTAGCAGAACACCTTTCAGACCTCTATTGCTCAAGTCAATAAACAGACACCAATCTTTTGCTTCGTAAGCTGTTCCAAGACAGCGATATTAAGTTAGCAAAATCATAGCAATACACTAGTCCTCCTTTTACATAATATTTGTTGAACTGTTTTTCTTGATGTCTGTACCAATAGAAAGTTATTCCAGGTGCTAAAAGATTGTCTTCTTTCAGCCTTGAACCTAAAAGTTCACTTTTTCCCTTGGTAAGACCCAAATTACGTACCAAATCATTTAATTTTGACTGACTCAATGGATCTTCTAAGACTGAGGACCAATTTATTTCATCTTCTACACTCAAAGTCTCAATACTACTTTCCAGCAATATAGTAATTGGTAATGGAACAGAAATATCAGGTCCATGGGGACAGACCTAATTGCTGATGACAAGTTTGGATATATAGTGCCCACCCAGATTTTCCTATCGAATCCAATATATTACACAGACAAAAATAAGTCATTAATATGATTTTGTTGTTTGTGCTATACCATAGTAACAACAGAGGGCATAGATGAACAAACTCCATTGTACCATTGTCTTAGATTTTCTACACAACTTTTACACACAACATGAGGAGCAAAATTTTTGTCTTGATCTAATTTAATTTTAAAATAGGTCAGATATAACAGAAATTGTTAGCATTGTTCACACAGTCCCTCCTAGTTAAACCACTCGAGCTTGCCATTTTTTTACATAACATTCACAACACAACACGGGTTCAAAAAGAGACCAGCTGAGAAGTTTAAAACTGGACTGCAGATTCCAAGATAGGTTCCTATTTATGTATTAGGCAATAAATGTTTATGAGATAGGTCCAACATTACCTATAAACAGAAATAGACGTTGGTACAGTATGACGTCATATGATTTAGCATGTTTATATATTTTAATGAACTATGCTGTAAGTTGAATATGGAATGGTGTTAATACTGGCATACCAAACTTTCAATTTTGTGTTGAATCAGAACTGTTCAAACTGTACGTGATATGCAAAAACTATTATTTTCGAAATCAGAGCATCTGAATTAACCATTATGGTGTAAAATATTTGTGCCGCAAAAACTTCGCAGGCCAGCGTTTTCTTTTACAAAATGGAAAATAGACAGAATGGAGTAGTAAGAGCAAACCTTTGTTTGACCAGGGTACCTATTTTGATCCTCCAGAAGTAAATGATTGGAGGAAGACAATTCGGTTAACATGGAATGTTGAAAAGCATTTTTCACTAATTATATGGAATACAGACAATACAACAATAGAAATGAGGCCTTCAGACCTTGAGCAAATATTTTGTAAAGGAGATAATTCAGTTAGGTTGACCAAACATTTATGATTAATAGTGGAATGTATTACCAAGTAAAAAGCCAGCCACTATTAGGGAATTTCAGCAATAGTGTATGAAAACATGTCAATACTTAAGTTACATGAGCAACATTTTGTGCATATCAGAAGTTCACATTATTGCAATAACATTTAGCATACAATGCTGTACGATTTAAGGGGCTTGTTTACAGTATTATACACGGTTGGGCAGATCAAACCGGCCGCCCATCTCCTTTTATATGATTTGGAAAGAAATTATGTTAGCTATCCTTTATTTCACATGTTTAGTTTCATTGTTGTTGTTCCTTCTTACAAACGATTGACAATGATTTATAGCCGTTGTGCTTGCTGTTGTGAAGAGTTTTGTACAGTAAATAAGCACCTTATTCAATAGCAGAATGAATATTCATTGTAGAGGCACACATACAGACCAGTTCTATCACAGAATAACAACAATTATTGAGATAAATTCCCACTTTGCCCAGTACGAGTGAAAAGTAGAATTCAAGATTTGGTGCAAAAATGCTGTACAATTAGATCCATTACAAATGCAACAAGAAACAATGCCTTCTGTCTGGACACCTCAGTTTACAGCGCAAATTAATGAAATGATGAATAGGAGTCCTTGAAGGTTTATCATGAGACTGGCTCAACAGGTTCATGCAAGTAGAAGAACTTACAGACAGGTGTTAAAGTATTTGAAATTAAAACAATGCCAAGTGTCAGCTGTACAACTGAAAGAGCCTGCTAGAGATAAAGGTGTACATTTCTGCCACTGGTTGATAAACATGATTACAGATGGTCATATGGACCTGCTGATGTTTATGAGTGATGTGGCTTGTTTTCATCAATTGGGATATGCAAACTCCCAGAACAGTAGGTATTGGGCGACACAAAATCCTAACCTACTGTTTGAGCAACCTTTACGTGACCAAAAGATTGGTGTGTGGTGTGCTATGACTGCAAAATGCATTATGGGTCCAATATTCTTTGATACCTCAGTGAACACAGATGTTTACTTGATCTTTTTGGATGAAATTCATCCCCCAGTAACATAAGACTGTAATTATTACTTCTTTCAACAAGATGGGGCAACATGTCATATCTGAGAGGTCACTTAACTGTATTCATCACTGAAGAGAGTACTGTGAGCAAAGGCTTATGGCCACCACAGTACCAGATTTGTCGACATGCTGACTTTTGTTTATGGGAGTACTTGAAGGAAAAAGGGTATGAACAGAATCACCATTCCATTGAAGAATGGAAGGACATCAGGAATTGCATCTGCACTAATACCCATGAGGAATTGGTATGTTTTTATGAACCTACTAAGACCTGCTATTACATGCACAGAGGTGTCTTAGGTGCATGTGGAAGGCACTTCCAGCATTTATTTTGAAGGTAAATAAAGGGCTCATTCATTTATTTTATTTCATTTCATTTGAAGTTTGCTTCAAATCAATGTGATGACACAGGCCAGTTTTATCTGTGTAACCCTGTACTAAGACTGCTATTTGAAATTCAGCGCAAAAACAACTGCACTTTAATGTAAAAAACAATTTGGTGTTAATGCAAAAGGTAACAAAATGTAACAGCAGAGAAAGAAATGCAACAGAAAATGGAAGCAATAAGAGGAACACATCTTCATTGAAATGTATGTTATACTCAAATTTATACAAATGAATACAAGCATTAGGAAGTGAGGGGACAAAGGTGGACACTTTCCACAAGGGAATAGAGATGGATAGCAAATAAACATATATGTTTTAATTTAATATGTGTAAAATTTGACATTTAAATGTTTAATTACCTTCTTTGTTGGCAAACGTGCTTGATGCTCAATATGAATATGAGTTTTATTTGTTTGTACCTTCCAGGTTCCTTGGTAATTTCAAAGATTATGATTTCCCTTCAATTTGTTCCCTCTTATTTCTGTGCAACAGAAGAATAAGATATAAGTTATTTGTTTTTTAAATATCTTCAATTAATTGACTGATGACAAACACATTTTATACACTAATTGTTTACTCATTAAAAATTTAGTTTTGTTGTATTCATTCTCGTGAACATTTTAATATTAGGACCAATGGTGGATCTTTTTTCTCACAACTTGTGCACTAAAGTTCTTTGTTCCATGTGTCCAGGCTGCACCACCAAAAGAGTTGAGGATCCTTTAATTCCAAAAATAATTATTTTACTATGAACACTTAGAAATTGTATAAGTTTGCACTCACAAAACAGTTTACTGATGCCATTTCAATAGAAAATCATAATAGTTATCGAGTTATAATTCAAATTGAGTGGATTGATGACACTTTAGTTTCACTAAGTTTTTACTGATAACATGTTTCAAAGACATTTGTCTCCATTGTAAACTGTATGTGCATTGGTGTCAAGAAGGGGATTTCCTAGTGTTGGCTGGTGTCTAGGCATGCTTTAAAAGCTTTATTTCCCATTTAATGTTGTCTTTTGTTGACCAAAATGGTGAGCAGCTGTAGATTTGTCTATTTTCTCAAGTTTTAAATTTCTTAGGTGTTGCTTTAGTCTGGTTTGTAGGTTCCTCTTGGTTTTTCCTAAGTACATTTCATGCTAGTCTTTACAATCAATCTGGTAAATCTCTGATTTTTTAGTGTACAGTCAAGTGAATAATGAAGAAAATTTCTGAAACTGTGCTTATCACAAGAAGCAAATTTTACATAACATTCTAGAAACTAGCTTATTGAAATTCTTTTGAGGTATTGAGTTGAACATGAATCTATTATACCTTTTCAGTATGCTATCTCTGGTGTTGAAAGTGCTAGAATATCAAACTTTGTTGCCTCTATTTTTGTAGTAGTCCACTATGTGTGTGTCGAATCCATTCTACTTTCTGAACACATTGATATTCCCTGTTGTACTTTTCTTGGTGTGGTAAGTTTACCAATCTGTAGGTCAAGCTGTGGAGCATTATATGTTGGTGTGATTTAGTGTTATACTTTTTTTATTTTATTTTTAAATGTAGATGTCCACATGGGTGGATTTCCTGCATTCGCCTCTGTTATGATGTCTCATAATTAGTAAGTGAAACTTCAGTGTCACCAATCCACTGACAATTTTAATTGTGGTAAGAAGTCTCAGTTTATAATTACTTCTAATAACTTTGCTTGCTATTGGGCTATTTCCTGTGGCAACACTTCTCAAGTAACTCAAGTATTACTGTCACACACTCATGTTTTTTTATGTGAGCTTGTGGTATGCACACACACACCCTCCTCCCAACCCCCCTCCCCTACACGCACGCACGCACACACACACACACACACACAGATCTTGTGTGCTGAAACTTTTTAGCAAGTTATTTTCACATTTATGGAAGAGAGCCCACCAAAAATTTGCAAATTATTCAGATCTTTGTTCGAAATGTACTACAGAAGCACCATTTTGTAGTCTGCAGAAAAGGCTGCCTTCAAATGCCATATTTCATATGTTATCATGCTTAGGGTAACTGAAGGTAATTGGAAAGCTGTTTTATGTGTCTCCACAATTGTCTGAAGATAGGGTAGAATCCAATATACACAAATAAACAGGGTGTTTAAGTACATAGGATTCCAAACACAAGCTGCTCCACGAAGAATAGTATCCACTATAACATAAGTAAGTTTGTTGGCATAAATAAATAATTACCATGTGAAGGTTATTTAATCCTGGGATATAAAGTACTTACAATAGTAAGTCACCATTGGGGTAATTGTTTCTGATGTGAGACTGCCTTTGTGGTTTACCAGGAGAAATACGAACTGGCTTGAGAATTTAATGCCATTCTGGCAGTTTGTCACAATAGCTCAGTGGTTAGAGCGTCCGCCCGGCAAGCGGAAGGTCTGTGGTTCAAATCCCAGTTGTGGCATTGAATTTTTAAGTTCCAGTTCTACCTCTTAAACTTTGCCCACACACGGCTTGTGTGTTTAAAAACACCAACAGTAAGTTTGTTGGCATAAATAAATAATAATGATGTAATTCTGAAATGTGTAATAAATCCTTCATTCAATCACAATTGTCTGGCTCAACTTTGTAGTGTGGTGTAAAACATAATATACTGACACCAATTTACATAGTTCTGCAGCTGCCTTTACTTTTGTATTTAAACATGTTAATATTTAACCAATAGGAACATAGAAATCTGGATTTACAAGTGTCCTATCAGAAAGTCTCCATTAGCTGCCTGAGTCCTTTTGGCAGACTTGCAACCATGTGCAGAAGTAACTCTAAAATATGCTTTTAGCTGAACTAATGCTTCTACATTCCATCATTAAGTTTATCTACCAAATTTTTCCTCATAGTAAGTGACTTTCATACTTTTTATAACTCTAGATTCATCTTACTTTATGACAGCCTCAGTCAGCAGAATATCTGATGGTTCATCATTGGTTTGATACCTAATTTTCTTTCAACAAAAAATGTTACAAATACATCTACAGTATAGTGTGTGTGAGTGCAAGTGTATACTGGTTACTCAAACAAATAACATAGTTCACTTACATATTTTCATGACTTAATTGCGAAGCTCATGTACAGTCAAATAACAGTTCATTGAAATTTTGCATAGCTATAGGAGAGGACCTATATTTACTACAATGTAAAACAGCACGCTTGCTTTAGGGCATTTAAATAAAAGGAAAGAGTACGGAAAATGTTAATGCTTTTGGTAACTCAAAATGACCAACTGCACATCTAAGTTTTAACAATGCTTAGAGACTATAGGCTTCACTTACCTTAATATCTGCTGAAAGTTCTTGAATTCCAATGCAGACTGCAGTTTCACACAAAATTCAAATGCATCTTCAGTGCAAATCTTGTTTATACATTTGAATTTAATGTGAAACTGCAGTTTGCATTGGAATTCAAGAACTTTCAGCACATATTAAGATAAGTGAAGCTTACATTGTCTAAGAATTGTTACAACTTTAGATTTGTATTGCTTCACTGTTAATAGCTTCAGTTTATTCATAATATGACCAACTGCAGTTTGTAATACCATATTATAAATCTATGTCCAAGAATTGGAATTATTTATCTGGCTATGCTGATTTCAACAATCAAATTAGATTACAATATGCCCTAAGATAAATTATGATACTGCTTTTGTTTACTATTCAAACAGGTTTTATTAACTATCTTCCTTTCCTAGAAGTTTGAAAACAGTGTTGTTGTAATTAATTTATTTTTTAAAAGGTGAGTTAATTAACCTCTTGAGGGATATCGACGTGAAATCACGTCCATTTAAAATGGCGGATGAGCGATATGGGCGTCCTGTGCGTTTAAGCATTTAACCCTTATTTATCCCTTATCCAACTCAACTTATTATAATTTTCCCTTTATGAAACATTTTAGTAAGGTCTATATACTTTATTGGCTTACCTTAATATGTTCGTTCTGCAGTGATTTACCTCAAAACAGGGATAAACACACAAGGGTACGTACATCTCCAAATTCGCGAATTCCCTTCTTGCAGCACACGAAACACTTTCTTTGCTGTTGGTGGTATCCTTTTAGGATAATGTTTTCCTTGAAGTCTGAGGGGTGCAGGGGTTTTGGATTTTCAACCCCCAACGTGGTATTGTTCAATTAGGCTGCGAGTTATTTATAGTCGGTAGTCAAGGTCGGTCATTGTCCTGTGTGGGTTTAGAGAGCTGTCCAAATCCCCAAACAATTGTATATGGTTATATCCAGTTGGTGCAAAAACACCTTTTTATACCACTTCTCCCTTCAGCTACAAGCAGGAAAGAATACGTATGTATTTCAACAAAGAAAGACACGGACTCTACTCAGTTACGAAACTCGCGCAAGCAAAAGTTGTAATGTTGATCTATTCTGATGACTCAAGCGACCACGCATGCAGTAGCGATTTATTACACAGTATGCTGACGCATTAGGCACACATACAATGGGTGTTTCTTTACTGTATCTTTCCGAGAACTAATATTAGATGCGTTCGACAGAGCACAGTTGACTTCTCACCACAGTGAAACAAAATTGTGCCATTTCAACGTTTTGTAAATACAACTCAACTTTGCTGATGACGTACATTTATACTCAGGGGTCTCCGTCTAGGGGATATGTGAATGGCAACCACAAGGTACCCAAGCTGAGCAGAACATTACTTCCACTTACTGGTGTTTTGCTCCTCACTGTAACTTTCCTATCTGACCTTACCTTGGTCATCTCTTGTTCTCTTCCAACCCTGATGCTATTAGGGTTCCTGAGGGCTAGGGAGTCTTTATTTTTCCAACCTCTCCATTTCTCTAATTTTTCTATAAAACCTTAACCCCTAACATGCTGACCTGTCATGGCATGTAATACATCTTCTGATTGGTAATCAGAGGATATGGTCGGTGAATTTATTTTGATAATTCTCCCGGTCAGGTCGTGAGACCCGTAAACCAACGACAGGTGTGGTCCCCCAGACATTCTGGGGGTTGTGAGAGAGCGATGTGACCGCCAAAACATAAAAATATGGTGCTCTCTAAAAAAACGGTTACTATTACTGCTATTGCTCTTTTTTTTTTCTGAAATGTGACTCGAGGGGTAAAATGTTCCGGAGTTAAAATAGTCCCCCATTCGGATCTCCAGGCGGGGACTACTTCTCGAGAACCAAAACATTATATTAATAGAAGATCTAACATCAGACTTCTACAATGGAATGCGGGTGGTCTCACACAAATCACTCTTGAAGAAAGACAAAACAGCATCAGAAATAAACAATTATAGACCAATAGCTCTTACCAGCATAATAGCAAAAGTGATGGAAAGAATGGTGTCAAACAGGTTAAATTGGTTCCTAGAATCACAAAATTTAATATCCCCATGTCAAGCTGGATTCAGAGAGTTCCACTCTACAAATGAACAAGTCTTACTTCTCAGTCAAGAAATCAAAGACTCCTTCAATAGAAAAGAAGATAATTTATCAGTTTTTATTGATTTTCAAAGTGCATATGATTGTATATGCAGAACAAAACTACTAAAGAAAGTAAAAAAATAGGGATACAAGGTCCAATGTTTTCATGGCTATGTCATTTCCTAACACAATGCTTTATTGCAACCAGATATGGAAGAAATATATCTAAATATAAACAAGTACACCGTGGCTTACCACAAGGTGCAGTGCTCAGCACTACACTTTTTAATATATTTATTAATGATCTACCACAACAAATACAAGAATCAAGCGTGAAGTGTGCACTATTTGCTGATGACTTAGTAATGTGGACTTCAAAACCAAAAAGCAAAAGTACAGAACTAGAAAAAACCATGCAACAATCCTTAACCACCTTACAGAGGTGGACCAAAGAAAATTTAATGACTGTTAATACAACAAAATCAAACTACCAAATCTTTTCACTAAGAAAATAGCCACTAAAAATAAAACGAAATTTTGAGGGTCAACAATTACCAGAAACAAAGGAAGCAAAGTATTTAGGAGTTACATTTGATACCAAACTTACATGGACCAAACAAATAGAAAATGTAATACAAAGAGCAGAGAGGCGCCTTTCACTGTTAAAACGTCTAACAGGAATGAAGTTGGGATGTTCCAGAACAACGCTTAACACAACATACAATATATATATAAAACCATTATTTACTTACTGCAGCGAAGTTCTTATAACAGCAAACACAAAAAAAATTCAAAGCTTTCAAAGCTTTCAAAACCAAAGTCTGAGATTAATTACAGGTGCTATCAAAACCACACCAATAGCAGCTATGGAAATACTAACCAACCAATACCCCATTGAATATGAAATAGAAAAAGCGGATCTTATTCAACACGAAAAGTTGATCAGACTCCCATTCAATACATGGCACAAGAGAAATTTTACACATACACTAAAGACTCAGGAGAGCTTTCTTTCCAAAATTGAAGACATCAAGAAAAATGTACACCTTCCTAATTCAAAGGAAAACTTCATATCTAAAGTCAATCCAACACATATATTAGACATCACATATTATTTACACCTGACAGAAGAAGTTAAAAAAAGTGATACTTCAACTAGTGTTCTAAAATTATTGGCTTTAGAGACAATCCATACTAGATTCCCAGAACATGAGTGGCTCCATATTTATACTGATGGATCATTGATATCAAACCAAGATGGAGCTGGTGCTGGAGTCACATGTCACCTCTTTTCCTATTACAAATCTTTAAGTTATGGAACTACTAACTTTGATGGAGAAATTGAAGCAATTCGAATGGCCCTACAAAATCTTTTGTACAGAATTTCACATTTTCAGCAAGCAGTTATTCTCTCAGATTCCAGGGCAGCAATTATAGCAATTACTTCCAAGTTGTCACCAAAAAACCAAACTATTATAGAATGTTGGAAGATGCTTAGCCATCTAACAGCACTTGAAAAACACCTAGTCTTCCAATGGATACCGGCTCACTGTGGACTGAGTGGTAATGAGAAAGCTGATTTTCTTGCAAAAAAGGGTACCAGCGGTGTACAAAAATCTATAGTTAATCTACTATTTTATGCAGCTAAAAGATTAGTCAACTCTGAATTCAAAAAAATTATTGCAAAATATTACTATGAAAAATCAAAGAATAAAAGATGGAAACTACCAAACATTCAAACAGTGATTCCTGAGTATCCTCGGAAAACAGCAGTTGCAACCTTCAGGTTGATTACAGGACATGATTGTCTGGCAAAACATTTAAACAGAATTGGGATATATTCTTCACCACTCTGTCCTCTATGTGATCTGCAAGAGGAAATGGATCGAGACCACCTTCAAATATGCCCGGCCACTTCTAGTGCCCCATCCATCAGTGAAAAATATTGGAGAGCAAGAGGATTAATGACTTCATTGTCAGAAATCCAGCATTAGCTAACAACAACAACAACATTTATACTGCAAATAACGAGTTTTATACCAGTTTTTGTTTCATTAAAATAACTTAATATTTACACAAAATACAGCTGTGTATATACGAAGCGCATTTAACAATTTAAATGCTAGCAGTTCTCGGCTCGCGGACGTTTAAATGGCCATCGCTCAAGAGGTTAATAACACTGAACAACAGGTTTTATTAAGTTTATTCTCTGTACATGCTGCGAAATACTGATGAGAAAAATCCTAAAGGTGACAAGGCACATATCGCTGCCCTAGTTCAATGCAAGGACATCTTAAGATTATATCAAGCATTTCATTTTAGTGACAAAATTTTTTCATTACCAACATGTAATTTCTTTAAGTTTCTAAACTATGGCACAGAAATTAAATATACAAATATTATCTTAAAACAGTACTTTTAAGATGTCCTTAAATTAAATCAGTAATATGTAATTCATGCAAAATATTTAACTATGTGTATATTCTCTCTTGCATAATTAGTAACTGTGGATTAATTTCAGAAATTTCCTCCTTTCACCCACCGTAAGTGCAAAGATTTTGTGCAGCAATATAAGTCCTTACACATGTGCTAATAAAATAAGAATGTGATTTTTATTTCAGTTAATTTGTATTTTTACACATCCTTGAGTGTAGTAAAAAAGACCAAACCCTTATTTGCTTAATGGCAAGTTCCTTCTGCCATTTGCATACACATTTTCATGCACACTTGTGTTTACATACACACAAAATACAGCACAGACAGATAAACAAAATCAAATAACCTAATAGTAGACAAGTTCTTTCCTTAACCTTACACTCAACACACTATTTGAACACTTGATTGTAGAATGAAAATCATTATCGTCAAACTTTAACAAAATCATAGAGTATATAAACACTTAATTCTATAACCAAAACTACAAAGACTTGTTCCTTTATACTACTCTACATAAAAGAGTCTGAATGATCTGAGACAAATGCAAATTCTTAAAGCTCTTCAAAATTTGTACTTTACATTCCAAGTTTTAAGACTTTCAAAATGACACACAACTGAAAGAATTTATTTTTGGTAAATTTTCTATAAAATTTATTTTTTAAAGCAAAACTTCTTTGTTTGCACATTCAGTTCTATGGGTGAATTAAGGTGTTTAATTCTTAATGCATGGGGTTTCAGCTTTCAAATATCTTCTGTGTGAATTTCAACACTTCTTATATCAGTTAGCTCCTTATTCTTAGAAATGTGATGAGAATTGCCTGGCTTCACTCTTTAGCTTCTGTTTTCATATGGCTATCACAGTGCTTGACATACTGAATATGCCAAGTTAACTTTTTGCATGGTTTGCCTTGTAGTATACATATTCATCATAGGAGGGTGGGGAGTCATTTTTTCTGCCCCTCTCACAGAAGTCTGCAGACAATGCATTTAACTGATAGGAACCTTATAAGAAATGTATGGATTAGCAATGCTGTTTGTTCCATTAGGAAGGAATAATTTATATGGTTGACCATGTCATCACTGAATTATTAAAAGAGTTTATGTTCTAATATCATAAGGAGATTCATTATTGAACAGCTTCATACATTTTTCACATGTGCCACAAACAGACACACGCATGTTCCACAGATTGAAGCCCAAGCCCAAGTTGGGCTCAAGCTGTGTGAAATGTTCATGTGGTCCTTATACAAGTATAGCTTGGGGACATATTTCTTACAATTTCAATGTATTTTTTATGGCTATTAACTCGAGCTTGGACTACATGATGGTCTTCAGGTATCATTCTTTCTTTAGAAGTCCAACCTTTGTTGTCTGTCACCATTTTGGTAAATGTTTTCGAAAACTAGAAAGTCAGCACTATCAGCTACTCTATTTTTCTGGAAGGTGATGAATGGCTGTGTTACATTTGATGTGTATATATTGTGACGATGATACAGAGTACATACGTTGAGCTTCCATGTGGGAAGCATCAGACTGAATTCGATACTCCTTGATTGATGTCATGTTGCCAAGGAGGCAGAGTAATTTTGAAGCAATTTGAAAAGCTAGTTGTGCATCTTGGTTAGCAAAAAGTATTTTTAGTGTGCATGTGTGATAATTCGCGTAACTGAGGCCATCCATACTTGGTGTAAGTAAAGACAATAAAGAAGTGATAAAAAGGAACTCGAGTAATTTTGCAATATTTGGTGTCAGGAGTGCAATGAAAACCACAAGATGGAAGAAATGATGAAACAGTTGTTAGCCGGTAAACAGAAATTAAATCTGGAATGCAGTAAATGAAGGTACAGCTATTGGCAAAGACTGACAGGCAAATAATTGGCATAAAGGAAGCCAAGAAACACTTTGGCCAATGTGTTAACACCCTGGAGGATGTTAGTATCCTGGAAGAGTGTCGACAGCAACACCATGCAGCTGCACACAAGGGTGGAACAAATACTTGGCCAAAATTACAAGAACTTGAAGGTCAAGACACAACATCCAAGCACGTCAAGCCACCCAGGTGCAACAGCATGTTGACCTTTGAAGTCTTCCACTGACAACCTTCCACTGCCTCCAACTGATGGTCCACAGAAGAGGAAGCTTCACAGGTGATAGCTAGCTTCCAGGGATGGACAGCAGAAGTACTGAATGTGATTCCGAGTCGGCAGTGTCTCGTAACATCTGGGAGGCTCTTGAAAACCAGTTTGGAAAACACCATCTGACTGTAACCAATCGCAGCCAGCTTAAGTCAAGGCTGCAACAGCCAAGGGAGATGCACGAGTTCACCCAGGATAGTGAACTAATGAATAAGGATCTGATGAACCTCCCAGCTGGATACATGTACCAGGAAGATATCTACTCTGCTGAGAGGGTGCATGACACCAAGATTCGTCAGTGCCTAATACTTGGCGAATGAGATCATCCACAATGCACTGAAGACAATGCTGAGAATGGAGGCAGCCAAGATAACTGTCTTCATCTGGAAGATCCAGAGTATTTGGTTTGTGTGGAGCAGGGGAACGGCCCCAGGACATTGATGATCTTCCAGAGGTGTGCGTTGGGAATGTGGCTGGCCAGGACATCCGGTAAGGGACCTTCCACACCTGGCCAACAAGCTAATGGAAAACATATATAAGCACCAGCATGAAGAGGGGCATGTCAGATCTGTCATTGTTGACCCCTTGAGTGATGCTGTACGCTTTGCGCAGGTTAAACCTTGGGTTTCTTGCATCAACCGAAAATATGCCTGGGACTATAAAGTATTAAAGAATTGGCAGTAGACATTTGACTTCTAAAGCGTCTTATTTCATGGTACACCAAGAAAGATTAAATGACATTACAGTAGCCTCAAGAACAGAACAGCAGCCCCTATACAACTACACTCCCCCTGTTATGTTGTATTAATGCTCATTGTCCATAAAGTCATAATGCAGTTATGAACTTTCATAATAGCTAAAGGAAACAAAACCAAAGGACGAAACATGTGCTACATTGAAGGTTATCTCAAAGAATGTATGTATGGAATGAGCAAAAAGTTCCTACCCATTACTGAACAATTTTACCAGCCCTGCACCATAGTACGAACAGTGCATTACAAGTTGTGTGGGTGAGTAGTGGTTGGGAGTACTTGAGGTGAAGGGGGTCAATAGAAAAAAAGTTTAAATAATGTTCTTTTAATACCTAACAATTGATTTTTTCTACCCCATGGGTAGGGATTTTTTGCCCACCTGTAGCATGATTTTCATTGTTGTGTGTGAGCAAGTAATGATGCAACACAACAATGAAGCAGACCATGCCATTTTATACCAGATGTGGACAGTGGAAAGTAAAGTCCAGTGTGTTCTGTGGCCTGCTTAATTTGAACATCATGGCATGTACATAGCTGTTTGAGGTTATTTTGAGTCACTTATTTACACTCACCTTCACTACTAACCTGCTTTTTTAAAGCGGAAACGTTTTCAGGATCATTCGATCCCATCATCAGCCGTTGGGTGAGTGACGTTATCCTCTTGTTCCTTTTCTCTGCTGTCTCTGTTCTGCTGCCATCTGGTGTTAGGGGCGCAGAGCTTTAACACTTCATTCAATGCTGGTATTTTGAAATTAATAACTTTATTACTGTTTTTGATGATGTATATTTTTCCCCAAATATTCAGTTCTGTTGGTGAATTAATAGATTTTAACAGTTTTATATTAAGGCCGATGTTGTGGTTTTCAGTCCAAAAATGATGTGCCACAGCAGACTTTTCAATTTGTTTTAATTTTATGTTTCTTTGGTGTTCCTTAAGTCTTATATCCAAATTTCTCTTTGTTTTCCCTATGTAGCTTTTGTCACAACTATTACAGTTGATCTGGTAAATCCCCGATTTTTTATTGTATGGGATGGTATTGTTAAGTGGCTTATTAAGCAGGTTTTTTAAACTGTATTGGTTTTGCAGTGCTAGTTTTATGTTTAGTTTCTTGAAGATTTTTTCAAATTTTCAATATTAAATGGATTCAACCCAGCCACCGTTAGGAACATGTCAAAAAATGCAGAAAAGCTCAAGATAATTTCGCAAACCACTACATTAACACCACTCATAAACAACTGGAAATTTAGGAAATTCACGTACCATCCCTGGGCCTTCAGGAAATTTGAAAAAATCTTCAAGAAACTAAACATAACACTAGCACCGCAAAACCAATACAGTTTAAAAAACCTGCTTAATAAGCTACTTAACAATACCATTCTATACAATAAAAAATCGGGGATTTACCAGATCAACTGTAATAGTTGTGACAAAAGCTACATAGGGAAAACAAAGAGAAATTTGGATATAAGACTTAAGGAACACCAAAGAAACATAAAATTAAAGCAAATTGAAAAGTCTGCTGTGGCACATCATTTTTGGGCTGAAAACCACATCAGCCTTAATATAAAACTGTTAAAATCTATTAATTCACCAATAGAACTGAATATTTGGGAAAAATATACATAATCAAAAACAGTAATAAAGTTATTAATTTCGAAATACCAGCATTGAATGAAGTGTTAAAGCTCTGCGCCCCTAACACCAGATGGCAGCAAAATAGAGACAGCAGAGAAAAGGAACAAGAGGATAACATCACTCACCCAACGGCTGATGATGGGATCGAATGGTCCTCAAAAGTTTCCGCTTTAAAAAAAGCAGGTTAGTAGTGAAGGTGAGTGTAAATATGTGACTCAAAATAACCTCAAACATGAAGAATACTTCACTGTCAATAGTGCTTCTATTTTTAATATTCATGTACATAGCTGCCACTTGAACCGATAAGCAGCTGAAGGAAACTGTGTCAAGAATGTTTAGCTAGCCAGGAGTCTGTAGAAGCTATACGGGAGAACCCTAATGAAGTTTTAAAGAAACATCTGCAGTTGTTACAGACTATTAAGGAACCAAACGATTTGATCTTTTAATACATATGCTTAATGAGATGGAAGCCACATTGATTTGCATTGAATAGTTGTGCAAACTTGCAGAGTTTTACTTTCATTTTGTGAAGGTTTAACTTTTCTATCTCATTTCATTGCTTTTCTGTAAAGGTAAAAGCTGTACCATAACCTTATAGACACACTGTATATAAAATATGAGTGTTAAAACTTGAGAACTTCAATGGCTAAACTCTTACATATCCAATGTACTGCACTAAAACAAAACTACCACAGAAGTTCAAAACTTTCTGATATTATTATATGCAACAATATAAAGTAAAAAGATAACACAGATGAACAGTATTTATCAATTCTAGTGGACTTAAGTGTCACAAAAGCAGGCTGTATGTGTGTTTTCCATAAAGTATAACTGATTCTCAGGCCCAGTTAAGCTGGGCTGGGCCTAAGAATTTCAGCCTATGAAGACCTCTAGGCCAGACATATTCAACCTGGGGTATGCAAAGAATTCTTGAAGAGTGTATGTAAAATTTAAAATATGCATACAGTCAAGTGTGTTTCCGGAATGATCACAAATAATGAAACATATTTTAGCCAGAGAGATTTGAATTGCCCTCTGTTCAAGAATCTATTTTGCTTACTCTATTTGACTCAGAAATTTAGCTATGACCTTGTGGTTGTCACAAGTGAACTTGAGATGGCACTCCATTGTTTTTTCTTCTTGTGCTGACGGTTTACAGCCTGCTTCAAAAGCAACTTATCCTTTCTTTCCTGGTACAATAAATATTATGCAAAAGAGCATCACTAAAACATTATATTACCACATAAAACAAAGCAATTGTGATCATATTTTCAATATCACAAATAAATTATGTTTACTGGAGACTCAAGAAACCATACAATATAATATTGTAGCAACACTGGCACTGCCTACAGTTCAACTGCATTGTAGACAGTAATTCTGAACTGCTGGTGTTGTGTGTTTACATTGTACCAAACAGCTCCTCATTCCAGTGTAATTGAGCGTTCAAGGAGTTCAAGGAGAGTCAATGACAGCACCAGTTTACCCAACAATATTTTACAGCTGTGCTCACTAATTATTTGTATTCTTTGTCGCAAATGCGACAACAATAACAGTGTCTGTAAATGTACATTACTGACTCAATTATAATCTGAGTAATCAGTATATTTTTGAGACTTATGTGCAGGTTCATTTTCTTTACTCAAAGTCTCACACCTCATTCTTTATATTTATGAACTGATTTTCAGATTATCACTGTTGTATTTCTTTTTATTATTGTGGTAGTAGATTACATATTTTAACTTTTGTTGTAAGATGGATAAATTCATAAATATTAAAAATAGCACTATTAACAGTGAAATGTTCATGTTTGTTTTTGAGTCACTTTTTTTCCCATTACTTTCACTTCGATGTGTTGGAAATACTGAAACTTTCTCAAGATTAGTCCATCTCATCCTCAGATGTTGGGTGACATGGATAAACATTCCATTTAATATATATGCAGTGATATAGACAGTGAAACCAAATGTTTTAGAAGTGTATGAGTCGACCTATAGACACTTATAGTTTCACTTACACTTATTTTTGTCCAGACTAAAAGAAATTTTAAAATACATCTTAAGAAGCACATTAGAAACATAGCATACAAACAGACATATCAGCTGTAGCCCATCACTTCTGGTCAACTCAGCACACCATAGAACAGGATATTAAATTACTAAAACACACAAAAACAGTGGAATTGATAATTTGGGTCTGGTCTTTGAAACACGTCCGGACAAAACTAAGTGTAAGTGAAACTAAGTGTCTATAGGTAGACTCCTACAGTTATCAGTTTTTACTCTTAATGATTCCAACAATATTGGCATCAACTTCCAGGATTAAAAGTTACATTTAGCAAGGTTTATTTTACTGTACGATGTACCGTACTTAAAAAACCTCATAGTATTTGTTCTTTTAACTCAGCAATTGTTTGAGATTGATTAAATGCAAATCCTAAAAGGCTGAAAATTCTCTTGGTGCTTTATAAATTTATCCATCTAGTGCTTTAGGTTAGCTAATTGTTTTCAACTTTCTTGTTATATTTGCCAATTAAGTGCATATTTGGTTTGATTAAACAGGTACAATTTGCAACAAAAGCATTCTCTACTACCAAAAAGCACCAACATGGCATCAGAAAATTCAGACTCTTACTAAACAAAAATTTTATTTTCACAAAATAGATGTATCTATGACAACAAAAAATGAACTAACACACTGACACAAAAGCTTATTTTTCTAATGTTTGGAATGGAAAGCTATGCACCAAGATTAATGAGGAGAGAGCACTCAAAGAACACATTTTTTTCCTGATGGTCGATCCCAGTTGCTGAACTAGATGTATCTACAGGATGAATGGTAAGATGGCTTTCCTGCCTCGAGGATAGTTAGGGAAATCCTTCTTGTAAGCTCGATGTTTGCCTAATGCCCAAACTGTCATCTGATACATGCCTGCCAGTGCAAAGATCCCAGCTGAAGATAGAAAAATAATAGTGTTAGTTATGAACTAGAAACAAATCACATTAACTATGTGGAAAAAAAAAAGAAAAAAAAAAAAAAAAAAAAACGATGAAAGTTTAATAAGTTAGCAAACTCCTTAATTTGCTACACAACCACAAGCTGTCTGTTAGACTTAATGCTGTAAGAGGATTTCAATCCAGAAATGTAATACTTTCAACAAAATAAGACATTTTTAAGCAACACAATAACCTTACTGTTCTTATGTATAACAGCAGTAGCCTACGTATTTGTTGGCATAAATAAATAATAATTACCATGTGAAGGTTATTTAATCCTGGGATATAAAGTACTTACAATAGTAAGTCACCATTGGGGTAATTGTTTCTGATGTGAGACTGCCTTTGTGGTTTACCAGGAGAAATACGAACTGGCTTGAGAATTTAATGCCATTCTGGCAGTTTGTCACAATAGCTCAGTGGTTAGAGCGTCCGCCCGGTAAGCGGA
This sequence comes from Tenodera sinensis, assembly GCA_030765045.1. Classification (NCBI taxonomy): domain Eukaryota; kingdom Metazoa; phylum Arthropoda; class Insecta; order Mantodea; family Mantidae; genus Tenodera; species Tenodera sinensis. Next base: position 276,741,680 of record CM060964.1, on the reverse strand, counting down.
AGGTCTGTGGTTCAAATCCCAGTTGTGGCATTGAATTTTTAAGTTCCAGTTCTACCTCTTAAACTTTGCCCACACACGGCTTGTGTGTTTAAAAACACCAACAGTAAGTTTGTTGGCATAAATAAATAATAATTGGTCCTATTATTCTGAATCCACTTATTGCGCACCATATCCTGATTTTTTGTTCATGCAAGGGAGTTTCATGAATGAAATTGGGTTTATCTGTAGCATAATATCGGTTGTGTTGCGACAACATGACCATGGGAATGAAACTATGCTTTGTCACTGAATAGTATTAACCGTGGGTCGATTGTTCCATCAATAACGCTCCTCAAAATTTACCTGACTCCAGTGATCATATGGTAGCAATTTCTGGACAACAATAACCTTGTATGGTATAAGTTTTAAAAGTTTTGTTGCTTTCCATACCAAAGCTTTTGAAATGTCAGTTTCTTGTACAAGGCACCTAAGAGATTTTCAACATGACCATTCTATGCTTTCTCTCATTTCGCCAAATTTCTGTTCCATAAACACACGCCTTTTTATCTTTCTTTTCCTATCACAAACTGTTCCCATCTCCCTGAATTTATTTACCACCAAACGTACGGTCTCTCTACTTGGAATACACATGCCAGCAAATTTAGTTTCAAATTGTGTTACAACTTCCCTACAAGATGATGTAAGCACATACGTATCGTACATAAACACTCTCTGTGTTACTGTATACTGCAATCGATTCATTTTGAAAACACTTCAGTCAAAACTAAACACTTCTAAACATACCTAATGTGATTCATGTGTGAACTGAACTAGAATAGCACTTATCACCTACCTAACGGAAGTAAGACTGAGGCATGTGTGACAATTAGCATGCACTTGCAGGGAGATGCAGTGGAGGTCACACGGACAGTGCTCCTAGCAGTCAAGTTTTGTAGTTAACATACTGTAGTTAACCTACAGTTTGTTCACCAGTTCATGGTCCCTGGCAGAAGTGCACATAATTCTAGGTACACAGTGATATTTGAAGCTGGACTCCACTTCTGATTGCACTTACATTATGTGCAACCAGGAGCACAAGTCCAGTTCCAGATATCACTGCGTAATTAGAATTATTTACTGATGTACTGACTCATATTCCTGCCAGGGGCCACAAGCTGGTAAACAAACTAAGTTCATGCACAACCTTACCTACTTAACCTATTACAAACATCTACATATTTCTCCACACTACAATCTATCTTCAGTTGTCTATATAATACTAAACTTTTATTGCCTCTAAGACTTAGAAATAATTTTTGTTTTTCAATATCCTCCACTATATTCCTTACTTCTCTCCAAAATCCTCCAACTTACCTATACCTCTCTTCTCACATATTACCCATCACAATTTCATTTAAAATTCTTCTCAAATTCTGAGGCCAATTTATCCCACTACAAATTTCTTCTTGCATTATTAAGCATTGCTTCAGAATATTTTGGTCATTAAATGATCTTATTCTATGCCAATATTTCAATACTTTCCACCATCATGCTTTTGCAGCCCACTCTCACTTCTATCATTGCCGCTGCATTTCAAGATCTCATAAGTAAATCCAATATTTGTTACCAAAATGTTCTATGCACTTTATCTACCATATACCATCCCTCATCACTCCCCCAGATCTGACTCACGGAGCATTTTTGCCACCACAATCGTTTTACACTCTTAATCAATTTACTTGCATTTTTAGTATTTTCTGCGGACATGATTTTATGGCATTCATCACTAATTTTCCCTTGATTTAGACACTGGTCTTGCAGTCATTCTATATCCCATTACTACTCAGTCTCACTCCTAGATAAATAACCTTAGTATTTGTAACTCCTCCCTTTCCACATAGCACCTTTCCTCTTTCAATGTACATCCCCTTTTAAACACCATTGACTTCTTAAAATTTATCCTCAAGCCCTACTTCTTGCAAAATGCCTGCAAGATTTGAAGACCTCTTGATAGACCCCTAATTGAGGTGCTTAGAATAGCAAGGGCAAAAGCGCCAAAGTACAAATTTTTTGTTTTTCTTGTAACATATAGTATGAAGTCTACTCTTTAATGCCTGTTAAGTGTGAACGATTGATATGGACGAATTCTCCATTTGAATGCAGCATGATGTTAGACCTTACGTGCTTCAGCTGAATCTCGAGAATAGCAAAAGGCGTATGAGCCAACCTGCCGGCTGGAGCCGGCCGCTATGCTGTGACAGTCACTCTTTAACAGAATGTACCAATAAATCACTTAAGAGAGGGTACTGTTTATTTTCAGGCCTTTACCCCTCATAACCTCCTTAACCTTTCAAACATTTTTGCGGTTTTGTAAATAGATGTACTCCTGCCTGTATTTCTTTAGTTCAGTCTGTTGCTTTTAAAGAAAGCTGTAATATGTTTTAGTGACTTGCAGATCTTGGTTTAACTTCTGTTTAGCATTATATTTTTAGAGTTGTGTTGTTTACTAACAATACCACTGAACAAACCTTTAGTACATTTAGGGTGGTGATTTACTTTTATTAAGCACTATGAGTGACACAGACAGTGATTCTATTTCTCATCACGTAAAGTCGTCCCAGAAAACGCTGCATGTGGAAAAACCAATGGAAAATGCATATGACCAAGAAGAAGAAAAATACAGGCAAAGAACAAGTAAGTTAAAAAACCAAACATGTAAAGGCACACACCAGAGGTAGAAGAAGAGGCAGCAGTGGATGACGATACTTTACATTACTAACATACTCTGGTTCCTCACGGCACAGCACAGCGGTTAAACATCTTCGGTGATATAGCCATATGTTTTAACTTCTTTATATTTACTTTAGAAGTATTGTTTGTTACTATTAGAACAAATATTTAACAATATTACTTAAAGTACTGCTTGCAAAATGCTAACTTTACAAGTAAGCGTTTTGGTTATAACGCGCATGAAAGCATACGTTATTGTTGATGAAATTAACATTCTGAAATCTTAAATACGTGCCAAATAACATTTCATATTCCTAATTAGCAGTATTAATGCATTAGATTCACATCTGAGCAACTTTTAATCTTTCTATAGATGACTTTAATATGTACTGCAAGGTAAAACTTTAATAGAAATTTTTCTCGAAACTAGCTTTTGGCGCATATGCCCTTGCTATTCTAAGGGCCTCAACTGAGACAGAGCTTACCACTACGTCATCCCAAAAAGTAGTCTTGGTATTTTCCTGTTATTTACTGAAGGTAGATAAGTTCCTTTTATATGACTCTTTAAATATATCATCAATAAATATGTTAAATAATATTGGGGTGAGTTTACAACTTGTCTTAACCCCATACTGTTGGGAATTTTTTCAGTTATTTCATTCCCATTTAACCTAATACAAAGCGTGTGTCTGTGTGTGTCTCTCTGTCTGTGTGCATGCGTGTGTGGCGTTTTACATGGACAATTTGTCAAAAATTTTTATTTTGTCATAAATGGCTAACAATTATGATTAAATGTCCCATGTTTTTTAGGGCAAACGAAATGTATATTTTGGGCCATAGCCCATGTAGTCCTGTTTACTCTTGATGACTTTTGCAGAACTGGTAAACTGTAAGAGATAGATTAAGTCTTACTATAAAAAGATCTGATGTGTTACACTCATGACTTTCTCTACTCTTGTACTAACCATTCTTACAAACTTATTCTTACATCTTCTTCGTGTTGAGATAAACATCTGTACAAATTATCTTATTGCTTATTATTAGAATACAGTAGGCTTTCAATGATAGTCAGATCTTTTAAAGCTTTGAAATCCTGTTCTCTTTGCATGCTTAACATATAAAAAAAATGAACAATGTTCCATATCACGAAAGTTTTAAGTTTTCTGAAACTGACACAAATAACAAGGAATATCTCCAAAATGGTTCACTCTACAAAGAAATATATTCAGACATAAATTGTGTGTTTTAGTGTGATCTACATTTTTTTATCAGTAAGATTTTTTCTATCTCTTACGGTTTATGGGTTATTCAAAAGTCATCCAAAGTAAACAGGACTATACAGGCTATACCCAGAAAATTCATTTGTCATCAAAATATCTCAGACATATGGCATTTTAATCAAAATTGTTGGAGCCATTTTCAAGAAAATCAAAATTTTCAAAAACTTTTCCATGTAAAGGGCAGTTTAGGGTGGGGCTATTTTCTTCAAAATCTTTGTGTCGCATCCTTGAAAGACATTAAACTTAAATATCAACTTTAGTTTTTAACCAACTTTTCGTTTTCAAGTTATGCTGTCCACAGACTGACAGACACACTGACACACACACAGACCTTTTTCTAAAAATGCTTTTTTTTTTGGATTCAGGGGGTCTCAAAACATATTTTTGGTGAAATCTCGGCATCAAATTTTTGGGTGGAATACAATACTTCCTCTACTTACCAGTAGAGAAAGTAAAAATGTTGTTAGCTAATGCTGGATTTCTGACAATGAAGTCATTAACCCTCTTGCTCTCCAATATTTTTCACTGATGGATGGGGCACTAGAAGTGGCCGGGCATATTTGAAGGTGGTCTCTATCCATTTCCTCTTGCAGATCACATAGAGGGCAGAGAAGAGAGCAATAGCAGTAATAGTAACCGCTTTTTAGAGAGCACCATATTTTTATGTTTTGGCGGTCACATCGCTCTCTCACAACCCCCAGAATGTCTGGAGGACCACACCTGTTGTTGGTTTACAGGTCTCACTGACCTGACCGGGAGAATTATCTAAGTAAATTCACCGACCATATCCTCTGATTACCAATCAGAGGACATATTACATGCCATGACAGGTCAGCATGTTAGGGGTTAAGGTTTTATAGAGAAATTAGAGAAATGGAGAGGTTGGAAAAATAAAGACTCCCTAGCCCTCAGGAACCCTAATAGCATCAGGGTCAGAAGAAAGTAAAAATGTGGATCACATTAAAACACACAATTTATGTCGAAATGCATTTTTTTTTCCTTTTGGAGTGAATCATTTTGGAGGTGCATGCAATCGCGTGTCTTTATTCACTGTAAGAATTTTTTTTACAAATTCATGGGTTCGTCAATTTTTTAAATAAGGAATACAAATAATATTGGTTTAAACAATATCATGAACACAAATAATATATAAACAGAGACAGCATTACAGTAATAAGAGTGTAAGTTATATATACAGAGGCTACAGATTAATCACAGATAAAATTATTCAGAGAATGAATCAAATAATAATATATATACAGAAACAGTATTACAGTAATATGAGTGTAAGTTTTATATATACAGATTAAATACAGATAGATAAAATTATTCAGAGAATGAATCCAAGAACTCCTGCACACTGTAGGTTTGCTCAGTTAGAAAATTTTTAACTTCTTTCCTAAACTTAGTTTGGCTGCTATTGTGGATTCTATTTATGATTTTATTATACATGTGTATGCCTCTATGCAGTATGGAATTTACCTTTTTTTGTTGTTCTGGCAGTCTGTAGGTAGGCCTAGGAAGAACCGGTACGTTTGACCAAATGGCTCATCATTTATTGTGTGTATTTCAATATATAGTGATCATCAGTAATTAGTTTACATCGTAATTTGTTCACTAAAGCATATTGTGCTAGTAAGATTATTAGGAACAAAGGCACATAAGGCTTGTGTAAGTTCTAGAGAGATTTGTGTTGTGTATGTGCTCAAGATCAAACTTGGTTAACGTCGAGTCATGTTTTAATGGATTTTTGTGGAAATTGTGTTTTCCAAGTGCAATAGTGGTGTTATCCTAGCATTCTCAGATAGTGATAAACGTTTAAGAGTAAGATCTTTTACGGTTGTGCATATTTAGCTGGAATAACCTACGATTTGTATTAAATACGGAAAAGGCCACCTAAAACATCTGTATTGTTAATTTATGATAGCAACACTGCATTTCACCAAAAATCTATATTTATGTAAAATTTATGAACAATAACCTCTAGTTGGAAGCTGTTAGTGGATTACACAACAACTTGCATTATTCATACAAGTTTAAAGCCTTAGTTTAACCTAATACCAATATTTTTTATTATTATTACAAAATGTCCATATTGCTGCCGAACCATTATACATAGTGTTTGTGTATTAGAAAGCTTTTTGAAGATATTTGGAGCATTCGGATATATTAATAATAATCTCAATATGCACAGGAGATCTAAAAAGGCAGTTATCGATGTCAATAAAGACAAATGTGATGAGATACAAAAAGTGAAATCTCCCAAACCAAACTCCAGTTCCAATAAAACCAATATAGATACTAATGTATATGCACTGGAAGTGAGCAGGCAATCTTTGGAAAATAAGGTAAATAAGGAGACAGTTGAAATTGAGTGTGACCAGGAGGATACTGATCTGGAAGTAGATGCAGAAACTAATCCTGAAGCAGAAGTTTCTGAAAGAAACGACTTTAATGAAGTTATTATGGCCATATCAACAATTATAGCCAAAGTAAAGATAGTGGGTAAGAAAAAGGAGACTCTTTTTAAGCTCATTCGAAAATGCACGGATTTGTACCAAGATGTTCGTGATGAACTAATAACGCAAAAGGCTGAAAATTGTATTTTGAGAGAACTTAATTGTAACAAACCACAAAAAGAAGAACAGTCACAACAGATGCCTATAAATAGTTTTACTTACGCGCAATCACTAGCCATACCTGCATGACCGGAAAAAGAAGTCCAACTTCATAGAACAATTGAAAAGAAAGGACACACCGTTTTTATCTCTGCAACAAATGGACAAAGTGTGCGTGAAGTACAAGAAGTTGTCACCAAAAAATTACATCCGGCAAAAGATAAAATAAAAGTAAAGCGTATTCGCACAACTATGGATAAATTAGTCTTGGAAACTGAGAGCCAAGAGGATGTTGACAAAATTATGAACCATCCAGCTTTATCTGATGAACCTATAAAAGTGGAGCTTCCGAAAAAAAGACTTCCGCTTATGATTTTATATGATATCTTTAGTGGACAATCTAATGAAGAAATAACTGAAAACATATATCAGCAAAATTTTTCTCATTTAATGACCTTTGAAGAATTTAACAAACACTTCCGTCTACATTTTAAAACTGGTCCACGGGAAAAGGCGACGGTACATCATGTGGCTGAAGTATCGGCAAGAATGAGACAGCAGATTTTACAAATTGGGAAATTATATGTTGGTTTCCAGGCAATTACCATAAAAGACTACATAGTAGTTGCCAGATGTATGAAGTGTCACGACTTAGGGCACATAGCAAGAAATTGCAGAGCACAAGAAGCCAGTTGTGGGCATTGCGGTGAGTTGGGTCATACCAAACCTAATTGCAAAAAGATAGGACGACCGGCCACTTGTATTCCTTGCCTCAGAAGAGGAAAAATCTGTAAAGGACGACGAGACTGCCTCACTTACAAGATCTACTGGGAATGTCTGATAGCAAAAACTGATTATGGCGTTTAAGCTCCAAACATGGAATCAAAACATTCTTAAAATAGGACAAATTAATGCTCAGAATAGCCGTTTAGTGATGGCAGAGATTAGAAAAGTCACCAAAGAAATGCAATTTGATGTTTTGTGTATACAAGAACCATATTGCATTAAAGGTAAACCTGCACACCTTCCCATCTCCACCAGACATATTACGACAGGATTTAGTCCCAAAGCATCAATTTTAATAACGAATGCCAATCTACAAGTGACTAGGATCCATCAAGTCTGTGATGAACATACTTCATGTGTTGAAGTATGTTATAAAAGAGGAACGCTCATCTTAGTAAGCATGTATTTTCAATACAGTCATCCGATAGAACCATTCATCAATAAGATGCGTATAATAAACAACATGTATCCCCATACTCCAGTCGTATATGCTGCGGATTGTAACAGCAAATCCCCCTGGTGGTACAGTACCACTAGAGATGCAAGAGGTGAACTAATGGAAGAAGCCATAGCAGAATTACAGCTCCACATTCTAAATGAGCCGCTTAATCCTCCAACATTCCAAAATGGTGCTGGTTCAACCAGTAATATTGATATTACGTTAGCAAACCACAAAGCTGCTGAGAATGTTTTGAATTGGATGGTAGGTCAGGATCTTACTACCAGTGACCATAATCTCATCTATTTCCAATATAGGCAACAACAGAACACTATAGCAACTGTTATACCTAAAAGACGAACTTTTAACATCAAAAAGGCAAATTGGGAAGCCCTGAAAGAAAATCTACTAATGCCACCCTCAATTAATGTGGGTGACGATATTGACTACAAAGCTTCTGAGCTTACTAAGGCCATTCAGAAAGCTATGATTGAGGCAATTCCAAGAAGTAAGCCACGTCCTTTTAGTAATAATATCTGGAACGAAAAATTGCAGAAACTTCGGATTAAAATGAGGAAAGCACGCCGACTTCTATCAGACTTCTATCTTAAACACGGAGAGGCAAACACACCTTAGAAAATACCAACTATTGAAAGAGGAATTTAGAACTTCTTTAAAAGATCTGAGGGAAAGATCATGGGATAATTTTGTTGAGAATGCTTTAACCACCAATATATGGGGCATCCCATACAAGATAGCCACTGAAAAAATAAAGTCTCCAGAAGTCCTCTCTACATTACTTAAACCAAACGGTGAACTAACTAAAGGATGGATTGAATCTATACAAAACCTGCTAACTACTGTCCTTCCCTCAGATAACCATGAGTCAGATACAATCCAGCACAAACAACTTAGAAAGGATTTCACCTCTGACGAACCAACAGCTGGAGTCGTCTATCCCTTTGACAGATCTGAAGTTCTGCATTACAAATCCTCAAAAAGAAGAAGGCTCCAGGACCTGATCAAATACATGCAGAAATACTCATACATATTGCACCAGAAATAACTCCATATCTAACAGATCTCTTTAATGAATGTCTATGGCAAGGCCGTATTCCCTATTGCTGGAAAGAAGCCAGTATCACGATCTTACATAAAGGTGGCGATAAGGATCCTGCATTGCCAAAATCTTATAGACCGATTTGTCTACTTAACCTTTTGGGTAAAGTACAAGAAAAACTCCTATGTAAACGCATACAAGAGTTTAGGATCCTGAAAGGCCTTAATCCTACTCAATATGGTTTTAGATCTGGAAAGTCAACCACGGATGCAATAACTAAAGCCATAATTGCAGCTAAGAACTCTAAAAAGAACTATGTGATGGGTCTCTTCTTTGATATAGCTGGAGCTTTCGATAACCTCTGGTGGCCTGCACTTTTTGAACGCATGCGCCAACAAGAATACCCAAAAAGCCTTTATAGAATTCTGAAGAACTATTGTGTAGACCGCCGAGTCAACATCACAGGGGCAAATAGTACCGTTACACGTGATATTACGAAAGGATACCCGCAAGGTTCTATATTGGGTCCAATATTCTGGGATATAAGTTTGGAGCCTCTGCTTAATGAGTTAGTAGTTGACACACAAATATATACCACTATAGCATATGTGGATGATCTGCTTTTATTAATAGAAGGAAACACCCGCCTGGAACCGGAAACACAATCTTCTGATGTGACCCAGAAGGTATATAAATGGTGCAACTCTGTTAAACTACAAATTGCAGCAAACAAATCTGTGTATTTGCTATTTAAAGGTAAATTATTAAGAAACCCAGTTATACGAATACACGAAGAACGTATTCAACGCCACAAGTATATTAAATACCTTGGAATAACGCTTGATGAGAAAGCCAACTTCAAGACACATGTCACTCAGGTCTGCAACAAAGCCAGTAAAATTATGATGAAGATTGCCAGTATTGCCCAACGTCAATATAAACTACCTCTCACTACCATTAGAACATATCATAATTGTATCTTTACTGCCATCATTACATATGGTGCAGGAGCGTGGGCACAGTGTATGCAAAAATTAAACCTCGTCGCAGATCTCAGAAAATGCCAGAGGAAAATTCTTCTCCGTTTTACTGGAGCAGCAAGAACAACCTCTACTATGGCTCTTCTTGTGGCCACTGGTACCTGGCCAATAGATCTACAGGTTCGCCTATATGGTGCTTACTATTGGCTAAAGGAAAGCAATCAACAAAAGATAGAAGATATAATAGGAAAACGATGCTATATGAAAAGACAAATAAGGGCTGAGTTAATATCCTTATGGCAGTCAGAATGGTATAACCTGCAAACTGGGAGACGCACCTATATGTTTTACCCTAATATACGAGAAAGGTTACGACTAAAGCACCTAAATCCTTTACAAGCTGCATTACACTATATTACGGGCCATGGGCCATATGGCACTTACTTAAAAATGTTTTAGTATCATAAACTCTGAAATGTGCACCAGATGCAATACAGAAGATACTCCTGAGCATGTAATGTTTAACTGTCAGAAATACAGTGAAATAGGACAATCTAACAGGGAAAGGCTCATGTACCTCACTTTATCGGAAATGGTCAGGAATAAGGAAAATCTAAATACTTTAAATGAGTTAGCGACTCAAATCAGTATAGCAGAAAGATCTTTAAGACAAACTGAACAAGAAAGAAATCTAAGAAATTTTTATACACCTCCAGCGACTGTTGTAGCACTATCCTGTCGATCGTTAAGATTGTCAAACCAACTGTAAGCAGAAGGAAGAACGAGGCCAAAACGACAGCCTGATGAGACTTGCACAGCCTACCAGAGACGAATAGCAGCAACTAGGGAACAATAAACTACATGAATACTATGAGATCACATATAACTTTACAATATCACCAATTTTCCTTATTGTTATTTAGTTTAATTTAGTTTAGTAACTTCTGCACATTCTATTGTGAACAAATTGTAATAAATAAGTTTAAATAAATGAAAATATCCGCACACTACGTCCAGATATAAGAAATTAGGGATCTGGACATAGCTGGCAGATATTATTTTACTTTATTTTTTTTTTAGTCTGTATGTGTATTTTATTACTATTTCTGGTACTATGTGTATGGACAGTGTTGTTTATGCTAAATAAGTGAATATTGTCCCTTATAAAACAAACTGTTTCTAAAATATACAGACTTGGCAGTGTAAGAATGTGATTTTGCCGAAAGTATGGTTTACATGTTGTCCTGGGCAAATTTAGCATTAGTCGAAGTATTTTCTTTTGCATTATGAATAGCGCACTTATTTCACTACTGGATCCCCATATAAATATACCATAAGCATGCACAGATTGTATATAAGAGAAGTAAATCATTTTTAGTGTTTGTAGGTTACTGATGCTTTTTAGGACATACACTACATAATGTACTCTATTTATTCTTGCTGTAACATTCTTAATATGACTTTTCCAATCTAAGTGTTTATCAATTATCATTCCCAAAAATTTTGTTTTGGAGACATATTTTATGGTTTCTTGGTTATATACAATTTTTGGTCCTACTGATTTATTACTTCTATTAGAGTGTGTGATGCACATGCAGTGAGACTTTTTCCCATTTAGCACTAGTTTATTTGCTGTTAACCAGCCTAGTTGTTTGTGTGAGTTTTGCAATATTTATACTTTTCTCAAATGGAAGGTCGTTCACTTTATCTCTTGGCTGTGCAAAGAGAATGGAATTTCAAAGACTTCATATAGGAACCAGCTTTAAAAGACTTGACTATCACTCAAAGCCCACTGTATACCCATATTCCCCTAGCACCTAAAAGAAAATTAGCAATAAGATAATTTCTGCAAATTTTTATCTAGACTAACATGAAGAATACAGGGGAATAAGAGTTTGTAAGAATAGTTATTACAAGAATAGAGAAAGTCATGTGGATGCAACACATGAGATTTTTGTTACTCTATTTGAGTGTTTGAATTCTATTCTGGACATATAGTTATAAACAAATACAACATTTCACATTAACTTCAACATAAATAACTATAATACAAATTTAAACAATTTTTCAACCATTTTAAGAAATATATTTCTTTTGGCATGAGGTTAATTTAATATTCTACCACAAACTGAAGCCATGTTATATCAGATAAGTTAAAACGCTGTTACCTACTTTCACTCATTTAAAATATAGAATATTACTATAGGAAAATTCTGCAAACAGCAATCTGATAAATAAAAAATGCAACAACAATCAGCAGGGTTGCAGAGCACATTTAAAAATGAATATATTAATGCTGCCCTGTAAATATGTAATTTTCCAATAAGCTGAAAAGTTTATGCTCATTACACGTGTAATAAAAATTAGTTCCAATCCTTACTTTAAAACTGTTATATGAGTAGTCTTCTACATCTAAGGAACATAGGAACTAAAAAAACACTTGAAAGTGTATTTCCTGCCTTTAAATAAGTTCTATTCAGCTGTGCAGTTCAATGTTTTATAATCTACTACTAAATAACAAAGTAATATTCCCTGTAAAATATGTATTTACAATTTTAATCCCCTGAAGACACTGCTGTTAGATATCAAAGATACTGAAAAGGCTTAATCCCACTCATGTACATATTGCACAAGATTGTTATGTTTAATCATGCGGGTAAATTTAGCTTTAATGCTTTGCCTATTACATTACTTTAACTTTTATTACATCACACATTCAATGTATATAATGACAACTTTGTTACTGTATAATTATCTGCTGTTTTAATGAATCGCAAAACATGTAACTTTACTATGGATGAAATAAATTTAATTGAATATAGTTTACTAATATGAGAGAGTTCCTCATTGGCTTACCTGAAAGACACTGTGTCATTACTGTAAAAGCAATCCAGCTGCCAAACTCATACGTGTAGTTTGGACAGGACACCAGATTAAACAGTGCTGTGAGAGGATTCGATGTTGCTACAGGAATTTTACGTACTGTAGTACCTGGTGGCCGCAAGTTACGAAGTGCAACATGAATGCTAAGGTTTCCCACCTCACACAGCTAAAATCAAAACAACACATCAGCAATTAATGTTGTAGACATTAGTAGAAAATGTATATCCATGCGAGGATAAAGGTGTACACAGATTTTTTACAGAATGGAAAGGCAATGGTGCTACTTCATATTATTGTAATAATTCCACTTTATTCTGCTTCATTAATTTCAAACTATATTTAATTTAAAAGATGAGTCAATTAATAACACTAAACAACACTTACATTATAATTTTCCGGAACACGTTTCGGGGGTTAACTTTCCTCCATTATCAACCAGACAATAACTCCGATTGATAATGGAGGAAAGTTAACCTTCGAAACGCGTTCCGGAAAATGATAATGTTAAGTGTTGTTTAGTGTTATTAATTGACTCACCTTTTAAATTAAATTGATAACAACACTGTTTTCAAACTTCTATGAAAGGAAGATATTCAAACTATATTTCAGAGTGTAGGGGAGATTGCCCCGGTACCGGTCACTTAAGCCAATATCCATGTTTAGGGTAAATTGGATACTGAATTTAAGCAAAACTGAAAGCAGAGGATAGAGGACAACATGAATAACAATTAGAACAGCAATTTGAAAATATAATTTACTTATAAGTACGCATAATTCAGATTATTATAAACACTAAGTCAGTGACTTTCAAGAAAAACTGTTCCCATTATCGGTCACTTTAGTATGCATGAAAAAACATTGGTAGAATTCTAAAGTAAGAACAAATTAGAAACTAAAAACTTCACTTATCTTAGTAATGTTGATATTCTTTTTCTCGTTTGCTAACCCAGGGGTTTCAAGCTATGTCCAGCTCATTCTCAAAGCCATATAAACAAACTCGTTGCCAAGCTACAATCTTTTACTTTTTCTGAAAAACAATTATTCTTATTCAATTTTTTATTTACCAATCTCTGAAAACAAAAATTTATAAATACAATCTATAGATGGTAATTCGAAGTTCATGACATGGTTCCTGTTTTTTAAAATAAAATTTTTTTCCCAAACCATTAAATCTATCGGATTACTTAATTGTTTTAGTAATTTAACCTCTGAATTAATTTCATGATTAAATGACCAAAAATGATCTGCCACAGCTGATTTATCAGTTTGTTTATATTTAATATTTCTAAAATGTTCTTTTATTCTGGTTTCTAGATGACGTTTAGTTTTACCAATATAAACTTTATCACAATCTGAACAGCTAAATTGATAAATGCCAGATTTTTTATAATTTGGTATTTTATCTTTTTTTGAAAAATTAAGTAAATTTTGTATATTAAATTTATTTTGAGGGACCAAATTTATTCCATATTCTTTAAAAATCCTTGTAAATTTTTTATTAGCCCATGGATGGTAAGTAAACTTTTTAAAAATACAATTATCTTTTATTTTTTTAAGGGTTGAAACTTCTTTGACAGCTTTTTGATATTTAAATTCCCCTATCCTTTTATGTATAAAATCTGTATTAAAACCATTAATTACTGCAGTGTTAATAATATGTTTATATTCTATGTCAAATTCATCTTTATTAAGGGGTATATTTATTAATCTATAAATTAAACTATTAAAAACAGCAAATTTATGTGCAAAAGGATTAAAACTTTTATATTTTATGTAATTATCAATGTGAGTAGATTTTCTGTAAATACCAAATTTCAATTTATTTTTATGTCTTTTAATTTTTAAGTCCAAAAATGAAAGGAATCAATTATTCTCAGTTTCCAAAGTGAATTGTATAGCTTTATCTTGTAAATTTAAAAGTTTTAAAGCATCATTTATCTGTTTATTAGGGACAACAGCAAAAATGTCATCCACATATCTATACCATATTTTAAAAATTAGAGGGAATGATTTTGTAATTTGAGTTTCAAAAAAACTCATGAAAAGATTAGCAAGAAATGGCGAAAGTGGACTACCCATTGCCAAGCCAGAAGTTTGTTGAAAAAAATTACCATTAAAACTAAAGAAATTTTGATCTAAACAAAGATTTGTAAGTTTTACAAAATCATCTACTAAGTCATTGTCTAATTCTAAAGAATTTAACCATTTTTTTAAAAAAATCAAAAGCTTTTTTCTAGGAATGCTAGGAAATAAAGAAACTACATCAAAAGAAACTAGTTTATCATTCTCAGATAATATTAGGTTATTAATCTTTTTTACTAGTTCAAAAGAAATTTGGTATTTACATTTACATATTTGAAATTTGGTATTTACAGAAAATCTACTCACATTGATAATTACATAAAATATAAAAGTTTTAATCCTTTTGCACATAAATTTGCTGTTTTTAATAGTTTAATTTATAGATTAATAAATATACCCCTTAATAAAGATGAATTTGACATAGAATATAAACATATTATTAACACTGCAGTAATTAATGGTTTTAATACAGATTTTATACATAAAAGGATAGGGGAATTTAAATATCAAAAAGCTGTCAAAGAAGTTTCAACCCTTAAAAAAATAAAAGATAATTGTATTTTTAAAAAGTTTACTTACCATCCATGGGCTAATAAAAAATTTACAAGGATTTTTAAAGAATATGGAATAAATTTGGTCCCTCAAAATAAATTTAATATATAAAATTTACTTAATTTTTCAAAAAAAGATAAAATACCAAATTATAAAAAATCTGGCATTTATCAATTTAGCTGTTCAGATTGTGATAAAGTTTATATTGGTAAAACTAAACGTCATCTAGAAACCAGAATAAAAGAACATTTTAGAAATATTAAATATAAACAAACTGATAAATCAGCTGTGGCAGATCATTTTTGGTCATTTAATCATGAAATTAATTCAGAGGTTAAATTACTAAAACAATTAAGTAATCCGATAGATTTAATGGTTTGGAAAAAATTTTTATTTTAAAAAACAGGAACCATGTCATGAACTTTGAATTACCATCTATAGATTGTATTTATAAATTTTTGTTTTCAGAGATTGGTAAATAAAAAATTGAATAAGAATAATTGTTTTTCAGAAAAAATAAAAGATTGTAGCTTGGCAACGAGTTTGTTTATATGGCTTTGAGAATGAGCTGGACATAGCTTGAAACCCCTGGGTTAGCAAAAGAGAAAAAGAATATCAACATTACTAAGATAAGTGAAGTTTTTAGTTTCTAATTTGTTCTTACTTTAGAATTTTGTTGCTTCACTGTTAATAGCTTCAATTTTTCCTTAATTGGTAGAATTTAATAATTACATAAAATGTATATGATAATAATACAAAGATGTATTTTGTTTAGACACCATCACTTTTAGTCATTTTTTACAATGCTCACACACAAAATATGCTATTTTGGTCACTGTCTGTGCAACCTACATGTGCCCAACCACAATACTTGCAACACTTAACCTAATCTTCTTGAAAGCATTCGCCAAAAATAACGCATTCAGTTTCTTCGGTGATTTCTTTTTTGTTGTCTTCACTTGAATTTCCAAACTGAAGTTTCCGTTTGATATGACCTGAAATTACCTTCTTTTTTGGATCATTCCTTCCACAAAAATCTTTTTCTTTCCTCTGTCGTTTGATTTCCTCCTTTTCTTCTACCATATTTTTGAAGGGAGTGGATGTCAGAATTGCACTGTTTTTCTCCTCTCCTTTTTCTGTTAACAATTTTTCTACGCAGGTCATCAGCTACAGGAGAGATCTTGACAATGGCCTTCTGGAAGTCTGTAGATTCATGACCGGTAATGGGAACACACACCTTGACCGGACACGGGGCAACGCAAGGGGGTTATAAAATAGTAAAATGAATACTATACAAAAAGATTTTCAGGAATTTAAGCATGTTAACTTACTGCTTGGGTATGCTAAGAGTATAATAAAATATAATATATAAGTTAAACTCATCTAAATACGGTCAATACAATCACAAGTTTTAGCAGCGTAATACAAAAGCACCGTCATCCACACTTCATAAAGGTTTTCTCTAAAACGATGAGAAAAACCCAGACTTCACGCTAGGAATAGCGTTCTTTTGTTCCTGCCTACCACATCATAGCTGTTTTTTGCTACTATCTAGCGTCTTAATGTGTAACTACTTGTTGACCGGTAACGGGGCCTGACCGGCAATGGGGCAACCTCCCCTATGTTGTACAGTCCTCACAAGTAAAATAACTAGGTAAAACAGGCTTTTAGTGACAGTTATATGCAGATGTGTTAGAAGATGCTTTTATTTTTTACTTTCTCTTCCCACATAGTACATGAGAAGGTAAGAAGGTATTGCATTCCACTCAAAAATTTGATATTGAAATTTCATCAGAAATATAAGTTTTGAGACCACCTGAAGTTAAAGCGTACCTCAAACACAAAAAATCTGGATCAACACAAAACTGGTATTTAAGTTCCACCAAACATATGACAAGAAGGTTTAAGAAAATACTCGAAAGTCAAACTATCCTTTGAATAAAACATTTTTCAATATGTTTGATTTTCTCTAAAATGACGATTTTATTAAAATATCATATATTAAACACATTTAAAGCTGGTACACAACCAACGGGAAACTTTCCCAGCCCTTGAGAACAGGAAGAAGACTTGGTCGAGTTTTAGCTTTCTGTTCCCGTTATGAAGCATGGCATATTAGATTCATATTTTACATATTAGACTTTTCACTGTAGAAATTATTTAAGGGGCTGTGCCAGGAAACAGTCTATTAGAGCTCTCCCTAGTCACAATATCATTGGTCAGTTAGAAACAAATGAGTTCTGTTGGTGCAATTTCGACCTCCACTTTCTATCAATAAGCTGATCAATAGTATGTCTTCCCATTGTCATTGCTGGGCTTTATGCACCAAAATGTTGAGTACTGCCTTGGCACCCATTACCATTGTTGTTGCTGTTCTGGTTACCACTACCAGTGGTTGTGAACCAGCCTTTACATGTAAATAAAATGTATACCTTGAATTTTCTGGGAATAGCCTATGAAGTCCTCTTATGCAGAACAAATTTTGTATAATCTTGTGGAGCAGGTAAACACTGGTTCACAACCACTGGTAATGGTAATCAGAATGAGAAACTTAAAATACATGAATTCAGATGGGAGTGTTCACAATTGATAAGAAGCTTTACCAGGCCCTGGGAATGGGAAACAAGACTTGGCCAAGTCCTTGTCCCTGGGCACTGCAGGTAAGATTCATTTTGACATATTAGACTTCTTGCCGTAGAAATTATTCAAGATGGTCATGCCACGAAACTTCCACTAGAGCTCTCTCTAGTTGCAAGCTGGGGAAAAAAGGACCCTGGTCTGTTAGTTATAAATGAATTCCCAATGCACAATATTGACGCTTTACTTCGTTAACGATATTGAGACAGAATATTAGAAGACCCCAAAAGAAAATCGTTCATGTAAATGTTTGTTAAAAGTGTAATTCGTTTTTTGATGTTGGTATGACATAATTAAATGACGAAAACATGTTGATAAGGTTCATTGTTACGAACAACTAAGTTTGCACAAAGACGTCATAAATCTTTCCATATTTGATTTTAATATATGTGTATAAATATTAGAATTGTTTGTGTTCCATAATAAAAGTAGGGGAGGAGGATTAGGGATCGCTTCCCTAACGAGAAAGAACTATTTGATGAATAGCGCGGATGAATATGAAAAAGGCGGTGTCGCATCAAAACGACGCCAAAAAAAACTGTTCACTAGCGTCTCTGTATTCGGCATGGATGGACGCATTTTTATGTGTACGTGTCATGAAATAGTAAAAGTGAATTTACTAAGTGTTTAGAGACCTTTAATTAAATTTCGGCGATGCTAGGGAAGTTGATCCGCTAAAATAAGACTTTCTACTGTGATACGATTTAAAAATTGTGAACAAGAAGGTGCAAATAAAATGTTTGACTAAAGTTAAACCCGAGTGTATGTTCATTCCATCCGTTACCAAGCCCTGAGACCATAACGATCTCATTAGCGTAAAGACACAGCGTCATTAATAATTGCAAAAACAGCACCAATATGATGATCAATAACATGCATGCCCGTTCTTGTTATTGGATTGTTGTGAGTGCTGCCTTGCTTCCCATTTGTTTCCATTCTTGTTACTGTTATTGGGTGGTTGTGAGCCAACATTTTATGTTCAGTGATAGACAAAAATATACCACACCAAAAAATGCATCTCTCCTTAAAACACACAATTTACCTCATACAACTCTTGTGGTATTAGCCTTTTTAAAGATATCTGTTATAAGAGGTTACAATTGTTGGATACTTTGGCATTCTTTTAAAGTCCTGTCAACATTCAGTTATTTTCCACAACTGCACGGGACAAACATGAAATTTTATGGCCAGCCAATGGTGTAATCCAGTTATTTCTGTAAAAATTATTGTTGATTAAAATGAAGTATTCGATAAATGAACTTCCGTAAAGATAACATGCTGTTGTTAGCTAATGCTGGATTTCTGACAATGAAGTCATTAATCCTCTTGCTCTCCAATATTTTTCACTGATGGATGGGGCACTAGAAGTGGCCGGGCATATTTGAAGGTGGTCTCGGTCCATTTCCTCTTGCAGATCACATAGAGGACAGAGTGGTGAAGAATATATCCCAATTCTGTTTAAATGTTTTGCCAGACAATCATGTCCTGTAATCAACCTGAAGATTGCAACTGCTGTTTTTCAAGGATATTCAGGAATTACTGTTTGAATGTTTGGTAGTTCCCATCTTTTATTCTTTGATTTTTCATAGTAATATTGTTCAATAATTTTTTGTATTCAGAATTGACTAATCTTTTAGCTGCATAAAATGGTAGATTACCTATAGATTTTTGTACACTGCTGGTACCCTTTTTTGTAGGTTATTTTATATGCTACATTATATGTTTATGTAGGCCTTCACACATTTTGGACCAACAATGTCCCAGAAATATGCCAGTTATTCTTGCAATTACAGTCAACTCCTGTTATGATTCTCCTTATAATATTAAACCACATATAGCAACAGAATTTTGAAGTCCTGACTTTTATTTTATCTGAGTGATGCAGTTTTGAATTCAACATAATGTGTAAGTTT
This sequence comes from Tenodera sinensis, assembly GCA_030765045.1. NCBI lineage: Eukaryota > Metazoa > Arthropoda > Insecta > Mantodea > Mantidae > Tenodera > Tenodera sinensis. Next base: position 276,721,741 of record CM060964.1, on the reverse strand, counting down.
GCTTTGCAGATCCCACATATAACATTGAAATATGCAAAATATTCAAATAACAAAAGTATTGTAACAAAATCGACAAAATGTGTCGTCCATTTCTTTTTTCTAACACTTTATTTTCCCTAAATCTTACTACAAATGCACAATTTCCTTCTCGTTGCTAACACAGTTCTTCTCTACTATTACAATTCACAGTTCTTTTGATAATCTTTCTCAGTCTTTCAATGTCTTTCTCCACTTTCAATGTCTCTTATATCTTTGCTATTATGATACAATCACTTGACGACACACACACACACTCGCTGACAGGCTGGACGATGCACTCTCGTAACTAAAACTGTACACGACTTAAAACTACTCTGACACCAAAAGCTGACTAACTCTAAAAACTGACTGAACTGCTCACTATCTGTGCTATTTATACTGGAGCCAGCATGACGTAGCCTCCTTAGAGTGCTTTCCTTGCACATGTGTGCATGACTCAGCAAAGAAGCTTCTAGAGCTTGCCGGATACTACGGTCTTATCAGACTGTTCGATCACATACACACAGTTGCTAGTTGTCCTGTAGCCCTGGACCTCCTTGGTCACGTACACACATAGCCACTCACCGTATGCAAGGTCACCCGGCCTCCTCTTCCCCATATATTGTTGAACAACCCAATGTCACAGTATAACATTTTTTAGGATTTATTGCAAATTATAAAATCATTCAAAAAATTTAATTTTTCAATGGTTGCTTTCCTTCATTTTCTGTTGTAATACAATAATTTTACAACACTGTGAGCAAGCTACAGCACATTTGCCTTGTATTTGTTCCTTGCAATCAGATTGGCCATAGCACAGCTTTCAAGCTGTTTCAAAGCATCATGGATGTAAAGTTAGCCATCTTGGTTTATTACGTTTTTGTTTCAATGGCATTCTTGAAGCTTACAAGCGGAATCACCAAGTGCTCATTTGGCATACAAAAAAGTGGTTTTGCATGTATGAAATAAAATGGCAGCAGCAAAGAGAAAAACCATTCTCTTCCTGAAAAAGCTGATACCATTCAAGAAGTTGAAAATCATCTAAAACTAAAACCAATCGGAATGACTAGAAGGCTTGGTATGACCACTTCAACTCTTAGCAGAGTTCTAAAACGTTATGCCGCAATTTTGAGTGAAGAAGCAAAATCTGGTTTGAAGTCCAAAAAACGTAACAGGATCATAAGAAGACGTTACATATATGAAGAGATGGAAAGAATATTAGTGGAGTAGTTTAATGGTGTATGATATTCTAGCTTACCTGTTTATGGTAGCTTCAAAAAAGAAAGCCATTGATACTTGCTTTAAGGATAGATCTGGTGAACCTTAACACTAGAACTGCTCCTGGCTCACTTGTGACCGATTGCTTAATTCTTTCATTTGTCACTATTTTGTATTATTGCCTAGACTTCTAAATTTCTATGAAATAAGATAATTAATGACCACACTTAATTGTACTTTTTACGGGGGAAACCTTAAAAGAGGAAAGCTTAAGATTCGCCTAGAACCACAGACGGGTCGGTTCTGACCCCACAGATGCAGTCGCTATATTAATCTTATAAAGCTTCACGCTTTTTTTAGATTGTATTTGTTCAAATGAGTGAGTGAGGTTTAAGGGCCCATCAACAACAGGGTCAATGGGGCCCAAAGTCCAAAGATAAAAGCAGAAGGAACTCACAAATGTTTACATTTCACAGCTAAAAATTAAAACGTTAAGTGTGTTTGGTCAAAAATATTGAAAAACACTTATGTCGCCATCAGATGACGTTACATTTTACCAGCAGTGGAGATCAGGTTTTAGCACATCTGAACATGTACACATGTATTATCCAGCTAGTGCTTTGTCCATGAAATATTTAATTAGTAGTGCATTCTAACTGTATAAATAGTACTTGCAATGTACACACGCAAGTGCGAGGTGTGATAAAATAATAACAGGAATTTTTAAACTTTGCGGGCTTTATATGTCTGATTTTCAAAACTTCTTTTTATCTTGTTGGTACCCATGTTTCTGATGTATGTTCCCATTTTCAGCTGTGTTGAATATTTAGTTTATTGTTGACAGTCGAAAAGGTTATATGTGTTTGTGTGTTTGGCAAATTTGGGCAAATTTTTGCTTATGAAAATGATGGAGCAAAGAATTTGCATTAAATTTTGCTTTACAAAACTGAATAAAGTGCAGCACCACATTTGAAATGTTGACTGTGGCTTTTGAGGAATTTACTATGAGTAAGACTAGAGTTTACGAGTGTTATAGATGCTTCAAAGAGGGTCAAGAAGTTGACGACCACCCTGGACACCCTAGCATATCAGTTACTAACGAGAATGTGGAAGAAGTAAAGAAACTGATTCTGGGAAATTGCCAAATCACTACCAGAGAGGTTGCTGATCATGCCAAACAATTTTTTTGGATGCTCTGGGCATGAATCGTGCAGCAGCAAAGTTGTTTTGAAATGGTTGAATTTCGACCAAAAATGATGTCGCAAGGACACTGTTCAGGAATTGCTGAATGGCGTTGACAACCCAGAACTTCTAAAGAAGGCTGTAACAGGTGATGAAACATGGATATATGGGTATGACGTCGAAACCAAGGCCCACTCATTGCAATGGAAACTGCCTGAAGAGCCAAGACCGGAAAAACTTTGATCACATGTGAAGGTTCTCCGTTTTTTTTTTTTTTTTTAAATTACAATGGGATAGTACATCGTGAGTTCCTGCCTTATGGTTGTATGGTCAATAAGGAATACTACTTGGAAGTTATGCACCGTTTGCATGAAGCAATCCAAAAAAAGACCAGAATTGTGGCAAAACCACTCACTGAAATTGCATTACGATAATGCTCCTGCTCACACCTCAATGCTTATTTGTGATTTTCTGGCAAAAAAACAAGACCATTATGTTATCTAAGCCACCATATTCACTGGATATGGCACCTGCAACTTCTTTCTATTCCTGAGGCTGAAGAGAACCATGAAAGGATATCATTTTGCCACCATTGAGATAAAAACAGAATCACTGAAGGAGCTGAACACCATAACAAAAAGTGAGTTCCAGAAGTGCTTCCAAGACGGAAAAAGTGCTGGCACAAATGCATTGAACTGAGGGGGATTGCTTTGAAGGGGACAAAATTGATGTTGATGAATAAATAGATTCTTTAAGAAAAATAAAAATTCCAGTTACATTTTGATCACACCCCATATTTATTATGGCCAACTGTCTACAAACGAAAAAGGACATTGTAAATGCCATAAAGAAGATCTTGGCCCCTGAATCTCATGCTGAGCCATTGGAGTTTTCATCTGAGCTGTAGTTTTAGATTCTTCATGAGAAAACGACGTTACACTACTTGATTTATCGAATGATGAAGAGGGTATGCATGCTTACATGTTTATTTTATAATTATCTATAGGCTGCATAGACATACTCTTCAATTGTAACAATTATCTTTATATGTTGGTGCTTTCTTGAGACCTAAGAATACATTTTGTGATGGCATTTCTGATGCTATAGACACTATAGGCATTTGTAACTCAAGCCCTCTATTAAAACACAAAAAATTGTTTTGTCTAAAATCACATGCATTTACATTTAAAGTATTTTTTAAACTATGACTAACTAGATTATATATATACTATACAAACAGCATACCACACAAAATTACACCACCCACATTTGATGAGAAGGGAGATGATCCAAAACTATTTGTTAAAGAGATGGAGGAATATTTCAAAGTGAAAAGGATACCAAACGAGCTTAGAATGATGACAGTGAAGAAAAGCTTGAAAAACAAAGAATTAGAGTGGCTATGATTAACACTAGCTGGTCATGAATCGTATAGCTCATTTAGTAATCTATTCCTGTCAAGGTATTGAGGTCCAGCTAAACAGAATCAGACTACGGTAGAGTTAGCAACAGGAAGATATGATCCAACCAAGGATTATCACTAGTTGACTAACGAAGATAACTAACAAAGGGAAGCTATTAGACCCTAACCTGTCGGAGGCAGAATTAATCACCAGTATTACGAGACACTTCCCAGATACAGTGAGAACTGGGTTAATTGTTGCGAGGCCAGTAGATTTTACCGACATGATAGAACTGCTGACAGCCTTCAAAACACAGAATGGTTGACCTAATGAACAAAGACACAGAAACAGCCACCCGAACTCACTGAACTTAAACAGAAGCATGACCACAAACAACCAAAGCGAGAGGGAAGATAGGAACAATAGAAGCACCCACGACAGGGGAAGAGGGGCACACCATTTCCCACATCAATCACACAATCATGGCGAGAGAACGGAAAACAAGGTAACGGTACCACGAGATACCAAGGGGTGAATCAAAATACTGAACATCTAGGTATGATCGTGGGAGACCAGGAGACTGTACCCATAAAGTAAATCACATACGGTTCTGCCGAGAATACATGAACAGCCAAAGACTGTCATATAACAGGGGTTCACACCTAAGGGGCAGAAACCAATGGAACACCAACAACCAAAGGCAACGAGAAGTAGATGAAAATATGCCGAATAGAACGGATACTGCACAGGACACAGAAACAACAATCACCACCAACACCCAGGAAAACTAATTACAAGTCAACTTTGTTTCCCGGAGGTTGACCTGTGTGGCAGTAGGGGCAATATTAACCCAAATCATGTGTGTACCTTGAGAAGACAGGCAAACGACAGGAAAGAAATGACTAATCTGCCAATGATTAAATTAAAAGTATGGGGGATATAATTGCCAGCTATGATCGACACAGGAGCCAGCACGTCAGTATGTGATGAGCAGCTGTTCCAGAAACTGGTAACGAACAGAAATGCCGAATTCTTACCTGTGTGCGGAGTATATTGCAGCATAGCGATAGGCAACAAAAAGGAACAAGTCAAATACCAAGTAAGGCTGATAATCGAGATTGAAAGCTGGAAGTTTGATTTTATTGCATTAGTGATACCGAGATTAACAGCTACTCTGATCATTGGCAGCGACTTACTTAACCTTTGGAGGTCGGTAATTGATTATGATCTACATGAGTTCATCATCATCATCATCATCAAGGAGGGAGCCTCAGAGTGCACCACAAAATTTCTGGAGGAGAAAACATGCCATGAGGAACCAGACCAGGCGGAAATCCATCCGGACAAACAGTTTTTCATGGAGAATGTCCATATCCACAATAATAGGTTGGTAGACCTGAGCATATGTGAGAAGAAGACAGTTGGACGAGCGAGGAAAATACCAATGTTTGCAGCCATTGGATTTGTACAGAAGACGAGTACAGCACCTCGAATACCTGCCAGCCTGAGGTGCTACCAACATATGAAGAACCAACATTACGACTAATTAATGAGAAAGTCCGGGGAGCACATGGCATCACCGAATTGGAAAGGGACCAACTTAGGATACTAATCAAAAATAAGAGGGTATTTAATAAAAACCCAGGTACACGCATACATGCGTACATGCATACCTTTCAGGTTAAGGATATCACCCCCTACTCACTAAAATACAGGCCCATCCCCAACTCCATCAGGGAAGAAGCTGACCGTGTCATACAGGAGATGTTGGCAGACGGAATTATAGAACCGTCTGACTCCTGTTATGTGAATCCAGAGGTATGGGTTCACAAGAAGGAAGGTAAATTAAGAATGACAACTGACGCGAGGAAGATAAACACACTTACCTTACCAGATCATTACAGGCCTGAAGGGGTAGACCAACTGATATCCAAGCTAAAGGGAGGCCAACATTTTACTAGCCTTGACCTGACAGCATCGTTCTGGCAAATCCCTCTTCATCCGAACGTCAGGAAATATACCTGTTTTCTACACAAAGGAAAGGTATACCCATTTTTAAAGTGTGCCTTCATATTGTCAACCAGTAGCAGGGCACTACTGAGGGCACTCGACAGAGTTTTTGGAGATACAATCTAGACTTTTGTGACACAATATGTGGACGATTTTCTAATATACAGCAATGATCCCAAATCACACTTGCATCATATAGATTATGTGCTATCCAAGTTCCAGGAAAGCAATATGACTCTGAACTTGGAGAAATGTGAATTCTTCGTCGAAGAGGATGAATTTCAGGGCCAAATCATTACACCTGATGGCAAACAGCCTAATCCAGAAAGAGTCAAGGCCATAGAATGTATACCACCTCCACAAAACTTTGAGAAGGTTTCTGGGCATTCTACAATACCAATCAAAATTTGTGATCAACTATGTTAAGGAGTTAGTGCCCCTTAGAGAACTATTGAGGAAGGACACAAAGTGGAAATGGGACGCTGAACACCAGGTGGCCTTTGAGAAGATCAAAGAACTCTTTAAGCACAGTATTCTTCTGGAACAACCAAATCCGAATTCACCTTTCCTAATCTATACCGACGCTAGTGCACACTCGTATGCGGCAATATTAGCACAAGAAGCTGCAGATGGTAACAAGTGTGTGATTGCACAGCTTCTAGATTTCTAACAAAGATAGAGACCAATGCATTCATAACAGAGTTAGAAATAGGTGCAATTCATTTTGCGTTGCAAAAGTTCATACAGTATATCTATCACTACAAAATAATCATTTTTACCGACCATGTAAGCCTGTCTATCCAGAAATGCAAGTTAACCAACTCCAAGATTTCGAGGTACATACATGAGATAACATCGCACGACATTGAGGTTAGACATATCCCAGGCAAGGAAAATATATTTCCAGGCTGAAATCAGAAAGTCACGTACCCAAAACAATATCTAACCCTCAACATGAGATTAAAATTGTGTATATGAATAGTAAAGAAAACAACGAAATTTTAAAAGATTTCAAAAACATGGCGAAGCTACAACAAGAAGACTCTGAATTGAGGAGGCTATTTGACAAGGCACCAGATATAGTACCTAAACTGAATGCTAAGATAGGAAAGTTTAGGAACAGCCTGTTTGAATTACATGGACATGATATAAAGAAGTGGAAAATGATGGTACCTAATTCCATGCAGAAAAGAGTTATTTTGGTATTCCATCATTCGATGCTTCACTCAGGCAGTGAAAGAACGATGCTTGCAATCGAGGAGGTATTGTACATTAAACATCTGGGTAAGGTGGTAAGAAAATTAAGTTCCTCATGCGACCTATGCCAGAAAGCCAAGCCTATGAATGTGAAGTATGACACTGTCCCACAATCCATCTCAAGGGACGAGAAGAATGCCTTAGTATGCATCGATGAACATGGCGAGCTACCAAAGGCGAAAGACGTAAACAAATATATCTTCGTCATGTTTGATGTCTTCACAAAGTTTACCAAAATTACCCCGTCAGGAACATCAGGAGCAGAACATGCCTGAACAAGATCGTTAAAGACTATATTCCAAAATATGGGGATAACAAAGCAATTCTCTCCGATAATGCAACAATGTATAAAAGCAAATTATTCCAGAACACCTTGCACACATTGGGAATAAAGTTGCATTATTCTTCAGCATGCTACCCGCAAGGAAATCCAACAGAAAGGACAATGAGAGATATTTCGATATATTTCTGCCTACTTTGCCACAGAGACCATACTTCCTGGACTGAAAAGTGCAGTTACATAGAGGAGTGATTAATAATTTGGTGAACCCCACGACTAAGTTTGCCCCAATTGAATTGATGACCAACACGAAACCTAAGCAGTTAACAACTGACATAGACACCATGATGGCTGCCCAAAGGGAATTCACAGAGAGGGAGAAGTGTCAACCGGCATTCAGGAGACTGCAGTGAAAAGCTGAAAAAGGTAGAAACAAAGTGAAAAGGTACATCAGAAAACGGTCCCCATAAATAGGAGAAAAAGTGCTCCTAAGAAGAGAAAGTATCGAAAGCATCCGAAAAAAGATCTGGAAAAATGGAGCTATTGTACACTGGACCACTGGTTGTAACAAAACAGCTGGGTGACCACACATATGAGCTACAGAATTTAAATGACAAGTTAACAGGAAGATACCATAAGAACAAATTAAAGCCATTTAAAGAAACGACCAACTAGTTGTCTTTGCCAACAAATGTGTAAGGCAGGAACAGTGGAAATAAGAAAAAACAACAAGATTAAATGGGTTTCTTATAGAATATATGTATATAGGTTAGAAGCTACAGCAAGAAAGGAAATCAACATAATCATCAACAGTCATAATAGTAACCACCAAAAGTGAGTGTTGTCAACAAAGGCAGATGAAAATTCTAATTGTCATAAAAGGGATAAATCATATCGATGAAGAAAATATGTTTATGGCGTAAAGATGTTAAGGACAAAATAAGAAGAAATTAATTATAATGACAAAGAGAATATGTTTTTGACACATAAGGGTGTTGAGGACAAAATAGAAAAAATATTGCTACGGGATAGTTATAAATACAGGAGTTTTCTCTTACAGAGATAAGAGACAAAGTGATGGCAATTAGTAAGAAGAAGAAAACCATAGAGAAAAAACAATGCTCACAAATTAAAATGGACATAGCCAACGTTAAGCTTACAGAAATGTTGACGAACTGAACATAATGAATAAGAACCCAATACCATAAGTATAACTTTGGTAACACCAAAATTAAATAAATAGATCGACTACCTGCATATACATAATAAGCTTATAAGACAAAGTAAGGCAAAGGACTGAATAAAATAGCCATAAGTATGATCACAATCATTAGCTCAAAATTTGTATTCTGTTTGTCTCTGCTCGTAACAATAGACACAAGTTAAAGGGCACATATTAAATTATAATACACTTAGATAATATTCGTGTCAATGTCAGATGTAAAAACGTTGGAATATTTATGGTATTGTGTTGTGAAATAACTAAATGTGTTAAAATTATAAAGGCCTGTTGTGTCATGCCAAAGCAAAAGACAAAGACATACAGTTAAGAAGATTGAAAAAAAAAAAAAAAAGGTTATTGTGCAAAGTGAGAAAGTGTATCAAAGGAATAAGGAGAAGTGTTGTATTGTGTTTCAAGCTTGTTAATATGACAACTTGAAAAACAAAATAAGGGGCATGTGAGACAGAATATGTGGTCAGACCCTGAAAAGAAAGTAATTATGTATATATTGTAAAATTTAATTTAGTTTTCATGTTGGTAAGGATTTGTCAAGTACTGAGAGTGTCACATCATTGTTTCATTGTTAAGAATATTATTTGTTTAATAACATCATTAATGTTAGGTAATATGTTCAAATTTAATATGTATAATTATAAGAATTATTTTAGATTTAATATTAAAAGTGTTGGGAGGATGGATTGAGATCACTTTCTCAACATTTAGGGAACTATTTAACATGTAAGATGACGTCGTAGGGGACACCGTAAAAAGTATATGCATACGCGTATGAATACACATGCGTTAAGGAATGTGCTAGATTCAATGTTTTGGCATCCCATTATCTGAAGGGAGAAGACATGTATTTGGTTTAGACGCTAAAATTGTAATTTAAAATAACAAGCAGTACGAAGAAACAGTTGAAGTCGGTCAGCACGTATAGAATGTTAACTAAAGTGACATGTGTGCAATATCCAGTGAAAAAGGTGCAAATAAAATATTGTGAAAAAGCTTTATTCAGTGTCCACGTTATTTCACCCTGTACCACGACCCGAGATAACGAAAGAGTCAAAAGCTCAGCACCATCACCATCGTTTTATTGAAAAACCACACCAAAGTCATTAATCCTCTTGCTCTCCAATATTTTTCACTGATGGATGGGGCACTAGAAGTGGCTGGGCATATTTGAAGGTGGTCTTGGTCCATTTCCTCTTGCAGATCACATAAAGGATAGAGTGGTGAAGAATATATCCCAATTCTACATAAATGTTTTGCTAGACAATCATGTCCTGTAAGCAACCTGAAGGTTGCAACTGCCATTTTTCAAGGATACTCAGGAATTACTGTTTGAATTTGTGGAAAAATATTTACATCATTAAGGATCGATCAAAATATGTGACAATACAACTTTACCAACATTTTCTTTTAACTGTTTACTAATTTCTGCTTCTATTTTGCACTGATTATCTGTTACTTTAGTAACCACATTTCAGTTCCGATATTATCTAAGTTCTTAGTTACTACTGCTGTTTCCTTAACTATCAGTAATGTTCTCACAGTTGGATTTCAACTTTTCAATTTCATTATTTACAGTTATGTTCATTATGTTACAATTTTCTTTAGTTTCATTCTTAAACATGTCTTATTTCTATCGCGGTTTTTGTCTGAAATTTTATTTGTTCACATGTAATCTCTTCAGTTGATATTTACATCAGCTGCTAACTGACTATGTCATTTATCTCAGTAGCAAGCTGTTCCTGCTTTCTAGATTTTCTATAGCAATTTCTAGCTGTTTTTCCTTAATGTTCCAAGCAATTTCTAGCTGATCACTGGCCAATTTACATTGTTTTTTCAGTGATCTCCGTAGCCATTCCTACCTATTCATTAGCTGCCTTTTTTCTGCTTTTCCCTAATTTCTGTAATATTCTCAGTTGACTTTTTCACTTCTTTACCAATTTCTGTAATTTCTTTAGCTAATTTCTCAGCTGTAAGATTTGAAGCTTCCATGACGATGATTATTAATTAGAGCTTCTTGGGTTACCAGTCATGAGATGTTTATAGTCGCTCGAGCTTCAAGAAGTGAAGAAGGCCATAGAGTAAGCATGGTGGAAAGCTCGAGCGACTTTATAAACATCTCAAGACTGGTAACCCGAGAAGCTCAAATAATTTCTCTGATAATTTCAGATCTATGCAATTTCCTTTACTTTTTAAACAGTGATTTGACCTTTTGTGCCTACATATCTTTGTTTTGTATTGACTGTTCTATGTTTAGAGCCATACTTTCAATTATCTCTCTAGTTGTTCTGATGATGCCAAAGAACATCTGGATTATACATGGAACCTGAGTGATGCATTTAGGTATCCATCTGATCACTTGAAAATTAGGTCTAAGTTGCTTGTGTTTATCCATTCTTCTATTAATCTACCTGCAGTATTTGAATCTTTATATCACCAAGAATTTGAATGGATATACATTTATGTATTATATGAAATAAGTTCAAGTATTGTATGTTTTTAGGTGGGTTATATATGAAGTATATTGAAAAGTGCTAATTACGTTTCCACAAGCCCATATTTACCATTTCAGCTTTATCATTATTTAGTTAAGAAGTTTCAAACTTATAGTATATTAATTTTCACACCTATCCAGTGCCACTGAAGTATCTCCAGCTCTGACATTTTGTGCGACTGAGTGTTGGCCACTCTTGCCACTACTGTGTATACATGTGCTATCTCTTTGTACGATGTAGCAATTCTAAGGAACCACTAGTCATAATGCTATAACAACTACAAGAGTAACTATAACAAGGATAACGCAAAATTGCACATGCACAAAAAACCATCACCTGGACTAAAGCAAACAGCTATGATGACACGTGCTCCGCTTACAGTAGAATTGGACACAGTTGAAAATGCAGTGCACACACATGTGTAAGGAAGCCTGTAATTGGAGCTAGCCAGCAACTTTTATTCTTTGTTGTGCGAGTCAACTCCAACAATGCAAGCCTTACATGATTTTTGTTTCTTTGCTTTTGCATTGCTTTGCATGTAGCAAAGCTCTAAGGAATTAAGTGTATTTACAAGAAATCAAATTAGAGTGCATCTTCCCAATTATGAGTTAAACACTGGAATACTGGTGCAACAAACACATGAAATCATTTTGAGAAGGCACATCAGTACTTGGATGTATAGGTAAGCAAGTGGTTTGATTACAACTGGTATGCCTCTAACCAGGGAGCGAAAGTGAGACACTGAGCATGGTGCAAAAGTTTTGTGATCCTGCTCTATATTTTCATAGCATAACATTCAGAGGGGCATATTCTGAACTTCTCCTTTGCATGTAATGTCCACAAACCCCACCATTATCTCTACAGTAATAAATGTTCTCCATGCACAAACCTGTGGAACTTTTCTAGCTGGTATACAAACTTACCAAAAATGCTGCAAGACCACCATAAACTTGAATGGAGCTTGGAGCTGTATACAAAGGATGGTTCACATGGTATGCTACATATAAAGTAAACAACCAATAGTAAGAGCAGTTCTTGAAGAGGTTGAAGAGTGGCATGGTGGCATGTGAAAAGCGATGCACAAATAAGGTCTCAAGGAGTCGCTTGGCATAGTGGAAACTCCAGCATCCTGCTGCAATACTGTAACATGTACAATAGACAAGAATTAGGTCCCATTCACAATTACTTAACAGTGTGTCCAGGAAAATTTGAAAAACAAATTCAGGAGACATGCAAACTTATAAACAATACTCGATAACAGTCAATGATGGTAATAAAAGTAATCAAGATACACTGAGTGAAAATTTGGATAGGAGCTCCAGAAAATGTTCTTTTAATAACATTGTTGATATATATAGCTAAATGATACCGAGCAGGATAGCTCAGGTGGTAACATCTGTAGCCCACATTTGGGAGGCTGCAGGTTCGATCCCCATGGCTGTGCACTCTGACATGGATTTTCCCGTTGTTTCCCCAGTCACTTAGGCAAATGCTGAGGCGCATTATTTCATATCACAGTTTCCTTTCCATCATTTCCCTTCATTCCATTTCCTTATCTTTCAGGCGTGTAGTGTTGGCAGTGCTGGACAGATGGCACGGATGATTGCCCATGGTAAGTGTTGTTCTCAGCGCTAGGTGGCATTTGGCTGGCCTTCTCCATGGGGGGGGGGGGTCAACGACGCTCAGTGCCACTGCGACACTGGAACCGCAGTGTGATGGCTGCTTGGCCAGGCCTGGCACCAGGATGAAGAGATCTCAGCACTTGTTAGGGATTCCCATGCGTCTCTTTGGCATGTCTAGCTGCAACTCTGTGTGGCACCTTTGGTTCCCTCATTTAATCCCTGCCTCCTGGGGGGTAGTAGCCACAATAATAGATCTGTGTAGGTCAAAGTGAGGTGTCTCCTCATTGTCTGTACCCTTTACCCCTTTTTTATCTAAATGATAAAAGAGAATGTACTATGATGTAAGCTACCTCTGAATTTGAAGTCACTTTTCACTGAGAAACCCGTGTTTGAGAAATACAGTAGAATCCTGATAACTCCACCTAATGTAGATTCAAGAGTGGTTGGGTTATCGAAATATCTTGTTTTACGGAATAAGGGGTCCATTATTCACAACTCATAACATAATACTGCAAATTACATTAATGCATGTTCTAGCACAATATAGAGAACAGAAAAGTATAATATATCCTAAAATTTATTACATAGCAATATGTTCCCCTTTGTCTGGTCCCTTAAATGCATCCAATTTAATTTCTACTGTCATGTTAATTTGTAGTTTCTTCTCTTCTCATTCAACATTTTCACTAGCAGAAACAACTCAACACAACACTAAAAGTAAGCCTGAAATCTGAGAAACGGTACTGTAACCACAAATATGTAACTGAATGTTTAGCTTACCAGGTACAGACTGAGTAAAGCAATAAACCTTTAAATCTTCCAAACAAGTCTTTGTGTTAAGTTTCCACATTATTTGCAGCAAGCTTTTGTTTTCTTGGCAATGGTCTGTCAGCTCCTTGATATAATAGGTCAATACATGGTCAGCCCTTTTGCTACTGTGAGGGAGAATGTGGTAGGTTGTATATGTCCACTAATTAAAATTTACCTATCCTGTTTATACCGCATAGTGGATTATAGAAATTAGTCAAGTTTAAGCCATAAAAAATAAAACAAAATAAAAAAGGTCATTGAGTTATACAGAATATCCAATTATCAGGGTTCTCTGTACTAATCTAAGTATTACAACTGTCCTAGTTTTATCAGAACAAAACATGGCAAGTAACTGGCATGAACAATATTCTAAGGAACACTTATTTTTCTAAACCATTAAATGTGACCTCGCTACTTTTCCTTTTTCTCAGACTTATACAAAAACACAAATAGTTCTTCTGTTCCTCAATCTACCATTCAATTCTAGTAAAAACTTGCTTGAAAAACAGACTAATACTGTCAATATAATTTTGAGTCAAACTAACTCTTAGCTCCATACAGGATTTAACAATATTGATATGAGCTGAGGCTGTTAGGAAGGTCCTAATGAAATGTGTTCTGGGTAAATCCAGTAGTAAATGGAGCAAAGAGATCTGTTTGACTCAAAATGATAATTTTCTGCTTCCATGTATCGTCCATATCTAAATAAGGGAACTGATACTGCTTTGCTACAAACCTGTGGCTGGTTACCATTAAAGTGTAATGAATCGTGTATCACAAAGCAATTCTTTCTCAGATTTTGTAACTTAAAACAATACTGATAACCAAGCACTTTCAATAACATTTGGTTTACTCATTCTGATTATCTTGTTTTTATTGAAAATATTGAAATATTACTTGAACGGTTATGTTTTAATATAAGCAATCACGATGTGAATTATTACAAGAATGTAAATGCAATGTTGATTAGCAAATTTAGAAATGAGTCAATTGTGACACGTTACACTTTGTATTAGCAGCTCAAATTTTGGTTCGTGTTCATCTTCAGTTTTGAACTTAATGATGGATGATCCAAAAGGTCTCTGTGTTGTTGACATAGGAACATCTGGTAGTGTGATTATAAAGCTGTAAATTAATCATTGTGAGCCAAGCCACTAGCTTGCAGTATTGCTTTTTCCAAAATGTTTGACTTTTCCTTTAGAAGTTTAACTCGCTCCTCAGAAGTCCTTTTAACGCTTTTAATTAAAAAGGTAGCTGCATAAAATTGCAGTGGCAAATGCGTAACTGAGCCAAAATCATCCCGCGACAGGATACGTGAGAGGAGATGACCCCGTTTACCGGAAGTTCTTTCACTTCTCTAAGCTTATTACCGCAGAGAGCTGACCATTCTTCTGTGGTTGTCACCTTTGCTGCCAAATCTGCCATTTCATTCCCCGGAAAACCTATGTAACTAGGAGTCCATGCACAACCACGTTAACACCAGAAGCATGTAAAACATGGACGGCATCTTGGATACATTGCACAGTAGGATGGTAGCTTACATCTCATGAAGGCTCTGAAGTTCACTAAGAAAATCGTTCAAAACTAGGCAGTCACCCAATTTATGACGAAACAAATATAAATCAGCTCGGTATCTTGCATACAGATCTGCAGTATAAATGGAAGTGATAATATAAAAACAAAATGTACAGCCCATCTAGTTCGTCGTGACACTCCCCCACTCTTGAAGCATAGATACGCAACAGCTTTCGGTATACAGTCATTCCAAGATCTACATGGGATGTGCCACACAACCAAGGGGGGTGGGGGGGGGGGAGTGGGCAGGGTAGATCCTCTCCCCCTTGGGAAACATGTTAGGCATTTGAAGCTCCTGGAAGCGAAAACCTGCTGGCTTAGGACTTCCTATATTGTTCGCTTAGCATGGTGGTGAAAAATGAAGTGAATGTTGGGTGCTTAGGCATTCATCAAGTGCACAACCATAATTTGCTACGAGAATCTTGTGCAGATATTGCAAGGAGGTTCTGTCCATTCAGCGTAAAGGCTCACAACCGGGCAAACTGGAAAAGGTCCTATTGCCATGCATATGCCACGATTATGTACTGCACAGATGGTCATGCTGAAGAATAAACAATATACCCATAGTCTAGTTTGGATTGGACCAATGTGCGACACATTTGCAGCAAAACTGTCCAATCCCTCGATTTGCCATTTAGTACCCCCCTCCCTCCCGAGATATTCAGTCATATCATGCTTTTAGCTGTGCTACGTGCGATGGCCAGCTAAGTTTCCTATCGAAGATCATCCCCAGGAAACGTGTCTTATCTGCAAATGGAAGTAAATCTAGACCGAAACTGAGCAAAAGTGATAATCGTCTCCTACGGCATCAGAAGTTGATGCAGATTAACTCCTCAGTTGAGAAATGGAAGCCATTTTTTGAGCTTTGAAAACTGTCTAAACATTGCTACAGGCAGTGTTAAAAGAATGCAGTGAGCTGAGAAGTACAATAGACGGCAAAGTTGTCTACGAATAGGTATGACGAAACTCCAGGCGGAACACAATTCCAGATGGAATTAATTACTATAGCAAACAGTGTGACACTCTGTACCAAACCCTGAGGTGCCTCATTTGCCACAGCCACTGCCACTGTCAGGTGGTGATGTCAAATGCTTTGAAAGTGATAATTACGAGAATCTTGTCTGAACATGTAGCCATGTTTGACTTGCTAGTTTGTGTTGCAATTTCCCAATGTGGTACCAGTTTAGCTATAACGGAGTTACAGGTACCAGACATAAGGATAGAGGGTTGGCACAAACACAAGAGTTCCCAGGCATTCGAGAAGGCACCTTCTCCCTAACCCGGATCTCCTGGATGGCTTTCATCAATAAAATGGGTGCATTCTTGAGAACTTGATGGATGTTCTCTGCTGCAGTTAACACAACTGCGAAGTGATGTACGTTCGTCGTGCACGATGCCTCCACGGTTCATGCAGGTAGCTTTACTGTTACAGAAGTCACTTGTGTGGCCAAAGCATTGGAACTTGTAGCATCTCAGGGTTCGGAATGTATGGCCAAACTTCAATGGCTTCATACTCTGCCTTAATCCTTTGTGGGAGATCTACCCGATCAAAGGTAAAGAATAGGGTACAAGTGGGCAGGTATTTGCCTCATTCTTTCCTCTGAACCCAATATACTGATAGGACAACCTGATTTTCTAGGTTCACTTGAATCTCCTCATTGGAGATGCTGTTCAATGCCTGGTTATTTACTACTCTGCGGTAGGGGTTTAAAGTCCTGTGCATCTCTGCACCTACCAGGTACCTGGCTAACAAATTCACTTTTAGCATAGCAGCTGCCTGAAACGTTGAATTAGCTTCAACCAGCAGCATGCTGTTGCAAGATCTAGTGCATGCTTTCACTGGGCCAGCTATGCAAGACCCTTCTGTATGATGAATGGATTCACCAAAGTAAATTTTTCACCTTCCTCTATTCTAACAATGACTGAGTAGCGAGAACCACTTGACTCTGCTACTTCAGTTACACATACTTTGTTGTTTATTTAATTTTTTTGAATTTGTCACAGTGATGGTATCCTCTACCATTGCAAATGTCTCCGACAGCATACTCACATCCTGGGTGCCACCCTGGCTTAGGTGAGAGACCTGGCCTGGACCTTGCTCACCCTAGAGTCTCACCTCCTAGTGTATAGACAAAGGGGCCCAATCACCTTCAGGAATGCATCAGCTCATGCAATGGCCCCCTCCCTGACCTTTATCAGCAGATATGAACACAAGTCCTACATAATAACCTGGGGTTGGGAATTACGTGGTTACCCAGTCACCCTTTGCATCTCCCCATCCACCAACAACTCCTATCCATCTCAGGGAGGTACAGGGTCAAACATGTGTGGAACAAAGTTGATTGGGTATTTGGCATATGCTCTCTCACCCCTTAGAGGACCCCAATTGAGAGTGTGGCTCAGGACCCTGGGCTCGTCAAACCTGTACCTACCATAGTAGGCCCCTGGAGGAGATCTATTTGTGTGATGTATTTTGCATTGCAACATTTTTCACTGGGACTGTAGACAATTACTTTACCCACCATTTGTAAATGAAAATGTCAACTCCTGTGAATATAATCCTAATCCTATTCCAGTTATGGCTGAGACTTTCTTCTGCAAATAATCTGCAATCACCTGCAAGATACTTCTTAACTGCTGAGTGAGTATAGAGCCCAGCTGTAGTCAAACAAGGCAAAGTTGTGTGTTTCGACACAGGGAACGTAGAATTACTTCATGCACTTCTGCATGTTAGCAGTTACACTGACTTTTGCTATGGCTGAATGCACATCCAAGGACAGAGCTATAAGATCTTTCATTATGTTAGTTAACATTCTTGGGCACTCTGTGTCACAAGCTACAAGAACATTTCAGGTCCCTATATCTGCAGCTATGATATGAACGTGATTATCCAAGGAAGGGATTGTTCATCATTGACCTGGTTCTGGTCAGAAACTTTTTTGACTCAGGACTCTGCACTTCTGGAAAAGACAGGCAGAAATCCCTTCCAGCATGTGTCTACAGCTTTACTTTTAAAAATTAGACCGACAAACTTTTAAACCAGAGAAATGGCTGGTGTCTGCGAGCGTACGGCAGAATAGGACACGCCGATGCACTGTTAATCACAATGGGCGTGCGTTCCAACATTTACTTTGAATAGTAAAACTGTGATTAACTGTAAGCAATGATATGTTTGTGTTCTGTGTTTGTTTCTTGGATTAAGATTGAGTGCCTTACTAAGATAAGTGTAATGCTAATTTGCATTGTTGACTTTGCTGTAAATACTTAAACTGCGTGGGAGGCAGTAATCTAACATTTTGTCTAGTCCTTAAAGAAAGCACTGCAGCAAAACATTTCTTTAACAAAAAGTGTTTAAAATAATGTTATCCATCAGCTCCCAAAGTTTGTTGGTCTAATTTTGGGACACCTGTATATTGCCGATTCAAAAGCATTACCCTAGTGATATCTGAAAACCTGCCAGTGTCAAGACTGATTCACAATAACCCCAGAATGAAAACAAGCAGCAAAATAGTTTACATTATGTTGCTTCACAATAACCCAGGAACAAGGATGCACATTGATGACCATATCAATAGCAGAATGAAAAGTTGATTTTTGCACATTTATGACATTTATTAAATTTGTAACTGCCAAGGATATTCTTTCACCTGCTTCCAATTTAGCCATCATAATGCAGTAAGTCATTGTTAAAATTTGAAGAGTAAACATTTTCTAATAGCAGGTGCATTACTATTTTAGAATCCTTTAGTTCTAGAGATTCATAGAGCTCTAGCAACTACTTCATGGCTCCCTTGTTCAATATGCACAATATGGATCAAATGTCACGTGTGGAAAGAGAACAAGAAAGTTAAAATTTGATCATCTTTCTAATTCTGGGACCCAAGAAACCTTCCTGTTAATTGTGAAGACATATTGTAATACCTATATTTTAACTTTGTTGTCTTCGTTTATTGTGAACTAGCCTTTTTCTTCAATTCATCCATTACATCAGGCACAAACCAAAGCAAACACATTCTCCATTTTGGCATATCACAAATTCTGTGTGCTTCACTCTATTATAAGATGTACAACTGAATAAGTACTTACTGCACTGCATGATGAATTGGAACTGACGCAGCACCCTCACCATAAAATAACCAAGGACGTCTGTACAACCATAGATATACCAAAAGTGGGCCAGCATACTCCGCAAGGAACACAGTCTTCCAGCCAACTTGGGGACCTAAATCCTTCACGTAAAGCTTAGCACCACTTTTCAGTCCAAGGTCCTTCAATGTGTCTTCATCTTTAAGAGATTTTCCTTTAGGCTCCAATCGTAATGACTGTCGCTCTGGATAGAGTGACTTCTTTACCCCATGTATTTTCTTTTTCAACTCTTTAAGAGTAGTTGTTGCAGGAAGCTGTAATTAATAGTTTATTCCTGAGTAAATAACATAACTTACTACACAGATACTATACATACAAATAATGAATTTTCTGCATATACCATACAGGCAAATAAGCAGGGTTAGTATGTCATGTGCTTAAGTGATTTTTGCAAACACAAAATGAAAAGCTATAGTCTTTGAATGCCCAATGCAGGAGAAAAATAATTAATTCTGTACAATTTTCATGACATAATAATTTATACAGCATGTTCGTAGATTGGCTGGACTGCTCTGAGCAATGACAGTCATGCCCTCTGCTAGAGTTACACATAAATGACCAGCAAGTCATGAGCATGGAACATTAACTACTGTACTAACTTACAATAGGTTTACCTGCGTTGCAACAGATACAGAAATTGATGACCAATGCGAACATATTCCCTATATCTCTGGTGCTGTTTTTATAACAATATGTTTTATATGCGCCGAGCTATGAGATTCTTTTTCTACCCCAGGTCGTGGTACTAGATGGAATGAATACACACTCGATGTTACGTCACTATGATATATTACTTTATTAACACTTTTTCTCATCTTTACACTTTCGTCGCACCAATTTATGTTATATTGATAGTCTTTCCAGTTTTTTAACAACTTTAGAACAACAGCTTCATGAAAGTTTAGTCAATTTTCTACTCACATCCAAGAGCACTATAAAAACACGTCCTCTCATACCAAACACACAGACGGTATTAACGATTCTAGCGCCACATTACATGATGCTACCTTCTTTTTGTGTACATCCGCGTATGCGTTCATCAAATAGTTACCATATTGTTAGGGAAGCGATCTTTAGCTATTCTCCCTTCGCTTTTAATACTGAACACATATAATTATTTTATTTATACATATATATTAAATTTAAATATGGAAATATTTATGATGTCTTTAAACGAACTTAATTTTTTTTTGTAACAATGAACAATAGCAACATGTTTTCGTTACTCAACTAACTCGTATCAACACCAAATATAAGTTACATTTTCAATATCTCTTAAAAAAAAAAAAAAAAAATTCCGGTTTGCCGAATATCTCTATATCATTTATGAAGTTCCCATGTTGAAAAAGTTGGAGCAAATGCTCAGCAAGTGCGTGTAGAATTATTATCAGTCCCATATTTTACAACACAACAGTTAATTCACATGTTTATATAATTTTTATCTGCTACAAGAAATGAAGGATTGTGTGGTTTCAGCAGGATTCAACTATAGTGCACATTGCTGTGAATTCTATGCATGAATTGGGAAGTGTTTATGGTGACAGAATAATTAATCAAGGATTGTTGTCATCTCATTCCCCTGACCTACATATCTCAATGCTATTTTTATTCATGGGGAACATTCAAGAATAAAGTGTAACCATAAAGTTCGCACACATTACAAGAATTAAAGTACACAATGATGAGAGAAATACAGGCAATCAGTCAAAATGAAGTTTTGTGAGTAAACCAGAGTTGTTTTGGAGATAGGGAATGTGTTCGCATTGAAGGTCATCAATTTCAACATCTGTTGTGATGCAGTTTAACCTAATGTAAGTTAGTACAGTAGTTAGTGTTCCGTATCCATAATTTGGCAGTCGTTTACATATAACTCTGGCAGAGGGAGCGCTGATCCTCATCTGGCCCAGTGCCATTGCAGGGCAGCCCAACCAAGCTACAAATGCACTGTACATTGAACAATTAAGGCAAGTTTCATTTAAAAAGTTAATAAAAGTAATCAATATAACTTTGTCTTCACTTTCACTAGAGCCACAATTCAGCTTTTTTTTTTTGTATAAATCAATTTTCAAGTGAGTTTAAAACTGGTAAAAGTAACCTAAAGCTCTGATCTAATACATACCTAATACAACCTTGGTTACCAAGTACTATTCTGAACAGCATTTAAACATGGTACAGGGTTTTAATTTTCTTCCTTTGGATGTTCACATAAAATAGAGCAATTCCACGAATATGTCATACCGAGTGTTAAAATTAGAAATTAATGTTTAACTTTTTTTACTGAGGAAAGATGATGCTAGATACTCCAAAGTATCTTATGAAGTGAAAAATAAATGTTTTTAACGTGAATTTGGGTTAAAATTTCACTTCTTACCTATATATTTCCAAAGCACTAAAAATAAGCGCGAATAACGCTGATTTTCATATCAATATTTCAGAAGATATGTACAACTGTTTTAATTTTTTTTTGTTCTGTACATCACACAATGACTCTTCGTCTTCGAAACGTGTATATGGCTAATAATTTTCGACATTTATAAATAATCCTTAGAGCCTCTTTAATTATTAATGTGTGTCTGTCAGTCACGGTAAATAAGGATAAAGTCCTCTGGAGGGAAAAGTAACAGACTGAAATAAATATCCTTTTTGATTCTGCGTCATTACAATATAACAAATAAAGAAGTATCAGAAAGTTTTCCTCTATAGTCATTCGTTTTCCCACAAAACACGTGACTAACGGACAATTAGTGCTGGCACCCTGTGGTCGTCATACGCGTACAGTGCTTGTGAGACTTAAGTCAGGATAGACGTATCAGTGTTTTTGACTCCATGACTAAAACACCAGCCCAAAGACAACATGAATACAAACAACGTCTGAAGGAGCAAGGCACTTATGCACAATGGAAGGAAAAAATAAAAGTGACTGAGGAAAGGAAGAGCAATACCGAAACAAAACAAGGAAGAGAACACCTCAAAGCTGAATATAGGAGACATAAGCAAGCACAGTGGGCAAGACAGAAAATAGGAGACCAAGAAGGGATTGATAAGGATACTCCATCAACATCAACCGCTTTCAAAAGCAAACGGTATTTCGGAAAGTGCAGAAAACGTGTTGAGGAAGCATTGCTGCAATCTCCACCCAAAAGAAAAGAAATGATTCGTAAATTAGCAGTTGAAGAGCGATTACATGTTGTAAAACCAAAGTACTCCGTCCCGGTGACAGGAAAACAACAGAGGAACTTAAAAGTGCAATCATCAAGTTCGATCAGGATGATTCAATATCTTACCAAGCTCCTGGAAGAGATGATTTTATTGAAATCCATGTTCAAGGAGAAACAAAAGAAGTTCGCATTAGGTATCTAGTGGTAACATTAAAAGAAGCACATGCACTCTTTCTACAAGACCGAGTAGAAATGTCCGTGGGGTTGACAAAATTCGCTGAATTACGCCCTGCTCACGTGCGTCTTCAAAGTCAGATCCCACATAATGTGTGCACATGCATTATACATGAAAATACGAAGTCTCTTCTCAAAGCATTGTGTAAAAATCATGTACTCACTGAGACTGAATTTCGTAAGTTCATAGCACAAGTGGTTTGTGATCAGAAATTGAGTGAATGTGTGCAGGGGGGATGCTCCAACTGCCCGGGATTGAGTGGAGCAGACATTTCGGATACACTTGCTAATTCTCCATGTGAATGGAAGCTGTGGAGTTCATGTAATGGAAGAATGGAAATAGAAGTTAAAAATGGGTCTTAAAAGACTGCATTGAAGAACTGAGTAATTGCCTGCCACGTTTCCTAAATCACGTTTATGTAAAAAGACAGCAATCCGAGGCCTTTAAGAAGGCTCGGGAAAATGTTGCAATTAGTGAAGCTGTGATACAGATCGACTTCTTTGAGAACTACACATGCAAGGAGCTGCCCACTGGAACAACACACATCTCAATATTTACTGCTGTTGCCTGGTATAGGAAAGAAGATATTGGTGAAATTCAGAAACAATCTTTTGCTTTGGTGTCTGATTATGTATCGCATGACAAATATGCAGTTGATATTTGTTAAGGAATATATTTTCGGAAATATTGGATATTGTTCCGAATCTTGAACTTGCGAAAGTGTTTTCTGATGGAGCTGCTTGTCATTTTAAGCAGAAATACACATTGAGCCATGTGACATATCTTTCCGAAGTATTTGGAATCCAAATTGAATGGCACTTCTTCGAATCCTATCACGGAAAGGGGGCAGTAGATGCGATTGGAGGACAAGTGAAGAGGATGGCCTGGACAGCTGCGAAAGCGGGAAGCAGGATTCAGAGTGCTGAAGAATTTGTTAATACTGTTAGAAAGAAAACCAAAATATGTGTTCTTGAAGTTTCTCTGCCTGAAATTGAAGAAGCAAAAGAATTTCTCGACAAAAAATTTGAACGTATTTCACCTATGCCGTCCACTCAGCGGGTTCATTATGTGAAAGTACTAGGTTTAAATGTTGTGGAATATGCTTTTCTTTCATGTGCGGAAAGTGTCAGAATGATGCACAACTTTCGGAAATAAAAACAGTGTAGTGATATGCGCGTGTACTACGAGACTACTGCATCTAGCGTTCCTGCACTATAAGGAGTCCAATCATGTGATACAGGTATGTGCTGTGTGCTGTGTGCTCTCATGTGTCGTCTTTGTTATGGTTTTGAGTCAGCTTTTTATACTTGCAATGACGTAACTGTGATAAGAAATGAGAGCTGTCAACATCTGTTTATTCTGTTTATGTTGCATGACAGTAATGCTTCTCCAAAGGATATGATTCTTCTCAAAATGATAAATACAATTACACACCTCTATGTATTACATTTATGTACAAATACATATCACTATGATTTACGATATATTATACCATGTAAAACAAAGACAAAGTATTACAATTTTCGCAAGTGTCAGTCACAAACTCATATCAGTCACGCTGACCTTTGAATAAATATCTCCAGATGAGAATAACGTGCCAAACCTTTTTTCAGGTCATTTGAAAGCTTAGAAGTTCCTCGCTCAAGTGATTTTTCAGAACAAATCAAATAAGAAAACTTTCAGAGAAAACGGAGGACAAACGTTTGAAATTGGACCTGCAGTTGACAAAAATGTCCGTTAGTTACGAAAAGTTTAGCGCTCATTATTAAATAATTGTTTCACTTTTTAAGGTTTTTATATTTCCTATCACAACCGCCAATGTATTCTCTGTCATCGTATGTCGTTAAAATAACATTTTTACGCCTATATTGACCTTTAGACAGACATTTTAAGAAGAAAATGTACTGTAAATGTCAGTCACACGTGGAATTGCTCAATATGGTGTAACCCATAATACCATTTATTATATGTTTATATAGTTGCCATTTATTTTCAGTGAATGCTGAAGAGAGGACATTAACCCTTTTGAACTTGTTACTAGTGTACCTATTTTATTATGAAAAGGAAGTTTATAGTTGCCAAAATTTCTGTTTTTCAAAATGTTTTCTACAAAATTACGAAAGATATGACGTATAGTACTCATAAGATTTAATCAAAAGCTCTACCAATTCAGAATATTAGTTATACAAAGCAGAAAACCATATTATGTTCATTAGAACCTGGAGCAAACAACTCAACCTATTTGGAGTCAACTGTGCCATCACAATAGAATAAAACAAGTCAAATAAACAACTCCTTTTGAGTCCTTAGAATTAATAAAGATATCACTTTTGCTGCCTCTGGTGCAAGAGTATACCATAAAAAAATTGGACAAAACAAACAGGATAACAGTTTGTACCAAATTTGAGGATGGTAAGCTACTGTTAACCCAATCGCATCATATTTAAAGCCTACTCAGCTAATCAAGAAATCAGATTTAAATCCCCTAGCAGTGAGGGAAGTGACAGCTTAATGCTTAAAAAATCATTTACAATCAACTAGTATTTTTGCTGAAAATTCACATGCATAATATTAAACGCATAATCTCGCCAGTACTATTGTTCCAGTACTGCTGTTGTGGAAGATATATGTCAAAACAATCCTCTTAATGAAGATCAACATCACAATTTTTACATTGTAATACACTTTCACTTTATTTGCCTCTGCCGTAACACACAACACACCTTTTGGTAACTTTTGTTTTATTTTTGGTGGACAGAATATGCATAGGAAAGCAAGCTCATACTTTGCCTGCAGTCTCATAGGGGTTGTTCTGCAAGAAGGTTGACCTCGAACTGAATACTTGGGCAGCTGGAACGGGTTCCATGTACTTTGGAGAAATTGAAAGCACAGATGGCATCTGTGAACCATGCTTGTTCAGAAACTCTTTACAAATACCACTATCAGCAGTAAAATGGTTGAAAACAGGATTGTCAGTTTTAGTCCAATTTCAGTCAGTTTTTTTCTGTTTCTCAATATCGACGAATTTTGATGGGCCGGTGCGCCATCATGGGTTTAATAATTATTTTTCCTGGTGCTTTCTGCACTAAGATTGATGACATCAATAGAACTTTCCTTTAGGCTCAGCTTCATGTTTAGAAAATTCACCACTTTCACTATCACTAATATACTTTATCAGTTTTCTCAAACTCTCCTCGTCATCCACACAGATTCTTTTTGCAACCATTATGACTATTCACCCGAGTGAAATACTAAGAATAAAATTATTTTGCTTGGTTGACGAGGCCGTGCCGGAGGAATTACAAAAATCACACATCAGCACTTTATTCCATATGTATACAAAGGACATCTGTGAGGTGGAACCTAAACTACATGTAGTTATATAGAGCAATACAACATTGTGAGCCAAATTCGTCATATGATTCATTTACCAAAACAACATATGCAAGCCCTAGTCATCAAATGATGCGAGTGGGTTAAAACTAGGAAGTTTAGCATATTTTGTAAATCTTAAAATCTGAACTGCATTAAAAATTATCCTAGAAAGCTTCTATAATTTAAGCCGTGTACAGAGAATATAGACAGTAAAAATCGTCCATGCAAAACAAAACTGGAATGAACTTATAACCACTGATTCTTTGAAGACAATGAAGATCTCCATGTGCATTGTCACAATTAACTATGGCAGACAGAACATTTCATGGCATGCAGTCGGTGGAGCTGGTCAGTTCAAAAGCCAAGAAGAAAAAGCATGCTCTACTTTGCAGTGTTGTACAATTAAGACACAGAATTTACACTTAATACAAATATCCTTTGCACCTATAAAACAAAATAATTATTCATGAAGAGCATTTTACTTTAAACTTTGCAATCCATAAACCACCCTTCTGTGTTAACTGTTTCTGATGTAAGAATATGTATTTCAATTGTTTCAACAAGAGGTACTGCTTTGAACAAGCACTTTCAAGTTGCCTATCCAACTCTCATAACGCCTCTTTGTTTATTGTGACACCATGTGATACAAAATAGACACCACAATCAGTGATAATGAAAAGACCTTTGATTGGTGTTAAGTTTCACTTTCAATAGAGGTTGTAGCTTATGCATTAGTGGAGTAAAGTCAGGAAGCTCTCATAGATCAGTGATTGCGCTTGCTGTATTTGGTTGGTTTTTAGCAAAATGTCAATGAACAAGATACAAGTTGCAAGAGTGAACCAATAACACACCAACAGGAACTGTTGTATCATCAGAACAGGTATATAATTTATAATGTGTATTCTTTCTTTATAAAACCATTCAATATAATGGAACTGCTTTAGCATAAGCAGTTTTATGCTTGACCCATGCAAGTTTTATTACTTAATCAACGTATGACTAAGATTACTTCCCTTGTTGATTAAGAAATGCACACTAAGTTTGTGTTAGCTTGGGTCTTATAGTAATTTATGCTACAAAGGATTAATTTCATTTTTTTCCCAATTCTTGATTTTAACCTGGCTCTACCCTTTAACTGTGGCAATGTTGCACAGCTCCAATAGAGACAAGAATTCAGATGCCTTCAAATTCTGTATCTGCTATAGGTGCTTTCACATTTCAACTAATAAGCATTTCTTCATGAGCTAACTAAAAAGAGACCATAAGGGCATATCCCCTTTCAAGAATTTTTGTGTGGTTTTGATGAATTAAAAAGTATTTCAGGACTAGGTAAGACATAGAAGATGAATGAGGCATAAAATGCATTTAAGCCAGGCTCAGTTAAGTGCTAAATACAACTGGAGAGCTAATGCTACTGGACAGCTTTGAAAAACTGTAAAGTAGTTATAGCTTGTATAGACAAGGCATTTTTTTTCTGAAAGTGAACCTAACATTTTTGCAAGATCCTAAAACACAGTTGTCTAAAGTTTTGTTTGAATCACACAAAAGTAATTCTCTATTATAATTTTGAGTTGAACTAATACTTCACGCTCCATAATCCTACATATTAAGAATATAATTCTCTGATACATATTCAAAGAAATTGGGATGGTAGTTGAGTGATATGAGCATAAGAGACACTCAATATTCAATTTTGTAGCCTTTAAGACTCTTCTTTATAGGGTTCACAATGACTGAGAACAGTAACAAGGACAAACTTAAAGTTTCAGAAAGTGAACATTCACAATTTCAGGAGCATTTTATTAAAACTCAATAGATGCACAAAATGTGTTTCTGGGATAAATGGTTTATCTACTTATTAGTAATACAGGTTGGTTAGCATTGCAAATTTTTCAATTAATTCTCCTTCCTACAACTGTTTAAACACATGGACGAACAAACAGCATAGTTTAATTAGTGACATTTTGAGGTTTGAGACTTTGAGATTTTCCAAAAACCAATAAATGCTGATTCACCTTTTTTGCACAAGTGTGAAATTAGCATGTTGATGTTTTGCTGTTTGTCAGGAATAAACTAGTTCCCATATAACAGGCCAATCAATGATAATTGATTGTTCTAACACACACAAACTGTGTATAGGTAAACTTTGCATGGTAAGAGTAGTAAGTGGTTAAGGGCAGTCACACATAGAGTGGAAGATCTGTAGTTCAAATCCCAGCTATAGCATCAAATTTGTGAGTTCTAATTCTACCTTTCAAAGTTTACCCACACATGGTTTGTGTGTGTGAGAATAATCAATTATCATCGATTGGTCTGATGTATGGAAACCAATAGATAAAACCTTAAAGCCTGGGACTTATGTACTTACAGTTGTAAGTTGCCAATGGGATATATGTCTCTAATACAAGATTCCCTTGTGGTCTACCGGGAAAATGCAAATCAGTTGCAGAATTTAAGGCTGTGCCAGCATGTTGCCATACTAGCCCAGTGGTTAAGAGCAGCTGTGCATAGAGCTGAACATCTGTGGTTCAAATTCTGGCTATTGCAGTGAATTTTTCATTTCTGATTCTACCTTTCAAAGTTTACCTACAAATGGTTTGTGTGTGTTAGAACTAGGGCTAGGAAGTTCATGCATTTGCATGTTTTTTCATAGGGGTTAAAAATGTATGCTTTTACATTATGTGCACGAATTATGGAATTTTCAGTTATTTGGAAATGATTTTAAGGTGCATATAACTGTATATTTTCTTGATTTTGATAAATGCATAATATCTCAATATTATAGACCCTATGTTGCACATTTCAATGATTTTTATGGTTAATTACTTTTTTCCATCTGGATAATATTTTTCATATTGGTAGTATTGCACATGATGATGCAACTCACAAGGTGGCAAGAACTAATGCTGTGTCATGTTGTCATGCAGTGAATCCCTTGTTTCCATCCTTTCATTATATGTGCGTAGAGAATAATCAGTGCGTTGTCTGAGAGGTTTATATTAACAAAGATGAAGTGCTGGTCAACGTTTTGAGCAGCACGATTATAGCAATGCTTGCCTGCCCACCAGTAGTTGTGACGTGGTCTTCAAATATAACAGTGTTGTGAACTGGTTCCCACCAAATTAAATTAAGCGTATAAAATGTTAAAAAGCTCTTCAAATGCCGAAAATAAAACCAACTTCTAGTGCTAGATTAATTTACAGAAAGAGTTTTCGGGTGATTTAATATCTACAGGTAATAGGGTACTATTTTGTGGAGCATGTGAGAAAAATGAGAAAGTGAGAAAACATTTCAAATAGTTCAGCACATAAACACAGCAAAACATAAGGAGAATTTAATCAGAAAACTCGCAAACAAAAAAACCTGTTCAAAATAGCTGGTACAGTGTTTAGGAAGTAGGGTTACTGAATTTTCCTATGACTTTGCCAAGCATGTTTAGCTGCTGATATTCCCTTGTTCATTAATAATCTGACATTTAAAAACTTTCTTGCCAAGTACACTCGACACGTACCTGAAGAAAGTACACTGCGTAAGACTGTGACATATTGTCAAATACACAAAATGAATTAGCAGATCAGTTTGTGTGGTTGTCTGTTGATGAAACCCCTGATTCTGAGCGGTTGTATTGCTAATATAGTTGTGGGTGCTTTAAATAATGAACAAGACTACAC
Source organism: Tenodera sinensis (assembly GCA_030765045.1). NCBI lineage: Eukaryota > Metazoa > Arthropoda > Insecta > Mantodea > Mantidae > Tenodera > Tenodera sinensis. Next base: position 276,692,052 of record CM060964.1, on the reverse strand, counting down.
CTTATATTCTTAATGTGTGCAAATTGTCGCCCACTGGTAATGTAACTGTGACCCAGTTTGTGATGGACTATGGCCATGTGGAATCAAATACGATCGGTTACTTTTATTTGTTACTAATGCAGGTCCTTATATGGTAAAATCAGGACAAACTCTGAAAGGTATTTTTCCTAACTTAATTCATATAACTTGTATGGCACACGCTCTTCATCACATTTCTAAGACAATACATGATTCTTTTCTATTGGTAGGTAGACTTGTGTTCAGTACAAAGAGAATTTTTGCTAAATCTACTAAAAGAGTTAAGTTGTTTCGATCAACAGCACCTAATATCTGACTTCCTCCTGCACCAATGTTAACTCAATGGGGAACATGGGTCAATGCAGTTTTATATTATGCTGAGCACATAGAAATAGTTGAAGAGGTTGTTAATTCATTGGACTCAAAAGATACTTCAGCAATAGAAACTGTGCAAAATATTCTGTCAGGCACTGGGTGAAAAGAGGATCTTATTTTCATATCTGCCCATTTTTCTTTCTTACCAACAGCCGTAACGACACTGGAAGCTGTAGGTTCTCCTTTGCATGAATCACTGTCTTTGAAAAAACAATATGTGATCTAAGTTCGGTTCCTGGTAGCATAGGACAAAAAGTGAAAGAGAAATTGAATTATGTAATTTCAAAAAATTCTGGTTATAAACAGATGTGTGACATCCTCGAAAGAAAACCATTTGTCATACCAAGAGACTTGACTCTCTGTGAAGCAGTTAACATCATTTAAATATGCCCCTATAACATCTTGTGACGTGGAGAGAAGTTTTTCACATTACAAAAGTGTTTTGCGAGACAACAGACTATGTTTTACAGTTGAAAATTTGTGCAAAGTGTTGGCTGTGAACTGCAATTTAGCAGTTAATACTAGCAGCGGGACCACTTCTGCTTCAACATCTAAGGTTATTTTATTTATTACTTATAACTTGTCTTGTCTACTGCAAAGGGACATTGTTATAATTAAATAGTGCATATTTCTTGGCATATTTTCAAGTTTTTAAGAGCATATTTGCATGCATAGTTCAGTGTTTATTAGGGCATGAACTTCCGAGCTCTAGTTAGAACAATGAAACATCATTGATTGGCCTGATATATGGAAACCATTATATAAGAACCTTAAAGCCTGGGGTTTAAGTACTTAAGATTTTAAGTTGTCATGTCCCTAAAACGATATACCTTTGAGGTATACTGGGAAAATGCGAATCAATTGGAAAATTTAAGGTCTCACAGGCATGTTAGCATGCTAGCTCAGTGGTGAAGACCTGTTAACCTCTATGTTATATTTTTAAATTCTCTATTCAACAACTACAAATAGTTATCTTGAATTTGCTTTATTAGTGCAGAAAACCATTTTACACCCAAAAAAATCCATCACCCTCTGCTAGGTTTGAACCCACGACCTTGGGAACTAGAGACCAGCATGTTACCCATAGACCATGGAGGACGACTACTAGAGGTATGAGCAGAACTGTTAAGACTTGGCAACAGCAAGGTACATTGAGAGAACCCTATGTATTGTGTTCTTATCATTAGTACCACAAGAAGTCAGAGGTCAAAATTTACAGTCTCATGGAACTGTAACATCAAGGCCTGAACAGAAGTACATTTTTGTGCTGCATAGCAGTTTCAATTGTCACAGTTTGAAATGAACAGATGGTCCTTAATACAGTAGACCTAAACAATGGCATACAAGGTTCAAAATTTTTCTGGAGGAGTGCAGCCATAGTACATTACTGTTCTTCCGCAGTCGTAAGCAGCACACTTTTGTATGAGCAATTCGGTGAACAGCTCCGCTCATGTGACCACAGTGAATACTTTCACTGGTTCAAGAATGAAGCACTCAACTTCAAGAGAAAATAGATACATCTTTTCTTAAAGTTTTTGCTTGTATAATGCACTAATCAATATGTTTAATTGTAATTGGGGTGCTATATAACAGTAAAAGTGACTGCTTTTTATAGAGTACCATGTTTTTACATTCTGGCAGTCGCATCATTCTCTCGCAACACCCAGAATGTCTGGGGGACCACACCTGTTGGTATACGGGTCTCACCAACCTGATCAGGAGAATTATCAAGATAAATTCACCAACCACATCCTCTGATTACTAATTAGAGAATAAATTATGTGCCACGACAGGTCAGCATGTTAGGGGATAAGAGGTTCTAGAGGTGTTGGAAGAAAATGGAAATGATCCCCTAGGCCTCGAATACTCTAATGCCATCGGGGTCGAAATAAACAAGAGTAATTGCAGGACATGACTGTCCGGCAAAACATTTGAACAGAATTGGGATATATTCTTCACCACTCTGTCCTCTATGTTATCTGCAAGACGAAATGGACCAAGACCACCTTCAAATATGCCTGGCCACTTCTAGTGCCCCATCCATCAGTGAAAAATATTGGAGAGCAAGAGGACTAATGATTTCATTGTCAGGAATCTAGCATTAGCCAACAACATATGTTTAACTGTAGCATTATGTGCTCTACTTTTACAGCTGTTTGGAAACCTAAATATGTCCGTTCACAAGAAATAAGCAGTTACTATGGTGAGAGAAACAAATGGAATGTCAGTGGGGAAATGGAGGCAAACTTGCGGGCTAGTATAAATTCAATAATGGCAGAACTGAATGTTCATGGTTATAAAAAGCACACCAAAGATAAACTGTTAAAAAGTGGCCAGAAAAAGATTGTTTTAAATGTGTTTCTAGTGAATGAACTGTTTCAAATAACAACAGAGTACATCAGTATGTCAGAAGCCAGTGTTGCTCAAGTTTGCAAAGAACTTAATGAATCGGGTGTGTTAAGGTGGCGTTAACATGCACGTACACATGAAATTTGTGATTTTTTAAATTTGTGAATCCGGTAATCCATATGTTGGTGAATCATGTAAAAATTGTTTTATTGTTATATCTTCATTATATTTTTAGTTACAGGCTGTTGAATTTGACATTCCCAAAATGAGTGCACTGCTTTACTGTGCACTTCCGTATCATAATTTTGCTACATGAGTTTCAAATTTGCCTCCTAAAGTAGTGCAAAGTTCAATATTCATATATTAAATGGCCTCAGCTGATTTCTATATTTCTACAGAGATTTATAAATCTTGCTGCAGAGTGCAGTGTCTTGTTTTGATGATTTGTTTTTGTAAGCCCATGTACACTATTTTTGTTTGTGGTTGTGTTGTGCAGTAAAATGGGTAGAAATAATTTCAAATGGGTAAAGAAACAAGCTTCGTGGTAGCCAATTCACAAAGGTGAGTCTTAAGGAGAAAAAATTCCTAAATGTGATAACACATGTAAACCCAGAATACCTAGTGCTAAAAAAATTATTAGTGACTAGTCCAGTATACATAATTCAGATAAGGATGGTTACAGACTTATTTCTGATAGTGTTTTGAATTCTGTTTTACAAAGTTACTGCTTATGTGTAGAGTGCAAGTCTGGTAATTTGTACATAGAGGAGCAATTAGAATCAAGAAGGGATTGGGCCTCAAGGTTGCATATAAAACGTTACAATTGCGAATTTGCTAAATATTTCTGGAGTTCTGAAAAAGTGAAAGTCAGTGGCAAGTTTGATGCAAATTCTGCCACTGCAATGGTTACACTGTCAACTGCAACAAATTTAGTTCTGGGTCACCTATCCCAGGACAGACCATTTAGCTACTCTGTGGTATGAGTTTTATAATGAATGTTGGACATAGAAAGGATTACAAATAGTGATTTGAAGTGCAGTGAAGCCTGCAAGATAAGAGGAAATGAGGTAACTGGGTGACAAAACAGGATTCAGAGAAAGAAAATGGTATAGCAGATTTGGATATGGGAAGTTTCAGAGCTACAGTGGAGGAAACCGCCCCAGATACACCAAATTCCTTACATTCAGTTTTCCGCCAATTACATTTCTCTTTATAAAATCTACCTTTTCTCAGGAACTACTGGATAGAATTGCATGAATCTTTTTGTCGTTATTAGATATATGATTTTGAAACTGAACCTAAAACTTTACCCATTCTGCTAATACGGCAAATTCAAAAATTTGAGTTTGAATGAAAAAACTTTAAAAAAATTCACTAATAAAGTACAAGTTCAAATATTATAGGTTCAGGTTATTAAGCATGTACTATCTCTCACAAAAGTAAATACCCAACTTCAGTGAGACCTGCACGAAGGGTCACCTAATTCTCAGGTGTGCTTGTATAGATGGTATGAGAATTAAATTAGTCATATGCTTGCCTTGCTATTCAGAGGACATGGCAGCCATATCACCTCATAGCTCGCCACAAAGTTTTGAAAACCAATATTTCAGCAATCCTACATTAGCGGGCAAACATTGCAAATTTAACTTCAGTGCACCTGCAGATAATTTGTTACTGGGGTTTGGTTAAATAGTGCACTAGAAGTAACAATGCCAATATTGGGTGCTTTGCTTACCAACGTAAAGCTTAACCCTCTGTATTTGGTAACAGCCGAACCTCTTAAGGCGTGTTACTGCTGGCCTAGGGTGGTCCCCCAAACTTGGATCGAATCCTGTAAGACTCATTTTTTCCCCCTACCTTTCTGTTTTAATGGGAACATAATTATATAATCTGTACCTAATATATTATTATACAATATTATCACACTGCTGTAATATGATTGAAATTTTAGAACTGAAAGCTTTAGAAGATATTGATTATAATTGTTGTAAATAAAACAGAATATGTGTACTTCAACTCTCAATCACTCTTCCAGAAATTAATACCTAATATTTTCTCTTAAATACCTGCATTCATAGGCATCTATCTATAAATATCGAAGATGCCGCGTTAAAGAATTTACTTTAGTCACGCACTGTTAATGTTTACAATGGATATAAGAAAGCAGTATATCTTGTTCATGCACGGAAACTAAAATGTTTTAGGCATAAGAAACGAAAATAATTATTTTAGAAAATTTAATAACTCAGCATGATTACATTCATTTATACTCCATTATTCGGTAATTAAACACAATATCATACTGAGAACAAGACTCAAATCATAGAAAGAAAAACATTGTGTTACAGTCATACACACGCTTTTAACATGTTATGCCAACAAAGAGGAGAATGCATAAACGTTGTGAATCCTGTGTGAATTTGAATACAAATGTCATTGATTATTCGAAATGTTTAGTTCTTCCGGGCTTGTAGGCCGTGGTCTAGAAGGCATGGTAGATACCAAAGTTTCGCCAAGTACTGTACTGCACTTGGCATCATCAGGGTAACACGATCGTCTGTGGCAGAGCACGCCTTATTATTCGGCCATGATGTCAACCTTAAAGAAACCTGAGTCCTGTCTTCTACAGTTAACTATTATGCCCGACTACAAAGGGAAGCCATAGAAATCTACAAACACAAAGACAACTTCAATCGTAAAGAAGAAATACTACGTGTACATAAAGCATGGATACCGGTTTTAGATAGACTTTCAGACACACACAACAGTTGTAATAAAACCCAATCTACAACCAGCCAATCACTACCGTAGATGGCGCAACAATGCCCCGCCCACCTCCACCCATATAAATAAATGTAACGGACGTCAACGGTCATTTCCACTACTTCTCTGCTTCCACATTCAAACTCTGACCAGTGCAGACGGAGGATCGTGTTACCCTGATGATGCCAAGCGCAGTACTTGGTAAAACGTTGGTATCTACCATGCCTTCTAGACCACGGCCTACAAGCCCGGAAGAACTAAACATTTCAAATAATCAAGACACCGGCCGTGAAAGCCTAAATACATATATTACAAATGTCATTGTTTTTATGTGCCCATTATTAGGAATGTATAAGAAATATTATACCGTTTTAACAATTTCAGAATTTGCCTGTCACTAGAAGCCAAAAAGCAATGAAAGAAACTTCTCCACACTGAACATGGAACACTTAGGTTTGTTCTAGATAAAATTCTCTTTTTACTCTCTAAATAAATACAAATTAATATCTAGAAGCAAAAGCAAACTATTTAAACCTTTGTTAATGGCGCTACGAACTTTCTACCTTGCAAAGAAATGTTAATGTTAATGATAGAAGATAACTGAATATTGTATGAATAGAGTGCATATTTCGCACAGCAGAAATAGCCCAAGTCATTGGATGCCTATCAGTAGGAGTTGAAAGTTCTGAGTGTTAGTGGATCAAACCTTGCCTGCATGCTTATTTTCAGAAATAGAAAATTAATCAGCATCTTTAGTTCTCCAGAGCTTTTTATCAGGAATAGAGAATCGGGATGAAGGCACACTTGTAGAAATTGAGTTAATGGACACATGGCAACATTGTATTGTGTAGTGCTTGGAAATAGAGATAATGGCAATGCTGCTGGATGCAAAGGTTGGTTCCTGTTGAAGTAATCTACAACTGAATGGCACTCTACTAAATACGTGATTAACTACTTTATTCATTCAATTTTTCTAAATACACATTTTTGTGAACAGTAATACCCAATTTTCTTTTGTATGATATGACTGTAACACAATGTTTTTTCTTTCTATGCTTTGAGTATTATTCTCAGATAGTACAATATTTGTGTTGTATTACCGAATAATGAAGTATAAATGAACACAATCATGCTGAGTTATTAAATTTTCTAAAATAATTATTTTCGTTTCTTGTGCCTGAAACATTTTAGTCTCCATGCCTGAACAAGAACCTAATGCTTTCTTATATCCATTGTAAGCTAAGTAAACATTAACAGTGCATGACTGAAGTAAATTCTTTAACTTGGCATCTTCGATATTTATAGACAGATGCCTATGGATGCAGGTATTTAAGAGAAAATATTAGGAATTAATTTCTGGAAGAGTGATTGAGAGTTGAAGTATGCATATTCCCTGTTTTATTTACAACAATTGTAATCAATACCTTCTAAAGCTTTCAGTTCTAAAATTTCAATCATATTACAGCAATATGATAATATTGTATAACATATTAGGCACAGATTATATAATTATGTTCCTGTTAAGACAGAAAGGTAGGAAAAAAGAAAAAGGAGATGCATCTCACGGGATTCAATCCATGTTCGTCATTCTAGGCCAGCGGTTACACGCCTTAACAGGTTCGACTACTACCGAATACAAAAATGATGCATGTATGAGCAAGCTTACGTTGGCAAGTAAGTCACCCAATATTGGCATCGTTGTTACTTCTGGTGCACTATTTAATCAAAACCCAATAACATTTTTTCTGCAGGTGCACTGAAGTTAAATTTGCAATGTTTGCCTGTTAATGTAGAATGATTGCTGAAATATTGCTTTTCAAAGCTGTGGAGTGAGTCAATGGTTGCATGCCCTCTGAACAGGAAGAGAGGCATATATGGCAAATTTAATTCTCAAACCATGTAGAAGCACCTGAGCATTATGTGACCCTTTGCACAGGTTCCACTGGAGTTGGGTATTTACTTTTGAGAAAGAGGTAATACATAAGATAGTCCATATAAATTTTGGAGTTATGAGTTTCCATTCCACAATAAATTACCTTTATCTTTTACTTTTATTAATGGATGAAATATCTTGTAAAACGACTAATATTAGGTATAAAACATTTAAAGTTATGCAGTAGCTAGATGGTTATGATTATAATAAGCACACCAAATTTCAAACAAATTGGATGTTTTTACCCAGAGATATGATTTTTTTCTGTCAACAGAGGAAAAAACATATTTTGCTAGTTAGCGCCACCTTAAAACATCATGCAAAGAGAGGAGCATAGCTAAAGCAGTTTTGGGACAAGTAGACAAGTTGATTTATTGAAACAAAATCTACTGGCAAGCTATTCTTTTGCATACAATTTGTTTTGAATGTAATATGGCGTAACTCCACGGCAAAGGTGCTACTGTCGCCTGTCACATATGCTTATGCACATAGGCATGGAGTAATAAAGGTGTGTGTTTCTTTCAATGGATCAAGTATAACAATCACTAAATAGAGTACCGTCATTCTTTGCACTGCCAAATTTAAGCATATTTATTCTGATGAAAACTGCCTTGTGATTTTTATCAAAACACATGGTGCTGGAGCACAGTAAACTGTTTGAAGTCTTTGGAAAAGGGATTCCGGCTTTATAGTTGACTGAAGGATCATGAAATGAGGACCAGATAAAACTGCAGATTATAAATATTGGCAGAACAAATCTTGCATCAAACACATTCATATGTGAGGTAAGGCAAGTTTACATTAGTTCCATTCATCCAACTGAAGCAGACTATACCTGTAAAAGCTCATTTTGGACAATTAACAGCATGAAGATGCTAAGGAAACTACATATTGTGTGATACAACTTGTTTTATACATACAATACCTCCTCTATTGCTGCATATTGTCACTTATCTGCCTCATTGTTTTATACAGGGTTCTTAATTTAAAACCAAATGGACGCACAGCATTTTGCCTGTGTGCGATGGGTGTGCCAAAGCCAGCTTTGCTCCTACATAAACTCTGCACGTAAAGCACTCTTACCTAACAGAAGATGGTGGAAATGTCCACCTTCGGCTAAACAAGCATATCGGGAGAACACATTTTGATTCCCACAATTAAGTTGGGCCACTGTAATGTTTCCGACTTCATTGCTAATACTTCGTTTTAATTCTTCCAATGTATGAGGATTTGTCTTATAAAGCTTGTCTTTCAGGTTACCCCACACGTAAAAATCACACACTGTTAGATCAGGAGAGTGAGAGGGCCATACACCAGCACTAACCATCTTCAAACACTTCCCTAATTTTATTCACGGGCTCCTTTGCTGTATGGGCAGTAGTTCAATCTTGTTGAAACCATCCATATGATTTCTCTTCTTTGTCAGTTCATCATAAAATGGGGTTAAAATGTCATTTGGTACCTCTCTGCATTTACAGTGTCCTCGTAAAATATTGGACCGATTATGTGTCTAGTGCTAACAGCACACTTAAACTCCAAAACTCTCTGATCATAATGAGGAATTTCTTGAAAGCAATGTGGATTTTCAGAGACCCAGTACCGACTGTTATAGTTAGGCCGTTCTTTGTTTCCATTTCGGCTTCTTTGATTCTAACTTTGCAGTAGCTTGACACATAAATAAAGCAGTCGCTTTGTAAGGAACTGGAAGGCCTACTTTCGGCAGTAGCTTGACACGTAAACGAAGCACTCGCTTTATAAGGAACTGGAAAGCTGACTTTCGATTGAACTAGATGAGTGTGTTGTTAGCTAAAGCTGGATTTCTGACAATGAAGTCATTAATCCTCTTGCTCTCCAATATTTTTCACTGATGGATGGGGCACTAGAAGTGACTGGGCATATTTGAAGGTGGTCTCGATCCATTTCCTCTTGCAGATCACATAGAGGACAGAGTGGTGAAGAATATATCCCAATTCTCTTTAAATGTTTTGCCAGACAATCATGTCCTGTAATCAACCTGAATGTTGTAACTGCTGTTTTTCGAGGATACTCAGGAATTACTGTTTGAATGTTTGGTAGTTCCCATCTTTTATTCTTTGATTTTTCATAGTAATATTTTGCAATAATTTTTTTGAATTCAGAGTTGACTAATATTTTAGCTGCATAAAATGGTAGATTAACTATAGATTTTTTGTACACCACTGGTACCCCTTTTTTGCAAGAAAATCAGTTTTCTCATTACCACTCAGTCCAGTGAGCTGGTATCCATTGCAAGACTAGGTGTTTTTGAAGTGCTGTTAGATGGGTAAGGATTTTCAACACTCTATAATTGATTGGTTTTTTGGTGACAACTTGGAAGTAATTGCTATAATTGCTGCCCTGGAATCTGAGAGAATAACTGCTGGTTGAAAATGTGAAATTCTGTACAAAAGATTCTGTAGGGCCATTCGAATTGCTTCAGTTTCTCCATCAAAGTTAGTAGTTCCATAACTTAAAGATTTGTAATAGGAAAAGAGGTGACATGTGGCTCCAGCACCTGCTCCATCTTGGTTTGATATCAATGATCCATCAATATAAATATGCAGCCATTCATGTTCTGGAAATCTAGTATGGATTGTCTCTAATGCCAATAATTTTAGAACACTAGTTGAAGTATCACTTTTCTTAACTACTTCTGTCAGGTGTAAATAATATGTGATGTCTAATGTTTATGTCGGATTGACTTTAGATATGAAGTTTTCCTTTGAATTAGGAAGGTATACATTCTTCTTGATGTCTTGAATTTTGGAAAGAAAGCTCTCCTGAGTGTATGTGTAAAATTTCTCTTGTGCCATGTATTGAATGGGAGTCTGATCAACTTTCCGTGTTGAATAAGAGCCGCTTTTTATATTTCATATTCAATGGGGTATTGGTTGGTTAGTATTTCCATAGCTGCTATTGGTGTGGTTTTTATAGCACCTGTAATTAGTCTCAGACTTTGGTTTTGAAAGATTTGAACTTTTTGTGTTTGCTGTTACAAGAACTTCGCTGCAGTAAGTAATGGCTTTATATATACACTGTATGTTGTGTTAAGAGTTGCTCTGGAACATCCCCACTTCATTTCTGTTAGACGTTTTAACAGTGAAAGGTGCCTCTCTGCTCTTTGTATTACATTTTCTATTTGTTTGGTCCATGTAAGTTTGGTATCAAATGTAACTCCTAAATACTTTGCTTCCTTTGTTTCTGGTAATTGTTGACCCTCAAAATTTAGTTTTATTTTTAGTGGCTTTTTTTCTTAGTGAAAAGATTTGGTAGTTTGATTTTGTTGTATTAACAGTCATTAAATTTTCTTTGGTCCACTTTTGTAGGTTGGTTAAGGATTGTTGCATGGTTTTTTCTAGTTCTGTACTTTTGCTTTTTGGTTTTGAAGTCCACATTACTAAGTCATCAGCAAATAGTGCACACCTCACACTTGATTCTTGTATTTGTTGTGGCAGATCGTTAATAAATATATTAAAAAGTGTACTGCTAAGCACTGCGCTTTGTGGTAAGCCACGGAGTACTTGTTTGTATTTAGATATATTTCTTCCATATCTGGTTGCAATAAAGCATTGTGTTAGGAAATGACATAGCCATGAAAACATTGGACCTTGTATCCCTATTTTTTTACTTTCTTTAGTAGTTTTGTTCTGCATATAGAATCATATGCACTTTGGAAATCAATAAAAACTGATAAATTATCTTCTTTTCTATTGAAGAAGTCTTTGATTTCTTGACTGAGAAGTAAGACTTGTTCATTTGTAGAGTGGAACTCTCTGAATCCAGCTTGACATGGGGATATTAAATTTTGTGATTCTGGAAACCAATTTAACCTGTTTGACACCATTCTTTCCATCACTTTTGCTATTATGCTAGTAAGAGCTATTGGTCTATAATTTTTTATTTCTGATGCTGTTTTGTCTTTCTTCAAGAGTGGGACAATTATTGCTTTTCGCCATTCAGCATGTACAGTGGTTTTCCAGGATAGATTGCAGAGTTTCAGTAGTTGTTGTTTTGCTGTTTTTCCAAGGTTTTTTTATCAACTCTGGATGTATGTGATTTGGTATAGGAGACTTTTTGTTTTTTAGATTATTTATTGCAATGTTCAGTTCTTGCATATTAAAATTTTGAAAAAAGATATTGCATTGAGTGTTAGGATCACATTCTCTTTCTTGTTTCAAATCTTTCTTAAATTCTTTACGTTCCTTTTTATTATTTCTTGTTACTTTATGTGAATTAGCATAATATTTATTTAATGTTTCGGCTATGACTGCATCATTTACTAATATTTTATTGTTGTGTATGATAGGTGTGCTGTTGTTTTCTTTCCTGTCCTTGACATTTTTTATGAACTTATGGGCTTTGTTACCATCTGTCCTATAATTCATTTTTTCTAAGAAATTATTAAAGTGATTCTTTTTAGCAGTATTAATTTCTTTTTACTTTCTCTATTGGTAAGTAGGGGAAGTATTGTATTCCACCCAAAAATTCGATGTCGAGATTTCACCAGAAATATGTTTTGAGGCCCCCTGAATCCAAAAAAAGCATTTTTAGAAAAAGGTCCATGTGTGTGTCTGCCAGTCTGTGGACAGCATAACTCAAAAACGAAAAGTCGGTTAAAAGCCAAACTTGGTATTTAAGTTTAATGTCTTTCAAGGATGCGACACGAAGATTTTGAAGAAAATAGCCCCACCCTACACTACCCTTTACATGGAAGATTTTTCAAAAATTTTGATTTTCTTGAAAATGGCTAACGATTTTGATTAAAATGTCATATGTTTGAGACATTTTTATGACAAATGAAATGTATATCTTTTAATTTTCTGGCTATAGCCCCTGTAGTCGTATTTACTCTGGACGACTTTTGCATAACTGGTAAACCGTTAGAGATAGACCAAATTATACTATACAAAAAATGTAATCTTACTAAAATACACAATTTATGTCTCAATAAATTTTTTTGTAGGGTGAATTATTTCGGAGATATTCCTTGTTATGTGTGTGAGTTTCGGAAAACTTAGAACTTTAGCGAAATGCAACAACGTTCATTTTTTTATATGTTAATCGTGCCAAGAGAATGGAATCTCAAAGATCAAAAAGATTTGACTGTCGCATAAAGCCTTCTGTATTCTAATATTCCCCTTGCACCTACAAGGACATAAGCAGTAAGATAATTTGTATGAATGTTTATCTTAACTAACATGGAGATATAGGAATAAGAGTTTGTAAGAATGGTTAGTACAAGAGTAGAGAAAGTCATGTGAGTGCAACACATCAGATTTTTTTAGTGAGGCACATTTCTTCTGCCATATTTGTGTATCCGATGTTTTTTGTTTGTTCAGCTGTATTTCTAGCTGTATCCCTTTGCTTTTTCAATTCTTCTAACTGGGAATTCCAAAAGGGTTTCAAATTTTTAATTCTTCCACGAGGAATATGTTTTTTTGTGGTTTCTAGGATGACTTTACAGAAATTTTTGTTCATATGATCTGGTTGGTCATGCAGCTGTGAGTTCTTTAAATTTATGTTCCAGTTCAGTTTTATAGCTGTTCCAATCTGCTTTTTTGAAGCTCCAATACAGATTCGTGAGACCTTGACTGTTATTTGTATTCTCTAGTTTTATATCAGCAATTACTGCTGTGACCAGCACTTGGATCTTCTATAACTTGTTTTTTAATTTTTGAAACAACATCTGTTGTAGCTAACAAGAGGTCTGGGTTACTGCCTGCTCCAGAGTAATGTATGAAAGTTGTGGGATCTTCTTTACTATAAATCAGTTCAAAAGTTGTGGTATTCAAAAATTCTTCCACTATCTTCCCTGTAGAACCCACTTTTTCATAACCCCATCTTTTGGAATGGGCATTGAAATCCCCAATTACGATTGTTTTATTTAACTGTAAAGATTGTATCAGGTGATTTAGAAAAGTTGACTTCTCAATGCATTAACAATTCACAGATACTATATAAATGTTGATGAAAGCTACACTGCATGCATCACCACAAATGCAGCACAGCAGAAGCACAGATTTTCGCAAATTTTAACTTTTGCATGACTTTTTAAATTCATGCAAGAAAGCACCTTTCTTTCTTTACTTTTTTAAATCAAATTAAATACAGTGTTGTTAGCTAATGCTGGATTTCTGACAATGAAGTCATTAATTCTCTTGCTCTCCAATATATTGAAGAGACTTAGCAGTAAATGTAGCCGCTTTTTAGAGAGCACCATATTTTTATGTTTTGGCAGTCACATCGCTCTCTCACAACCCCCCAGAATGTCTGGAGGACCACACCTGTCGTTGGTTTACGGGTCTCACCGACCTGACCGGGAGAATTATCAAAATAAATTCACCGACCATATCCTCTGATTACCAATCAGAGGATGTATTGTATTACATTACATGCCATGACAGGTCAGCACGTTAGGGGTTAAGGTTTTATAGAGAAATTACAGAAATGGAGAGGTTGGAAAAATAAAGACTCCTAGCCCTCAGGAACCCTAATAGCATCGGGGTCGGAAGAGAACAAGAGATGACCAAGGTAAGGTCAGGTAGAAAAGTTACAGTGAGGAGCAAAACACCAGTAAGTGGAAGTAATGTTCTGCTCAGCTTGGGTACCTTGTGGTTGCCATTCACATATCCCCCTAGACGGAGACCCCTGAGTAGTTTTTATATATAGATGCTCTTTAACTGCTATGGTTCCCAGTGTCCGATTGTATATTGCACGTAAAATACCACTTAATTCTTGTCAGAAGCTTATTTATCGAGCTTGAGGTTCTTTTATGTGCATAAATCTACAACATGGGACTACCGGCTTTACTTGTAATGCTAAGGATTTTTATGCCTGAAGAAATCCATTGCCCTCTGCCAGGTTTGAACTTATGGCCTCAGGAACCAGAGGCTAGACCACGTAGGATAATAGTGTAATCAAAGCAAGTATGTTTCATGAGGCACTTATATTATCCTGCACTAGTTTGTGTGCAAGTGAGCAGGAAATACGAAAAGAGTGGGCTTGGATAGTGAACTGACAACAGTAAATAATGGCATCTGATTGGCTGGAGAGCAAAACTTGTACCATTTGAAAGGTATTGGTTGCAGAACTGCTGCTTGGCATACATAATGGCATATATGAAACTTAGCACTACTAAAATTTATTTGAGAGCCAATTTTTGGTGCATATACAGGATTTTTGTTTAATAATAATGAAGCTTCTAAATTAACTTTCAACTCATTCATCATCCATTGAATGACATGCATGGTTAAACAGCTAAAAGAAAGGTTAAAAATGACATTTGGAAACTACCCACTCCTAACGTGTGATATTACTAAGGTAATATATTAGAAAGGTGCAAATAAGTTCCAATGATGCAAGTAAAATGTTTTTCCCATTAGCTCAGTTGTATGTGCTTTATATAGTGTGGATACTATATTCTTTTACACTTTATATTTCCCTTACCATTATTAATATTCTATCAAATTTATCAAGGCGATCATTTGCAGCATTTGAAGGGTATTAAGCATAATAGAAAACTACACTTATTTGGGTGGAAAAGAGGGAAAAGGTCCTCACATCAACAGAGAGGAGACAAATTCCTGGAGGAGAGTGACAATGATATTACTAATATGGGGGTTGGATGCTGCCAAATTCTCCACCTGCATAACTTGACAGCTGATTATCGCCTTCTCAGAACTTTAAAGAAACACTATGGGGACTTGATTTCGTTCAAGGTACAATGTGTTCTGAAGAAGTGGCTCAAGAATAGGCGTGTCAGTAAGGAAAAGGGAGGGAGGGTAGCAACTGCTCCCACGCCACGTTACGGAATGACATAGGATGTTCAAGTCGAAGCTGTACATTCGCCCTCATTACACCATTGCTTACCTGTACAAATACACAACACATTGTAACAGTAAACAGGAACCCCATTTGTGCAGATACTTTAAATCACTTAGTTCTATACCGACAGCTGTATTTTCTCATTACCCACTTATTTAAATCAAGTTTCAAAACCAAACAACTTAACCGTAGGACATAAACTAAATTCATATCTGTTAATGTGGACCTGGATCTGCTTTTCATATGATTAAATTTTGAAATACAGTAACTGGCCTGCCTTAACAGATTGATGAATGGTGTCGTTGGAAGTTAGTGATGGCTTATATTTATTGAGTCTGTTAGAGAACTGGGATTTCAATTCCTCAAGCCTCTGTTGTTGAGTGTGCCCTACATGACAGTAAAATTAATTATAATGTTGAAAAATGTGATAGCACGAGTAGTATGATTTTTACATCCTGGAAATATTAATTAACGTGCAGCTTGATGATAGTGGTTATATTGAAGTAAATAAGTAGTAGTAGTTGTAGTAATAATAATAATAATAATGTTTTAAAAAAATATAAACGTACTGATATAACAATCTTGCCATATTCAGTGATATATTTTTGGTTCAAGTGGCATCTAATATTAAAATGAGAATCATGGCGTAATGAATAATTGCAAATTAAACAAAATTATGTAAAGTACAAAATTGATATTCCCATTCTTGATGGAAACATGGGCATAGTTGCACTGAACGTCAGTTCTGTTTACTAATTTGAACTGCACCATGTAGCCTGGTAGTATGGAGGGAGGTAGACAGCTGAGTAGGGGAGGTGACTCCTAGGAGACAGTTAATGATACGCCTGCTCTAAGGTGTCATGGACCACAATGGTATCATGGATCACAATGGTATAAGTGCATACACTTAAGGAAATAGTATTTCTAGAGGGTAGGTGAAAAATAAAGTGTAAACCAATACAATACACTCTTCGTCGCATTCAGAACATTTTCTTTAATGGTTACTAACAGTGTGTATGAGCCTTGCCAGTACAATTTGGTAAAGCTTTCTTAAAGAAATTTGGTTAATGTGCCAGTAAAATGAATCTCCTAAATAAATTTTCGCATAAAAAAACCTATCAAATGAGACATTAAAAATATTTCACTTACCAGATATAATCAAGAGTGAATCAAAACATAAAACTGACAAATATAAGTTTCTGCTTTAACAAAATGACATTCTTTGTGCATAATTTTGGTTCATATGCACATATGAAACAGCTTACAATTGTTACTTACGCTTCGAAGATATGATTTTCTATGCATCAGTGGTTTTTATGATCTTTTCCCAGAAGATTTAATATCTCAATATAGAAAGCAAATAATATTAAAAACAAAAGCAGTGTTAACTGTGAAGTTATTTTCAGTTTCATTTTATTTAATTTTAAAATATGTAACTTCACTTATGTCAAGTTGTAAAATCTTGGGAAGTTTTTGGAGACATTTAGCATATAGCATGGCATAGCACTCAATTAACAACTGGAAGGGCTGCACAAGCAGAAATCATCGCTTCTTTACTCTGTAACTTTCCTACTGCGCTGCCGAGACTCTGGTATAACTCCAAAATTCCTTAGACTGAAATGACACTTTTTAACCGCTGAAACACACCGCATCTGAAATCGTTCTGAGCATGCGCTGCTCCGAGAACGCATTCACCAAAACCGCCGAGAACTTGCCGCCAACAACCATGAGCTACTAGCCTTGCACCTCAAGCTGAGCAACTCTCTCTAAAGACATGATTGGGACCACGCTGATAGGATCACGTACAGCTCCATGATAGTCAACCAGAATACCACCACTACCGGTCACAAGAGGAAATTTGAATGACTTGCATCCACTAACAAACTGCCTACTACCTTGGACATCAGTCGGACAGTGGTAAATCTGTCAGATCACCAATTATCACCCGCAGAGACTTCACTGCTTGCCAAAGGGGGCAATTACACAGTTACCACATCTTCTCTACCAGCGAGGATATCATCTCCACTCAGGGGTCTACGTCTAGGATATATGTGAATGGCAACCACAAGGTACCCAAGCTGAGCAGAACATTACTTCCACTTACTGGTGTTTTGCTCCTCACTGTAACTTTTCTATCTGACCTTACCTTGGTCATCTCTTGTTCTCTTCCGACCCCGATGCTATTAGGGTTCCCAAGGGCTAGGGAGTCATTTTTCCAACCTCTCCATTTCTCTAAAATATTAACCTCTAATTGTTTGTTGTTTTGTAGTGTTTAACGCCCGCTTTTACTACTACGGCACAGCAGGTGGTGACACTGATGATACATGGAATGAAGATGGAGCACTGGTGGAATGAGATGGCGGGGGAAACCGGAGTACCTGGAGAAAAGCCGCCCTGACGCCGCTTCGTCCACCACGAATACCACATGCGGGTCCCTGGGACCGAACCTGGGCCACCTAGGTGGTAAGCGAGCGCGCTAACCGCTCGCCCACGGCGCCACCAAATATTAACCTCTAACATGCTGACCTGTCATGGCATGTAATACATCCTCTGATTGGTAATCAGAGGATATGGTCGGTGAATTTATTTTGATAACTCTCCCAGTCAGGTCGGTGAGACCCGTAAACCAATGACAGATGTGGTCCCCCAGACATTCTGGTGGTTGTGAGAGAGCGATGTGACTGCCAAAACATAAAAATATGGTGCTCTCTAAAAAGCGGTTACATTTACTGCTAAGTCTCTTCAATATTTATGAAATATGACTCAA
Source organism: Tenodera sinensis (assembly GCA_030765045.1). NCBI lineage: Eukaryota > Metazoa > Arthropoda > Insecta > Mantodea > Mantidae > Tenodera > Tenodera sinensis. The sequence goes on along the minus strand of CM060964.1, from coordinate 276,674,005 downwards.
GGGGTAAAATGTTCCGGAGTTAAAATAGTCCCCATTCGGATCTCCAGGCAGGGACTACTCCTCGAGAACCAAAACATTATATTAATAGAAGATCTAACATCAAACTTCTACAATGGAATGCGGGTGGTTTCACACAAACAAAAAGAGTAGAACTGAATAAAATTGTATTTGACTATAACATAGATATATTTTTCATACAAGAAGCAAATCTAACAAATGACCAACTTAAATACTTCAATTTTACTGGTTTTCTACTACACCTACTATATGAGTGTTGACATGACCATTTAGGTGGAACCACGCCTCGTCGGAAAAGAACAGAAGATGTGGATAAATTAAACCGTCATTCACTGATGAAAGAAATTCACAATATTGCATTCGTGATGTTGGGTCACATTGTTTTAAAGCGTGGACAATTGTACACTTATATGGTTTTAGTTTTAAGAATTTAGTTGCTCTATGTGCGGAAGACTGAAATTTCCACCAGTTGTGCTAACTTTGGGATGGATTTGGTTGGTGAACGTTCAATACATGCACAACTTTTCCTATGTTAAAACTATATGTTTACACTTTTGTTTTGGTTTTGAATTTCTTCACAATTTAATGATTTGTAAATCTGGAAGAAGGCACTTCACCAGGGAACGCTTGAATATATACTGCACGAATATGGCTTGGCGATTCCTATTTATAATAACTTTAACACACAAAAGGTATAAGGTAAAGAGTGTAATACATGCTTTATGCGCAGAGTTTACATAGGAGCAAAGCCAGCTGTGGCATACCTAATCACGCACAGGTGAAGTGATGTATGCCCATTAGGTTTTAAATGAAGAATCCTCTAATAATGGTTATTCCTTAGAATTTGAAGCAATTTATGTAGCAGAAGTGTTATTTTATCTATGGTTAAAAATACTGTAAAGCAATGAGAAATAAATATAAAGAAAATTTTTAAAGTGAATATGTTTTTATGTCCCTATTCTGTGATCATCTTTAACGTTCTTCGACCATAGTTATGTAATATTGTGTTACTTGATATATTAATTTGGGTAAATTTTGAAACCTATATTCTTTTAATATTTTAACTCCTGTTTGCCATCAGGGCTGTAGTTGAATTAAAAAATAAAGCTTAGTTGAATTACGAGGATCACAAAAATATTAATTGAAAGCTGATGGATATCTAAGAACAGGTTTTCCATTCAATTAAAATTCCTACCCTAAATTCAGAAGACGATTCCTTAAACTTCTACCCTATGTGGTTTATCTTGTCTCTGGCCTAAAGAAAGAGAAAGAAATACGTTGAAAAGAGATGTAGACACTGACCCCTCTGTGTCTGTTATGGGGAAGGTGGGAGAAAATTTGGCTGCTTCTATCCAATCAGTGCTAGACTAGAGGCAAGTATGAATAGACTTCCCACATTTCTGCACACAAAACAATTTTTCTACCCCCTGCCCCGAACTGGTGCAACGGTAGAGACCTTCCAGTTTAATGGTCTTAGAAACAAGCTAAACCACCGGAAGTACATTTATCTCAAAGCATATTGGCTCATCTACATCCTTGCAAGGGAGGCATTTTTGTGGAGGATATCAGATATGTATAAAATCGGCCCCTCAAGAAAATGAATGAAATATGGTGCAATCGATAGATTTTTGTATTACAAATTACAATTTTTATTTGATGGTCAAGCTTCATTTTTGATTTATGAGCAAATTCTGTATGGGTGCTGCAACAGTTATTTCACTAACTTGGCAGCTAATTTCACTGCAAGGCAGAAAGTTTGTAGCACCTTTAGAAATGGTTTAAATATTTGTTTTTTTCTTTTTTTCTAGATATTTGTTTACATTTATTTAGAGGAATAAGAAAAGAGAATATTTCTATAACAAGCATGAGTATCACAGTGTTTGGTGTGGAGTTTGTTTCCATTTAAGACATACAAATAAGGATAAAATTATATAATAGTAATTGCATGTTCTTGCCGATAGAAGTATCATTAATAGAAAATAGTATCCAACAGATTCATGCTCATACATAACGGAGGATTGAATAATGAATATGTGATGATTTACAGCAAGTAGTGATATTCTAAACTTAAGATCTGATATTATCTGATAGGTAGGTATTATAGTTCACTAAAATTAACTTAGTAGTCTAACCCTTCACCTTGAGTAGGAGTAGACGTCTGCTTTTTAAACTGGAGATTAAAATTGAATCTTGCTTGCAAGGAATCTGTAACTTTACCTTCTTTTCGGGGTTTCAATCATGTCTCAATTTATTTAATTCTAACACACATAATGAGACATTCATCTTTAGGTATGAGTTATTTGGTGTATCAACACTGAAAATTATTAATCATTACTATTATTATATCTAACGAGAGTTAAGGCTATAAATTAAGGGTATACATCAGTTTTGAACATGTGTTTCCTATTGTGAAAATAATAAATGTTTGCAATAAATCTGTAGTGTGTTTTATGGGAAAAAAGCAAAATCCATTTAACTGCAGCCAAATGTAGCCCCGTCAACTTCCAAGCACGTCATTACACAGATTATTTTACTTGAGCCCACCCCTTCCTTTACTACAGGCACATTTGACTGCAGTTGCTGGGATTCGAACTCGTGACGTTTGCCTATGACTGAACGGCCACTTCATTGCGTAGTCCCATAACCTTAAGGGATATGAAAACCAGTTTAGAAATAAGAGGAAGAACAGCATATGTAGCAAAATAACTTGCCACTTAAAGGGTTAAAAGCACCTTTAAGCGCTAGAAATATTAAATGGAATACATGTTTCAAAAGTGATTCTTTTTAAAAGCCTTCTTGAGGATAGGTAACATCTCAAACATGTTCTTGGCATATATTCTGAGTAAGTAATAAACATAAATTAATTATTCATACTAGCTATCTCATCATTAGTCTGTCATTAAATAAAATAAACTACACAAACTTAAACACCACACTGAACATTGCGATACTCATGCTTGTTGCAGAAATATTCTTGTTTCTTATTCCTCTAAATGTAAACGAATATCTAGGAAAGAAATCTTTTTCAAATCATTTCTAAAGATGCTAACAAACTTTCCATCTTGCAGTGAAATTAGCTGCCAGGTTAGTGACAACGAACTTAATATCATATGTTAGTGTGCGACTGCCAAGTGAAGAATAGATAGCTGAGAGCGCTCCGTCACTGACCATGGAATTCAGAACTGCTAGCTGCCAGGGGTTCAATCCCCATCTTTGGCATGTTTATTTTTTGAAATAGGAAATTAACAAATGTGTTTAATTCTCTACAGCTATTTATGAGGAACGGAGAATTGGATGAAGGCTCACTGCTAGAAATTGACTTAATGGGAACATGGCAACATTGTGTAGTGCTTGGAAATAGGCAACCTTGCTGGGTGCAAAGGTCACTTCCGCTGAAGTAATCTACAACTGCAGTCTGTTCTGTTTAATGTACCATTAAATACATTATACACTGGCAGCCAGATTTGGTAATAATGCATTTTTATGAACATTAAAACCAATTTAATACTATTACATGCTTTTATATTTTAATATGGCAATAGTCTATGAAACTTAGAGATGTTTTTTAATGTGAATATTTAAAGGGAAATATTAATTTCAGGAGGCAGGATTAACAGTTGAGGTAGGCGTGTTCCCTGCTTTATTTTCAGCAATTAAAATTAATATCTTATAAAGCATTCAGTTTTAAAATTGCAATCGCACTGCAGCATTCATGAGATGACAGGAAAAGTTACAGTGCTAAGCGGAATAAAAATACAGAAAGAAATAGATTTCAGTAGTTCGCATAATTTTATATTTTGCAGGGTTATATAATGATATTCCTGTTAAGAAAGAAAAAAGGAAAAGGGGAAAAAAAGCGCTAAATGGGATTCAAAGTGTTAGCCACCACTCTTGATTTGAATGAACACGCCTTAGCCAGTTCCGCTAGAGTGAATACATGAATTTGGTCTAATTAAACTCGCGTCTGTAAGTCTAGTACCCAACACTGGAATCGATTTAGTTTTAGTCCACAATTTAACAAAACACCATAAGGAGACATTTTCTGCAGGAGCACTGAAGTTAAATTTGAAATGTCTGCCCGCTAATGTAGAAGGATTGCTGAAATAGTGCTTTTCAAAACTGCGAAGTGACATGGCTGCCTTGTCCTCTGAACAGCAAGGGAAGCATACGACTAATTTAATTCTCAAACCATCTATGTAAGTACACCTGAGAATTAGGTAACACTTAGTACAGGTCTCACTGAAGTTAGGTATTTACTTTTATGAACGATAGTACATTATCACTGTACAATGTATTTTTATGCAATTCTAAACAATTAATAAAATGTACATTAACAATATTGGGGTACCAATTACTAAGTAGCATCACAAGACAAAGGCAAAATATGAAAGCAAAGTCCTGAGTCACTGTTAACACATTTTCTCTAAGAGATTGTTTGTGGAAACCTGTATGGAGTTTCCTTCCTACATGGTCTCAGAAAATGCAGAGTAAAAAGAGTGAGTAAAATAAATCAGAGGTAGTCTTCCTGCAGGCCGGCACCTGTCATGGTGACGGCGCCGTGGCCAAGCGGTTAGCACACTCGCCTACCACCTAGGTGGCCCGGGTTTGATCCCAGGGACCCGCATGTGGTATTTGTGGTGGACGAAGCGGCATCAGGGTGGGTTTTCTCCAGGTGCTCCGGTTTCCCCCACCATCTCATTCCACCGGCGCTCCATCTTCATTCCATGCATCATCAGTGTCACCGCCTGCGGTGCCGTAGTAGTAAAAGCGGGCGCTAAACACTACAACAACCTGTCATGATGGATGGTGTCAATGTGCAATGTTGGGTGTCAACTGTACAGCAGAGAAAATACTATGCAAATAGGAAGCAAGCAGTTGGTAGTTGGGAAATGTTTTACAGTGCAGTACAAGAAGGCACAAAACTGTAACAAAATGTAATACAAATAAATAATATATGAATGTAATAAACAGGCCAAAAAATAACTGAAGCAGTAAAGAACTATAATACAGGCGAGTAAGTAAAGCTAGAAGCAGTTAGAAAATATAATAAATATACTAAATAACTCCAAAGCAATGCACATATCTAATTCAATTGAATAATAATAATAATTAATAATAATAAACTCATAACAATAATAATAGCTGCTGTAATTTACCCCAAGAATGCTCTGCTCTCTTTAATGATGCAATGGTTAGCCTTATTAAATGGCACTGTGCATAAAAGTAAGGAAGATAACAGTTTCAGATGAAATAATTCAAACTACCCAACAGAATGTATGTTATCCATGTTTACCTACAATGAAATCATATAGTAATGGTTAATCACTAGGGAGTGAACCTTCATACAGGGAAAAAAAAAAAAGGTTGCAGATGGTAATTATTATTTATTTATGCCAATAAACTTACTGTTGGTGTTTTTAAACACACAAGCCGTGTGTGGGCAAAGTTTGAGAGGTAGAACTGGAACTTAAAAATTCAATGCCACAACTGGGACTTGAACCACAGACCTTCCGCTTACCAGACGGCTGCTCTAACCATTGAGCTATTGTGACAAACTGGTTCAAATCCCAGTTGTGGCATTGAATTTTTAAGTTCCAGTTCTATCTCTCAAAGGTTGCAGAGTTTGGACTATAGGAAGTGGAAGAGGTCAGTCTGTCAAATGATCACAACACATGGGAGGTCAGGTACAGTTGACGCAATAACGATGGAGATAACATTGCACAACTTACATTCAATGCTGTCACCATTTGCAGTAAAAACACTCCCAAATATTTTACAAGTTCAGCAATACAGGAATATTTCAATTTTCGTGCTGGAGGCATTCTACTCTGTGTGTGGAACTGTTGAACACACTTGATAAACACAATGCACAGTAGGCAGAGGGCCCAGTTTGTGCTATCACTGTACGGGTGCAATGACGTCAAGCTCTATCCATGTGGCAGATAACTTGCGATTGCCTCATTTTGCGATAGCTGTATAAAGGTTCGAACCCTATTAATCATGTAACTCAGAACCGAATAACTTATGCCAGAATATGTAACCAGAAATGGCTAAAAAACTGTCAGTGTTGTTGTTGTTGGCGGCTAATGCCGGATTTCTGACAATGAAGTCATTAATCCTCTTGCTCTCCAATATTTCATAAATATTGAAGAGACTTAGCAGTAATAGTAACTGCTTTTTAGAGAGCACCATAATTTTATGTTTTGGCAGTTACATTGCTCTCGCACAACCCCCAGAATGTCTGGAGGATCACACCTGTCAGTTTATGGGTCTCAAGGACCTGACCAGGAGCATTATCAAAATAAATTCACTGACCATATCCAATCCGAGGACATATTACATGCCATGACAGGTCAGCAAAACTTTCAGTGTTCAAAATGCCAAAACCTGTTCCTCATACAATTTGACTGGTCTTGTTTCCACGAAGTTGCCTGCCTACTGTTGCGCAGAACCTGCCATAACAAGTACACATCTGCAACAAGATCACCAAAAAGGATTACCTTAGGAACTGCATGGAGTAGGTCTAACCATCTTGGAATCCTATAAACCAATTCCTCCCTATTTATGAGGTTTTCTTTTGTAGCAGAATTATGGCACAAGGACAGCAAAACATGCCACACAGAGGATATTGTACATGCAGGAAAGACTGCTGACCTAACAGAGGGAGTGAAATCCCCTAGTTTGGCATAAGTTTGTTTTCTTCCTGGATCATTGGGATTTGGGTACACTTTGCAGCTTAGAGCCTTGAAGCCCTTGGCAACTGCTGGAGTTGTTTGTTACTCTTATGCTGGTATCTGTGACCTCAGAGCGTATCGTAAACATAGGAGATAGCAAATAAAGCAGCTAAAACTATTATACGGTGTCAAATTTTGAACTGTTTCTATTGGTAGAAAACTATCATGTAGTCTACGATGACTAGGTTAACGTGTGTATATGAAGGGAAAGACAGTTATCAAAATTTAACCCCTGCTAGGTTACAACACCTAGGTTAGCGTGTATATAAATGGGATGAAAGGGTCCAGAGTTATCGGAGAGGCAATGTCTGCTCCTGCAATCAATACCCAGGTATTTATAACAGCACATTAGGTTTGCTCCGTGATCCAGAATCAGTTCTGAAATATCGGAGCATGCACAGTACCTAAGTAGAATTACAACATGACAAAAAATCCAAACTAGTTCTGAGTGTGCTCGATTGTGCATACGCATAAGAAAATGTTGGTATTAGTTCGGAACATTTTCAGAACCACTTGTTGGAACAGACCTATAGGTTGGAACGTTACTTGAACCATCATTAATCTCTAAGTCTGAATAACTGCGCATGTGTATACTCGGCGCCAAACAAGAAGGACATTGACAGTTGCTCACCACGTGGTGGAAAGGTTAAAATGAATAGGAGGGGATGGATGCATCATGGCAATCGTCATAGCACGGAAAGAAGAATCAATTAGAACTAAGAAGTTTCCATAGCAACTCTAAACGCTAAACCAGTGTTGTCGATATTTAACATGTGATTAGCATGTGCCTGACCTGCAATCCAGCAGTAACATAAACTGTGCGTCGTATCTTGTTTTCCCTGCAATATTCATATACAATGCCTCCCTCCGGCTGCAGCTTGCATCAGTTACAGATTGCCTGTGTGGTGGCAAGTTTGTTTGCATCATTCTATTTATGTGGTTATTTGCCTTGTATTTACGTGTGTTTGAATCTGTGTATCTGTGCGTATGTTGTGAGCATTTACAATTGTCTTGCTATTTTAAGGAATATTTAATTATGTCCGAAAATACTGACACAGCGTAGCCAAACGAAACTTTAGGTACTCGAGAAGCGAATAAAATTCTGTTTGGTACATATTCCAATTAAAGGATTATGTAGTCAATAGTATTGCTGAAGAACATGGTCGCAAAATTGCTTGGTTTCTCCCTTTCCTAGTGTAATTCGATTTAATTAATTTGGGCCTAAGTAAATGGTTACGTTGGGCAAAACAACAAAGATTTCACTTTGTCATGTGTAATAAAGCTACACCAATAAAAAGCTGAAAACTGTGAACAAGGGGTTACTGATACAAAGGGCGTAATAAGTGCAACATAGGAAAATGAGTTTTAGAAGAAAGGATAGAGCAGTGTCATTTTCGCGGGTAATTCCAGCAACAACGGCATGATGCAAGCGATTCAAATATCAGCGACATTTTCCCATTACAATATTTCACAGGTATGTTTCTTTCGTTAACATAAATCTTTACAGTGATATATTGCATGTGCTATCCTTTGCATGGAGATTCATTATTTTACTATTGTCTTCAAATACGAATATAAATTACACCTGCTTTACATTCCAAACGCAATCAGTCTTCTTATGAATAATGCTCACGCACTCTCCGTGTGGTCGTGAAGTGGCAACGTTGCCTCTCTTTCACCGAGAACTGTCAATACCTTTCTTGTTTGGCACCGATAATAGTAGGCTATTAGTTTATACGATTTATGCATGTCCAGAATTTGCAGTATCTGCTTTTGACTAAGAACTCATTTCGCTGGTTCCAAACTAGTTCCCAAAAGATTTGTTCTAACACAATCTAGAATCAGTTCTGGCATGCGCAGTAGGATTGCAACATGACAAAACTTGCAAACTAGTTCTGAGAACATGCTCGATTGTGAATGCGCATACAAAAATGTTGGTGTTAGCTCGGAACGCTTTTAGAATTGCTTGTTGGAACAGACCTACATCACTTGAACCATCATTAACCTCTAATATTGAATAACTGTGCACGTGTAGTAGGCTACTAGTCTATATGATTTGCACATGTCCATTATTTGCAGCTTCTGCTTTTGACCAAGAACCAATTTCACTGGCTATTAACTAGTTCCCAAAAAGTTGGAAAAGCAAGTTGGACATTCAAAACCAGGTCTGAAATATTTTCTGTCATGTTTGAAACACTGCTTAGCTACTGTGCATGCTCAGATAACAGAACTGAATCTGGATCATGTTGGAACAAACCTCGCAAAGCCTACAACGCGTGCTCAGGTTATTCGGAAGCACAGATTAATAATGGCTCAAATAATGTTGCAACCGTACAAACTTCCGAACTAATTTTGAGAGCGTGCTCGATTGGGTATGTAAGATGTATTGGGGATTGGTTCGGAAGGCGTTCGGAATCGCTTGTTGGAACAAACCTTTTAATTCTTCCTCCACTTTTACAATTGACGCAGGTAACCAACACCTGATTATCCAGGCCAAGTAAGAAAGAATTGCCAACCTGTTAAACTTGTTTGTAAAGCCTGCTTTACATTGCTGCAAGTGAGAAAAAATACCCGTTTCAGGGCCAAATTATACCAACACAGATACTTACACTGTTAAAGCTTCCAATGGGCTTTGAATTTGATGCACTCAACACCTCAATCTGAAAAACAAAATATTTAAATTTGAGTAGCGACCAGGAACCACAAAACGCAAATCTACATTTCTTCTTAATTTTAAGTACTCTTGATTACCACTAATTTAGTGCCATCAGCTAGAACTGCTTATCTCTAAACTTCAGCTTGTCATATTAGATTTATGTGTTCGCGCATTCTTATAGAATACTCGCATACTTTATAGCTTTTTTCAAATAAAATAATATTTTGCTCAGTCACCACAGTTATACTTACCTCCATTATTATGACTCAGTGTATTTCTCCCGAGCTGGTTTCTGCTTTAATAAATTGATGAACTATAATGCTAGATGGCACTAATATCAAAAGGAAACTTTCAAGACCGTCTAATGGTAAAGATGTACTACATGTCCTGCTGAAATCCTATTCTCTTTGACTCTGTAAAATAATGTCCAAAAGTTTTATATAAATAATTGTAATAGAAGTAAAATGCCCATTTGAATCATTTATTAGTTTTCAATCACCAAAATTGTATCTGTTCATGATATCCCAGTATATTACAAATCGTAGGTCTATATTTTCAGCGGAACGGTAATATCTTTCCATCGAAAATCTCGAACTTTGGCATGTTGCCAGCTTCCAGAACCTTCCGGAATGCAACAGAACTTTCAGAGCTATATATGCTTCCATTCAAGCAACTTTGCGCTTTAGTCAGCTAGAAATACTTGTGAGGAGAAGTGAAAGTGTTTGTGTATATTTCGTTTCACCTTTATCTATTTACCGAGTGTAAAGGTAAGTAAATACGCTTCCTGAGGTAATGTAAATGCCAATATATCTCGTGAATGCATTTTAAAACTGATGTAGATAGTGTCGATTCTATTGCCATAATTCAGCTCCATATGCTACACGTCAAATCTGATTCAAATTGGTCACACCTGCTGGAAGACTGATTTTGTGATTTTTGGGTGTTTATGCATTTCAGGTTTGAGAAATATGGGAAAGAATTATTACAAGATATTAGGAATATCGGAAGGTGCATCCGACGATGAAATCAAGAAGGCTTACCGTAAACTTGCTCTTAAGTACCATCCAGACAAAAACAAAGCACCGGGAGCTGAGGAGAGGTTTAAAGAAGTAGCAGAGGCCTATGAAGTGCTGAGTGACAGGAAGAAGCGCGACATTTATGATCAGTTTGGAGAAGAAGGGTTGAAGGGTGGTGCATCAGGAGCCCATGATGGAGGAACCGGAGGAACAAACTTCACTTATACATTCCACGGCGATCCACGTGCAACATTTGCTCAATTTTTCGGTACAGCCAGTCCATTCCAAACATTCTTCGATCTCAGTGGTGGAGGAGGTAACAGAATGTTTGGCTTCCATGATGATGACATGGAAATGGATGACCCTTTCACAAGTTTGGGGATGGGCAATGCCCGACCCGGTGGTCCAGGCGGAGCATTCAGATCACAATCGTTTAACTTCCACGGTTCACCCAGTAGAGGAAAGGATAAAATGCAAGATCCACCTCTAGAACATGATCTTTATGTTACTTTGGAGGATATCACTAGAGGTTGCACCAAAAAAATGAAGATTTCCAAGAGAGTATTACAACCGGATGGATCTGCTCGCAAAGAAGAAAAAGTATTAACCATCAATGTGAAACCAGGTTGGAAAGCAGGAACCAAGATTACATTTCAGAAGGAGGGAGATCAGGGACGTAATAAAATACCTGCAGATATAGTGTTCATTATCAGAGATAAACCTCACCCACTGTTCAAGAGAGAGGGTAGTGACATCAGATACACGGCAAAGTTAACCTTGAAGCAGGTATGTTCTTAAAATATGCTAAGCCATTTTTTTAATTTCCTTTTCGTGTGGTAGTGTTTGATTTTGGTGAAGGTTCTGTATAGAGAATTGTCTTGGAATCATTCTTTTGGTACACATAGTATGCACATAAGTAAAAAGCTACAGCAAAGTAAACTGAAGGCCCTAAGCCGCAAAGCATAATTGGGATATTGTGCACCCAAAGCCACAAAGAGTAGACGACAGGTTTATTATAAGCAGAGAAGTGTACCTTCATCTGCAACTGTAAGCCAAGGGAAAGCATAGCTGAATCATGTGTACCTCAAACCTAGTGCTCACCAACTACTCATTGACTCAGGATTACTGTGCACTTACCTGGGAATTCTTCATGTAACTCTTCTCTGCGGGTATTCTTTAGAAAGTGTCCCGTGAGAACTTCGTGAAAATTTCGTCTAACTCCCACTTGGCAGTGTGCACGAATTCTTAGGAAAGTTGTCGAAGTTCTTGTGTTATTGCAGTGTTAATTCAGCGCTGTCAACATCACTATTTCTCCATTAATTTGTTGCCAATCTGAAATATGAATGTTTTAGCGGGACCCTGCAGTATGCTAGTGAACTTGTTAGAAGCAAGTTGTGAGTGCATGACCACAGATTATACCAGGACTCGCTTCATTAGCATAGTAGATTTAGCACCTTTGTGCTATAATGAGGAAGAATGTATGCAATTCCTCTATGATGGAGTGCCTGCTGAGAACCCGAATGCTATGCAGGGAATGTGATGCCATGCTACATCCCGTTGCAAATGACTTCAATGGGTTTTATTGCTCCCTTAACAAAAGGGATGGAAAATTCCAGCTGTTTTCCTGCAAGTGGGGTCATCCTGAGCAGTTTTCGGAGTCATGCTCCAAGATTTCGGGCAGGGGCCAAGGAAAAGGGGTAGGTATGGGGGGGGGGAAACATTCTCTTGTGCAATATGCTAAAACACGCTCAACCCAATAAAGAAATAATTTCACATAAATTTGGGAGCTTCATATTTAATATGCATGTGACATCCCTTGTGCTAAGGGTTACAGGTGAAGGTAATCCTGTACGAGAGCGTCCTCACGTGGTTCACTGACAGTTCTATGATGTCACTGACCTACTATGGAAGAAGATGGCGCTGCAAGGCAGAAATATCTGTTGCCAACTTAACATTGTACAACTCGCTAAAACTACCAACCACGCATCACAAAATGCCAAAACAATGTACTATTATTTATTAATATCAATGTACTATTATTTATTAATATTTTTGTTGTTAGTAATCTGTAATAACATTACTGGGTAGGTGTTCGGCTATTGGGTCAAGCTCCCTTCTCTCTTGTATAGCACGCTGTGGCTGTGCGGCGGCGATATTATTCCTTTCCTTTTTAATTTCTCTTTTACGTATAGTAAGTCGGAGAATTGTATTTCACCCAAAAATTCCATGTAGAGATTTCACCGGAAATATGTTTTGAGGTCCCCTGAATAAAAAAATAGAATTTTTACAAAAAGGTCCGCGTGTGTGCGTATGTGTGAACAGCATACTTCAAAACGAAAAGTAGATTAAAAACCAAAGTTGTTATTTATAATATATAAATGCGACACGAAGATTTAGAGGAAAACTTCTCTACCCTAATCTACCCTTTACATGGGACCTTTTGGCAACATTCACATACTTCCGCTGATTTCAATTTTCCAGCATTGGCAATACATACGTCACCAACGAGTTAAAGGAAATGAACCTCATAACAACACTCTTCAGTCACAAAACAACTGCCTGTCGCCCACGTGAGGACGCACTCCTACAGGATTACCCAGGTGAAAATGTATATTGGAAATGGGTACCCACAGCTAGTCCTATCATACTGGCATTCTATATTATCCGAAATCTAATTATAATTAAAAAGATATGGCTGGCGGTATATCTGTGGCGGCATGATGTGAAAAATAGATTAGCCGATGCACGAGTGCATTTGTGGTTAGTGTGTTGGCAACAAAAACTAGTGTGGTTGAAAAAGCAATGTTGGCAGATGTGAAAATTGTCTGCTAGTGACAGCTAGCACATGCAGCACAACCTAGTGGCAATTCTGTTAATGACTGTCAGCGCATGCGCAGTAAGTACCTTCGGACTTAAAATTTGGCCAGCAAGTGCTATGAGACACTTTCTAAAGATGAGCCCTTCTCCGCTGCCATACTGTACTGGGCTACCGTACATGATACAGAACCTTAAACTGGTTCTGCATAATAATGATTGAAGGTTCAGCAAATTAAGTTTTATTGTGTTGCAGATTTATTTGGAACTGTGTTCCATACCCCTATTATTTCTGATTTATAGCTGTTCCCACTAGTGTACATTTTGTTAAGGTAGTGACTAGCAGAGATATTTGAGAATTAAGCTGTTGATATTTTCTATTAATTACAGCATGCTCAATTTACTTAAGCATCATCTTTTCTAAGAACCATGTGTGGATAAACTTTAGAGTATGTCCCGTGAGAGTTTTGTACAAGTCCCACTCGGAAGTGTGCACAAATTCTTACGAAATTTGCTAAAGTTGCCATGTTATTTCAGTGTTAATTCAGCACTACCAACATCACTATTTCTCCATTTATTTGTTGCCAATCCACATCGACTGTTGGGGAGGATATGATAGGCTAATGGCTCAGGGTTTTGCTGCACATCTAACAGTGAATGCCCTAGGGCAAAGCCTACAGTGCCATCCCAGCACATGGGGCTCCATAAATGGATTTTTTCGCCGCTTGAAAATAAAAAAATGAGCCAGCATTTCATGGACCCAGTAACAAATGCACACAAAATAGTATGGAGTTGCACTGGCGATATATCTGTGGCAGCAAGATGTGAAAAAAATCTGATGTTTTGCACTCACATGACTCTTTACTCTTGTACTAACCATTCTTACAAGCTCTCATTACTATATCTTCTTCGTGTTAGTTAAGATAAACATTTGTACAAATTATCTTGTTGCTTATTTCCTTGTAGGTGTAAGAAGAATATTAGAATACAGTAGGCTTTGAGTGAGTCAAATATTCTAAAACTTTGAGATCCCGTTCATTTTGCATGCTTAACATATAAAAAAACGATGTTCCATTTCACGAAAGTTTTAAGTTTTGTGAAACTCACACAAATAACAAGGAATATCTCGGAAATGGTCCACTCTATAAAAAATTTTATTTAGATATAAATTGTGTGTTTTAGCGAGACCTACATTTTTGTATAGTAAGATTTTATCTATCTCTTACGGTTTACGAGTTATTCAAAAGTCATCCAGTAAACAGGACTACATAGGCTATAGCCAGAAAATTCTAGATATACATTTCATTTGTCATAAAAATGTCTTGAACATATGGCATTTTAATTAAAATCATTATAGCCATTTTCAAGAAAATCAAAATTTTCCAAAGGGTGGAGCAGTTTTCTTCAAAATCTTCATGTGGCATCCTTGAAAGACATTAAACCAACTTAGGTTTTTAACCGACTTTTCGTTTTTTAGTTATGCTGCCCACAGACTGCCAGACACACACAAACCTTTTTCTAAAAATGCTTTTTTTTGGATTCAGGGGGCCTCAAAACATATATTTCTGGTGAAATCTCGAAAATGCTATTGTATTTTACTCAGGGGGCCTCAAAACGTATATTTCTGGTAAAATCTCGACATCATATTTTTGGATGGGATACAATACTTCCTTCTACTTACAGTAAAGAAAGTAATAGATTAGCCGATGCCCGAGTGCATTTGTGTTTAGTGTGTTGGCAAGAAAACTACTTGGTTGAAAAAGCAATGTTGGCAGATGTGAGAATTGTCTGCTAGTGACCGCTAGTGCATGCAGCGCAATCTAATGTTGGTTCTGCTAATGACTCGGTGCATGTACAGTAAGTACCTTCGTACGGAAAGTGCTCCAGGACATATTCTAAAGTTGAGTCCCATCTGTATCTTGCCATCTGGAAATGAAGGCACGTTAGCAGTGGACTAAATCCATAGGAGACAAGCTTATGCCTCAGTGAAACCGAGTCCTTTGTTTTTTGAGATTTAACAGAGAGAGAGTAAATTTAATTCAACCGGTTTCGAGGAAATTAACCCATGTAAATTATGTGATAGCTTGTGTTAATGCTGGCCAGGAATGAGAGCCTTACTCTTAGCAAAATAAATGCCGTCTTTCAAGTGACTCATGGTATTTTAGGTAGATTTGCAGTTGACTAAACTGTTATGTGTACAGCAATTTGTAAAAGTGGAGAAAGAGTTGAGACCTGACGGTTAAGTGATGTGCACTGGTTTGACAGATTTGATTTTTTTTATAAGGTTTTATTCTTGTTAATGTTCCCACGAATCTAAAAGAAGTTGCTTAAAATGGTGTGTGGAAGCTGCAAAAACTGTAAAATTTGATATTGACATGTTTATTAAGTCCTTCGGCAATACCTCTTGCAATAGACTACGTCAATACAAAGTGTACAATACATCACAATAAAGATAGTCTAATGACCACAACTTGGGATTTAAAGCATAATTAGTACAGTAGTGTCTAAAATAAATAAAATTACAAGTCAGTACAGATACATAATGGGTGAATATAACTTTTAAAAGATTAGTGTTTTGTTCGAAATATTCTTTTAAACTAAAAAATGGATTTTAGCTTAGCCAACTATGTGATCTAATTTTAAACTGCTTAAACTCTAAAAGTTTACTATTTCTATGAAGTTTATAAAGTTTCTGACTGGTAATAAACTATTTTGACATTTTATCAATCTGTTAAAAAGTACCGCTAACATGAATTGATTCCTAGTATTGTAATTGTGGATTACAGATCTTTAAGTATTCCTTCATAGAATTTCTTTTTTACATATAACAAACATAAATATATATAAAAAAATTTTGTCACAGTCAGTATTTTGCTCTGTATAAAGTGGTTTACAGTGATCATTAAATGGGGCTTTATGAATTACCCTTACAGCTTTTTTCTGAAGCATTAACACTTTGTTTATATGTGAGCTATTTCCCTACAAAATTAGACCGTAACATACAGCTCGCATATAAACAAAGTGATAACGCAGGACCCTATCATATTATTCATTTACACACACTGAACTGGGCATCCTAACCAAACATGGACTGATTTCGATAATGTGGAGCCTTGTCATCCCATTCATATGCACATTAACACACATTACCAGCCGTGCAATGTTAATAAAGTTGCTCGAGCTTTCATGACCCTCTTCAGGAAGTGATGAGTTTTCCCTGACTGGTTAGTGAATATATTCTCTGGGCAGAGAGGCAGGGCTAAATGATGCCGTCCAATGGGGAACTGGTGCTCTCTGATGGGCCAGCAGATAGGTGCTGGCAGTATATAAGCTAATTTCCCCAGTTCTCCAATGTTCGAGAATCTTTAATCACACTGTGCTGTGTGTTCTAGACCATTGTCTTTGTTAAAATTGTTTGGCTCTAACTTAATTTCAATTGCTTCTTTAATAAGCCTGTCATATCGGTCACTATGGTGTAAAAATGTGGTCTCATCAAATAAATACTGTGGTTGTCCGAGCTGTGCTGGGCTACTTCTGACTTCTGTTTGAAGCAGCCTGAGGTTTCTTTTATGTTCTGCACATCTCTGTTCAGTCGTGTGGCCTATCTACCCTATGTCTTCCCACATTGGCATGGGATTTTATATATGCCAGGAGTTTTTAATCTCAGGTTGTCCTTAACTGGTCTCATATATTGTCTCAGCTTCCTTGGTAAAAATGCAGTTTTGACATGTCTATAGTATCAGTGCAATCTTATTGGAAACTGTGCTGTAGAAGAGAATAATGGCCCTTCCTTGGAGTTTTTGACCTCCCTCTGTGTTGTGGTTTTTCCTGGTGTGGTTCATGTTCACGACTTTCCGGTGTGCGTGATATATGTGTGTTTGTGTACCCATTCTTCTTAAATGTATTAACCAGGTGATTTATTTCTTCAGGGTTGTATTCCTTATGTTATTTCATAGGCTTAGTGGAACAGGGTGGCAAGAGTACACCTTCACAGTAGGTATAATAATCCTTCCAGAGAATCTTATATGCTTGTACAGTTCTTTGATACAGGAATTTATAACTCCCCTGCCGTAAGCAATCTGGATGGTTTCAGCTGACCTTTGCCATTCATTTGACAGGAAAATTATAAAAGATTTGTAACACTGGCCAGATCTGTTAAGACTTTAGTTGTATGCTACTTCAACATTTTGCAAGGGACTAAAAGGCCAGATGGTTGTTTTAGGTTTAGGGTAGGAATCTCTTCCTTCCTAAATACACAAGTGCAGCTGAATTCTTAATTGTCTTGTCTCATAACCAAGGGCGATATCCTTGGATGAGCTTTGTTTTTCATATTCTAGAGCGAAAAAATATATTGGGCAAGTCTAAGGTCGGATGTTTGACATGTCATATTTTTGTTTGTGGTTTTCTCCATGGAAAATATAAGTGAAGCACGATTTTACCAATGGTGATTAAAATTATGCAATTCTCATGGGTCATAAAGTTTTCATATTAGTCATATTTTCCCTTAAATTTTCGTATTTTGTCATATTTTTATATTTCTATTCCAGTTTCGCACTTGTCCCAAAGTCTGATTTTTCACATCTCCTAATCCTTGCCTGTAATGTATCTTACAATTATCTTTGTTAGAAATGTATGTTTCTGCAAATTTGGAGGGTAAGCTGTATTGTATAGAAAGAGACAGGTGCATAGGAAGTGACAGATACAGAAAAAGCACAGACAGTTTAGTATGGCAGTTGTCAGGTTTTCTGCCACAGTCAATTGCTTCCATAATTAGAATTCTCAGAAATGTGATGGTTCAGTCTCTAAGATACCTGACAGCACATATACCACCAGCGCTCATTTACTGGACAGATTTCATTGTTTGTTTTTGATAACAAATACTATCAATTCGTGTCTAAGACGGTTCAAGAAGTGAAAAATTACCAGTATTTGTGTGTGAGTTTGGTGGTAAACATTTCAGTACAGGTGGCACTATTCTATTCTGTAAGCTGTGCGAAACTAAAATAGAACCTAAAGAGAGATTTAATGTTCAACACTGCAGCAGGGCAAGACATGGAAACAACTTGACTCAAAATGGTGAATCAGAGAACCATCAACAGCTCCTGTTCCAGAGAATTTCATCACTGTCTGACAAGCAACACTTCATATTTTAGCAAGGATTTATGTACAATTATATCTGCTAATATGCTGTTGGAGAAAGTTAATAATCACCACTTCTGTAATTTTTTGCAGAAATACACTAATCAGCACATTCCCAATGCAAGAACACTTTGCAGGAGCTATGTGACGGCCTGTTTCGAAGGTGTTTTAAATAGAATACACCATTGCATCACTGACAAGATCTGAGTTTCTATGTATGAAACAACCGATGCTAAAGGTGAATGATGTGGATGTTTCAAGGGATGACCAAGCAGGAGATAAATTTATCATTTCCTGTGAAGCATTGGACAGGACTAACCACTCAACAGTTGCTGTTACCTTCAAATATGCACTGTATTTATTGTGGTCCAAAGGAGTGAAGAGAATGTTTTACTTCTAGTGACAGATGCACCTCCCTACTGTCTGTTCACCAGCTTATGGTCTTAGGGGACTGAAGGAGATAAGAGAAGCATTCCATGATAGTGCATTGTAAACTTTGTTGATAACGTTGTGATTGGTTAGGTTGCCAACTTACCTCCAATATTCCCACTATATTTGCTCTATAATAATCTCTTAATTTCAATTAAAAACTGGACGAGCCACTAGTGTTGTCTCGGAAGTAAAGAAAACAGTAGTGTAGAAGCAGATAAATCCCCGCATAGGAGTGTTGTGAAATCTGCTATAATATTGTGGTTATGTTCAGTGTGACAGTTCTATGTGTAAAACAGATCTTTATAGGATGACAAACAAACAGAGGTTCTTAAAGCAGACACATTCTTGGTTTTATTAGATCACACTGTCGTTTGTCCCCATACACACGTGATCTCAACCCCATAGAACTAGCTCGGGCCAAGGTAAAACAAATTGAGAAATGTAACAGTGACTTTTTCTTACAGGAATTGCGCAATATAATACTCGAAGGTATATCACTTGTAAAACTAAAACAGGTTGTCAGGGTTTTTGAAAATGCATAGAAAAGGTAGAAAATGATCAGTGGGAGAAAGACGGAGTAGTTGAAAATATTGTTTGTTTTATAAGCCAAAAGTATAGACTAAAAATAACATTAAGTTCCGCTACTTCGAGTGACTTCTTCACTTTGATCTAGCGTGAATACACATTCAGAGGTTGGCAACATTATTGCAAGTGTGATTAGAAGCACGACTGCTGCTTCAGATATTGGAATAGTTTACTGATGTAGTGGCTTGCTACATTCCTACCAGGGACCATCAGCTGGTGAACAAACTGTATGTGGTGAAAGCTGGAAAAGGTCTACAGCCTTGCTCCCCTAAACTGGTACATGCGACATACATTCATTGCACATGCACTAAATAAAGTTGTGTAAGAAATTTGTGAAAAGTTTCATGATGTGGACAAATTAGCATCCACAGTGAAAAAAATCATCAAAGCTCCTCTATGAGTTCAGAAATTTCATGCAAATGGTTCCTGCAGTGCCATTGCTTCCCCAGCCCATCCTCACACTTGGGAAGCATGACCTAATGCCGCAAACTGCTATTCTACCAATTACAATGTTATCAAAGATATTGTGTTCGAAGGCAAAGCTTCTATAAAAACTGCCAAGATGCTGTTTTCAAGTACCACACTGGTCAGAGATCTATCTTGCATGAAGTCAAATTTTAACATATCGCACAGTTACAGGAAGAAGCTGTTGAACTTTGATGCCCTTGAACTGGTGAAAAATGTGGAAAGTGAGTTACGGGCTGTATGTGGTGATATTGGTGAATGTGAATGCAAAACAACAGTCTATGTTGGATTTGAATTAAGCATATTCTACTCTCTGCAAGAAAAGTGACATTCTGACTGGCAAGTTGGCAATGTTCCATGAAGGTGAGCCTCAGTTGAACTGTAATGATATGACTTATTTCAAATATGCCCTAATATCCTGCGATGTGGAGGTCTTTTTCCAGTTACAAGTCAATGTTGCATGCAAATAGTTTCTTTCAGAAAACTTTAAAAGGTATGTAATTTGCTATTGTAATTCTTTCTGATCACCCTTCAAGATGACATTTATTCTATTCTGTGCAGAGCTGAGGGTTAGCTCTGGATTGAGCAATTAAATTCAAAATGCAAGAATAAAATTAACATTTGAGTGTGCTAAATTTTTCAAGTAGATTTTCAATATACTGTTAATTTAAACAGCATTAAATTTTTCAAGATTTCGAAAATGCACCCAAAAAATTGTAAGTCATACTTGTTATATTTTCTAATTTTTTCAGTTATAAGAGCTTGTATATTTCTAACCTTTTTTAGGTCATGAACATCCAGGCCCTGCTCATGAGCTTTCATTTCACAGGTTATTTCATTGTCTAATAAGGAAAATCAAATTTCTTTATTGTTTGACGTGTGCATTCCATGCATAAACATATCCTTATTAAATTAAAGGTAGTTTTTATAGAATGGTAGAACTCTATAAACATAGTCTATATAACATTGCTAAAATATAGGAGTATAAACATTTCAAATTTGCAATAACAATCTGTATTTGAATAAAACTTTCTCTTAGTAAACAGCCTGGCTTGCGTCTTAAGAGCCATTAAACTATTACAGTAAAGTCCCACCAATCTGAACCCTGCTAATCCAAAAATCCTAATCTGAACAGGACTAGGAAAAACTACAAAATTTGTTTTGAATTTTAAAACAGGAAAAAATATGGATTAAGATTCAATTAGTTTTTCCAAGTAAAAACGTAAATTTTTTAGCACAGAAAAACACCAAATGGCATGGAAGTGAACAGTGAATCTGTCGGCTATCTTATACACAAACTAAAAAATGGAGGACCTAGACTTACTAACAATGTGCATAACGAAGTTTTAATGTAATTTTTTTTACATTTATGAGAAAACAAAATGGAAAAGCAAATCAACAGGAAGTGAAGTTAGTGGTTTTGCCAACGTTGCACAAACATTACATCAGTGCTTACAAGATAAAAACATTACAGCAATTGGTTTTCAACCCTCAGGATATAGTTGTAAAATAAATTGCAGCATACTGCACTAATGTGCTACTTTAAATTATTTTAATACTTAACACACAAGCGCTCTGTCATGTTGTATTTGACGAAAATTCACCTAATCCAAATTTTTTCTAATCTGAACAGGGTTCAGTCCAAATTAGTTCAGGTTAGTGGGACTCTACAGTGCTATTGAAGGTTACAAAGACATCAACTAAATACTTTTTAAACATGTAATTAAATCAGGATTAAACTTTTTAGCTGTGCTGGAAGGAAACCACTAAAACATGGTGAATGTTTTATAATGCCAGTAAAGCAGCTTTTTGGTATGAAAATATTAAAGTTTGAGGAGTAAACAGCCCCTTTAGAGATCCTGCACTGCCTTGTCCAAAGCAGGTAGCAGATTTCAAGGAA
Source organism: Tenodera sinensis (assembly GCA_030765045.1). Lineage (NCBI taxonomy): Eukaryota > Metazoa > Arthropoda > Insecta > Mantodea > Mantidae > Tenodera > Tenodera sinensis. The sequence goes on along the minus strand of CM060964.1, from coordinate 276,652,246 downwards.
TTGTCTCCCATACAAATTTGGGGACCTACCTTAGAGGGAGGGGTTACAGTAGCAGCTGTATAGTACATTGTCTTTAAAAATACATTTAATTCATCTGACTGCTGCCCATCTTTGTTTCTGTCATTCCTGGAGAAATTCATTTTTGTACCTGCTTCACATGGAGATAAGTTTCCAGAAATCGTTTGTATAAGGTTTGCTGTAGATACAAAGGAAATAATGATTACTTGGCCATTCAAAAGTTTATGTTAGTGTTGGAAAATCCAAACCAGCAACAAATATTTCAAGTATTGCTAGTGGGGGAAAAACATGGAAAAGAGAAGGAAAAAAGAAAAGATATATTGACATTGTGTTTGTCTATTCAACATTAGGTCAATAAGTTATAATTGACGGCTTTATACCAGTTGTTAATGAACATCAAAATATTTTCAGGGAGTATGGAGATATTTTAAAACAAGTAATTCAAGATAGACTTACAACCTTGTTCAAATTTCAAAGTGTCAGTATGCCACCAACTAATATTGACCATTCAAGAGTGCAGCACATGAAAATGGGGGTCTTTTTAGAGTGACCTGGTCTGGTGCAACGGTTATGCCTTATCACTAAAGCCTGGATTTCTAAGCACAGTAAAATAATAAAATAAGCAAGCAACTAAAGATGAAAAATTATGAAAATAGGCACCAAACTAAGCAAAAACAAATACGTGCAAATATGACGATAAATAGTTTCACAGAACTCTTGCCCTATTGAAGGGTGTTGCAGTACATAAAGGTCATCCTGGGATTTTCCTGTGTAAAACTCGTGCGCCTATCAGTGAAAAATTATTTGTATAGTGAAAATGTTCTTTCAACATTGCATGATGTCACAAGAGCATGAGAGAAGTGCTATAGTTCTTCTGTGAATTCCTCTTCTATGTGTTTCTTTGCCAGAAAGCTTTTAGAAATTTGATACAGTGTTTTATAACTGGGATTTTTCAGTAGCACCTGATTGAGCTATCAAACCAAATGTTTTTCAACACCGTGCATTTCTGAAGACAATGTTACTGAGGTTTCATTAGTCAGAGAAAGTGAAGCTACCAAGGAGTTACTTCCAGCTTCCAACTGCTCTAAAATTTCTGGTATTTTGGAGAAATATCATACCAGATCCCTTCTAGCTACATGAAAGCTAACTAGCCGAACAATTTGGTAATAGTGGAATGATTTACTCAGTTGGTTATTTGTATATTAGAAGAAATAATCTGCCACCTACTTTCATAGCACTAACTACAGCACTACACATGTACTGTTCTGATGCATCTTGGTTTTATCAATAGAAATCCATGTTTTCATGCCTCAGTGTATTCCGAATATTACCAGTTACTTCTTGAAAACACTGTGGCGTGTAGTTTTTGTGCAATATAGATTTGTCTGGTGTCCTTTTAGTTCTGTATTTTTATAAAAATACAGAAAGCTGTACTTATTCAATTTATACAACAGGATGTCTGCAGCAAGCTTTTTCTCCTTGCAGTATTATTTCACGACACCTGACTATACCCCAGTATTTCTTTCTTAGATGTTTAGCCTCCTTTTTTTACATCCAATGTAGTCATATCGGATGGTAAATAGGTGAAATGATGTTCAAATGAATGGTAAATAGGTGAAATGATGTTCAAATGAGCCCAAGGTCCATAGAGCTGTTAAGTTAGTATTCGTCTTCTCAGGATAAGAGAAAACCTCTGTTTATTAAAAAAAAAAAAGCCTTATCTGGATAACTTGGATAACTCGCCCTAAGCAACATTCAAACACGTGACCTCTTGGATGTGCGGCACACATGCTGCCACCATGCTATGGAGGCGGGCTCACCATTTAGCTGAGAAAATAGCGAATAACTGAAAAATTACAGATAACTGTGAAATATGCACTTTTAAATTTGTGGTTTTGGGTAAAATATGCTGTTTTAATTAAAACATAAAATAAGCAAAAAATGTTTTCCTACGAAATAAGCACATAGTTAAAACTGTTTATGTAGGTGTGTTAAGAAATATAACTTTTCTGCTTATCTTTAAAAGTGTGGAAAATGTTAAGGGGAGTATGTAGATATCTGATTTCCCTATCTCCACCATATTAAATTTGCAAATTTCATGTTCCTTTTTCTCAAAGTATTTGAGCTGGAACAAAGGAATGTTGTACACAAATAGATCTAGATACTGTTTCTTGTTGGATTTTTTTCAGAGTACTGGTTTGAAAACTTACTTTGAAAAAAATATTCCTATGCGCCATGTTAAACAATTTTTTTCTCCCTGAATTTTAAAGATAGAAGTGTGCAAAATCCAACATTTGTGTAGCTTAACTATTTATATTAATGTTAAATTTCAAGTGGCTACATGCAGTAGTTTCAGAGAAAAGGGAGCATTTGCGGTGAAAGAAGTTTTGAGAGAACTTTAAAGTTTAACATGTCCTTAATAATGTGCTCCAAGTCCTTATTCTGAATCATCAAGGTTATCCTCATACTGTATAGTCCTTTTAATGCCTCTTATGATCTGTACTATTGCTTTTAATGTCAAGATTTGCATTTTTCGTTCAAAAGTTGTCTAGTTCATGAAATGCATTCATGTTCACACTTTGGTATATAACCAACTTGTTAACACTATTTCCTTTATTAAAATTTAGAAGTGCATCATAAACACCTATAGCCAGGGAGTTGGCACCCACAAATGCTACTTTTGGTATCCAAAATAGCGAATAGTTTGCCCAAGTCCCGCAAATTTCAAAGTTTGAATTAGAAAATCTTCAGAGAACATATTAGTGAAAGGGGCATGATAGTAGAGGTTGGTGTAGTGGCAGTGGATGTTTAAATGGTATTTAAATACCCTTCTAGGGCATTTTGACACAAAATGAGATACTGTTAAACAATGTTCACATTATCAAAATTGGCAATTGAAAAATGAAAGTTTTTACCAAAATACCTACAACTCCCCATAAGCATTTTGCTTAGAACTCTGGGCTTTACTTATTACATTAGCACTTAAGTAGAAGGTGGTCATAATTTTCTAGTTTGAGTCTCGTTCAGGTTTTTTTTTTTTTTTCTTTCTTTCTATTTTGAGTAGAGCAGTGAATTATTTTGTTTAACGACACTATAAATTGCCAGGATCACATCAGTGTCGCCGGTGTGCCGGAATTTTGTCCTGCAGGAGTTCTTTTACATGCCAGTAAATCTACTCACATGGAGCTGTCATTTTTAAGCACACTTAACCATCAGTCTGGCCTGGATTTGAACCCACGACCTTGCTTAGTAGGCCAGTGTGTAAGCAACTGAGGCATTGAGACCGACAAAAATAGAGCAGTTTTGAGTAATGCAGTTTGATCTAAACTTCAAAGTCATGTTTTGATTTGCAGTTTTATTTCAACCTACCAGTAGAATTAATTACAATCCTTGCTAACAAAAAAATTAAATTCTACTTAATACATTCATATGCTGCACTTCAAAATGGAAAGTGGTTTAAAGGGTGAAAGAAAGTGTGAAAACAAAACATGTCTTCTTCTCATGAGTTTTATAGGAATTACATAAACTGGTGATCTGAATTTTCATGACAAAATTGGCAGCAGCAAAGGAAAGACTCCTCTGTCTTCTGGCGTGAGCTGAATTACGGAAATTGTAGTAGTGTAATGCTCCTCTTTGCATAGAATAAAAAAAAAAAGGAAAAAACATAGCAACTGCATGACCTGAAACAAACCCTGACCTTCGGTGCAATAGCTTTTCACATTATGAGTTAAGCTATAAGAGCAGTTAAACATTTCTCGAGTAGGCTGTATGGTGCAAGAAGGTAACTAATAATTGTTCAGTGTTTGCATTGTCAAGTGACTAGTTAGAGAACTAGATTTTAAAGACATTCTAAGCCAATTTTTCACCTGACTTTGCTTTAAAACCAACTTATTAGCGTCTAATATCAATACGTTTTAACATCTGTGTTATGTTTAGCTGCAGACCATGCATTGCCTATCTCAACTACTTAAATCAGTCATGGCAACAATCTTTGAAATTATTTCGGTGTAATTCATTAGCATTCTGTATATTAACATTGTATGTTTTGTCTATTTCTCATTGTAAGCTTCTCTTATAGCTTACCAGTTATACAAAATTCATTCTGAATAAGGAGTACCTCACAGGGTGGTTCAAAGGACTGAATTGACTGCACTGTCTTGTCTGTATGCATCCACAGTGCTTGTCGCCTATTGCCACTGTCATAGAACAGTGCGGATGAAACCACACAACATTTTTATAACTGCTTTTAAAGGCTTTACTTACCAATGTTATTAAAGGAGATGCTGAAACTGGCCACCATTGTCAATATATTTTTGGCACCTCTTTAGGAAATTATCCATCGCTTGCCATTGTTCACGTTGAGAAATGCTGGCAATTTCCTGGCAGATATTTTGCTTAATTCTTCTAGGGTGTGTGAGTTTGTCTTGTACACTTTATGCTTCAAGTTAACCCAGAGACAGAAATCGCAGGGGGTTAGGTTTGGGGACTGAGGGAGGCCACATACCTCTTCTAATAATTCTGTCCTGAAACACCCAATTGTTCTCGTCAAAAGATTGGCTGTATGAGCTGTTGCAGAGTCTTGTTGGTATAAAGGCTAAATCACACTCCCTGTTGGTTAATTCTCTAGGGGAAAAAAAAGGCTGAAATTGTATTCATGTATGTATAGGCGTCAACTGCTGACTTTAAAAAAAGTTGGGCCTATAACTCTTCCTCTGTTAATGGTGCACAATACCCAATTTTTTCACCATGAAGGAGTATTTCATGAACAATATTATGTTTCTCAAAGCTCCAGTAATGATTATTTTGTGTACACACATATCCATGAAGTTGGAACCAAGCCTTGTCCATGAAAAATGTTAAATGTGGGTCTTTGTCATTGTATACACTATTGAAAGTTCACTCACAAAATGTTCACCTAATTACAGGATCACCTGGTTGAAGAGCATGTGCCACAGTTATTTTATATGGTTTTAATTTCAGCAATTTAGTAGCCCTTTGCATAGAGCCATAAGAAATGCCTACCTGTTGTGAAAGATGCCTTATCGATTTTGGGGGGGAATTCTCCAAACGATGACTGATGTCGTCTAATGTTTCTTCTGTAAGAACCATATGCCATCTTTTAAATTTCTGAGCCTGAACACTTACTGTGGCCTGAAATTTACTGTAAAGTTTTTAGATTGTTGGGATATTGTTTAGAAAAGCTTACGCAAGCACTTAAGTCAGAATTTCGGCAAAGTCCCACTCGGCAGTGTGTACGAATGGTCACGAAAGTTGCCGAAGTTGCTGTGTTAATGCAGCGCTGCCAACAGCAGAATGTCCCTAGGAGTTTGTTGCCAATAATAAGTTTGAATGTTTTTGCGGGAGTCGGCAGTATGCTGCTGACCTTCTTAGAAGCAACTAGTGCAACGGATATTATCAGTATATTAGATTTGGCACCTCTGTGCTTTAATGAGGAGTCATGCATGCGGTTCCTGTACGACGAGGGCCTGCTGAGGACTCGAATGCTATGCAGGGAATGTGATGTGCCCTAGGGCGAAGCCTACAGTCCCCCATCTGTGCCATCCCAGCGCATGGGGCTCCGGAAATGGATTTTTTCTCCACTCGAAAATTAAAAAATAAAATAAAAAAGAACGATAATTGATAAAAATAATATAAATATAACGACGCGAGTGAGTGCATTTGTGTTTAATGTGTTGGCAACGAAAACTAGTGTAGTGTAAAAAGCAATGTTGGCAGATGTGAAAATCGTCTGCTAGTCTTGCAGTGAAATCTAGTGGGCGATTGTGAAACTACTGTCGGCGCATGCACAGGAAGTAATTTCGGACTTATTATATATATATATATATATATATATATATATATATAATATAATATTAAATAATAATAATACAATAAAATAATATAATATGTTGTTTTCTAGTGCCTTGCATCTGGCAATGAAGCCATTAGCATTATATTATAATATAATATAAAATAAATAAAAAAGAACGATAAATAATAAAAATAATATAAAGATGATATATATAATATAAATCTAATAACATTAAAAATAATATAAAATAAATAAACAAAAAAAGAACGATAAATAGTAAACATAATAAAAATATAATAATATTAAATATAATAAATATATATATAATATATAAATATATATAATAAATATAACATTAAATAATAAAATAGTAATAAATATAAGTCTAATGTATAGTATTATATATAAATAATATATATAATATAAATGTAATAATCATCATCATACGCGATAGCGGTATGTCTGTGGCGGCAACGACGCGAGTGAGTGCATTTGTGTTTAATGTGTTGGCAACGAAAACTAGTGTAGTGTAAAAAGCAATGTTGGCAGATGTGAAAATCGTCTGCTAGTCTTGCAGTGAAATCTAGTGGGCGATTGTGAAACTACTGTCGGCGCATGCACAGTAAGTAATTTCGGACTTAGAATCTGGCTGGCAAGTGGAAAGTGAGCTGTTCTAAACTTGAGCCGATTGTTGTATGGCTCGGAACTTTAACACCTGGAGATCTTTCAGCAAACTGCACTTTCACTTGGCAAGCTGAGTTAACACATATGAATTGTAAATAAATACACAATGTGCAGTAGAAAACAAATGCTTAGCCATAATACACTTTGTGACTAAGTACAGAACAAAATAGTAAAGCACATCGTATCACCATCACCTCTATATTGCCCTTTCAAAGCAGAGAAAAACAAGTCATCTGCTTGACCTTGTGTACATCAGCAATTGTTATTGTGTTTCTGTCTGCACAGTGGAAAAAACACTGCAGCGGTTCTGATATTTTTGGGTCTCTGTACTTTTATTAGTGCTACAGATATTTTATATGTATTGTACTTCAATAATAAAAAATTAGTAATTTTTGAGAAAATAAAAATAACTAAACCCATTCCATGGAAAGGGTAGTTCTGAGAGATTTTCTTGAAAATCTTTTCATATTCATAGATGATTCAAACCTAAAACACCAAGTTATTTTTCGGATTTCCATTATCGACTTTGACCATACTGACAATTTTTCTAAAATGCCTATTGGGGATGGTCGTTCAGTGGACCTCAAAACGTATATTTCAGTGTAATTTTGGTATTAGTTTTTGAGTGGAATAAAATACTCCCTCTACCTATCATTGCTAACTGGTAGAGAAAGTAATAATGCTAATGTTGTGATGCAATTTTTTGTGTTTACAGGCCTTATGTGGAACAGTGGTCACCGTGCCAACATTAACAGGAGAAAAGATTCCAATCAATCTCACGAATGAAATAGTGAAACCAACCACAGTTAAACGAATCCAAGGACACGGATTACCCTACCCTAAAGAGCCAAGCAGAAAAGGAGATCTTTTGGTTTCGTTTGACATCAAGTTTCCAGATACGATCTCACAAAGTGTTAAGGACATACTCTGTGACTGTTTACCAAACTGAAGCAATGTTTTCCATTAAATGATGTGAATGATTTAAGTGTGTTGTGGGAAAAGTTGTGTATAGTTATGTTTTAAGACAGGCTTGTGAGTTAGTGGCATTCCAAGAGTTGAACCTAAGTGGTGAAATTAATAAGCAGTTCTACTGCCCTTCAGCTCTTAAAACTTTCTATATTATTTGCCTTGTTGTTTAAAATGAATGTTATGTTACCAAGCCTGTGCTGTCAAACTTCTTTGAACAAGGTATTTTTGTACCCTCATTACTTTGAAATGAAGACTTTGGGTTTGTTCCAACAAGTGGTTGTGAATGTATTCCGAACTAATACCAACATTATTATTTATTTATGCCAACAAACTTACTGTTGGTGTTTTTTAAACACACAAGCCGTGTGTGGGCAAAGTTTGAGAGGTAGAACTGGAACTTAAAAATTCAATGCCACAACTGGGATTTGAACCACAGAGCGTCCGCCCGGTAAGCGGAAGGTCTGTGGTTCAAATCCCAGTTGTGGCATTGAATTTTTAGGTTCCAGTTCTACCTCTTAATACCAACATTTTCTTTTGCACATGTATCAATCAAATACTCTCAGAACTAGTTCAGAATTTTGCATCGTTTGGAGCACTACTTGAGTCACAATTATCATCATTCCACTGTTGCCAGCTGAATAAGATTCCTCCAAGTAATAAGGATTTTTCTGCTGAATACAGGAGTATATCACATTTCCTATACTCTGTTCCAATTTATTTTGAATAATCTAAGCATGTGAAGTAGACTGTATAATGTATGTATGTCCAAGATTTTCAGTTTAACTCTTGATCAAAAATTGATTTCACTAGTTCTGAACTACTACCCAAATTTGTTGGAGCAGCAAGTGGAAATTCAGCACCAGTTCTGAATTGATTATCCATCACATTGGAATGCCACTTAGCTACTGTGCATACTCGGATAATTCAGAATTGATTCCAGACCATGTTGGAACAAACCTTTTGTGTTGGATGAATTTTCATTTTCAAATTTGAAGTGTAAGAACATTACTTGCAGTTACAGTAGTGTTATACAGGATGCGGCATAAGTGATTAACCAAAAATGCAGTTTTGTAGCTCTAATGGTCCATACAAAATAATTTGTCCTACTGAAATAGTTCGGTGTTCTCTGGTGGTGTCAAGGTTTCGTACAATTCAGGAGACAACTGGGCAAGTGTGGCCCACTCAGAGAATGACGTAACACACATCATTATCAGCCATCGCCTTTCTATATACCTGCAGTTTGGATGCATTCACGGGTAAAACTTAAGTTATGTACACCTTAGGAATGTTTTCCTTCAGAATTGCCTTGAATACATAGAAGAATACATAGTATGGATACAGGTGTGATGTACAAAGAGAACAGTGATTCTTAGCGTGTCAATCATAAATAGAAAATACTGAGGACACCGGGAACTGATTTTGCTTTTGCCATGCTTGAGTTATGTGATTATTATGCGTTTTTGCTGCCAAAATTAGGCTGTATTAAATGAAATTTGGGACGTTTTGGAGAACAAATGTGTCTGCATTTAATAAGTGTATAATATTTGGGTTAAATTTAAAAGCTAGTGTGCAGAAGTATGTTTGACCATGTTTTTTAACAAAAAAGATGTTCTACCTCGTACTTGTACAGTTTTCTCCATAAGCTTTGACTCTACAGCCATCGTATTTTTTTCTGTGGTAATTAATGGATGGTTTTATACATGGAAATATGCATGCCTTAAAAATGAGGGTAAAAATGTTGCACATATGACACAAATTATATCTATTTTTTATTTTTAATCACATTAAACCTAATATTTCTAGACAAGGCTAGCTCAGTAGTGAAAGTAGATGACCATCTAGGTACAGTAAAAATTTCAAGTTTAATAGGCTATGAGAAAAGTGCATAAGAAGTGTTAAAAATGAGGTTACAGGAAATTGAAGTTAAAATGTGGAATATGGGGCCATGTCCATGCACCGCCATATTTAAGTGACTAAATGAAAGGGCTTACTACCCTGTAACATACCATGTCATTTTTAAAGCTAAGGATTTTTACTATTTTTTAGAATACAAAACAAAAAAATCAGTATTTTTGCAGAAATTCACTTCCTGGTGTCCTTAAGTTTATTCAACTTGGTTAAACTAACTAAATGCTGTTACAAGCTTCTGATGGTTTGTCTTGGCTTATAGAGATTAGTAAACCCAGCCTAGTCATTAGGTCAGCAGTATTCAAACCGTGAAGAACAGTCATTTATGCATTTATATAGCTCTTAAAGAGATGTGACTTTTTAATCCAAGAAGCAAACAGAGAAATCAAATATCTAAAGAAAGAAATAACCACTAATTACATAGCTAAGCAAAAATTGAAGCTATTAGCAGTCAAGCAACAGAATTTAAAATAAGAACAAATTAAAAACTAAAAACTTCACTTACCTTAGTAATATTGCAAGATCTTTCACAGCTGACTAGTTTGAAGTTGTATCCCTAGTTCAAACTAGTCAGCTGTGAAAGATCTTGCAATATTACTAAGATAAGTGAAGCTTTTAGTTTCTAATTTGTTCTTATTTTAATTGCATAGTGTTAATAACTGGCTTTGATATGAACTTGTAGTACATATATGTTGATAGAAAAGTAATGCAGTAGCTTTCAAATCCTGTTATCACTTGATGTGAGATTCTTAGCTGTTGGGTATAAAAAATGAGTATATATACTTGGATTATTTTCAAAGAATGGAATAACATAACATGATTAGTAATAGAAGTTGAGTTTCCTCCAAAATTAAGCTCACCGTGTGCTGCCTGGCATTTCAATTCATAGTGTCTTTGTATATCATATTTTTTGTTTAGCACACCATATTTGATTGCATAGCAGGCACTGAATATTGCTGCCAACAACTTCACACAATTGTTCTTCCCGTTTGGATTCCAAATATCTTTAGCAAATATGAGGCGCATCCAGAAAGTAAGTTTTCCGCTTTTATTTCCTTTAAAGTCAACACATTTAGCCGGGACAAATAGGCATGCGTAACAGATTTGACGTATCTATCATGGGTCAGCCATACAGGTTCCGTGTGGTTTCATTAGTGAACAGCAGTGGCCTGAAATGGTTGCTCTTATTCGTTCTTCCGCCATCTGCAAGGTTCAGTGAGTGATAGCTTCCTTAATGTGCAAATCATAGCGCCGATCGACATTTGTCAGGTCTACGGACCGGACATCATGAGCAAACAGATGGTGCGTCGCTGGTGTAGACTTTTTTCCCCAAGGTCGTCAAAGTGTCCATGATGAAGGTTGCAGTGGGTGACCGTCCCTCATCAATGATGAACTTGTTGAGCAAATGTGGCAGCACATCATGGAAAATCATCGGTTCATGATTACGGAGCTCAGTAACCATTTTGTGCTGGTATCGCGATCCTTGGTGCATGAAATTGTCACTAAGCACCTGCTGTTCAAGAAATTGTGTTGCTCTGGATGTATGTGAAAACTTACTTATTTCTAACCTATTGTAGAGGTCTGCACTGGCTGACATTCTTAAGTTCAGCCCAGTTTCAACTAAACCCAAGCCTGAAAAGTGGTTATAGTGAGCCACCTGCCCCAGACTTGATTGTGTAATTTTATTTTAAACAAAATTATTTTGTAGTTGAGATTATTATTGTTATTTATTTGAACTGTGTTAGCAGAATGATCCTACAGAATTGCTAGTAAAGAAATGCTGCAATGCGCTGTTTTTGGAATTTTGACATCAGTGACAAAAAAAAGGTATGAAATTTGTACCTCTTAATTTTCAAGCCCAAACCCAAGAAACATTTTTCATATTACGCCTAAGGACTGGGGCAGGGTGGAACTTGGCCAGAGTCCGAGCTTGCATAGACTTCTTAACATATTGACCCACTATGCCTTGAGCTTTGGGAGTGGTCCACTGCAGTGCATTGCCAACCAGGGCCACTCGACATCTGTAAAGCAAACACAAGCTGTACTGTTGACAATTTTCTACTTTTAAGGTACTCTTTTCACACAAACAGTAAATGCACAAATAATGCTGAGGTTCGGATTGTGACACATTAATAACAGACAAATTCTCCCATCATTCTAAACAAATTCCACTGTCCACTAGCTTTGCAATTTGTGAATGTGGGTATATTAATTAGCTAAAATTTGACCCTGGACTGAAAGTACACAGCGGTTAACTATGATGCACTGCGTATTTTCCTTCAACTAAAAAAACTCTGTTGCACTTGTATGACTTGATCTACTCTTTAGCAAATGCCCTCTGTCTACTTTGTTAATTTAGTTGAACATTTGCAGAAATTAAACTATCACTAATTCTCTTGTAGTTCCAAGGGGAATATGGGAATACAATAGCCTTTAAGTGATGGTGAAATCTTTGAAGACCAGTTGGTTATGTGATGGTTTTGACATTCCATTCTCTTTGCATGTCCAGGACATAAGTGAATGACTTGCTGTGTTAATTTTTCACTACATATATGTTTCTCTAACATATTACAAAGAATATATTGTAAATGGTTCACTCCACAAAAATTGACATAAATTGTGTGTTTAACGAGGTCTACATTTTTCGTGTAGCAAGATTTTTATCATTTGGTTTACCAGTTCTGCAAAGTTCTCAGAATGAAGAGGACTTCTGAGGACATTTCCAGAAAATTTAAGATATGCATTTCATTTGTCATGAAAATAGCTTAAACATACTGTATTTTAATTGAAATCATAAGCCATTTTTAGAAAGTCAGTTTTCGAAAAATTTTCCATGGAAATGTTGGTCTGGGGTGATGTGATTTTCTTATAAATCTTGGTATCGCATCCTTGGAAGACACTGAAATTAAATGCCAAATATGGTTTGAGAGGTAGAACTGGAACTTAAAAATTCAATGCCACAACTGGGATTTGAACCACAGACCTTCCGCTTACCAGGTGGCTGCTCTAACCATTGAGCTATTGTGACAAACTGCCAAAATGGCATTAAATTCTCAAACCAGTTCGTATTTTTCCTGGTAAACCACAAAGGCAGTCTCACATCAGAGACAAATTACCCCAATGGTGACTTACTATTGTAAGTACTTTATGTCCCAGGATTAAATAACCTTCAGATGGTAATTATTATTTATTTATGCCAACAAACTTACTGTTGGTGTTTTTAAACACAAGCCGTGTGTGGGCAAAGTTTGAGAGGTTGTGTGTTTAAAAACACCAACAGTAAGTTTGTTGGCATAAATAAATAATTGCCAAATATGGTATTTAACCAACTTTCCATTAGAGTTAACGCTGCTCACAGACCTTTTTCTAAAAGTGCCTTTTTTTAAGATTCATAATAGAGATAGTAAAAAAATTTTCTATTTTGTAATAATGTAACTTCCCTTGTTTGGATGTAAATTATCTTGGATTGCCACATTAAGTAGGAGTCTCGCGTATGAATGTGTAAATTGTGTGTTTACAACAGTTCAGCATTTTAACAGCCTTTTGTAAATATAATGGATTCAGGGGCATCTGAACTGGCATTATTTTTAGCAGGCAATTTTTTGTTTGTTTAATAACTGCATATTTATGTTAATTTGCTAAATTATTCTGCAGGACTACTGGCAACTGTCACTTCAAAAGTCCTGCAATTACTTATCCAAGACTATTTGAAAAGTTCTTTCCTGCTTTGCATGGTTTTTCTAAGTCATCTTGAAATCTCAATGAGGCTGTGCTTAGCCTGTACCAGCAGGGACTTGGTTTAAGTAACACAATATTTTGTACGTTTTAGTACAATGCTGTTATGAAATTTTTAATGTTCAGCAAATTGCCTGCTGGTTGTATGTGTAGAATTTGGGAATAATTTGTATAATAAATATTACTTAAATTATTTGTTTATATGTTTGGTTTTTCCTATCTTCATCCCAAAAATTGTTGGTTGTATAGGAACTGGATGTCAGCTGAAATGTAGCGAAAGGTTTGTTGATCTATTGAAGTTTTGATGCTCAGATGTGCTGTATGTTTGCTGTGATTGTAAGGGAAACTTTATTGCATTCACAATTTTTTGCTAGTACTTTTACAAATTAATCTTGCCAAAGTTTACTCTTCTCTTTAATACTTGAAGGGCACAGGAGAAGAAAGAGGAATGTCAAAGTAAATTTTCCAGGGAACTTTTTGAGTTTGGGTCCTTGAAATATTGGCTTATTGCAAGTATATCAACCCATTTGTGAAAAATAATAATCATTAAGCTATGAAATTAAAACTTGACGAATACTAAACAGATATAAAATAAGGTGGTTATAAAATATTGTTAGAAGTATCTTGAGCATGAAGGGGAATGTCAAATATTACTATTTATAGCATTAATTAACAAGTACATATTAGAACATTGAGAATCTGAAAAGTAGCATAGAGTGAACATAATTCACTCCGTCTGGGGCAGGTATAATTTGGGCCTTTTTACCACGGAATTTCACGAGATTCCCATCAATATACTGCTTTAAAACAGGAAGGAACTCTTAGAAAGGAAAGAAATTTTATTTTATTTTTTATGCAAAATTAAGCTTTCCTTCAAAGGTACCTTCATACAAATTAGGATACTGAAAGCAACATATTATGTTCACTTCTTGTGTGGCAGAGAGGAGAAGTATAATTGGGCCTTTCTACCACCGCATTTCAAGCGATTCACATCAATATACTTTGAAATGGGAAGAGAGTCTAGAACAGAACTGTAGCAGGTTACCTTCTCTTTCCCCCTGGGACTATTATTCCTTACCTTCATATAAATAGGCAAGTAGAATTCATTTCCCTCCATAGCTCTATGCTTTAGTGGTGAGGAGTGCGTATTACTGAGGATATACCAGGTGAGTCAGCTGCCCCTTATTCTCGAGTTTTATGCAATCCGCATTTTATAGTGCAACATGAAAACATCGACCCCATTACTAGCTTCTACCCGCGTATTTAACATGGATGTTAAACACTCGATGAAATTAGTACTAATATAGATGATGTCACATCGCCTTTTAATATATTCGTAATTAGAAAGCTGACGTTTGCACTTCTGCAAATGTTCACTGGAACCAGCGAATATTACATCTTAAATGGATTGTTTACTTCACACGTTACTAGGTAGCTCAGTTGGAACAGGCGCAAGACTCCGAAGTAATCTGTCTGCTGTAAAGGTGGTTCGAATCACCTGCATGTACTAATTTTTTTTTTTATTCTGCAATGCTCACAATTTACAATTATTATTCTGAAAACTGTTAATTTTTGTTGTTTTATTTATGTTTTATGGCATTGTTTGATGTTTCTTTATTGGTGAACTACAATTAGGTAGTTGTTTAAACATACCTACAGGTAGGTGCAATTGAAATAAAGATCATTTATACACATTTGAACACAGAAAGCAAGGAAATTACATTGTCAGAGTTTAACATGGAAGTTAAACTCAATTTTGCAGACAATGAATTATTGTGCTATTAAAAATGTTTCATCTTGTAATGTTTTGCGGTGCTGGAATGACCTTTTTTTCTATTCCTGGAACACGACTCCTCTAACGAAGCAAGTGCTCGAACTGGTGACCTTGGGTAATGCACGTCTAGGCATGCTGTTGGATGGAGCCCCTGACTTGGTGTAGCATGGCGGGTTGAACAGATCTATAAGCCACTGTAATACGCTGACGAAGGGTTTCTAGATTGCCCAGCTCCTTTGCATAAATGCGTTCTTTTAAGTAATCCCAGAGAAAGAAGTCAGGGGGTGTCAGATCAGGTGATCTGGCTGGCCAGGAGACTGGTCCTTGTCTTCCTATCCAATGACCAGGATGTGCAGCATTCAAATGATTGCAGACGTTCCTCGACCGATACGGAGGAGGGCCTTTGTGTTGAAACCACATCGTCATTCGCTCCTGCAGTGCCACATTCTCTAGTAATAAGGGGTGAGCTACGGAGGAATTCCTGGTAGTGTGCTCCTGTTAGATGCCCCTCGAAGAATAATGGTCCAACAAGTTGGTCTCCCAAGATCCCACACCAGACATTTACACTCCATGCTCTTGGAATGCTGCCTCCCTTACCCAATGATGATTATCAACACTGCAATAGCGTATATTGTGACGATTTTCAGTTCCATTGTTGTGGAATCTTGATTCGTCAGAAAACAATATCCTGGATGCGAATCCCACATCACTTGCCACTCGCTCCAGCAACCATTCATAAAAGGTTACTCAAGCTTCGAAATCTCTCCCGTGAAGTGCTTGGTGTAGGTGCAAACGATAAGGATGGAACTTATTAGTGTTCAATATTCACACTACAGAAGATGGCTGATGCTTTCCTCCTGAGCAACTGACCGTGTACTAGTATGCGGATTGTTCTGGGTGGCGTTCAAAACTGCTTCTGCATTAACATTCGATGTTGCTAGAGCGTGTCTATGAGAAGGCATTCTTGCAAGTGACGCTGTTACACTCAGACGCCTTTCAACATTCCGGAAGGTGTTTGCTGTTGGTTGCCGTCTGTTCGGATATCTCTCCCGATATAGATGCTGAGCCGCTGGTGCATTTTTTCTTGCTTCTCCGTAGATCAAAAGCATATCTACGTATTCGTCTGTCGAATACATAATGAAAGACTGGCACAAAATATTGTGCGACAGCATACGTGTGGAGAACGCAGGGGTCGGCATTCGCAACACACTACATCATACCAGTCCAATGGGGCAGAAGCCATTATACCTGTTCAATCACAAACTGTTGTTTAATAATATGTCCGTTTTGACTGTACGGGTCCATGATGGATGAGGCGTGTCTACATTTTTCCTAATTTTTGGCAGCCAACCCCTGCTCTAAGTATAAGAATGCACCATTTTCTTTTTAGCTGACGTTGTTAGTGTACTGATATGATAGGTCCATTTTCCTTAGGCGTTTACTGAATTACGTTGCTATGTATAGTCTAATAAAAAGTTTGTAAAATCGGCCGGAAACCGAAATTCGCTCTCAGTAAACGAGTCGTATGGTTTTGAGGTGCACTTTAGCGAACAGTACGTTTTATACCTTAAACTACTGTTGCTCTCAATTTTGCACAATCCTCTCTTTAAGAACGTCAAGCAGTACATTTTAGTAGGCGTAAAACTGGACTAAGGCGTACATGCCGTTAGATGGGTGGCCTACCTTCCAAAAAATAAGGCGCGACTAACTCACCTGGTATATGTGGTCTTAAGATTTGACTTTCTGCCAGTCTGAATGACGTCATTAGTTCAGGGAGCACCTCTCAAAGAGCAGGTGAGGAAGTGAACCTTGAATTTCATGCTTTCTTAAACAGGTTAACGTACTGCTGTGTTGAAAAATTACTGTTCACCAGGACATCCTCTGCGTGCTTTGCACGCAAGATGGAAGTGACCACTGAGTACAGAATTTGCGTGGTTGAATGCTACTTCCGAACTGGAAGGATATGAGAGGGAGTCTTCGTTATGAGGTTCAGCCCGACGACTTTTGCTATGTGCCTACCCCTGTTGGGGTTTAACCGCAGGTGGGAATTTAGGATACGGGTGTTTATAGGGTGGCTTTGTTAGGTTTAAGTTGGCGAGGGCTAGAAGGGAGCTTTATGTCCCTTGACAGCTGTCCTGCAGGATGCAACAAGGTCTGCATTCTGGCGTATAGTAAACGGTTTTAAATTGGTATTTTGTAATTTTGTTTCAATCTTGAATTTTGATTGGGGGAGAGGAATTTCGGAGAGGGTCAACTCTCTGTAGGAATCTTATAGGAGCTCAGCTTTAGCTGCTGGTGGGTGTTCTCCTTGGTTATGGGGCGTGCCCGCAAGACATGCGGGGAACCCTATACTCCCTGAAACGGCGTGTTGAGGGGTCGTAGTCCCCTAGAGACCTAACTAGGGCACTTTGATGATTAGGTAGACTGGCGTACAATTTTGCTGCCCGGCGCCTAATTTC
>CM060964.1:276469887-276629887 GCA_030765045.1 Tenodera sinensis | reverse complement strand
ACTATTATGAAAACGGAAGTATGCGGTTCTGTTCCATAAACATAAGCACATCCAACACCGCTGGTGCACTTTGATCCATCGGTGTAAATAAAGCGTCGGTCAGTGTAGCCTGACAAAAATCTAAAAAACAAGTGGATACTTGAAATTGGCATCGTGGACTTTCGGTGTACCGTCATCCCAAGATCTACATGGGGCGTGGCAGGTAACCAAGGGGGTTATTCTTATACTGTTCGCTTAGCGTGGTGGAGAAAAAAGAAGCGAATGTTGGGTGCTTAGGCATACATCTAAGCGCACAACCATAATCTGCCAAGAGAATCTCACGCCTATATTGTACAGGAGGTTCTGCGGACTCGACGTAAAGGCTCACGACTGGGCTTGCTGGAAAAGCTCCTATTGCCATGCGGATGTCCCTGTTATGGACTGCGTCTAATCTTCTCAGCACAGATGGTGGTACTGACGAGTAAACAATACACCCATAGTCTAGTTTGGATCGAACCAGTGCGCGATACATTAGCAACAAAATTGTTCGATCCGCTTCCCACGATTTGCTATTTAGTACTAACAAGATATTCAGGGAACCGTCACATCGTGCTCTTAGTTGTACTATATGAGATGACCAACTAAGCTTCCTGTCCAAGATCAACCCTAGGAAGGGGGCTCAACTGCGAAAGGGAGGAAATCTGGACCGAAACGGAGCGAAGGGGGTAATCGTCTCCTACGGCACCAGAAATTAACGCAGATTGACCTCTCAGTTGAGAAATGGAAGCAGTTTCTTGAGCTCCATTCTCTAAGGTTGTCCAAACATTGCTGCAGGCCGCGCTGCAAGAACGCCAGGCGCTGAGAAGTGCAATAGACAGCGAAGTCGTCTACGAATAGGCGTGACGAAACTCCAGGCGGGACACGTTTCCAGATGGAATTTATTGCTATAGCAAACAGCGTGACTGTTAGTACCGAACCCTGAGGTACTCCCTGCTCCTGAACAAAAGAAGTAGAAAAAGCCGAGCCGACCCTTACTCGAAAAAACCTGTCTTTCATAAACCCCTGAATGAACAGCGGTAGGCGTCCACTATGTTCCAGGTATACAGGTAACGTAGAATCTCTGCTCGCCAGCACGTATCATAAGCCTTCTCGAGATCGAAAAATACGCCAACGGTTTGACAATTCTTCATAAATCCGTCCATTATCTGAGCTGATATTTACACAAGATGGTCTACAATTGAACGGCGTCGTCGAAAACCACACTGGATGTTAGTCATTAGGTTACGACTTTCTAACTACCATACTAATCGTCCATTAATCATGCGTTCCATCACCTTGCAAACGCAACTGGTGAGGGAAATACGGTGGTAGCACGAGGGAAGATGACGGTCCTTTCCAGCCTTCAAAATGGGAATAACGTTGGCCTCCCCCCAATTTTCGGGAACTATACTGTCAACCCCAACACGGTTATAGACCTCGAGCAGGAACGCCTTACTTTCAGGTGAGAGCTGTTGTAACATTTGTACATGAGTACCGTCTGGTCCTGGTGCTGATAGTCGAGAAGATGAAAGAGAATGTTCTAACTTCGCCATGGTGAAAAGGCGATTTTAATCTTCTACGTTTCTAGAACGAAACGCGAAGCCTTGTAATTCCACCTGAGTTTTAATTTTAGGGAACTCAGGGGAGCAGTTATCCGAGCTATAAACTTGAGCGAAAGCACCGCCAAACGTGTTGGCCACATCAAATGAATCAACAACAGCTCATGTGGCTGTTTTCAGTCCCGATATGGGTATATGGGTCGATTTAGCTGTAACACGCGTTAACCTATCCCACACAGCCGAGGAAGGTGTATGTGGGTTAAATGCAGCTACAAATTTGTTCCATGATGTCTTTTTGCTATCCTTAATGACTTGTCTGGACCTGGCGCGCATTTTCTTGTATTGGATTAGGTTATCTAACGTAGGGCGACGTTGGCAAATCCTAAGAGCACGCCTTTGAGCACGAATGGCATTCCGACATTCATCCGTTCACCAAGGGACCGGAAATCAACGGGGGTGTGAAATCGACCGCGGAATAGATTGTTCAGCAGCAGAGAGAATCGTCTCCGTAAGATGCTGCGCCAAATTATTCACTGAGTCCTGCTCATTGCACATAAACAAAACCAACTCGGTGTAAAGGTTCCAGTTGACATGGTCCAAACACTTTTACATGGAAAATGTTTCGAAAATTTTGATTTTCTTGAAAATGGCTCTAACGATTTTGATTAAAATGCCATTAAGATATTTGTATGACAAATGAAATGTATATTTTGAATTTTCTGGCTATAGCGTATGTAGTCCTGTTTACTCTGGATGACTATTGAATAACTCGTAAACCGTAAGAGATAAACAAAACCTTACGGTACAAAAAATGTAGATCTTGCTAAAACACGCAATTTATGTCTGAATAATTTTTTGTAGAGTGAAGCATTTCGGAGATATTCCTTGTTATTTGTGTCAGCTTTGGCAAACTTAAAACTTTCGTGAAATGGAACATCGTTGTTCAGTTTTTATGTTAAGCGTGCAAAGAGAAAGGGATCTCAAAGCTTGAAAGATTTGACTGTCGCTCAAAGCCTACTGTATTCTAATATTCCCATTGAACTTACAAGGAAATAAGCAATAAGATAATTTGTACAAATGTTTATCTCAACTAACACGAAGAAGATATACCTGTAGGAATAAGTGTTTGTAAGAATGGTTAGTACAAGAGTAGAGAAAGTCATGTGAGTGCAATATATCAGATTTTCAATATAGAAAACCATTTGTGTTGCACGAAAGCACAAGTTACAGGTAGGTAGGTACTACTACAAAAAAAAAAAAAAAAAAAAAAAAAAAAAAAAAAAAAAAAAAAAAAAAAAAAAATCTTGGAAAATATTCATTTTTTTAACTAAATTTCACCGATGCATTACCTTAAAATACTCATATTAAGAATACTCACATGACAAATAAAATGAATGTGTTGAATTTTCTGGAAATACCCCGTGAAGTCCGCTTCATTCGGAAACAAGTTTATATCACCTTGTGCAACTGATAAACGTTAAGCGACAATGCTCAATACTTCATCATTCTTTAAAAGCTATCGACATTCAGCTGTTTCTCACGGCTGCATGGAGTGAATGGAATTTCAAAGCGAACCCATGTCGTTCAGCTCTTAAAAATTTGACTATCGCTGTTCCCTTATATAACAATATGCACAATGTAGCTATATCTTGCAGAGGTTTATCCCTATCAAAATGAAGTAAATTTAAAAATAAACTTCAGTAAGTATAATTTGTTTATCTTGATAGAGCATAGAGAAAGTCATATGAATGTAACACACCAGGCATTTTTGTCTTTCTTTTCCATTGAGAGGTGGAGAAGAGGCATCAAGAACCGAATAAAGCATTTGCTCAACAGGGAGCCACTAAGCACATGTTTCTACCGTTAATATTGTGCCAGGTGCGATCTGCCAGAAGATTTGGTAATGCCTGTCCAACGAAGGAAGGAAAAGAGAAAGTGGTAGTTTGTAACCATATTTAGTAGCTGTCGCGACAAGTGCTAAAGGGCAAGAACGAGCCATTAGCGAGGCTCGTGGGCCTCGGCCATTAGGTCGTGACGTCATTTTATCAGAAAATATCGTCATATTCTTTTTCTCTCTTTAGTTCTCGGGAATCTTTTGCAAGTGTTTCTTTCACAGATGTTTGTAAAATAGAGAGCTTTTCTGTTAACAGTCGCGATAGACTCAATGTTGTATTTAGGAGACCGAGATGAAACCTAGATTACGTGATTGTGTGACAAAAATTAGCATCACTACTATTGGATAAATAATAGGAGGATTTATTATGAAGCTACTTGTTTTTCACACGAAGGCTTTGAAAACGCAGCAATTAAGGCAGCCATGAATTTTGGGTAGGAAAACTAACGAATTTAATCGTACCTTCATCTGAAAATTATCAACTTTAAGCCGTGATGATTGCGAACATTTCAAAAGAATCATTATAACAAAACATTTGCTTATCTCGTTGCAACTACTTCAATTCCAGAAATACTCTTATTTTTTTGATTAGCGCTAGCACCACAAACCTATACTATCTACGCGCAAACATCCATCCAGTTTTCCAAGTCAAATGAAATATTTAATCACACTGAATTCATCCAAAGTAATATAGATGTCATAATGAGTATTGTTGTGATAAGATAAACATTTGGAATTTTCCATTCCATTGATTGCAAAATGTAATTATAAAAAAACTAAACCCCTAGCGCAGCAGCCCAGGAAGGGCCAAGGCTTGCCGCCCAGCCTCTGGGTCCCCCCCACCACTGCCCACTATAGGCGTCATTGGTGGGGTGCAGTACTGGAAGGTGGGACGTGGTCAGCGCCCCCCGAGCCCTCCCGGCCAGTTATGCGGCCTTCACGACCTGGGGCCGCTACTTCTCCATCAAGTAGCTCCTCAATTGGTCCCCCCGGGAACAAACGAGGCTGAGTGCACTCCGTGCCAGATCTCCCAGCGGGGGAAATATCCCCATGCTGGTACCGGAGATCGAACCCGGGTCCTCCGCGCCAGAGGCAAGTTGTAAGAGCAATTGTTTAAAAGTAATATCAGATTTGAATAACTCGAGGGACAATGTGGAAACCGATTCACGATATTTAATTTTCAGGCATATTCCAACAAACAGAAAGATTCAATACGATTTTCATATATGTTTAAGGCAGGAAACTATGAAAATAGAATCTTGGTTTTTCATCCCAGAAAACTTCGCTTAATGAATGAACATTTAAGTTTTAAGATATATGACGTGTTTCTCTAACATGTTCTCTGTTTGTGAGCAAACTATTCTTACAACCGCTTATTCCTCTATCTGCTTCATGTTAATCGAGATGCAGAAATTATCTTACTGCTGATTTTGTTATAGGTGCGAGGGGAATAATTGGAATACAGTAACCTTAAATGAATAGTCAAATGTTTTAAGGGCTGGTCGCTATGTGATGCATTTGAAATTACATTCTCTTTGTATGGCCAGGAGCCAGAAAGGAATAACCTATTCCCATTTGAGAAAAGCATGGGTACTGGACATGACAAATAAATAACAAGGGCTAACTCCGAAATGGCTAACTTCACAAAAACAAGTATCCGGTATAAACTGTGTTTTAGTGAGATCTGCGTTTTTGATTAGTAAGATTTTGTCTCTTACGGTTTACCACTTATGGAAAAGTCATCCAGAATATGGACGACTTCTGAGGGCATTCATTAAAATTATCTTAAACATATATTTTAATCAAAATCGTTAGAACCATTTCTGATAAAATAAAAATTTTCGAAAAGTGTTGCATGTAAAGGGTAGTCTGGAGTAGGGATATTATCTTGATCCTTCGTGTCACATCTTTAAAAGGTGCTGAACTTAAATACCAAGTTTGGTATTTAACAGACTTTTCGTTTCCGAGTTATGTTGTTCAAAGACGCGCGCACACACACCCACACCCATCCCACACACACACATACACACATACACACACACCCACCCACCCAACCACCCACCCACCCACCCACACACACACACACACACACACACACACACACACACACACACACACACACACACACACACACACACACACACACACAGGGACACTGAACCTGTTGCAATTTTTTTTTATTTTACTAAGGGATCGCCCAAATTGTATTTCCACTGAAATCTGGTATCGAATTCTTGGGTCGAATGCAATACCTTCCTTCTGTACCTAGAGCGACATAAGCGATAAGCGGCAACAACTCCAACTGGTTTGGCATATTAGCAGATTGAGTGCATTCCACGTGAATAATAGATTCACGTGGAATGCCAATATCACCTCTGATTGGCTACAGCCCATCCATCGCATATTATTGGATATAAGAGTGGCAGTTCCGTCCTCCACTTTGGCCAGTCCAGGCTGTGTGTTAGGGACCGTGACACCAGCGATACCTTAAAGGATGTCCAGCCATTTGTTAACAGCCATTTTTAAATAAATAAAGAACTAACCGAGTGACTGGCTTCCCCGGCAATGTGTGAGGTTCGTACTCTGGAGGACCGGACTTGATTTCCGTAATTGCCCACTCTGACTTTGGGCTCTTCCTAATTTTCCCTGGTCGCAGGTGAAAACTGAGGTGATTTCATATTTACCATGATTTCCTTTCCCTCGTTTCCATTTCTTTCTATTTCCTTCTCTTCTTTTAGCTGTACTTCTAGGTTTCGTGACGTAGGGTGGTGCCGGACAGATGGCATGGGTGCCTGATCCAAGGAAAGAGTATTTCCCATTGACACAAGAATAGAACAGCAAAGGTTGAACTGTGACGGAGTGTGAGAGAGACAAAAAATGTTACTGTGGTGCCGCATATTTTCAGGGCTATGCAATGCATACAGGCAGTCTGCGTCAGATACAACACATTAGTGACTGTGCCCCTATTGCGAAAGACTAGGTTTTCTTATGAAGGTGGGACATAGCGTGGTATAGTCTACTTTCCATCATTTAAAGTACTCAAGTTTTATCAATACCTACTTATGGTATAATAGTACAACAAAGTAGTCTTGCAACAGCAGGCTGATTGGGAAACCTCCAGTCTGCTGCTAGCTATCGCCAATGAATAAATGGCAGCAATGGTGTTGTTATGGAAACAATTTACGAAATCCAGACACAGGATTAAGTAGAGGCCACATGGTTTACCAAACACATGTTTCTGTCTCTTTCTCGAGTTTCTGTCTCCTCGGCCTCTTTCACACACCAAGTAACAGAGCTCACCTCTGGTTGGCTGAGCTCTGGAGGGCTGCATAGTTAAACGGGTCGCTCATCGTCCTCTCTGGACAGACTCTATGTTCGATCGCTGCAGACAAGAGTTCACTGGACAAGATTGTTTTCGTGCTCCTGCTGCGCGCTGATTGGCGCTTGAACTACACTGCAGATTTCAACGTCAGTTGGTGATTGGCTATTATAATCAGCACGCCAATTGGTCAAGAGATTTCTTCTTCACATTGACCTCTCAACCAGGCAAGTTTTGTGCTTTTCTAGCACTTCTTTACCTGACAAACGTTACCGGCGGGTAGGGTAGCAAGGCCATAGCCATCAGTCGCAAGACTGGTACGGCGCCATTTGGTCAGGTCCTCTGCTACCTGTGCTAGCAAGCGCCCGCCATACTTTACACACGTTGACTTTTATGTCGACTATGGAAAATCCCCTAACCAACGATTTTGGTAACATGACGACCTACTACCTCGAGGGAGGCAACATTTCGACCTTCCTCGGTCAAGATCTCAGCAAGGAACCATCTCTCCCCTTGGCTGACACCGAAAGAAGTACGCTGCTCTATGAACGCAAGGCTCGGCAAGCTTACATTGCCCAAGCCGACTGTGAGCTCCTAGAACTGCTTCCAAACGAGAACGTACCACGATCAGGTGTCACCAGGCTCTACCGTACGATGGCCGCACATAAAGCGCGAGTTGATGCCATCAATACTTTCTTCTTGCACCACGAGCAAGCGGTTTCTACACAAAAATGGCAAACCGTCCAGCCTAAGCGAAAGAGAAATACACCCTCTCCTGTCGTTACCACTGCTCCTGTGGCCACAGTCAATCAGTTTCAGGCTTTGGCCACTACTTCTACGACGGAGCCCATGTCAGAAACCATGGACTGTATTGACAACCAAGGCGACGTTCCAAAGGAGCCTGAGCATGCTAGCGCACCTCCAAGAGCAGCCAAACCACCTCCAATATTTCTGCGCCAACCAGAGGATGGTAGAAAACTCACCTCATTCCTTGGTCAGGAGGGCACCTATACTCTAAAAAACATGCGGAACACGGTCGCCATCCTCCCTGCTGACCCAGAGGCTCATCGCCAAATGCGAAGATGGCTGGAGCAACAGAATATTTCTTACGTTGCCACTCTTCTACCAGAGGAGAAACGACTCCATGTGACGATCAAGAATCTCCCCCAATACATCACCGAGGAGGAGGTGAAACAGGAGCTCCTAATAGAGGCCTTCCAGTGGCAAGTGTCAATCAACTACGCACTGTCCGAGGCCCCAACCCAGGCCCTCTACCCCACTTTAGGGTAGCCCTGGACAAAACTGAAGTTGCATCAAACATCTACCAAATCAACAGACTATTCTCTGCTGTCGTCTCTGTTGAGGCCTACAAACCTCCTTTTCGGCCACAACAATGTCTCAACTGTCAGCAATTCTTCCATGGTGCCGACGCATACAGACTTCCACCAGTATGCTCCCACTGGTCATCTTCGCCACAACTGCGCCAAAGTGGGAACGACCAAACCTACATGCGCCAATTGTGGAGCCGATCACTCATGCCGTTATGCCAAGTGCCCTATCTGGCAGGAGGTCCGGTATGAGTTAGAATGCAGCAGGAAGGGAACAAGGCGCTCCCCAGTGAATGCCCCGCCGAGGGTACCCAATCCACATGGCATACCCAAAGAAGCCTTTTAGGGCGCTCGCTTCCCGGGGCTTCCAGCTCGCACTCCGGTAAGCTTTCCGACGTACTCCGCAGCAGTCTCGAACTCTAATGTCACCGCAACCACCATCCCAGACGAGCAAGACAAGTCAGCATCCTCCCAGCCCCAACCCTGTTCTAATCCGCCATCAAAAACTCCGACACCTACCATGCCCCAACACCTGAACCAGCGGCTCCGTCAAGCCACTCCCAGTCCTCTACCAATCCGGAGGCAACCGCCTTCCAAAGCTCCCATTGGTCCTCATTCCAGGCAAGGGACGAATGCGGTCGCCGACATAGCTGCATTCAGTGAAGTTACTGACCGCATTCCAGCTCACCTGTAGATCAAGTTTGCCGCTGCCCTTATGGAGGACCTTCTAAACCGGCCGTTTCAAACATCCCCTGAGATGGTTCTGATTCAGACAGTCTTCACCTTCTGCGTCAATAATGGCTACTAGTCGTCCGCCTAGGAAAACCCCCTACAATCAACTGAAGATTTGCTACTGGAATGCAAATGGCCTCCACAAACAACTCGCTGAAGTCTCGAACTTCCTCGCTGTACAGAAAGTAAACATCCTCCTAGTACAGGAGACTCATCTGTCACCTCACAAAAAATGCGGCATGCCTGGTATGCAGTCATATCGAACTGACAGAGCGGATGGCAGAGGGGGCACAGCTATCTATATCGCTCGCCCCCTTGCTCACCACCAGCTGCATATCCCAAACTCAAACCACCTGGAGGTTACAGGCTTAGCAGTGGAGACCACCAGAGGACCCTTACACTTATATTCAGTGTACGCACCACCTAAGCGCCCGTTACTAGACACGGAACTGGACACCCTCTTTGCCTCGTCGGTTGACACGATCGCAGCTGGAGACTTCAACGCAAAGCACTCCAACTGAAACTCCTCCATCACCAATCATAGCGGTCGCCAATTATACAACTTTATTGCATCAAGAGGTATTCTAACCCAAGCTCCGAACCAGGCCACCATACAGTATGGTGACAGATGACCACCAGATTGGCTGGACCTTGCGCTCATTCGCAACCTGCGGCCGCACCTCACACTCTTTACCATACCGGCGCTCTCATCCGACCACTACCCCGTTATTCTCTCCTTTCCGTACAGTCTGACCAGCAAGCCCCCAAGGGCTTTCCCAGCTCCTAGGAGTACCGACTGGAGCGCCTTTTCCAAGATAATGGAGGAGCTTCAACCTCCCCGGCACCAATGCACCGGCCCAGAAGACATCGACGTTCTAGTGAATCACATTACCAGGAATATCACAACTGCAGTGACACGGGCGTCTCCATCAACAAAGCTTTGCAGGTTTCATTTAGACCCACTACCACAGGCCATCCGTGATTAAATCAAGCAAAAGAACAAAGCCAGAAGGAAGTACCTGCATACTCGCTCCCCAGCTGATCTGCGTGCGTTTCGCCATCTCCAGGAGCTTCTCAAACTCGAACTCAGAGACTATAGGAATGAATGTTGGAAGGAACGGATCAGCACTCTTAGACCTGAAGATAGCTCATTATGGCAGATGACAAAGACACTACTCAACCTTCCCCATAAAGATCTTCCCATGCGCCAAGGGCAGGTCTTGGCCCAATCTGCTAATGAAAAAGCAGAGCTCCATGCCACCTACCTGGAGACGACTTTCTCAGCTGCAGACACACCTGATCTTGATCACATTCAAACAGTGGTGCAGGAGGTTCGGACCTATCTCACTCAGCCGAGAGAAGAAAGGCTGCAAACGCCCACCACCATGATGGAAGTGCAAGGCCCTATACGATCTCTTCGACCCTACAAATCTCCCGGCTTTGACAACCTGGCTAACGCAGCTCTAAAGGCGCTACCTATTCCTTGGATACAAACCCTCACCATCCTATTCAATCATATCCTTTACCACGGTTACTTCCCTAAGGTCTGGAAACATGCAAAAATAATCACCATCTGTAAACCAGGAAAAGACGGCACCACACCTGAGAGCTACAGGCCCACTAGCCTCCTCTCCTCCATTAGTAAGCTAATGGAGAAGGTCATCCTAACAAGGCTACAAACCGTCCTCGAGAACCATCACGTGGTGCGGCCGGAACAATTTGGTTTTAGGGCACAGCACTCTACACAACACCAGCTACTTAGACTGGTAGATGAAGTGTACACGGCTTTCAGCAGAAGGCACTTCGTCTCTGCACTCTTTCTTGACATCACCAGGGCCTTCGACAGCGTATGGCACGAAGGTTTACTCTCCCGGTTGATCCAATACCAAACCCCTTCCTACTTAATTAAACTCATCCACTCTTATCTCCACAATAGAACCTTCACTGTGCCCCACGATGGGATAACCTCCAGGCCACGTCCCATCAGAGCAGGTGTACCCCAGGGCAACGTTCTTGGGCCCACGCTCTTCCTTTTATACATCAATACTCTTCCTTCCCTGCCTCGATGATCGTTATACCAGTTTGCGGACGATACGGCAGTCACTTCTACATCATCTCAACCCTGGATGGCTGCCCACAGAATCCAGCAATACGCCGACCTCCTCACTACCCGGTTCCAACGATGGCGCCTCCGAGTCCATCCGCAAAAAAGCCAGGCCATTACCTTCTTTAGACGCCCCTTGGCCGACATTCCGCCCATACGTCTTGCTGGTGCGGAGGTCGAGTGGAGAACCTACATTAAGTATCTCGGAGTGCTGCTCGACATGAAACTCACCTGGAAGGAACATATGAACTTCGTGGCTAACAAAATCAACAAAAGGATGGGCATGCTTTATCCCCTGTACAACAGGCGCTCTGTGATGTCAATCACAACCAAACTCCTCCTCTATAAGCAAATACTCCGTCCCGCCATCACATATGCCTGTGTCATATGGGGAGTACCAGCCAATACCCACATAGACCGTCTGGAAGTTCTTCAATCACGATTCCTCAGAATAGTCACAGCTTCACCTTGGTACATACCAAAAAACGTAATTCGCCGTGACCTCAACATTCCCTCCCTCAAAGACTACATACACTCCCTGGCACGCATCTTCCAGGCGCGGCTCCTCAGGGTAGGCATTGCCTGCCCTACCGTAATACATCAACAGATAATGTTTAACTATGATTTTGCATTTTATCATTTGAACCATTATTTTCCCTAAATTGCAGTTCAAAAAAGCATGGTCAAATCCTTAAATCTCAATTCCGATTCATCAAAACTGTGCTGCGTGTTTGAAACGCGCGGCAGAAATGACACGCATGGAACCTGGGTAGTGGAGAGCAAGCAAGCTTAACCTCTGCCTGCTCGGCCCCCTTTCCTCAGTACGAGGCCCTTGAACATGGATAAGGAAATATTCCGTCTGTATATGCACTCCGAGCATGCGTAGACGCGTCTGCCAGCACTCGGAACACTTGCCTGCCCAAATCCGAATTTATGCGACTTTTTCCGAACAGCCATACTCTACGAGCGAAGATCTCAGAGACCCGAATCGTTTTGCTATCACTCTGTGTAATACCAGTGAGTTCGAATACTAGTATGACCGACTTAATTAGTGAACTATTACAAAGTCTGCTTTCGCGGCGCACTGCAATGAAAAGAGGAGTGTTTTAGCTATTTAACACAATGTTACAGTCAAACATTTTTCAATTTCTTCATTAATTTTAGTTTTGGCGGTAATTCGTCCATAAGTCACACTCATTCACTCTGCACTTATTAAACAACCAAACGATATATCTATTGTTTGCGTTATCCACAATGACTTCGCCCCCTTTATTTCGGATAAACGGGTTTCTACTGTACTACGACGACTACGACGACTACGATTACGACTATAGGTCTACAAGTTAGAAAAGAACCTCGGAAGGTGTTGGTACTCACGTGACTGAACTGGGAGGGGTAAGCAGCAGGCAGCAGCAGTCCACTAGGCCGAGTTACACTAGTTCGCTTCCATTTCCGATTCTGAATCTAATTCAGAAGCGATGTCGGTAACAGATTCTTCTGAGCCTGAGTGGTCTTCGCCATTAATGATGAAACTGTCGATGACATCCATTAGTCCATCTGATTCCCAGTATTTTGCTGCCACTTTTCGTACATGATCAGAGCACTTTCTCCACTTATCTCTGGAATATTCACGGAAAAGCTCCTCACAGAGCGTTTGCTTTGCACTTAAAGTTGCATTGGACAAATCTTATGCAGCTTCTCCCTATATTTCTCCCCATACCAACTCTATTGGATTTAGATCGGCGTAATATGGTGGAAGACGCAATACCTCGTGGCCACGTGCATTGCGGATTTGATCAATTACGTACGTCTTTTCTTTGGGCACTGACTTCACTAACTTCAATAACTCTGGTGTGTGCATATTGCTGCTGAACGGCACATTGTTGTCCCTTAACCACTGTATTACATCCTTTTTCAGCGTCGTCATTGTTGGCCTTTTATTTTTCTGAACACTGTGATAGCTAGCATTGTCCATCACGACAACAGAGTTACTGAGCAAATTGGGAATAACTTGCGTTTCTAACCATTTTGTAAAATGTACAACATTCATATCGTCGTGATAATAGCCCGTTTTTTGTTTAGATTTGAGCATTAGCAAAGCATTGTGCACAAACCCGTTTTCTCCTCCCGCATGGGCAGGGGTCCTGGGTCCTTCACCCATAGGCTTTGTAACCCCTAACTCATTTGGAGACTGCCAACAAAAACTGACGGTATGACAAGTATTTATATATGTTTCGTCTAAATACACAATATTCCTCTTCTTTCACGGTACCTACGAATAGTTCGCAGGTAATTAGCACGCCTGGACACAATTTCAGGCTTTTCGATTAGGAGCTGCCGTTTAAAAGCACATTTTTTCCATTTAAAGCCTAATCGCAAAACTAGTTTCCTAAGGTATTCCCTGCTGCATACCAAACTGCCATCACTCTGCAAATCATGCTTGAGCTTCTGTATCGTTGGCACTGCTTTCTTTACAGTATAATATTCGTGTATTTTCCTTCGAACTATACCCCCAGTAAATGTATCGACTTCCACTTTCTTTTTCCTTTCTCCAGCCTTCCCTTTCGGCGTTGAGAATTTCACCTGACCAGTGGTAGACAAAGACGTAGTCCCTTCCTTTATGATGCGTTTCACTAAACTAATGGAAACTCTTGTAGCTTCACTTGTCGATGCAGCAACGTTGTAACTCAATTTCAATTCACTCTTTTTATCTTTCAAGTAATTAGCAACATTGTAAACAATATTGCGAGCATCACTTTTCAACGACCGACCAGATACGCTTGCTTTACTAGTCATGTTCAGCACTTTCGCTATTAGCCACAAAAATACTTACAAAAACTTGTTATAAAGTTTTACACGGAACGCACCATAACTGCAAGTGTAACATGTGCTTGTAGGAAGCCGATCTGCACCGTGCGCTGCCGAAGCAGAACTGATCCCCACCACTAGCACCATGCGCAGCAAAGAAACCTGGTTTCTGCGCAGGTTCTTTTCTAGCGTGTATACCTATACTATGACTATTATTATTATTATTATTATTATTATTATTATTATTATTATTATTATTATTATTATTATTATTATTATTATTATTATTATTATTATTATTATTATTAATATTATTATTATTATTATTATTATTATTATTATTATTATTATTATTATTATTATTATTATTATTATTATTATTATTATTATTATTATTATTATTATTATTATTATGATTATGATTATGATTATGATTATGATTATGATTATGATTATGATTATGATTATGATTATGATTATGATTATGATTATGATTATGATTATGATTATGATTATGATTATGATTATGATTATGATTATGATTATGATTATGATTATGATTATGATTATGATTATGATTATGATTATTATTATTATTATTATTATTATTATTATTATTATTATTATTATTATTATTATTATTATTATTATTATTATTATTATTATTATTATTATTCTTATTGTTATTGTTATTGTTATTGTTATTGTTATTGTTGTTGTTGTTGTTGTTGTTGTTGTTGTCGTCGTCGTCGTCGTCGTTGTTGCTGTTGCTGTTACACCTTGCCTACCCTAAAATTTTGACTGCGAGCCACCACTGGCATCTTCTACCAGAACCTCCCCAACAACTTTAATGCCATGATCCGAGGTCTAGGCGAGTACGACCTAGACCCCGGAGAGAAATATAAACGACCAAGACTCGTCCTAGGACAATAGACTAACAGACTACAGACTAAAACACATACAGCCCTGATATACCTTATTAAAAAAAAAAAAAAAATAAAAAAAAAAAAGGACCACCTATTCTACCGTCATTGCCCTTCTTCCCTATAATCCTTCACGGCCAGTAGAGGGCATAGCCCTGATCTGGCATAAGACTGAGGGTGGCAAAAGCTACCCTCTAATGTCAAATCGTCGCCTGCTGCTCTCTGGGCATTTCCAGAAGCGAGACGAATCTTCGAGCTAGGAACTGTCTGCCTGTGGTCTGTAGCCTCTTGTGGTTTCATCAGTTCACCTCTTTTTCCTGGGAGTGGTAGTCACAGTAGTTTACAGTGCGCGAGGTATCCAGGATAATTGAGTTTTTAGTGATGGACTGCTTTGGTTCCCAGCGTCCTATTTTATTTTGGGCGTGAAGGACCGCTTAATTTTGCTTAGAGACCTCTCTACCAGGCTTGAGGTTCTTTTATATGCTGTACATTTACACGTGCGATGTATCCTTCTTCGTGGTGTGCACCATGCACTAAATGAAGGATGACAAAAACTTGTCAGGGGATTTTACTGAAAATGCTCGCATTTGTGTCGCATCTATGGCAGTTGCTGAAGTCTGGTATTCAGTCAGTATTTGGCTTTTAGTTATTGTAACTTTTTGGTGTGGGTGTGAAGTAAAGAAGTCAGATGTAGTCGAGATAAAGAAACACTTTTATTTCCGTAAACAGTAACTTGTACACTCGTTGCAACAGCAAGAAAGTCTTTTTCGATTCTCCAACAGCACGGCTCCGAACTCGTAACACAAAGAACTCACTCTTCTCTGTCGGCACAACTCTTCACCCTTCACATACGTCTGTCCTCTCCTTCGGCACGACTACTCAACCTTCACATACGTCTGACTGACTCTTCTCACACTTTACCGCTATTTATATCTCCCAGGCACTATTCTGGAAGCTTCAGGAACGTTCACTTATTGCGGTGAGATACAAAGTAGAAGGTTCCAGTAGCCTCTATCCTTTTCTCTCTTTCGGCAAGCGCCCCAACAATGCGGCCATTCTCTGCCTCTTTCCTTCGGCTCCTTTGCGGTAGTGCCGACAATAATCCGATGGGTGACACTGCTGTTGTCGGCAATTAGATGCGGCGGGCGCGGTGACACTGCTCCCTCCTCAGAGCTGGTCGTCCCGACCAGCACTATCACTGCGGCATCTCCCATGCGCCCCGGTGGACTATCCCATCGAACCTCTTCTCCAGGAGGCACGATCCTAGGTATCGCTGTTGGATAGTGTCCCTTGGTCTGGGTAGGACGACGTATGCCATCCTGCTTCGAAATTCTGCAACAGTACCGCCGGTCTTGACGCTCCCTCGTCCAGTTGCCCTTCTTCCTGGTGTGTTGACGGGTTATCCTGCGCACTTGGAAACGGCTCACTGGGTACCATGTCCGCCGACCTCTCTGGCGCACCTTCGTAGCCACCTTGCTTCCGATGGGTCCGGCAACAAACCCCGCCACATCCGCGCGAGTCGCGTCCACCGCTGCACTCGTGTTCACTCGTGCTCGGCACGGCCTCTCCTGTATCCTGCCGTCCACGATGATGTCCACCATTCTTCCGTTCACGGCACTATGCGTCAGGTGATTGGATGGCTCCGACGGTCCCCCCATGTCCCACGCCAAGTCGGTTTTCGCGTGTTGCTCGTTTGCTTGTGCGCTTCCCTGCTGATCGTCCTCCACGTCATATCCTGGTTGGTTACGTACCCGACACACTCCTCCAGAGGATCCCTGAACTGCCCCTTTGTCTTCCCCGAGACGTACACTTTCGTTATCTGCAACGGGCGCAACTATCGCCTCGGCCACTAGGTACTCCCTCCCCGCGTCCGCGCTATTCCGTCTGCCCCTGGCATCCAGTACTTTGACGTTCTCGTCAACTCTTACTACCAGGGCGCCAAGACGTTCCTCGTCGTCCTCCACGACGTCCACATGCTGGCAGAGGTCTTCCACCGTTTCGCCGAGTTCTTCCACGTCTTCCGTCACGCCAGTCAGTTCACCGAGTTGTTCCACGTCTTCCGTCATGCCAATCAGTTCGCCAAGTTGTTCCACGTCTTCCCTCACGCCAATCAGTTCGCCGAGTTGTTCCACGTCTTCCCTCATATCATCCGAAACGGGCGCAACTGTCGCCTCGGCCACTAGGTGCTCCCTCCCCGGCTCCGCGCTATTCCGTCTGCCCCTGGCATCCAGTACTTTGACGCTCTCGTCAA
This sequence comes from Tenodera sinensis, assembly GCA_030765045.1. Classification (NCBI taxonomy): domain Eukaryota; kingdom Metazoa; phylum Arthropoda; class Insecta; order Mantodea; family Mantidae; genus Tenodera; species Tenodera sinensis. The sequence goes on along the minus strand of CM060964.1, from coordinate 276,612,951 downwards.
CTCTTACTACCAGGGCGCCAAGACGTTCCCCGTCGTCCTCCATGACGTCCACGTGCTGGCAGAGGTCTACCACCTTTTCGCCGAGTTCTTCCACGTCTTCCGTCACGCCAATCAGTTCGCCATAAATTTTCGCCGATAGCTCCGTCTTCATCTCTTTCAGCTCGGCAGCGAGGTTGTTGTTTGACGTTTCCATTTTGGCAGCGAGGTTGTCGTTTGCCGTCTTCATCTCTTTCAGCTCGGCAACGAGGTTGTCGTTTATCGTTTCGATTTTGGCAGCGAGGTTGTCGTTTGATGTTTCCATTTTGGCAGCGAGGTTGTTTCTCCTCTTCATTTCGGCAACGAGGTTGTCGTTTGCCGTCTTCATCTTGGACATTTCTGTCTTCATTTCGGCGAATAATTCTTCCATCATTGCCATCATCCTGGTTTCCGAATCTCCCTCCATCTTGGTTCTAACGTTGCAACTTCTAACGACGATGTAACGAAACTAGAAGCAATTCGACGAATCCCACTCCTGACACCAGTGTGACTTTTGTTGGTGTGAAGTAAAGAAGACAGATGTAGTCGAGATAAAGAAACACTTTTATTTCCGTGAACAGTAACTTTGTACACTCGTTGCAACAGCAAGAAAGTCTTTTTCGATTCTCCAACAGCACGGCTCCGAACTCGTAACACAAAGAACTGTCCCTTGTCCGTCGGCACGACTCCTCAACCTTCACATGCGTCTGACTGACTCTTCTCACACTTTACCGCTATTTATATCTCCCAGGCACTATTCTGGAAGCTTCAGGAACGTTCACTTATTGCGGTGAGATACAAAGTAGAAGGTTCCAGTAGCCTCTATCCTTTTCTCTCTTTCGGCAAGCGCCCCAACAATGCGGCCATTCTCTGTCTCTTTCCTTCGGCTCCTTTGCGGTAGTGCCGACAATAATGCGATGGGTGACACTGCTGTTGTCGGCAATTAGATGCGGCGGGCGCGGTGACATTATGCTGTTCACACACACACACACACACACACACACACACACACACACACACACACACACACACACACACACTCACTCACTCACTCACTCACTCACTCACACACATACACACTCACTCACTCACACACTTACTCACTCACTCACTCACTCACTCACTCACACACTTACTCACTCACACACTCACACATACACACACTAACTCACTCAATCACTCACTCACTCACACATACACACACTCACTCACATATACACACACTAACTCACTCAATCGCTCACTCACTCACTCACACATAACCACACTAGCTCACACACATACACACACTAACTCACACATACACACACTCACTCACACATACACACACTCACTCACATATACACACACTAACTCACTCAATCACTCACTCACACATACACACACTCACTCACTCACACATACACACACTAACTCACTCACTCAATCACTCACACATACACACACTCACTCACACATACACACTAACTCACTCACTCAATCACTCACATATACACACACTCACTCACATATACACACTAACTCACTCACCTAATCACTCATTCACACATACACACACTCACTCAGTCACACATACACACACTAACTCACTCACCCACTCACTCACTCACTCACTCACACATACACACACTCACTCACACATACACACACTCACTCACACATACCACACTAATTCACTCAATCACTCACTCACACATACATACACACACTCACTCACGCACTCACTCACACATACACACACTCAATCACTCACTCACACTCACTCACTCACTCAATCCCTCTCACTCACTCACACACATACACACTCACTCACTCAATCACTCACACATACACACACTCACTCACTCATTCACACATACACACTCACTCAGTCACCCACTCAATCTCTCTCACTCACTCACACACATACACACTCACTCACTCACTCACTCACTCACACACACATACGCATACACACACTCACTAACTAACACATACACACTCACTCACTCTCTCACTCGCACACACATACACACTCACTCACTCACACATACACACTCTCACTCACTCACTCACTCACTCACTCACTCACTCACTCACTCACTCACTCAATCTCTCTCACTCACTCATACACATACACACTCACTCACACACATACACATACACACACTCATTCACTCACACCACTCACACATACACACACTCACTCACTCACACATACACACTCACTCACTCACTCACACATACACACTCTCTCACCATCCCAGGGACCCGCATATGGTATTCGTGGTGGACGAAGCGGCGTCTGGGCGGGTTTTCTCCGGGTTCTCCGGTTTCCCCCGCCATCTCATTCCACCGGTGCCCCATCTTCATTCCATGTATCATCAGTGACACCGCCTGTGGTGCCGTAGTAGTAAAAGCGGGCGTTAAACACTACACACACTCTCTCACCCAGTCACTCACTCACTCGCACACACATACACACTCACTCACTCACTCACTCACTCACTCACTCACTCACACACACACACTCTCTCACACACACCCACTCACACAGGAACACACGGAATTTTCTTTCTTGTAGATTTTTGAGGTGAGAAGACAGCGCATATTTTGGTTTGCAAATAGCCTAATCCAGGCATCGGCAAACATGTACTCAATGAGATATCAGTATGACGTCTCAACATGCAACCCGCAAGGCACATGACGTAATGTAGAACAGGAGATGGCATTGACCTTCGTTGAGAGGCAGAGTACAATAAGGAATAGTACACATACTTTAATCCAGGTATTTTGGTCTACGATACTTTAGGTAAGCCTAGATATTTGAGCAATATATGTTTCAATTCACTTCTATTTGCAATGTACCTACCATGAAAATCTAGTGATATATCACAAGTAGCCACTCTCAGTATAGCACGCAAATTAACATCTGTTAATGGCAATACAACATTTTTTTCGATTCAGTTTCTTTTCTTCTACACATTTCTTAAAGGCTTGAAATAATTCTGTCCCTGTTGTATGTTCCCTAAGTGGAATAACTTGAAGCATATATTCTTGTATCGAGAGGTTGTTAGTAACCCCACGAATGAAAATTACCAATTGTGCTGTGTCAACGTTGCCAGTGCTTTCATCCAACGCGAGAAAAACAGCTATAAATTGATGGACCTCGGTTTGTTGTCTTTTTTTCGGCTATTTCTGCTACTTTATGTATCCTTCTTTGTATGGTTCGTGGTGATTATGCAATATTACTAAAAATATCATATTGTTCAGGGCAAATTATGTTGGCAACTTTACTCTCACATTTTTTATGAAATGTCCATCACTAAAACACCTCAGTGACTGAGCAATCTCCAAAGCAACAGCATAGATGGCATGAAGTTGTCTATCAGTTATAATATTTGAATTAATATTAGGTGTATTATCTGAATATTGCTCTTTGAGCTGTTGCAGTTGGTTAGTCCAATCTATACTTGAAAAAAAATGAATAAAGGACACTACGTCAGTGTTATGCTACTTGAAATCGTGGTGTAAATTTATGAATACATGCTTGTCTATAATTGTATGGTGATCTTGTGACGTATCATAATGCCGCTTGATGTTCCATTGAACTTTAGGGCACAACAAACACCTTATGTTCCTTACATGATGAGAGAAGAAATCATCAAAGTGCTATTTTAGATATCAAATTTAATTAAGTTAAATAAACTAATATCCTTCAAAGTTATAAATAGGGCTAGGAAGTTCATGCATTTGCATGTTTTTTCATAGGGGTTAAAAATGTATGCTTTTACATTATGTGCACGAATTATGGAATTTTCAGTTATTTGGACGTGATTTTATGGTGCATATAACTGCAGATTTTCTTGATTTTTGATAAATGCATATTATTTCAATGTTATAACCCCTATATTGCATATTTTAATGATTTTTATGGGATTTTTATTATTTTTTCCATCTGGATAATATTTATCATATTGGTAGTATTGCACATGATGATACAAATCACAAAGATTTCAATATTATAGCCCCTATCTTGCATATTTTTTTCCCATCTGTATAATATTTTTCATATTGGTAGTAGTGCACATGATGATAGGGCTCGCGAGGTGGCGAGAACTAATGTTGAGTCATGTTGTCATGAAGTGAATCCCCTGTTTTCATCCTTTCATTATTTATGCAGGTGCGCAGAGACTAATCAGTGTGTTATCTGAGACTTTTATAATAACAAAGATAAAGTGCAGGTCAATGCTTGCTTGGCCACCAGTTGTTGCGCCGTGGTTTTCAAACGTAAGTGTTGTGAACTGGAGCGTGTGAGTAAAATGTAGGAAGTGAGAAAAGATTTCAAATAGTTCAGCACATAGACCAGCAAAGCATAAGGAGAATTTAATCAGAAAATTTGCAAACAAAGAACCTGTTCAAAAATAGCTAGTAGAGTGTTTAGGAAGTAGGGTTACTGAATTTTGCTATGACTTGTGCCATGCATTTTTAGCTGCTGATATTCCCTTGTTCAAAATTAATAAACGGACATTTAAAAACCTATATCAACCTTCTTGTCAAGTACACTTGACAAGATGTGCCTGAAGAAAGTACACGGCGTAAGACTTATGTAGTACATTGTTACAATAACGTATTGTCGAATACATTTTAGGGCATGAACCTCCGAGCCCTAGTTATAAATAAAGAAATGTATCTTTAAGTCTCAGTATTTAATTAAAGTTGGACAGACATGTTTAGAAGTCCAGGTAAATACGACAGGACAGTTCGCCCGTGATTGGTGTGTATGCAGTGCCAGTTAAGGCTGCGAGGGAGGGGGAGACAGTAAGCGCTGCCCTTGACACGTCATAGTTGCGAGGCCTCATTGAGTACATGTTTGCCGATGCCTGGCCTAATCCTCCATTGTGATTTTCCTTCCTAACTGCTAGGAAAGCGCACTGTTACCAACGTTTATGCTTTACAAATGATTTTCCCATAAATCTACTCGTCTCAATTGTACATGTTGCAAAATAGCTACTACTGTTATGGATTTGTTTTCAACATATGCTTTTGTTTTGTATTCCCTCACGTGTTTTATACAGTATTTCTCGTCTCGCTAATTTATTCACCAACACAGAAATAAAAATCTAATGTGTTGTACTCACATGACTTTCTCTATTCTACTCTTGTACTAACCAGTTTTACAAACTCCTATTCCTTTATCTTCTTCGTGTTAGTTAAGATAAACGTTTTCAGAAATTATTTTGTTGTTTATTATCTTGTAGGTACAAGGGGATATGCTCTTCCAACATCTCTCTTCCCAATTCCATTATTGGCAGACCGGCTGTAAGCGATCCCCTATGCAATGACAACGGCCTCTGTGAGGGCGGAAGATCAAGCATAGAAGGTATCCCTTCACCTTTGGGAATTAAAAGGATCAAAAAGAAAGGGACGAGAAGATGGAGCTCGATAGTCCAGTAATAGGAGAGAAAACTCGGAATAAGAAACCGGGAAGAGGAATCTCTTTAGTCGAAGAGAAGACAATCATCTGTAGACGGACACCCCAACAGGAAAACCCTGCTTGACGAAAGCCGAGGTGGCAGCCCACTATTGGTTTTACTCTACGCAGCACTCGTAATGCGGCTAGAGGACATCTTAATTACTGGTAAGCCTCAAAAAACTTTATTTGGACATAAGTTGTGTGTTTTAGAAAGATCTACATTTTTTGTATAGTAAGATTTGGTCTATCTCTTACGGATTACTAGTTGTGCAAAAGTCCTCCAGAGTAAACAGGACTACATGGGCTATAGCCAGAAAGTTCAAAATATACATTTCGTTTGTCATAAAAATATCTTAAACATATGCCATTTTAATCAAAATCATTAGTGCCATTTTCGAGAAAATCAAAGTTTTCGAAAAATTTTCCACGTAAAGGTTAGTTTAGGGTGGGGCAAGTTTCTTTAAAATCTTCGTGACGTATCCTTAAAAGGCATTAATCTTAAATACCAACTTTGGTTTTTAACCGACTTTTCGGTTTTGAATTATACTTGCCACAGACTGACAGACACACAGACAAAAGACAGACAGACAGACAGACAGACAGACAGACACACACACACACACGCGCGCGCGTACGAACCCTTTTCTAAAAATGCTTTCTTTGGATTCAGGGGGTCTCAAAACATATATTTCCGGTGAAATCTCGACATCGAATTTTTGGGTGGAATACAATACTTCCCCTACTTACCAGTAGAGAAAGTAAAAATGTTTTTTTTTTTTCGGATTCAGGGGGTCTCAAAACATATATTTCCGGCGAAATCTCGACATCGAATTTTTGGGTGGAATACAATATTTGCCCTACTTACCAGTAGAGAAAGTAAAAAGCAAGTGCTTGGTACACACGAACAGTTTCTTTGTTTAGAGATGAGGAGTGAACTTGTCACTGTCCACCAATTATTGTTTACTCCTTGTAAAACTACACAGGCTATGCCGTTAGGTGAACGTGTAGCCGTGGCTCAGAGTTGTGCTGTTCCTCAGATATCACTTTCATCATAGTCAGCATCGCTGTATGATAAATACACAAGCGGTGCCTCGTTTTGACTAGTGTTCCAATAATGGCGAAATATATGATGAGAAGTAATTTATCTTATTACATCACTAATGAACTTCAAATTAAATAAAAGAAGACAAAAAAGATCTTGTGTGTTCCTCTTACACGGCTTTCTCTACTCTTGTACTAATTTTATTATTCTTACAAACTCCTATTCCCGTATCTTCATGTTAGTCGAGATAAACATTTGCAGAAATTATCTTATTGCTGATTTTCTTATAGACGCAAGGGGAATATGGAAAACGGTAGGCTCTGAGGGACAGTCAAATCATTTAAAACTTTGAAATTCCGTTGCCTTTGCAAGGCCAAGGTATAAAACAAGTGAATAACTACTTTCCATTTGAGAAAAATTTAACTACCGCATAACTCACACAAATAACAAAGAATATCTCCGAAATAGTTCACTCCACAAAAAATGCACTTAGACATAACTTGTATGTTTTAACGAGATATACATTTTTTGTATAATAAAATTTGCTCTATCTTTTACGATTTAGCAGCTATGCAAAAGCCATCAAAGGTAAACAGGAATACATAGACTATAGCAAGAAAATTTAAAATATACATTTCACTTGCGATAAAAATATCTTAAACATATGGCATTTTAATCAAAATCGTTAGAGCCATTTTTGAGAAAATAAACATTTTCGAAAAATTGTCCGTGTAAAGGGTTGCTTAGGGTGGAGGAATTTTCTTCAAAATCTTTGTATTGCATCCTTAAAAGATATTAAACTTAAACACCAACACCAACTTTGGTTTTTAAACGACTTTTCGTTTTTAGCTATGCTGTTCACAGACAGACGACACATACACACAAATACACACGACCTTTTTCTAAAAGCACTTTTCTTGGATTCAGGAGGCCTCAAAACATACATTTCCGGTGAAATGTCTACATCGAAATTTTGAGCGATGTGCATACTTCCCCTACTTACTATACAGATGGAACCACCGTTCTTGGCCTCTGACCTTGACTGGAAGTCCTGCAGGCGAACCCATAGCGTTTGTCTTTTCCATCAGCTCAGAATTCCGCGAATGAAACCATACACAACATGAGGAGGGAGGGAGGGAGAAGGTAATGATACTTTTGTTGTTTTTGTAGTGGTTAACGCCCGCTTTTACTACTACGGCTCCGCAGGCGGTGACACTGATGATACATGGAATCAAGATGGAGCACCGGTGGAATGAGATGGCGGGGGAAACCGGAGAACCCGGAGAAAACCCGCCCTGAATACCACATGTGGGTCCCTGGGATCGAACCCGGGCCGCCTAGGTGGTAGGCGAGCGCGCTAACCGCTCGGCCACGGCGCCGCCGTAATGATACTCTGAGACACGGTCCTTGTTAATTCACAGTTGTTTTTTATTGCAGCGTGCAGTTGAAGACAGATCATTACGATGAGGAGTGAATATAGCGCATTTGTGAGACGTTGATAATAACATAAATCAATTATGCCCCCTGTACTTTCTAAATTAGGGACCAAAACATTACACAATCAGAGTAGAGAAAGTGTTTCAAATGTGTGGGCATACATTTAAAAAAAAAACACTCAAAAAGTTCAAAAGCGCAAATCAGATGACACAGGAGTATCAGTATGAACAGTGAAAGGAATTGTTCAAGAACGCAAACAAAATGCAAATCAGAACACTTATTTTGGAACTCCAGGCATAAAACACAACGTTCCGAAACGAATAATGGATCTGGATGACTTCGAAAAATGTATCGTTAGAAGAACGATTCAAAATTTTTATGTTCAGGAAATGTGCTCCTACAATAGCTAAATTACTTATTATTTTAAGAGAAAGCATTACTTTCAGGGCAGCAAGTCATCCTTAAACAGAATAGTTAGAGAACTGGATTTTAAATGGAAAAAGACCAAAACAAACAGAAAATTGTTCATAGAAAAGCATGACATTCGTTCTAAACGAGAAGACTATCTGAAAGCCATACGAAAGTATAGATCAGAAGGAAGACCTATTGTTTACACAGACGAAACATTTATGCACAGTAGCCACACCAACCCAAAGGGATGGACTGATGACAATACTACAGGTTTCATTGCTCCGGTTTCCAAAGGTGAGATACTAATCATTGTTCATGCTGGGGGTGAACAATGTTTTGTTTGCAATGGCTTGCTTATATATATAAATCAAATCAGAAATCGGGAGATTACCATAATGAAATGGACACCAACAACAATGTTAAATGGTTAAAAACCAAACTTATTCCAAATTGGCCTCCAAACTCCATAGTTGTGTTTGATAATGCGCCATTTCATAGTACTCAAGAGGTGAAGCCTCCAAGTTCAAATTCCTTAAAGGAAACCATGAAAATGTGGCTCTCGGATAAAGGCATAGCATTCGACGAAAACAAGACTAAATCTAAGCTCTATGACCTAATAAAAGTGCACAAACCTAAATACACAAGGTATTTTGTGGACAGAATTCTGGAGGAAAACGGCCATACTGCATTAAGACTGCCTCCATATCACCCAGGCCTAAACCCTATTGAACTAATCTGGGCAGATGTTAAACAGTGGGTCGGTAACCATAATACCACATTCAAGCTCAAGGATGTCGAGTGTTTGTGCTACACACGGTTCGAAGAAATAGGTATAGAAAAGTGGCAAAATGTTTGCCGACATGTAAAAGAAATAGATCACTACTGTAGTAGATATTATAGTGGAGAATACAATTGAACAGTTTTTAATCGACGGTGTTGCAAATAGCAGTGATAGTTCGACTGAGGACGTATCCATTGAAGAAAACACTTCATCTGGTATTGAGCAACTTGAATAAATTTATATCTGCAGTGATACATATGTTAACACATTTGCACACATTTGCACAACTAATTAAGCTAAGTACATTGTGGAGGCATTTTTCTGCATGGACTATATACTGCGTTAGTAAGAAGAACGTTATCTGAGCAGCATATGAAGCTGACGCACCAATTCGCTTGCTGTCTGCATTCGCCTGGATTGTAAGTAAACTTGCTTTCTAGCTTTGAATTTACTTCCTTCAGGGGCCAAGAACGCTGAATCCAGCTGTACTAGTAGAGAAGTAATCTATTTCATGTAGAACATCGCTAATGAACTTCATGTTAAACAAAAGAAGACAAAAACCAGGAAAATATCATTTGGGTTTTTCTTCACCTGAAGCACCTACTTGGTGGCAAGTAAGATGCGGAAAAGCAAATTTCAAAATTACAGTAAATAATGTGGCTTTCGTCTCAGACGGCAGTATTGACAGAGGGATACATATACCCTTACGACAAATGCCTCAATGATGGTAGATGTACTGAGAAGTTGATTAAAATATGAAGATTACGACATTATAATAGTTCGAAAATAACTTGGTGTTAAGAAGCTCTTCGTACCTTTAGATTTGGATGTAATTCAATTATGTGTACTGCAAAGTGAGAAATCGATCATCTGTGAATTTGCAACGCATGTGCCAGAGATATAAAAACACGTTGGCAAATAAAGTGGCAGGTTCCTACCGACGTTCACGTCATAAGCTCCTAAATAACATCTGCTGCAAGACGCAGGTAATGTCTGATCAGCTGCCGCTGTTTAAGTATAGATTCATTGCCAACTATTTGTCAGCCTTGAGTGCCGTCTATCGCAACAAAACACTATCTGCGCGGCTTTGAGTTAGAATGATACACCTAAAATAAGACAGTTGAGTGGCTTCCGACATCCATAAATTTGTCTTCTGGCCTCCGTGGGTCTTGTAATTTCAATATGAAGAAAGTGTTTCAAATGAGATCTTTTATACAAATAAAACTAGCGGACCCGACAGGCGTTGTCCTGTTCCAACGTTGCAAATCCAAAAATTATAAACCTTTTTAAAGAAACAAATTGTTTGGACCGTTATGATGAAAAAAATACTTTAGAAATTATTTTTAAAATACCTGGCGCCACCATGCGTACAGTTATCACAACTTGACTTATCAATTGCATGTGAGTGTATCTGTGTACTACGATAAACTTAAATGTGTTGAGTACAAACTTAAAACTGTCTTAAATAATAGCAAGAAAGGAAAAACTCAAATCATTTTTATAACAGGTATATTTTTTAATGTACAAAAAATAAGTAAATAAGTATTTAAATATATTTTAATCTTAATACTAATAGGAATAAAATTTGTTTCTTTTTATCTTCATGCGATTTGTTGAACAAAGTTTTAATTAATCCCTGAGGGGTATAAACGAATAAACTTGGTTTGCCAACTCAGGAACACGCAACATATAATTGGCATTGTCAATTTACACTGTCCGTCAATTGACCTTCTGCCGTTCTATTTAACCGACGATTATGGACTATTTGTTGTTGTTGTTGTTGTGTTTAACGCCCGCTTTTACTACTACGGCACCGCAGGCGGTGACACTGATGGCACATGGAATGAAGATGGAGCACCGGTGGAATGAGATGGCGGGGGAAACCGGAGCACCCGGAGAAAACCCGCCCTGACGCCGCTTCGTCCACCACGAATACCACATGCGGGTCCCTGGGATCGATGGACTATTTGTGCATACCGTTTACATCGACCAATATTTCCTCCTTGTCCATGAAGACGTGGCATTAATGCACAATACATAAATGTAAGTAACTTATTCAAGCTGTTCTCGGGCTTCGAGCCAGGTGAAGTGATGAAGAGCCATCGACGTTTCGGGAGCGTACATCTCTCCCATCATCAGGATGATGAATGGCTACCATTTTTTGGTAGCCATTCATCATCCTGATGATGGGAGAGATGTACGCTCCCGAAACGTCGATGGCTCTTCATCACTTACCAAGGTTGAAGGGACCAGTACATATGTTAGTACGTACCCAGTAGAAAACACCAAGCCTAGTCAGGAGACGGTTCACGGCTACGCTGGAATCTGTGTTTTCTCAGGCGGTCAATCTCTAACTTTAAAGCTGGTTTCCAGGCAGGACTGAACTGCAAACCTGCGTCCCGGTTCAGTGTGTTCCTCTCGGAGGAGATGGACAGTGCCTCCTTAACCTTGCGTTCCCAGACACCGCTGCATTTTGCCACAATGGTCGTACCTTTGAAGTTAGCTCTGTGGTCTTTTTCAAAGCAATGTTCCGCCAACCCTGACTTTTCAGGCTGCATTAAGCGTATGGACCGTTCATGTTCCTTGATCCTGGTGGAAATGGTCCTGCCGGTTTGCCCTATGTATGGCGTCCCACATTCACAGGGGATGCGGTATACCCCTGGTACCTTAAGGTCCAGTTTGTCCTTTACCGATCTCACAAGATGTTTGATTTTCAGAGGCGGACTGTGAATGGTTCTGATGTTATGTTTGGCGAGAATTCTACTGATCCTGCCAGATAGATTGCCAGTGTATGGGATGCAGGCAGTGGCGGTCGGCTTATCTGGTGTTGGTTGTGGTTGTGGTTTTCCTTTCTTGGCCTTGGAGATAGAGGACTCAATGTCATCTACGGAGTAGCCGTTCTGGCGGAATGTGTACCTCAGGTGTTGTAGTTCTTGCTTGAGGTGGCTGGGATCGGAGATAGACACAGCTCTGTGGGCCAAAGTGTTTAGAACTCCAACTCGTTGGGACTTGTGATGGAAACTGTTGGCATTTAGATAGAGGTCGGTGTGTGTAGGTTTGCGATACACTGCATGCCCCAGAGTGCCGTTGTTATTTCTGGAGACCAGAATGTCCAAAAACGGCAGAGTTCCATCTTTCTCCACTTCCATGGTGAACTGGATTTGGGGTCGGAGACTGTTGAGGTGTGTGAGGAAGCTAGGCAAAGTGTCTAGTCCATGTGGCCATATAACAAAAGTGTCGTCCACGTACCGGAAGAAATGAGATGGCTTGAGTGGAGCGGTGGCAAGTATTTCATGTTCCAGGTGTTCCATATAGAAATTAGCTATTGCAGGTGACAAAGGAGAGCCCATTGCCACACCGTCTACTTGCTCGTAGAACCTTCCACCAAACAGGAAGAAAGTGGACGTCAAAGTGTGCCGGAAGAGCTCGGTGATGTCAGCCGGAAAGTGTTCCATCAGAAGCTGGATGGTTTCTTGCAACGGTACTCTTGTAAAAAGAGATACTACGTCGAAGCTGACGAGAAGATCAGAAGGCCCAATGGTTATGTTATCCAACGAGTGTACGAAGCGTGTGGAGTTCGTCACGTGGTGTTCACAACTCCCTACCAGAGGTTGTAACAGATCGGCTAGGTGGCGTGCCAATCGGTAAGTGGGGCTGCCCATGGCGTCAACAATGGGGCGTAATGGAACGTCGGGTTTGTGGATCTTGGGGAGCCCATACATTCTAGGAGGCCTGGATCCCGACGGTGACAGAAACTGCTTAGTTTCTGTAGAAAGGCTGGATCTTCTAATTAGCTGGGAGGTCCGTCGCTCTATGGAGGATGTAGGATCCTTCTCGAGGATTCTGTAGGCTGGATCACCTAAGACCTGCTCCATTTTCTCTGTGTACTGGGCTGTGAGGAGGACCACAGTAGCATTCCCCTTGTCAGCCGGTAGGACGACCAAGTTCTCGTCATTTCGTAGTCTCCTAAGCGCAAAGCTTTCATCTCGGTTGATATTGGGCTTAGGAAGCGAGGTGCGCGTTATAGCAGCGGTCACAGCCGTGCGTATATCTTCTGCGCTATCTACCGTGAGCTCCTGTATAGCGGATTCCACCCCGCTGACGATGTCCGCCACTGGAAGAATCCTCGGTGTTGGCGCAAAGTTAAGGCCTTTTGACAGCACGGAGGTAGTGGCTTGGTCTAGATCCAAGTTGGTGAGGTTAACTATGATCCGGTTGGACGGCAGAGGAGGCACGGCCTCCTTAGAATGCACCAATGAGTCGAACTTCCTGGTCTGTTTCTTGGTGCTCCGGAGAAGCGTGGCGTGACCTTGTGCAAAGGTGGAGAGGTCAACCCTGTCCCAATCTGTTGCTGAGAGCCTCGAAGACAGCTTCCAGTAGGAATCTAGCAGTCGTCGGTACGTACTAACATATGTACTGGTCCCTTCAACCTTGGTAGCCATTCATCATCCTGATGATGGGAGAGATGTACGCTCCCGAAACGTCGATGGCTCTTCATCACTTCACCTGGCTCGAAGCCCGAGAACAGCTTGAATATGTTCGTCGCCAGGAAAGCTTCAGTTCTTATTTTATGTAAGTAACTTATTTAAGTTAAAATTAGCAGGAATATAGACGAATTGTCACTAATTTGAGTATTAGTATGACTAATCGATACTTGATAAGTTGCATGGAATCAAATGAGAACTGACAATTATAAATGGTAGATAAAGTTGGTTGTTATTGAATGCATGTGTACAGTAAAACTTAGTTAATTCGGACTAACTGGAACCAAGGGCACTCAGATACTCCGGGTTATATGGGAAAGTAAAGCCACAATTATTAGTCATCTTACCGTGTGCATGGGGCTGTTTCGTTCTGTGCTGGTGGCTGGCCTCTCCGTCTGAGCGAACACACACGCGGTATAACTGACACTCCTACACACGATACGGTACTAAAAAATTTGGCTTTAGTAATAAGAAAAACAAAACTCTTAAATCCTTAAATAACTAGACTTGCGGTTTATGACGATAACAAAGTATGTCTTGAAACGTTATTAGATCTTGTGATTATGTACAGTATATATTGTTTACAAGACATTAAACATATAAAAACCTTTATCACATAAAATCGCATCGTTTGTTAACAAAGAATTGATCCACAATGTTCTGTTTTAAACACGCGTGGCGTTTGAACGAAGTTTGAATTACACTCCCAAACACTTTGATAAGAGAAAAATAATCCGGTTGAAACACACCTGATTAACGTATGACACGTGTCATTTGAAAACTGAGGAAATTGAGGCAGATGTAGGGATCAAGGTCGACGCTTTCTTCCAGTGCTGTTTATAGCTGATGAGACATGCCGCGCCAGCAGCGTGTGACGTACTACTAAATCTTTCTTAAACTCGACAGGTAGCATGTTACAGTACAGTACGCATTATCATAATTTATTGTACAGTTTACACAGAAACCGTACATTGAATCAAACTAAAACGCGAATATTTGGCTGAACTCATAGCTAGATTCTTCATATCATAGTTAAATTTATTATCTAACGTGAGCATTAAATTAAAAAAAAGCTACAAATCTGATCCGGATAAACGAGGATTTACGGTTATACTTAATCAAAATTCATGCAGAAATATGTAAAATACTCACTTCAATACTCCATGTTACAAATTTGCAGTGTATACTTTTAAAATAACACTTTAAAACGTTATTTCAATAAATAATGACGATGATGATAATAATAGTAATAATGATGATCATAATAATAATGATAATGATAATGATGATGATGGTGATGACGATAATGATAATAATAATAATAGTAATAATAATAATAATAATAATAATAATAATAATAATAATAATAATAATAATAATAATAATAATAATAATAATAATAATAATAATAATAATAATAATAATAATAATAATAATAATAATAATAATAATAATAATAATAATAATAATAATAATAATAATAATAATAATGATGATGATGATGATGATGATGATGATGATGATGATGATGATGACGATGACGATGACGATGACGATGACGATGACAAGGACAAGGACAAGAACAACGACAACGACAACGACAAGGACAAGGACAACGACAACGACAACGACAACGACAACAACAACAACAACAATAACAATAATAATAGTAATAATAATAAATTAATTGATAAAACTGGTTGTGAGCAAGAGCGCGTAATCGCAGCGGCGCAACATACATGGCAACGCCGCGCTGATTCTCCATAAGAGCCATTGTGCCTTTATGATGTGAAAACTCCTTATATGTAGATGTGTTAGGGACAGCAAGGCGTTTAAGCTAATTGAAAGTGCTTATGAAAAGAATTTTTAAGGTGCATAGCAGCTGTGCATATCAGCGCACGTTGTGCAGGCTGTTCCCTCCTCAGAGTCGGTTGTCCCGACTAGCACGCATTTGGCTAGATGATCCAGATGCCATCTAGCATCTTCCCTTGGGGCAGTCTCTGGATGCGGTAGTCCTCGCCATGGAACCTCTTTTCCAGATGGCATGAACCTTGGCAACGATGTTGGATAGTGCCCCTTGGTCCACAGAGGACGATGTCTGCCATTCTACCTGAAACCTCTGCAGCAACCTCACCGGTTGTGACGGCACGAGTCTTCCTCCAGTTGCCCTTCATTCAGATGCGTGAACGTATCATCCTGCGCACAACTGAAAAGGACCCATGGGGTTCCATGACCATCGACCTCCTTGGTGCGCATTCGCAGCCAATTTGGTCCTGGTGGGCCCAGCCACAACCTCCTCCAGGGTCACCCTGCGGACCTTTAGATGATCGCTGGGTCTCCGGAGCGTTATCTCGTCTTCTCCAACTCGCAGGACCCTCCTGCCGACGTCCACCTGCGCCCCGTGGCTGCTGAGGACATCCAGTCCCAGTATCACCCACTCAGCCATCCTCGCCACGAACACCCACAAACCTATAGCGCTCTGCCCCAAGGTCAACTCTAGCCAGGCCACCTTCCCACCCCGATGCCGCCACTATCATATAGGGTCGATCTAGTTTCCTCGTTGGCATGTCCTCCGCCACATCCGGTCTAATCACGGTTACGGCGGAATTCGTGTTCACTAATACCGGGCACGGTATTCCCTGTATCCTGCTGTCCACGATGATGTCGTCCTCCATTCTTCTATTCACGGCATTCAGCGTCACCTGATTGGATGGCTCCGACGGTTTCACCATGGTCCGTGCCAAGTTGGTCCTTGCTTGTTGCGGGCTTGCTCGTAGGCTTCACTACTGGCAGTCCTTCATGACAGGTCCTGGTTGGCTACGCCCCCGACACACTCCAATAGGGGATCTTTCCAGACATCCCTGAGCTGGCTCTTTGTCTTCGCCGTGTCGTACACTTCCGTTCTCCGAGACGGGCGTAACTGTCACCTTGGCCATTAAGTGCTTCCTCTTCAGATCCGCGCTATCCCATCGACCTCTAACAACAAGTTCCTTGACGGTGCCGTCAACTCTTCCCTCCAGGGGGCTAAGATGTCTTCCACGACGTTCGCGCGCTGGTAGAGGTCTCCCACCTTCCCGCCGAATTCTTCAGCGTCTTCCTTCACGTCGACAAGCTCCCCGTCAATCTTTGCTAATAGCTCCATCTTCATTCCGGACATTTCTCTCCGTCTTTTCCATTCCCGAATTCATTTCAGTCTTCACTTCTTGCTTTATACCTTCCATCTTCGCCTCGATCTTCTCTATGGTGGAATGCACTCTTGTCATTTCATTTACCATGTTGTCCATTCCAGATGCCATTTTTGGTTCCGTCTTTTCCATTCTAGATTTCCGGTCCATCTTCTCCATTTGCGCCAGTAATGTTTTCAACATTACCTCCATCGTGATTAATACTTTGCCCTACTAACACCAGTGTGTCAAAATGACAAAATCAGTCCAGTCACTCTTTTCTCATTTTATTTTCTTCTAACTGAATGCACAACAATACAGTTCTGTTTTACTGATGTCAACAGAGTCTGCAGCCCTTGGTGATATTACAGCTCACAGCTGCTTTCTACTCGTGACCTTGACACACTCCTTTCTGCCTTTCTTCACTTTCTCTGTCTTTCAAACAGCTAACTCTGACTACAATCACTCGATACTACTAAAGCTACTACACTGACTTTCCTTTGACGGCACGTATCTCTCACAACGACCAGACACATATAGCTGACACATATACACACACAAAAACTAAGAATAAAACTAAAAACTGACTGAGCTCCTCACGCGCTCCACAAACCTTAATACCGGCAATAACTCAGGCACATTTTTTGTAAGTGCACCTTTTTCTCGAACTTGCCGGCAGCCAGAAGATTCGTAAAGGTTCTAGAAAAACGCCTTTATATACTGTTCTGATTGTTGTCACGTGTTTTCTCGTCTTGAATGGTATGGAGCAACTGCACCTCGAGCGCCTTTGTTTGCTCGTCGACCTGGTATGTGGTGAGAGGTAGCTTGTCCCTGTACATCCTTTGATTTGTGCTACACAGTCTGTGTCACAAAATACATGACGTGTGATGTTTAACAGAGGAGGAGATGTAGGTTTAAGGGCACTCAACTACATGATCATCAGCGCCCTTGAAAAGCATTTCATGGCAAAAACCACATATGAAATTCAATCAAAAATAAAATTACTGGTAAAGAAGAAAATTATATGTAAATATAAAAAAAAAAAAGCAGAATTGCCAGAATTAAAACTAGGTGATAAGTATGTCAAAAAGTATAAAATTAGATATGTAAAGTTTCAAATCCTAAAACACATGTTACACTCAGCTAACAACTTAAGGGACATTGGGAGTTAAATTTTGGTCAAAATTGCCTAAAAATCTAAAATTGTTTTTGATATTTAAAATCTTCCTGGAACTCCTGTGCATTTGGATCAGCTAACATTTTTCATATCCGCTACTCCATGTGGTCATTACGGCCCTTTCAAATAGTACACAGCATATTCCTGTATAAAAGCCTATTTTTCTCAAAACTACATTTCTGCATATTCCAAAAGAAGGTCGCGCCTGAGGTTTGCCTCAAATGAAAATTTCCAAAAGTATTCGTAAATAGCAGCTAAACAAAACTATGATTCAATATTTGTGTTATCATTGAGATGAATTCCAAAAACATTTTTTGTATGAAAACATCAATAATTTTTAAGATTAAATTTTCTATGTTAATAAAAAAATATGTACAGCATAATGAGCAAACGTATTTGAAATATCTCTTCACACAATTGTTACTCATATTTTAGAGTGCCTGTTCTGGCAATATACACCAATTTTGAGAAGTCAATAGACTTTGAAAATGTACCTATTAAATTCGTAAAATAATATATATATATATATATATATATCATAAACGAAATATCCAATATTAATGAAATTTGGTGTACATCCTATTCTCATATAAATACAAACACAGTAAAAAAATTCACAAAAATCTATCAAGAAATGTGGAACTTTCAAATTTCACTCCCAGTGTTCCTTAAAGGCTCCATCAACCGCGGTTTTGTCGTCCGCTAAGACCTCTGCAAATCTGGTAGGCAGCTGCAGAGAATCCCGAAGGTGCGCTAGAGAGGAACACTCTAGCACGACGTGACGGACTGACAAAAGGTTGTCGCACAGCGAACATAGAGGTGCAGGATCCCGTTTAAATAGGTAACCATGCGAAAAATTGTAGTGGCCAATTCGCAACTGAGCCAAGTTCACCTCCTCGTGACGAGATATGCGAGAAAAAGTTACCCAGTTTATCGGAAGTTCTTTCACTTCTCTAAGCTTATTACCGCGGAGAGCTGACCATTCTTCGTGCCAGCACTACAGCACCACTCTCCGCACTTCAAGACTAAAGTCTTCCGAAGTAACGCGAGAGATGGTAATACTGGGTTCTGTGGTTTGCTGTCAAATCCGCCATTTCATTCCGCGGCAAACCTACAGGACCAGGAATACATGCACACCCCACGCTAACGCCAGCAGTGTGTAAAACATGAAAGGCATCCTGGATACATTATACAATAGGATGGGAGCTGTACAGCTCACGAGGGCTCTGAAGTGCACTAAGGGAATCACTCAATATCAGGTAGTCACCTAATTTAGGGCGCTACACATATAAAACAGCTAGGTATATTGCATACAGCTCTGCAGTATAAATGGAAGTGTTATTATGGAAACAATGCATGTGGTTCGGTTCCATAAACACAAGCACATCCAACACCGCTGGTACTATTTGATACATCGGGGTAAATAAAGCGTCCGTCAGTGTAGCCTGACAAGAAATCTAAAAAACAAGGCGGGTAGAGCTTGTCACTCTTGGCAAACATCCTTGGCAGTTCAATTGCAAGCTTCTTTAGAAGCTCCTGGAAGTGAAACCCCTCTGGCTTAGGACTAAGGGCGCTTTTCCTATACCGTCCTACTAGCGTGGTGGTGAAAAAAGAAGCGAACTTTGAATGCTTAGGCATACATCTAAGCGCACAACCATAATTTGCCAAGATGATCTAACGCCGATATTGCACAGGAGGTTCTGCGGACTCCACGTAAAGGCTCACGACTGGACTTGTTGGAAAAGCTCCTAATGCCATGCGGATGCCCCTATTATGGACTGCCTCTAATCTTCTCAGCACAGATGGCCGTGCTGAGGAACAGACGATACACCCATGGTCTAGTTTGGATCGGACCAGTGCGCGATACATTCGCAACAAATTTGTCCGATCCGCTTCCCACGATTTGCCATTTAGTTCTCGCAAGATATTCAGGGCACGGTCACATTGTGCTCTCAGTGGTGCTATGTGCGATGACCAACTAAGCTTCCTATCCAAGATCAACCCCACGAAACGTGATGGGAAGTAAATCTGGACCGAAGCGGAGCGAAGGTAGTAATCGTCTTCTACGGTCCCAGAAATTAACGCAGATTGACTTCTCAGTTGAGAAACGGAAGCCGTTTACGAGCTCCATTCTCGAAGGTTGTCCAAACATTGCTGTAGGCGCCGTTGTAAGAACGCCATGCGCTGAGATGTACAATAGACGGTGAAGTCGTCTACGGATAGGCATGACGAAACTCCAGGTTTGAACACATTTCCAGATGGAGTTAATTTCTATAGCAAACCGCGTGACACTTAGTACCGAACCCTGAGGTACTCCCTCCTACTGAACAAAGGAATTAGACAAAACCAAGCCGACCCTTAGTCGGAAAAAGCGTACTTTCATAAACTCCTGAATGAACAGCGGTAGACGGCCACGTATGTTCCACGTGTACAGGGAACGTAGAATCCCTGCTCACCAGCACGAATTTCAAACCTTCTCGAGATCGAAAAATATGGCAATGGTTTGACAGGTCTTTGTAAAACCGTCCATTCTCCACACAAGATATCCACACAAGATGGTCTATAGTTGAATGGGGTCGTCGCAAACCACACTGGATGTTAGTCAGTAGGTTACGATTTTCTAACCACTATAGCAATCGTAAATTGAGCATGCGTTCTGTCACCTTGCGACCACAACTGGTGGGGGAGATAGGGCGGTAGCAGTAGGGAAGATGACGGTCCTTTCTAGTCTTCAAGATGAGAATAGCGGTGGCCTCCTCCCAATTTTCTGGAACTATATTGTCAACCCAAACAGGATTATAGACCTCAGCAGGAATCCCTGGACATAAGTACTTTGACAATAATTAACGTTTACAGATTATTGCTAAAATGTTATCTTTAATTTGCAGATATGATGAAGAGCGAAGAGAAGCACAAACATAAAACTAGACAGGCTAAAACCTGTAACATAGTGCAATAAAGCCTCCTAATTACACCACAACTGTTAAGGAAAAGTAAACAAATAAATACAATATAATTTAAAAGGACCTTTATTGACAGTGACAAATAATAGCAACATGCTTTTCCGTTTTAAATTTATTTATTGAACCATTTGCCACTTGGCAACAAATGGGGAGGAAGAATCGGCGACGAGGGGAGTTTGAAAAAGCAGAGGGCAGTACTGCTATAATGGGACGAGAGTGGATCCCGGTAAATAGTGGCAGCGGTGGAGGTGGAGCTGAAGAGTTTCATTTTGCAGTCCTACAAAACGAAGTGCAAGTAGGAGTGGCGGCTCGTGACTCGTCGCATTGGATGTGCAGTATATTACATCTCCACTTTCACCATACTCTCTCTCTCTCTGACACAAGTGTCCAAGAGCATTTAGTTTCAATTTGCAATGCATAGGGGCAATCGGGCTCTCATGTTTGTTACTTTTTGTTTTAAATAACCTGTATCACCAGAACCATTATTTGACCAGGTGTCGTGTCTCTCACTCACAAACAATAAACACGGAAAACAAAATAGCCGGTTAGTTACTTCACAAGCGCATATCCACGAACAACTTTTACACACACTTTCGTTATATTTTCTTGTAGCGATTTTCCCTTTACAATTAGTCAGTTGATGTAAATCGATTGGTGGCAGCAGTATACCTTCATTTTTAATTTGCAGGTTCTGTTCTAAGGATAAACCCGAATGATTTATCTCATTTAGTTTAGCACTTTCCACACTTGCATAGATTCAAATTTCCCGCTATGAGAGACGCAACTGCATGCAATTTCCTACCGGAAACACAAACAAGTAATGTAAACACAGTAAGAAAGTAACTATCTCAAACTGAGGTATTGGCCTTAGTAAATAATGATATGAAGGATGATTTTATGCATTTATAATGGCTAAATAAAGTAGATATAATTGTGTTTGCAATATTAACATGCCTCTCACTTTAATGTAGAAAATGGCTACATTATGTTCAGAAACGTCAAGTGGGCTAACCGCGTAGCAGGTTTATTGTAATTTCTAAAATGTATCGAAGATGATCCTATTCATCTACTATTTCTAGATTGACATCTTGAGGGGAAACAGACTCAAATCCTCCATAAGGAAGGAAGTGGCGCATCGCTCACCCATATTGATTATTGGCGTCTTCTTATGTATATACATATATTGAGAGGATTTACGAGGGTCAAACTGCTTCAGTTTGATGTTGTTCACCTCAGAAATGCAATTAGCTACTTGGAATTAGCCTCCTCTTATACGAGATTGCACCATCATTGGCTGATCGTAATCAAGAAGCAATTACAACTCAGTTTCAGTGTACAGTAGCATGACATTCTATGTAAAACCTGACGAAGTGGAATAATGCGTCATATCTGCTCACGTTATGAATGAGCACAGGAGTATAATGTGTCTTGCAAGCCAGATTACACTTATTGTGCAGACTTTCTCCGTAGTCACCGCTAATGTGATGGTGGTCTCTCACTTTCCAGTTCTCTTCTGTAAATTTACGATCACAGAGGTACTACTTGGTAAAGCCATAAGGCGTATCGGAAAGAATGTGAAACTGTCCAGCTGTGAGCTTATTGCATAAACACGGTGAGACAGTGTATGTACACTGTTCAGGTGCAATCCTATCTTCAAGACAGCAACGTATCATATATCGGCAGGCGCGAGAGATCGTCTATTTGTGCTTTAACTCTAGTATATGTCAAGTTACTATTATTTTGCTGTTCTAATAAACAAGATAAGAAGTGATAGTGGTGCTCGACAGCCAAGGTCAATACGCCTCAACACTTTGCCAAGTAGCAGCATTATGTTGAAGACTGCTAAATCCGCTGTTTCTCTGCCAGTGTTAATGGCTTAACAATTAATTTTCTTCACCAGAGAAATCAACAATTCCACGAACTTTTCGCTTGCATCACAACATCGTTGAGTATGGTTTTGGGTAGGAAGATGGGTCTCCAGATGTTCAACACTGGACGACATAAACAGGAAAGTTCATTGAGATATGCTTATGATATAGAATGTTATAACTCGTTTCAAGCATTGGAAATACAGGTATGATAAAGATTGAGAATACCTTCAAAGGCAGCATAGATGACAAATTGCATTTTCAGCATCCATTCAATATATTTTGACAATCCTTCGTAGACATAACACTTCTAGGAATGTTGCTGGCAAATAATAGTGTTCCTTACTTATTTCCAGTTCTCTTGAACCACCTTGAGCATGAAAGTGAATGAAGCAGCGTTTACACATGCAAATCTTTCCATGATGTTCAGTTCTTTGTTGACGAATAAAGATTCCCAAAATTCCTTATTAATACCTAGTGATGTCTAATATTGCCGTGACTTGGCAGAAGTAGATCACGGTGGTCAGGATACTTTTCATCGAAGACTTCGATGGGAAAAACGTAGTTTTTTCGTCTAGCCCAAACACACTCATTGATACTTATATTATCCATTATTTCAAAATTAGAGATCCCACCAGGGTCGTAGGAAACGAGATGCAGCCGAAGTCGTATTGGCCTTGAAATTCCTTGTATTCTCTGGTAGGCTCTGGATTCTGTTGAACGAATTGGGCAACCACAGCGTATATGCAACATTTCTCATCCTTGTAATTCCGTGGTTATACCGGCTCTTTTTGCTTCCGAGTTGGAGGCGAGATGTTCCTGCTCCCTCGAAGGGTATTGTACGAGTCTGAACTCCATCAACAGCTAAGGACCAATCTGTTCCTTTAAGCCGAGATTCTTCCATTTCGGTACTAAGTTTCTTAAATTTTGTTCCCAATAGAGCATCTAAATCAGTTTCTCAAAACACTGCTTGATTTTTTTGAAAGGTATATCAGTGATATCCTCAAGAGCATTCACAAATTCGCATTCAGCTATGATGTTAATTTTAACATGTTTGCACTCTCAGTTCCTTATGCAGAGCTTTAGGTATCGGTTACTCTGCCTGCTGGAGATACGAAGTTAATCTTGACATGTAGAGCACTACTACGTTTCATACTCTAAGATGCTTCTTTATTAGGAATCATTAACAATAATTTGGCGACGACAGCACACGAAAGGAGGCTCGAGGTCAGCCACCTCACACTACTACGTTGCGCAACCATATCGGCTAAGAACAAAGGCCAATTTCAGAGATTTTGAGAAGCTTCGAATGCCAAACTGCTACGAGAAGCTTACAGAAACCTGGTTTTCCAGAGAAATCGCCGGTATCTAATTCTCGGCTATATAAATGAGTAGGACAGACAGTGTTGAGGCAGTTTTAGTGAAATTATCGTCAGTCAATTTTTAGTGTGAGTGAGCGGAATTATCAGAGCGAGCTGTGGACAGCTGTGTAGTTGTTGTCAAGATTACGACAGAATAGTACAGCCAAGGCTAGCGTGAGAGACAGGCTATGCTACGAGATTATCACCTGACCGGCTTGGTCTCAGGTGAATATTGGAGCACGTGGTGTGTGTTGTTTACAAGTGGATGATTTTGGTCATAAATGACTTAATTTGTGCGTTCAGTGACACTTCTTTAATCATCTCGCTTCGGTATATCGTAACATATAATTTGTTTGATGCTTAATTTAATGATACAGTTATTGGGTGTATTTTCCGCGTTTGAGTTTAGTGGTTGATAACGGTCACTTGCATTGTTTCTGGTGTGGATTGCATGGTAATTATACGAACTATTAGTGAAATATTTAGTGTGATTGGTGCTGTAAGATATTTTTGAGTGTTTTTATAAGTTATTCGCCTTTAAAGTTTAAAATTAGTGTTACTTAGTGCAACCTCATAACCTCCAAAGACCTAGTTCAAGATTTTCTCAATTGTGGAAAGCAGTTATCTATTGCCCAGAAAATTAACAGCATAAAATTATTGAGGTCGGACATAAATAATGTCAAATGTCCATGTTTAAATAAAAAGACACTCATGGATAAACTCGAAAGTGTCACTCTCTGTGTAAACAAGATTACAATAGTTCTAAGGCTTTCACGGCCGGTGTCAATACTAGATGCAATAATATTAACCGGGCTTGTGGGCCGTGGTCTATTGGGTTCCTTCTTCTTCCCAAACGTTTCGTCTGCGACTACGGCAGACATCTTCAGTGGCGGCGAGGTCGAAGTTTCCTAGTGGAGATTTCAGCACCGACCTCGCCGCCACTGAAGATGTCTGCCGTAGTCGCAGACGAAACGTTTGGGAAGAAGAAGGAACCCAATAGACCACGGCCCACAAGCCCGGTTAATATTATTGCATCTAGTAAGATTACAATAAACAATTTTGTTATAATGTGGAATGAAAAATCAAGTGACTCTACATCCAGTTCAAGAAAAATAAAGAAACTTAAGTGTTAAGTTGTTATGTGTACTGTATAGGTATCTCTAATCAATAGTTCATATGGAATTGAGTATCATACATCAGTCTCATTGGTGAGTACTTGTTAACATTTTCACATTGCCAATGTGTTACTAATTGCAAGGGTAAAACATTTTGGCAGGAAACAATTTTTGTAATATTAATATAAAGAAGGATAAATCAGTATTATTCATGTATCATAAATTGTAAATGCAGTTATACTATTAGTAGTTTTAGATAATTTCTTTGTATGCAATGTGTTGTCTTGAGTAGGTAATATAAAACAGCATTACCTAAGGCAAGGCTAGACAAAAAATTCCAACTTCTTTAATAATCAACATATCACTATGAAAATTTAACTACTTAATGAGATTATTATTCTAAAGTAACGCACAAATTTTCATGCTAATACATCAAATACTTACTTAGTTATTAAATATTTTGTGTGAAAATATTGTAAAAATTACTTGCCATATAAAATGTCCTATGTGACAAAAGGTTTAAATTTTTAAAGGTGAATTTCTGTTTTTGACTAGTACGCTGTATTATAAGAAAGCCCATATTCTGATTTTTGAGAGAATTCTTTTAGTATTTGTTCGAATTATTTTTTCTTATGCTTTCTAAAACATTCTGAAATTTGCAAGTTTTTCATATTTTAACATCATATAACTTTCCAAACATGAACATTTAAAGGAAAAGGAGAATGTCAAATTCCTTATTTACATATTATGGACCTAACCTGTAAGTTTCATTAAGCTAAATGTAAAACTTTGACATACGAGACATTTTGTGTACTGAAAAATATTAGGAAAGAAATAGTTTCTCAGAAAATGAGTTTTAAAGAATGGTTGCTTAAATCTTATTCTTCTAACCTTTGCAGGGAGCTAAAGTTTTCCTCCTATACACATGTGACACTCTTTCTGCTATTTCTTCTGCTGTACACCAAGTTTACCATATTTCAGCATCCTGCAGGATGACTTTTTATCACACTGGCCTGAAGTGCCACTTCGCTGAAGTATATTCTTTATCCCTAATTCATTAACACTAAATACTGACATGATTGCCTCCAGTTTTTTGCATTTCCTTACAGCCCGTGTTGAAATCTGCAACAGCACATGTCACTTCAAGCTCAGCTTTCTTTCTTGAAACAAAAGTTTCATTCGCACAAACCATTCCATATCAGGGAGTGTAAGCATTCTGTTTTCCCTGCTGTACATCTTTCCAGCAGCTCATCTGAAGCTAAATTAATGTACAATAGCACCACTTTCTTGATAACTTCTTTTGAAAGGGCTGTCTTCATTTGTGAATGTTGCCTTACTTCGATGGCTGTTCTCCTTTGGCAACGGCACAATTAGTATACATGTAAATAAGAAACTTTACATTCCCCTTTTCTTATAAATGCTCGTGTTTTGAAAACTGTATGTTGTTAAAATATAAAAAAGTTACTATTTCAGAATTTTTGAGGTAACATACGAGAAAAAAACATTGAATAAATGCTAAGAGATTACTCTCAAAAAATTAGAATATGGGGTTTCTTATATTACAGTGCACTAGTCAAAAACAGAAATTCACCATTAAAATTTAAAATCTTTTGTCACATACAACATTTTATATAGCAAGTAACTTTTACAATATTCTCGCGCAAAATAATTGACGAGTAATGAAGTATTTGATATAGCAGCATGAAAATTGGGCTGTTAGTTTACACTAACGTTTTCATTATGTTGTTAAATTCTCATAGTGATAGGTTGATTATTAAAGAAGCTGGAATCTTCAGTGTAGCCTTACAGGTCTTTTAAGCATCAATGACCACCTGCAGTGGTCATATAGTGACCTAAGGTGGTACAAATAATAAAAATAGCATGTCTTCTATTTCTACACACCCTAAGCTACCAAAACAATGCCAAAAAAAAAAGAAGAAGAAGAAGAAGAAAATTCCAAGATATTAAATATTTTACCAAACTTTCAGTGTAGGCTTGTCTTAAAGGCATTATTTAGGCTATCACAACAAAATGCTTATGTAAATAATGTGAATATTCGGATTTAAAATGAAAGAATAATAATAAAAGGTAAACGAATTTGTAAATCGATTTTTTTAAATGCTGACTGCTCTGAAAATAGTATCTCCATATACTTCATACAGCTAAAAAGTCACCGCATACTATGTATTACGACAGAGGGATTTGCGAATTTGCTTGCATTAATATTTTGTGTCGTAATGCACACATATTTCACATGTTGTGCTTTTGCTTTCCGTGTTCCGGGCTTGCGTAAGTTGTCATTACTCTTAGTCTGAGAGGTAGGACTACCATCGTATTTTCCCTTATCGGAGAGCAGCGCGTGCCGGAGCCTGTATTTTACGCTAGTCTCGAGTACAGCTGTGGGTTGCAAGGTCGTGAATTGTGTTTCAATGTTAAGAAGAAATAGTGACATAGAAGATAATTTGGTTTGATCTTAATTCTCTTGGTGCTCATTGTTCTACTACAGTGCTGTTCATGTATATCTTTTCGATGAACCCCTAGCGCAACAGCCCATGAAGGACCAAGGCTTGCCGCCCAGCCGCTCCGTCTCCCACTTCTGCGCACTACAGGCGTCATTTGTGGGGTACAGTACTGGAGGTTGGGACGTGGTCAGCGCCCGAACCCTCCCGGCCAGTTATACGGCCTTCTTGACCTGGGGCCGCTACTTCTCCATCAAGTAGTTCCTCAATTGTTTCCCCGGGACCTAACGAGGCTGAGTACACCCTGTGCCAGACCTCCCAGAGGGAATAAAATCCCCATGCTGGTACCCGAGATCGAATCCGGGTCCTCCGCGCCAGAAGCAAAACATCTTTTCGATGGCCCTTGTAAATATCACACAATGGTTAAATTCGAAAAACTGGCCGAATACCAGTTCATGTCATCTTTTGTGGTAATTCCTCACAAAACTCTTTCCACATATATTACAGCTGGAGACAGTTGCTTCATGAGACTGCAAGTTGTTATCCATGTTAGCATATAAAGCAGATGTTTTCAACTTTGAACGTCGTATCCGTTTACGTAATGAATTATGTATTATTTAAACATTAGCTTAAGAAAGATGAGCAATATTTAAAATATGAGTTTATTAATTAAAGAGCACGTTCCTTTGTTGTATCTACACTACCGCTCATTGATTTCAATACACCACAGCTGTTATCTGGCATTTCAGATCTGAACGCAAAAAAATCTTTGTTTCCAAAAATATAATTATGCAAACCTACACATATATAATTCAAACAGAATAATTATATTTTACTTTCATTAAGGTATTCCCCCTTGGATATAATGACAGCCTCACAAACTCGAGCGTGCGGTCAATCAGTTTTCGTAGTTATTTTGATTATATATCATTCCACACAACCTTAGCAAAGTTCCAGAAATGTCTCTTGCTGGATATATGAACTTCCCTAATAAGTCCGTCCACTTCATCTCAGACCCTTTTAGTGGGACTACAATCGGGCTTTGGAATGGCCAGAGCGTATCTTTCAGTATTTGCTGTTTTTCCTTTAATGCAATGTACTTGTTGCATAACGCTGACCGATGTTTTGTGTCATTACCTTTTGTAAGGTGAACATTTCCCAATTAAGCGCAGTTCACATGGTATTGTATTATACAAAGTATGCGGTGGCTGTGCTTAGATCCATACATCTTTCTATTTTCAGGTCTTCAACTCTATCTCCTGCACAGCACCCACACCATGTTTAACTGTAGGCAGAACGCACTGCTCATCGTTTGTCTTTCATATCGGCGAACAAATATCCTACTTCTGGTTCAAAAAATCTCGGAGATCAATCTGGGAATAATACTTTCGTCCACTCTTCAGATATCCAAAAACGATTTTTTCTAGTCCATTCCAGTATCTTCTTTCTATTTATGGGATTCAGCAGGGATTTACTGCCATGCATCCTTTCAAGCCGACATCAAACAGTTTCCGTTTTATTACTGCAACGTATATTTTTCTCTTGTCTATTTCTTATCAATTCTGGCGTTGTTTCGAACCTGTTTCTCTTACTAGTAATTTTGACGAATTTCTCACTCCTTTTGATTGCTTTACGAGGTTGTCCTGGTCATGCTATGTCCTTATTGCTACCTGTCGTCTTTTGTCGATGCAGGATATGTTGCACTCTATCTATGAGTGCGCTATTTTTTCGGAATTTGGCGAATTGATAAATTATTGTTTATGTAAACAACATTCCTTTGGAGTAATATTGCATCTAGATGAACACAAACGCATAAACCTGACATGTTTACAATTGTTGTGCTACTCCTTTGCTTACTCAACCTTAACCACGGTATTATACCGTACCTACAGGAAATTAGATTTAAATCATTACGTGCATTGGGTGGTGGTGTATGTGGGAGGGCTTTTAATTATTCAAAGTTCTTGCCAATGCTGGAGTATGGATCCTTGACCTTTTAGTTAGCGTTTCTTCACCTTCGTCAACGCTAGTGTCATCTAATTTGACTGGGAGAAGCTGGTCCACTCGACTAGAAGCGGATTGGCGCAATGGATATATGTGAAGGGGAATAGTCGAGTTATTAAGACCACAAAGGCACTGCGGGAGTTGCCAATGAAGTATGGCCCTATCCAATTAAGCACCCCTGCACTTGACAGTGAGCTATTTTTTTATGGTTTTTCATGTATTGCTTTGTCGAGTCCCGCATAGCACCCCAGTTAGCAAAAAATGAGAAGCTCGCATGCATTGCACGTGAGGCGTCAAATGTTACTTAGCCTGGATTGCACATAACATGCGCTGGAACAATTCCAGGTGGTTAATTGCCCAAAGGTTTTTGCAATTGTTAGTGCAAAAGTTCACCAAAGATTAATAGAAATGTGTCTTGCAGTTAATGCAAACATCTATACTACATTAGAGTATGCCTTAACCTATGTAGTGCAAGCGCTTATTTTAGATATGTTTATCCCGGGATGGTCGGGACGGTATATTTAGTGAATTCCCCAGGTGAAAACTTTCCTGAACGTCTTCATTATCCCAGTTGCCGCAAAACTTCCTTGCTCGCCAAACCTTTGTTCGTCCCCTCGTTGTTCGTCGTTGTGTGTACAAATCTGATCCGGATTAACGAGGTTTAAGGGTACACAAAACCAAAATTCATGAAGAACTATGTAAAATACTCACTTCAATACTCCATGTTACAAATTTGCATTGTATACTTTTAAAATTACACTTGAAAACGCTATTTCAATACATAATGATGATGATGATAATAGTAACAGTAATAAGAATAGTAATAATAATAATAATAATAATAATAATAATAATAATAATAATAATAATAATAATAATAATAATAATAATAATAATAATAATAATAATAATAATAATAATAATAATAATAATAATAATAATAATGGTGATGATAATGATAATGATAATGATAATGATACTGATAATGATAATGGTAATGGTAATGATAATGATAATGATAATGATAATCATAATGATAATGATAATGATAATGATGATAATAATAATAATAATAATAATAATAATAATAATAATAATAATAATAATAATAATAATAATAATAGTAATAGTAATAATAAAAATAAAAATAAAAATAACAGTAATAGTAATACTAGTAATACTACTACTACTACTACTACTACTACTACTACTACTACTACTACTAATAATAATAATAATAATAATAATAATAATAATAATAATAATAGTAATAATAATAGTAATACTAATAATAACAGTAACAGTAGCACTAACAGTAACAGTAATAATAGTAATAATAATAATAGTAATAATATTATTACTATTCCGTGAACATGTCATACCAAGTGTTAAAATTTGAAATTAATGTTTCACTTTTTTTACTGAGGAAAGATGATGCTAGATAGTCCAAAGTATCTTATGAAGTGAAAAATAAATGTTTTTAACGTGAATATGGGTTCAAATTTCACTTCTTATCCATATATTTCCAAAGCACTAAAATAAGCGCGAATAACGGTGATTTTCATATCAATATTTCAGGACATATGTACAACTGTTTTAATTTTTTTGTTCTGAACATCACACAATGACTCTTCGTCTTCTAAACGTGTATATGGCTAATAATTTTTGACATTTATAAATAACCCTTACAGCCTCTTCAATTATTACTGTGTGTCGATGTCAGTTAGTCACGGTAAATAAGGATAAAGTCCTCTGTAGGGAAAAGTAATAGACTGAAATAAATATCCTTTTTGATTCTGCGTCATTACAATATAACAAATAAAAAAGTATCAGAAAGTTTTCCTCTATAGTCATTAGTTTTCCCACAAAACACGTGACTAACGGACAATTAGTGCTGGCGCCCTGTGGTCGCATACGCGTACAATGCTTCTGAGACTTCAGTCAGGATAGACGTATCAGTCTGTTTTTGACTCCATGATTAAAACACCAGCCCAAAGACAACGTGAATACAAACAATGTCTGAAGGAGCAAGGCAGTTATGGGCAATGGAAGGAAACAATAGAAGTGACTATGAGGAAAGGAAGAGCAATACTGAAACAAACAAAACAAGGAAGAGAACACCTCAAAGCTGAATATAGGAGATATAAGCAAGCACAGTGGGCAAGACAGAAGATAAGAGACCAAGAAGGGATTGATAAGGATACTCCATCAACATCAACCGCTTTCAAAAGCAAACGGTATTTCCGAAAGTGCAGAAAACGTGTTGAGGAAACATTGCCGCAATCTCCACGTAAAAGAAAAGAAATGATTCGTAAATTAGCAGTTGAAGAGGGATTACATGTTGTAAAACCAAAGCATTCTGTCCCGGTGTCAGGAAAACAACTATCAGAGGAACTTAAAAGTGCAATAATCAAGTTCTGTCAGGATGATTCAATATCTTACCAAGCTCCTGGAAGAGATGATTTTATTGAAATCCATGTTCAGGGAGAAACAAAAGAAGTTCACATTAGGTATCTAGTGGTAACATTAAAAGAAGCACATGCACTCTTTCTACAAGACCGAGTAGAAATGTCCGTGGGGTTGACAAAATTCGCTGAATTACGCCCTGCTCACGTGCGTCTTCAAAGTCAGATCCCACATAACGTGTGCACATGCATTATACATGAAAATACGAAGTTTCTTCTCAAAGCATTGTGTAAAAATCACGTACTCAGTGAGACTGAATTTCTTTAAGTTCATAGCACAAGTGGTTTGTGATCAGAAATTGAGTGAATGTGTGCAGGGAGGATGCTCCAACTGCCCGGGATTGAGTGGAGCAGACATTTCGGATAAACTTGCTAATTCTCCATGCGAATGGAAGCTGTGGAATTCACGTAATGGAAGAATGGAAATAGAAGTTAAAAATGGGTCTGTAAAAGACTACATTGAAGAACTGAGCAATTGCCTGCCACGTTTCCTAAATCACGTTTATGTAAAAAGACAGCAATCCGAGGCCTTTAAGAAGGCTCGGGAAAATGTTGCAATTAGTGAAGCTGTGATACAGATCGACTTCTTTGAGAACTACACATGCAAGGCGCAAAATGAAATTCAAGCTGCCCACTGGAACAATACACAGATCTCAATATTTACTGCTGTTGCCTGGTATAGGAAAGAAGATATTGGTGAAATTCAGAAACAATCTTTTGCTTTGGTGTCGGATTATGTATCACATGACAAATATGCAGTTGATATTTGCTTAAGGAATATATTTTCGGAAATATCGGATATTGTTCCGAATCTTGAACTTGTGAAAGTGTTTTTTGATGGAGCTGCTTGTCATTTTAAGCAGAAATACACATTGAGCCGTGTGACATATCTTTCCGAAGTATTTGGAATCCAAATTGAATGGCACTTCTTCGAATCCTGTCACGGAAAGGGGGCAGTAGATGCGATTGGAGGTCAAGTGAGGAGGATGGCATGGACAGCTGCGAAAGCAGGAAGCAGGATTCAGAGTGCTGAAGAAATTGTTAATACTGTTAGAAGGAAAACCAAAATATGTGTCCTTGAAGTTTCTCTGCCTGAAACTGAAGAAGCAAAAGAATTTCTCGACAAAAGATTTGAACGTATTTCACCTGTGCCATCCACTCAGCGGGTTCATTATGTGAAAGTATTAGGTTTAAATGTTGTGGAATATGCTTTTCTTTCATGTGCGGAAAGTGTCAGAATGATGCACCACTTTCGGAAATAAAAACAGTGTAGTGATATGCGCGTGTACTACGAGACTACTGCATCTAGCGTTCCTGCACTATAAGGAGTCCAATCATGTGATACAGGTATGTGCTGTGTGCTGTGTGCTCTCATGTGTCGTCTTTGTTGTGGTTTTGAGTCAGCTTTTTATACTTGCAACGACGTAACTATAATAAGAAATGAGAGCTGTCAACATGTTTATTCTGTTAATGTTGCATGACAGTAATGCTTCTCCAAAGAATATGATTCTTCTCAAAATGATAAATACAATTACACACCTGTATGTATTACATGTGTTTACCATATGTTATACCATGTAAAACAAAGACAAAGTATTACAATTTTCGCAAGTGTCAGTTAGTCACAAACTCATGTCAGTTAGTACCGCCGGCCTTTTGAATAATATCTCCAGATGAGAATATCATACCAAACCTTTTCTCAGGTAATTTGAAAGCTTGTAAGTTTCTCTCTCAAGTGATTTTTCAGAACAAATCAAATAAGAAAACTTTCAGAGAAAATGGAGGACAAACGTTTGAAGTTGGACCTGCAGTTGACAAAAATGTCAGTAAGTCACGAAAAGTTTAGCGCTCATTATTAAATAATTGTTTCACTTTTTTAAGGTTTTATATTTCCTATGACAACCGCCAATGTATTCTCTGTCATCGTATGTCGTTAAAATAACATTTTTACGCCTATATTGACCATTAGAGAGACATTTTAGGAAGAAAATGTAGTGTAAATGTCAGTTAGTCACACGCGGAATTGCTCAATAATAGTAATAATAATAGTAATAATAATAGTAATAATAATAATAATAATAATAATAATAATAATAATAATAATAATAATAATAATAATAATAATAATAATAATAATAATAATAATAATAATAATAATAATAATAATAATAATAATAATAATAATAATAATAATAATAATAATAATAATAATAATAATAATAATAATAATAGTAATAATAGTAATAATAATAATAATAATAATAATAATAATAATAATAATAATAATAATAATAATAATAATAATAATAATAATAATAATAATAATAATAATAATAATAATAATAATAATAATAATAATAATAATAATAATAATAATAATAATAATAATAATAATAATAATAATAATAATAATAATAATAATAATAATAATAATAATAATAATAATAATAATAATAATAATAATAATAATAATAATAATTAGGGCTAGGAAGTTCATGCATTTGCATGTTTTTTCATAGGGGTTAAAATGTATGCTTTTACATTATGTGCGCGAATTATGGAATTTTCAGTTATTTGGACGTGATTTTATGGTGCATATAACTGCATATTTTCCTGATTTTTGATAAATGCATATTATTTCAATATGATAGCCCCTATACTGCATATTTTAATGATTTTTATGGTTTTTTATTATTTTTTTCCATCTGGATAATATTTTTCATATTGGTGGTATTGCACATGATGATACAGCTCACGAGGTGGCAAGAACTAATGCTGAGTCATGTTGTTATGCAGTAAATCCCCTGTTTACACCCTTTCATTATGTGTATGTGCGTAGAGAATAATCAGTGCGTTATCTGAGAGGTTTCTATTAACAAAGATAAAGTGCAGGTCAACGTTTTGAGCAGCACGATTATAGCTACGTGTTGTGAACTGGCTCCCACTATATTAAATTAGGCGTATAAAATCTTAAAAAGCTCTTCAAATGCCGAAAATGAAACCAACTTCGAGTGCTAGATTAATCAATTTACAAAAAGAGTTTTCGAGTGATTTAATACCTACAGATAATAGGGTACTGTTTTGTGGAACGTGTGAGAAAAATGTAGGGAGTGAGAAAAGATTTCAAATAGTTCAGCACATAAACAGAGCAAAACATAAGGAGAATTTAATCAGAAAATTTGCAAAGAGCCTGTTCAAAAATAGCTAGGGAAGTAGGGTTACTGAATTTTTCTATGACTTGTGCCATGCATTTTTAGCTGCTGATATTCCCTCCTTCAAAATTAATAGTCCAACATTTAAAAACCTATATCAACCTTCTTGTCAGGTACACTAGACAACATGCGCCTGAAGAAAGTACACTGCGTAAGACTTATATAGCACATTGTTACAATAACGTATTGTCAAATATACAAAATGACTTAGCGGTTCAGTTTGTATGGTTGTCTGTTGATGAAACCCTGATTTTGAGCGCCATTCTATTGCGAATATAACCATGGGTGCTTTAAATAATGA
This sequence comes from Tenodera sinensis, assembly GCA_030765045.1. NCBI lineage: Eukaryota > Metazoa > Arthropoda > Insecta > Mantodea > Mantidae > Tenodera > Tenodera sinensis. Next base: position 276,577,237 of record CM060964.1, on the reverse strand, counting down.
ACAAAAGAGTACACCTTATATTCTTAAAGTGTACGAATTGTCGGCCACTGACAATGTAACTGACCCAATTTGTGACGGACTCTTTGAAATTACTATGGCCATGTGGAATCAAATACGACCGGTTACTTTTATTTGTTACTGATGCAGGTCCTTATATGGTAAAATCAGGAGAAACTCTGAAAGGTATTTTTCCTAACATAATTCATATAACTTGTTTGGCACACGCTCTTCATCGCATTTCTGAGACAATGCGTGATTCTTTCCTATAGGTAGTGTCCAGTAAAAAGAGAATTTTTGTTAAATCTCCTAAAAGAGTTAAGATGTTTAAATCAAGAGGCACCTAATATCAGACTTCCTCCTGCACCACTGTTAACTTGATGGGGAACATGGGTCGATGCAGTTTTATATTCTGCTGAACACATACAAATAGTCGAAGAGGTTATTAATTCATTGGACTCGAAAGATGCTTGATCAATAGAAACTGTGCAAAATATTCTGTCAGGCGCTGGGTTAAAAGAGGATCTTAGTTTCATATCTGCCCATTTTTTTTTCTTACCAACAGCCATAACGGCATTGGAAGCTGTAGGATTTTCTTTGCATGAATCACTGTCTTTGAAAAAGATCGGTTCCTGATAGCATAGGACAAAAAGTGAAAGAGAGAGTGAATTATGTAATTTCAAAAAATTCTGATTATAAACAGATGTGCGATATTCGAGACATCCTGAAAGAAAACCATCTGTCACACCAAGAGACTTGACTCTCACTCTGTGAAGCAGTTAACATCATTTAAATATGTCCCAATAGCATCTTGTGACGTGGAGAGAAGTTTTTCACGTTACAAAAGTGTTTTGTGAGGCAAAAGACAATGTTTTCCAGTTGAAAATTTGTGCAAAATGTTGGTTGTGAACTGCAATTTAGCAGTTAATACTAGCAGCGGGACCACTTCTACTTCAACCTCTAAGGAATAAGGTAACTTTATTTATTATTTATACTAACTCGTCTTGTCTACTGCAAAGGGACATTACCTGTTTTAATTAAATAGTGCATATTTCTTGGCATATTTTCAAGTTTTTAAGAGCATATTGGCATGCATATTTCAGTGTTTTTTAGGGCATGAACTTCCGAGCCCTAATAATAATAATAATAATAATAATAATAATAATAATAATAATAATAATAATAATAATAATAATAATAATAATAATAATAATAATAATAATAATAATAATAATAATAATAATAATAACAGCAACAGCAACAATAACAACAACAATAATAATAATAGTAATAATAATAATAATAACAACAACAACAACAACAACGATAATAATAATAATAATAATAATAATAATAATAATAATAATAATAATAATAATAATAATAATAATAATAATAATAATAAAACCATTTTGACAACAATACAAAAACCCGATGGAACATATACCGAAGATCTCAACAGCACGTTAAAATATATGATAGACTATTTCATTCCTGATGATAAAGAAGATGAGGACTCTGAGCTTCAACGGAATATAAGAATAATGGCTAAGGAGCCTCCTAACACAGATGAAGACACAGAATTCACTGTAGAGGAAGTTAGAGCAGTAATAAAGAGCTTTAACCCCAACAAAGCTCCAGGAGAAGATGGAATTACAAGTGTGATCCTTCTACAAGTGTTCAATCATTTCCCATCTTTTCTTAGTGCAGTGTACAATAATTGCCTTAAAAAAGGCTGCTTTCCAACACAATGGAAAAAATCAAATATATTACCTATAATTAAACCAGGAAAGCAACATAGTGAAGAAGTGACAAAGTATCGACCAATCAGTCTTCTAAATGTTGGAGGAAAGGTATTGGAGAAACTTTTGATCAACAGAATATTGCATCAGATAAACATCAACAACTTGTTAAATGCAAACCAGTTTGGCTTCACACCTCAGAAAGGGACAGTGGATGCAGCCATGGCTGTGAAACACTTCACAGAGGAAATCCTTCGAGCAAAAAAATGTGTTGTATCCGTTAGCTTAGATGTACGTGGCGCTTTTGATTCAGCCTGGTGGCCACGTATTTTGCTCAACCTCAAAGAACTTCAATGCCCAAAAAATTTATACAGGTTGACAGGCAGCTACTTCAGTAACAGAACAGCGACCTTACAAACAAATGAATGCAAGATCACAAAGGAGGTAACCAGGGGATGTCCACAGGGTTCAAGCTGCGGTCCTGGTCTGTGGAACATAATGTACAATTCAGTTCTCAACTTGAAACTAACAAACCAATCAAAAGTAGTGGCTTTTGCAGATGATCTACTTCTACTTACAAGAGGTAACAGCAACAAAGAAGCAGAAAACTATGCAAACTCAGACTTAAAGAAAGTAGAGAACTGGGCAAAGCAAAACAAACTGAAATTTAACGACTCAAAATCAATGGTTCTATTAATATCAAGGAGAAGGAAAGCTGGTAATGAACCAATCAAGGTATACTTGAATTACAAACCACTTGAGCAGGTTAGAGAACTTAGATACCTAGGGATAACCCTAGATGAAAAATTCAACTTCAGTAGACACATTAACAACATAACGGACAAGGCACTCCTACTAACAAACATGCTAACCAAAGTTGCAAGACTACAGTGGGGACTCGGCCACCAGTCTCTTAGAACTATATACAGAGGAGCAATAGCACCTATACTAACGTACGGTTCACCAGTCTGGGAACAGGCACTAGAGAGGAAGAAAAATATAAAGATACTTCAGAGAACACAGAGAATAATTAATATCAAAATTGCCAAAGCATACAGAACCATATCTTTTGATGCGTCATGTGTAGTAGCTGGAGTGAAGCCTATCTATATTAAAATAGCAGCAAAACTATACAAGATAACACATGGAATGACACCAGAATCGTCATATTATGATGCACCCTTACATATAGCAAAATGGCCCCATCCAGCGGAGTGTATTCCTATGGAAGAAGTCATTGAAGGAAAATATTATGAAATAGAAATCTTCACAGACGGTAGTAAAATCCATGGAAAAGTTGGAGCTGCAGCAGTAATATTTAAACACGGAGAAATTATACATAAAATCAAGGCTAAATTACATGACAGATGCTCCAATAACCAGGCAGAGCAAGTGGCAATCATTAGAGGATTAGCAACACTTCAGGATATGAACATAAGTGTACAAGAAAGAATAACTGCAGTGTATACAGATAGCAAAATTACCCTAGATCTAATCAGAAATAATTCAAAACATAATAAATTAATAGAAGAAATTCAAAAGAATCTCAAAAGCCTTAAAGAACAGAAGTGGATCATACATTTTGCCTGGATCAAAGCACATGCTGGATATCTTGGCAATGAATTAGCTGATAAACTAGCTAAGGAGGCTGCGATTGATAATGCTACGGACTATGTGTACAACAAAAAACCAAAAACAACATATGTCAGTGAAATCCAAGAACAAGGGATGCAGAAGTGGCAAGAAGAGTGGACTAATACAACGAAAGGAGCAGCCTGCAAGGAGTTCATCCCATCAGTTGTTCGAAGAATGAGCACACAAATTAACTTGAATTTCACACTGACAGCAATGATTACGGGACACGGACTAACTAAATCCTACTTACACCGGCTGGGAATAATACAGGACTCTAGATGCATCTGTCTACAAGAAGAGCAAACAGTAGAACATCTGATATATCGATGTGGCAAACTAAAACAGCAAAGGGAAGTAATGAAGAAAGCCATTGAATCTAATAACAACAAATGTCCAGTGACTAAAGAGCAGCTAATCACAAACAACATAAGGGCTTTCAAAACATTTATTCAAAGCATTAATTTTGGTGAATTAAAATAGTATATTCCAACTGCTAATAGGAAGATAGTGGAAGTGATATGGTGTAGTGATATAAAATAAACAAAGGACCAGATATAAATACAGCAAGTTAAATTTAAAGGACAACTGGAAGATAGTAGAAGTGAGAGTGACAGTGAATATAGAAATAAATGTAATAGGTATCAATGTAATAGCATGTAGTATCGCTTACTGCGATGGGGCATGCTTGTTATAGCTAATAAATAAAAAAAAAAAAAAAAAAAAAAAAAAAAAAAATAATAATAATAATAATAATAATAATAATAATAATAATAATAATAATAATGATAATGATGATGATGATAATGATAATGATGATGATAATGATAATGATAATGATAATGATAATGATAATGATAATGATAATGATTATAATAATAATAATAATAATAATAATAATAATAATAATAATAATAATAATAATAATAATAATAATAATAATAATAATAATAATAATAATAATAATAGTAATAATAATAACAATAATAAAGGATCAGTCACTAAAGGTGACTCTCAATATGCTCACATCGCAAACACCTCGAAAGTTTTAGTGCAGGCATCGGCAAACATGTACTCAATGAGGCCTCGCAACTATGACGTGTCAGGAGCAGCGCTTAATCAGTCTCCCCCTCCCTCGCAGCCTTAACTGGCACTGCATACACACCTATCATGGGCGAACTGTCCTGTCGTATTTACCTGGACTTCTAAACATGTCTGTCAAAGTATAATTTAATACTAAGACTTGAAGATAAATTCCTTTATTTATAACTTTGAAGGATATTAATTTATTTAACTTAAAGTCTTAGTATATTCATAGAACTAGAGTGCATCTAATTATTCCTGTTCTATTAAACGTGATATCTAGAATAGCACTTTGATGATTTCTTTTCTCATCATGTAAGGAACATAAGATGTTTGTTGTGCTCTGAAGTTCAAAAAGGCACTCATCAATGGAACATGAAGCGGCATTATGATACATGTCATAAGATCACCATACAATTATAGACAAGCATGTATTCATAAATGTACACCACGATTTAGTGTAGCATAACGCTGACGTAGTGTCCTTTATTCATTTTATTTCTTTTTTCAGGTCCAGATCGGACTAACCAAGTGCAACAGCTCAAAAGGCAATATTCAGATAATACACCTAATATTAATTCAAATATTACAACTGATAGACAACTTCACGCCAGTTATGCTGTTGCTTTGGAAATTGTTCAGTCACTGAGGTGTTTTGGTGATGGAGATATCATAAAAAATGTGAGAGTAAAGCTGCCAACATAATTTGCCCTGAACAATATGATATTTTTAGTAATATTGCATTATCACCACGAACCATGCAGAGAAGGATACATAAAATAGCAGAAATAGCCGAAAAAAGACTACAAACCGAGGTCCATGAATTTATAGCCGTTTCTCTCGGCTTGGATGAAAGCACTGACAACGTTGACACAGCACAATTAGTAATTTTCACTCGTGGAGTTACTAACAACCTCTTGATACAAGAATATATGCTTGAAGTTGTTCCACTTAGGGAACGTACAACAGGGACAGAATTATTTCAAGCATTTAAGAAATGTATAGAAGAAAAGAAACTGAATCCCAAAAAATCTTGTATCGCGATTAAGGGTACATATGACTGAGTTTTGACGATTTTTGGTAAAAGATTGAATTTTTTTATTTTAGCGTTAAAAATATTACTATCTTTCCTCTATCATATGCAACCATTTTTTTTTCAGTTCCGCCATTTTTAAAGCCAACAGAAGCCATCCTTTAAGTCCATGTGAATGGTATTTAACTGTCCATATAGGCACGCCCACTTTTACAATATGTTATTGTGCACTGTTACTGTACTATTTCACTCCTATTTTGATTATGCCGCTTGAAGTAGGTGAACAGGAACTTGCTAATGATTGGCTACTGCAATTTGTAATGTAATTGAAAATATCATCTGAAGAAAGAAACAAGAGGTCTGAGGGGGAGACATGGTCCAAGGCAATTCTGAGGTCAGTTTATTTTCTTTTGCGTTTTTCTCAGTTTGCAATTTTTCAGCATTTTGCTCTATACAAAATGCTCCTTGCGGAGCATTCCTTATCAGAATGGCTTGAAACTTCCACAGTATGTAGTAATATGTACTATAAATAAAACTTGTATTGGGTTTTGATATCAGATGGATTTTAGTGTGTTTTTTATCCTTCAGAACAGGCTGTTACTCCATATTTTTTAAAAATTGTGAAATATAAATATTTACATTTTTCTGTAAGCTAAAAAAATAACCAGATATAAAAACCCAATACAATTCTAATTTATTCTTGTTTAAAGTGCATCTCTACAAAATTTTAGAATGATTGGATGAAAACTTTGTCGCAAGGGACTTTTTAAGTGCGACTATTAATTTATTTAAATAATTTGCAATATTTCTTGAACCAAGCAACATACAGAGTTGAAACTTTGCACAGAATAATATGGTTACAATATAAATGTGTACACAAAATTTCATCAAAATTGATTAAAAAATATACATGATAATTTGCGTGCTATCCTGAGAGTGGCTACTTGTGATTTATCACTAGAGTTTCATGGTACATTGCAAATAGAAGTGAATTGAAATATATTGCTGAAATATCTAGGCCTACCTAAAGTGTCGTAGACCAAAATAGCTGGATTCAAGTATACGTACTATTCCTTATTGCACTCTGCAGCGAGCGAGTCCACCACTGACTCTGAACGAAGGTCATTGCCATCCCCTGTTCTTCATTACGTCATGTGCATTGCGGGCTGCATGTTGAGACGTCATACTGATACCTCATTGAGCACATGTTTGCCGATGCCTGTTTTAGTTTATCATCTCTGTGCTATAAGAGGCTAATGTTGTAAAAACCTGATGTATTCCATTTGCATGACTTTCTCTACTCTTACATTGTCTTATTCCTTTATGTTCTTCGTGTTGGTTGAGATAAACAGTTGCAGAAATTATTTTATTGCTCGTTTTCTTGCACCTGCAACGGGAATATGGGAATACAATAGGGTAGGCTTTGAGCGATAATCAAATCTTTTAAAGTTTCAAATTCCGCTCTCTTTGTACGGTTAACATATAAGAAATGAATAGCGATGTTACATTTGACAGAAATTTACGTTCTCCAAAACTTACACAAGTAGCAAGGAATATTTCCGAAATGGCCCACTTTACAAAAAACTTTATTCAGACATAAATTGTGTGTTTTAGCAAAATCTATATTTTTTGTATAGTGAGATTTGGTCTATCTCTTACGGTTTACCGGTTATGCAAAAGTCATCCAGAACAAATGGGATTTCATGGGCTATACCTAGAAAATTCAAGATATACATTTCATTTTTCGTAAAAATATCTCAAACTTACGGCATTTTAATCAAAATCGTTAGAGCCATTTTCAAGAAAGTCAAAATTTTCCATGGAAAGGGTAGTTTAGGGTGGAGCAATTTTCTTCAAAATCTCCATGTGTCATCCTTGAAAAACATTAACCTTAAGTACAACTTTGATTTTTACTCGACTTTTCTTTTTGAATTATGCTGTCCACAAACTGACAGACACAGACACGCGGGGACCTTTTTCAAAAAAAGTTTTTTTTTAATTTTTTTTTTTATTCAGGGGGCCTCAAAACATATATCTCCGGTGAAATCTCGACATCGAATTTTTGGGTGGAATACAATACTTCCTCTACTTTACTAAACGTAGTAGAGAAAGTAAGAAAGATATGCTATTTTCAACCCTGAGTACCCCAAAATGAATTGCGAACACCTTGCAACATATAGGAAATATAACATACCACTGTAGAGTAGGGACTGGACAACCCTGAGGGGTGGCAGTAGTCTCCGGCTGTGCATAGCAGTAAGAAGATGCAGAGCCTTTGCTTGTGCGTTCTGCTTGCCATGGATAAAAGTATATGATATTACCATGGGTTCAGTTGCCTTGTGTTTGTTTAAAGATGAAACTTGTTAATGTGCTAGAGTTCGCGTTGCTTCATTTTAAGAACGTGCTTTTTCTTCGGGAGTAACAAGTTTGGAAGAAATTACAATTAGCCAACACATATTAATTTTTCAGAAACAAATTCTACAGGATTTGGTACTATTCCGGAAAGAACTCTAGACGTAGAGGTAGTGAAAGAAAAACAAGACAGTGACAGTTGTGACAATCCATCTTCATTCTCACAATTAGCGTGAACATTCACCCTCCAAGCACGAGTGGTATAACGGAACCAGGTTCTAGTACCGTGTTGGTATCTACAAGAGAGAGAGAGACAGAGACAGAGAGAGAGAGAGAGAGAGAGAGAGAGAGAGAATATTAACATAGAGTATAAAAGAAACGCTGTATTTTTCTGGTTAAATGAAGATGGGAAGAAACGTCGTCCATTGACCAATGTGCGCAGCAGATTTTGTTTGGTGACATCAGCGAGGATGTACACGTGTGAGGATGTTAGTCCGGGAGACAATAATAAGCCTCGCGTGAAAGCCAAGTTTGAAGAAGTCTTTTCCTCACTGGAGAGGATTTCCGCAGCTGGGTCCTCGATGGTTTTGTAGTCCGGTAGATCTGCCCTATAAATTGTCTATAACCTTGCCCTGGCTAGTCATTAGAGCTGAAACTGCACTATCTACAGGGTATGCGTGAGCGTTGTTGACGGAATGAGAACACACACAGTTCCTTGTAATTAATTTAATTCTCGGTTCGATTCCACAATCACTATTCACCAGGAGTTGTCGCCGTGTTAAAGTAAAGTTACTATAACGTTCCCCTATCACAGTTAAAATATGTTAAGTCGCTGAAATCTGCCACGGTGGAATAATTCACTTTCAGAATTTTAAAAATATACTTCACCGCTTATTATATTGCTGAGAAATACTGGTTACTCTATATATTCTCGGTAATAACTTACGTCTTGGCGCGAATTAACGTTTGTGACTACTGCAGGCAATATGCGACTGTACCGAAGCGTTTTTCCAGAACAGAATACCAAGCCAAGCCATGCATGGTAACTAAAAAAACCCGCGGACATATTATATAAGAGTGCACAGATTTTGCGTGCTGGGAGATCCAAATATGACTAATAATTAATAAAGTCCAATAACAACTCCATCTGTCTTGAAAGATAAAGGAGACATTCAACATTGTTGAATACACTATCTGCACAGTCTGGCAACACAGGCCGAAAGTTTTGATTTGGTTTGGGCCAGGCATGTGTTCAGACCTGCAACGGGTGAAGATCTAAACTAGGCTAGCTTTTGAAATCCGGTTCGCCACGTGCCTGTGTGTTTCTTGTCAGCTAATGACAGTAACGAGGGATGGGGTGGGTTGCTCTTAAGCTATTCAATCGTATTCATGAGAACCAAACTAAAAGTTGCGTAAGAGGCTACGCATAGGGTGTAGTCGGATGATCAAAGATAGCAACTTCAGATGTTAAGTATGGAAATACCTCATTCGTGTAATTGTGTAATTAAATAACAGCCACCTTTTGCTAAACAGGAAAATCAATTATAAAGAACAGGACTTTGGAGCCGGAGCAGGCTAAATGGCCTAAGACGTGAAGAAGAAGAAGAAGAAGAAGAAGAAGAAGAAGAAGAAGAAGATGATGATGATGATGATGATGCTGATGATGAAGAAGAAGAAGCAGAGGAAGAAGAAGAAGAAGAAGAAGAAGAAGAAGAAGAAGAAGAGGAAAAAGAAAAAGAAGAAGAAAATTATGAGTGGTCAATAACTGCAAACTCAACAAGATGTCTTTTACAGTGGATGTCAAAATGTGCTCCGTGAGAATCTATGCAAGCATCGCATCTTCTTAGCCAATTTTGCCCTACCCTCGTTAGAGCTTCTGTGTTCTGCTCAATCTCTAGGGCTGCTTCAAACACTCGTGTGCGAAGATCATCAAGCGTTGCGCTTCACGTGTGTTGCAGTCGGTTTTGCCCTAAGCAAGAAGCATATCTAAATACTCTTGATTTGTAAAGGCTGCCATAGTTCTGAATGCATTTAACGCACCTGAAGCACTGACAGAACCTGCTGTTATGCACACGGATGTCGCGGGGGTAGTTGTACTGTCAACATTCTCTCACTTTCCGCGCTTCTCACGGGCTAATGTTGCGGGGTTGCCAAGCGTATGCCCACGACTTTATTCCAATAGACACACTGGAATCCCGTCCTTTCATATCATTTTGTGGCTAAACGAATCATTTTAGCAACATATGGTAAAGACATAAATAACGCATCTTTTGTAGCTCTACCTCGCTGTTCTAATTACAGAAGTAGACGATAACGGAGTGGTGACATATTCGCTATCACACTTTTGACCAGTTTTAATTTTTATTTATGAAACCATGCACTATAGAGGAAAATGGTACAGGAACTTATGTTTTAGTTTAACGTCAGGAAGTTGCCTTTGAAGTCTGCACACTCACCCCTCACACCTTGTATAACTCTGAATTAGAATATTTAATCGCATACTAGTTATTGCATTTATATACTGTTGCTTCATATAAAATTATCCATTTGTAATAATCATTATATTAAATACATTCACATCACTTTCTCATTATAATTTAATTATCATTTAATTCATTATTAAAATCATATTCAATAATACGGCTAATAATTATGGTATCACGTGGGAGAGACAATTGGGAACTGCTCTCTTAAATCCTATTGACCATAAAAATATTTCTACTTGTATGATAAACTATATGCACGCTTTGTAGAAGTAAGAAAAGCAAAGAAAAGTGTAACCGAAGAAGATTTAAGATTCTGAGCTTTACAAATTAAAAAAAAAAAGAAAAACTGTTTATTTGGAAGAGCAAATTTTAGATCCTCTGCTCTGCTCGGATCTCTCGCTTCAAGTCTCATAAAATTAGTAGCACGAAGATAACAAAATTCATTTCACGAGCATTTTTAAAAGAAGAAAAAGAAAAGACACGGTAGCACAAAGGTTTTTGGAAACAGCGAGAGAGCGGCTGTAAATTTATCCCCATTGCTGAGTTTATAACACCCATCAAAGCCGTTTCGAGCTCGAAATAAGAGCAAAAAGGACATTATCTGTTATTAGGGAAAAACATGCAAAAAGTGTTGCGCAATCTATTAGTGCACTGAGCCATTCATATACTATTATGCCCACTATTATTATGGGTGGGTCTATTTTTCCTAAACTATTTTAGTGCACGAGAATACTGACAGGTTTGGGCCTGAAGTTTCAAGCGAGACGTTTAGGGACGAAAATATAATTGTGAAGGCAACGAAAAAGACGGTGGCGGTGGTGGTTGTGGTGGTAGTGGTGGTGATGGTGGCGGTGGTGGCGGTGGCGGTGGCGGTGGTGGTGGCGGTAGTGTTGGCGGTGCCGGTGGTGGTGGCGGTGGTGGTGATGGTGGCGGTGGTAGTGGTGGTGGTGGTGGCGGTGGCGGTGGTGGTGGCGGTGGCGGTGGCTGTGGCGGTGGCGGTGGTGGTGGTGGCGGTGGTGGTGGTGGTGGTGGTGGTAGTGGCGGTGGCGGTGGTGGTGGCGGTGGCGGTAGTGGTGATGGCGGTGGTGGTGGTGGTGGAAATATAACCGTGGTTATCAGTAATGTACCAATCCCTGGAAAAAAGTCACTGGTGTTTGACCATAAAACTTCATGAGGCTCATTATATATTGGTATTTTGCTTTGGAAATATGTAGAGTCCACCAGAACAATACAGAAATGTGTTCTATATAAGCATTTTTATCAAAAAGTTTGCAGGATAGAATATTATTTCTACTGAATAGGCCCAAGAAGGTAATTCAAATTCTCCTGCCGTCTGTGGTGAAGCACCTTTTTCAGGCTCTTTTATGATCTGGATACCATGGCTACATTATAACCCTCCAGTTCAGTAGACGTGGATGGACAGATGAGGCCCCGATTTTCTTCACGGGCTGGATCTTAAACGAACATCTCAGTACACATTTCTGTTCCAAAAAAGGTTTCCAATTATACACCATATCCTGACAGACACTCAGAGCAGTGAAAGGTAATGGTTTGGCTAGTGAATTTGTAATTGTAATTCTGAACTCCTTTGGCGTTTCTATCCTTTGTTTCAAATTCCAAGGATCAACATCAGATTCCATGTATACATGACCTCGTTCTGGAAATGTGTTCTTGGTGTTTCTCAAGCCATGGATGATAGTAAAATTCTTGTTTTGCCCTCAAAAGGAGTCACAAAACACTTGAAGCTCTCCAACCTCGTCATCAAGGTAATTCATAATGAGACTATCTCGTTGGAACCTTTCTTTCGAATACTTTCGTGATACATATAGAAAACTGACGTTCCGGTAGAGAGAATGTGGATGTTGGAGGAATGTATTGATAGCTAACTCTTGTAGTACCCGTCGGCGATAGGTACTTATATTCGGTATTGGGACATTTCTAGCAAAATCCACAAAAATTACTTCCAGCTTCTTGGCTTTCACTGGAGTGTGTCTGATATCTCTTCTCCTTGATAGACTGTCAGCTTTTCTTTCATGAAGAGTATTGAAGGTTGTCAGCTTTTTAAATTATTTTTTATGCGTTTCTGCGGACAGTGCTTTTAGAATTCATCGCAATGACTGCATGTGTCACTGCGTGGGTATCCAAAAGGTATGTTGAAATCCACGTTCATTATGAACCTGTAGGTTTCATAGGAAACAGCATCAGAAGGGTCGAATCCTGTACGTAAATGCAGCTTCTCGTAATTTTGCGACTTCTTTGGTCTGACGTAGTCTTCTTTGATCAATAGTTATCACAGTTATTAGCCCTCCCAGATAAGAATTCTTATAATTGTGCGTTTCCATCCTATTGAATTCGAGTAGTATTTCAGCTTTTTCTGTTTCAGTGGTTGCTTCAAAACACTTCCATTCGCAAGGATTCCACATTTAATGTGAACTTCATCTTAATTTCTTACAAACACCTGCAAGCCGGTCAATTCTTTCTCGTTTCAGAGCACATTTTGTGGTTAACCGTCTTCTTTATTCACCAATGTTGACATTTTATCAGCACAGCACAATAGTTATTCAATATTGAAATAACAATGCAAATTGGGAAACAATGTAAAAACACAGCTGCCTCAGAAGAGCAAGAAAGAGTATATGCTAGGATAGGCCCCACTGCTGTCTGCTGGCGAGCACATGACTTACCTGGTTCTTTCACTGGAAATGTTGACTTGTCTGGTTCTTTTCGTGATAACCTAACCCAGCACAAGAGAATGCACGCCAGGAAGTCACTAAGGATAGCAAAAGGCCATCATGGAGCAACTTTACAGCTTCATATAACTGGCATACACCTTTCTCGGGATAAGTTAAGCCGTTTAGCCGCTAAATTGACCCATATACCAATTGCGGGTGTGAATACAGCTACAGAAGCTGTTGTTGATCCATTTGAAGTGGCCAACACATTTCGCAGTGCTTTCATTCAAATGTCCAGCTCGGATAACTACTCCCATGAGTTCCATCCAATTAAAATTCAGGTGGAATCTCAAGGCTTCGCGTTTTGTTCCAGAAACGTGGATTACAGTCGCCTTTTCATCTTGGTGGAGTTAGAACCTTCGCGACTATCAGTACCAGGACCAGACGGTATTCACGAACAAATGTTACAACAGCTCTCTCCTGAAGGTAAGGCATTCCTGCTCGAGGTCTATAATCGTGCTTGGATTGACAGTATAGTTCCAGAAAACTAGTGAGAAGCCACCGTTATTCTCATCTTGAAGGCAGGAAAGGACCGTCATTTTCCCTTCCGCTACCGTCCTATTTCCCTCACCAGTTGCGTTTGCAGGGTGATGAAACGCATGATCAATGTACGATTGGTATGGTGGTTAGAAATTCGTAACCTACCGACTAACATCCAGAGTGGTTTCCAAGTTGTTTCGAGAATGGAGCTCGAAAAACGGCTTCCGTTTCTCAACTGAGAAGTCAATCTGCGTTAATCTCTGGCACTGTAGAAGACGATTACTACCTCCGTTTCGGTCCAGATTTACTTCCCATCGCAGATGAGATGCGTTTCCTGCGGTTGATCTTCATCGCATCTTCATCGCATATAGCACAACTGAGAGCACGATATGACCGTTCCCTGAATATCTTGCGAGGAATAAAGGGCAAATCGTGGGGAGCGGATCTGACACTTTTGTTGCGAATGTATCGCGCACCGTTTCGATCCAAATTAGACTATGGGTGTGTCGTTTATTCGTCAGCACGGCCTTCTGTGCTGAGAAGATTAGACGCGGTCCATAACAGCGAAATCCGCACGGCAATAGGAACTTTTCCAACAAGCCTAGTCGTAAGCCTTTACGCCGTGCCGCAGAACCTCCTGTGCAATATCGGCGAGAGATTTTCTTAGCAAATTATGGTTGTGCGCTTAGATGTATGCCTAAGCACCCAACGTTCGCTTCTTTTTTCACCACTACGCTAAGAGAACGATATAGGAAAAGCACCCTTGTTCCTAAGGTAGCGGATTTTCGTTTCCAGGAGCTTCTAATAAAGCTTGCAATTGACATGTCTAAGGGTGAGAAGCGCTACCCCCTTGGTTACCTGGCACGCTCTATGTAGCTCTTGGGGTGGCCGTACACCGGATGTCCACGATGCCTATTTGTAGTATCCACACGTGTTTTTTAGAATTTTTGTCAGGCTATACTGACCGACGTTTTATTTATACCGATGGATCCAAGAGAACCAGCGGTGTTGGATGTGCTTATTCTTTGAGAACCGAACCACATACATTCGGTTTCCATAATAGCACTTCCGTTTGCACTGCAGAGCTGTATGCAATATACCGAGCTGTTTTATATGTGCGCCGTCGTAAATTAGGCAACTGCCTGGTTTTGAGTGTTTCCCTTAGCACACTTCAGAGCCTTCGTGAGATGTACAACTCCCATCCTATTGTACAAAGTATCCAGGATGCCCTCCATGTTTTAAATGCTTCTGGCGTTAACGTGGTGTGTGCATGGATTCCTGGTCATGTAGGTTTGCAGGGGAGTAGAGTGGCGGATTTGGCAATACCACAGAACCCAGTGTTACCATCTCTCGTGTTACTTCGGAAGAATTAAGGCTTGCAGTGCGGAGAGCGTTGCTATCGTGCTGACACGATGAGTAGTAGTGTTGAACGCCCGCTTTTACTACATACGGTACCGCAGGGCACGAAAAGTGGTCAGCTCTCGGCGGTAATAAGCTTAGAGAAGTGAAAGAACTTCCGACAAACTGCGTAACTTCTCGGATATCTCGTTGCGGGGAGGTTAAATTGGCTCGGTTGCGAATTGGGCACTGCAATTTCTCGCATGGTTACCTATTTAAACGGGACTCTGCTCCTCTTTGTCCGCTGTGCGACAACCTTTTGACGGTCCATCACGTGCTGCTAGAGTGTTCCTCTCTAGCAAACCTTCAAGACTATGTGCAGTTGCCTGCCAGACATGCAGAGGTCTTGGCGGACGAAAAAACAGCAGTTGATATAGTTTTTAAGTTTTTAGCGGAGTGTAACATGTGTTTGAGGATTTGAAACTTTAGATACCTATTTTTTATGCTTCTTTGACATCGTTATCACTTTTTTTTTAATTCTGACTTTTGCCACTCTGTTTTGTATATGTGTATATTTTCCTTTATACTACTAATTTTATTTTTGATTGACGTTTATATTTGGCTTTTGCCATGAATTGTTAAGGGTGTTGATGACCATGTAGTTGAGCGCCCTTAAACCTACATCTCCTCTTCTTGTATGCCATAGCTAAAATGGCAAATAAATCCATAATTAAGCAGTTTCTTTTCCTGTTTTACACCTGTAAAAGATGGCCCTTCTCATGGAGTATTCAATGACATGTCAAACTCATTTTGAAAAAAAAATTATTTACCTAGTTTTTTCCTGTCCCCTTATCATCATCATCATCATCATCATCATCATCATCATGATATCTTGCTTAGCAAGAGGTCACAAAATTTGCGCACTTTGTACCATAGTTACCAATTGCTTAAGCATTGGCAACCCCTAACGCAGGCTAAGCCTCAAAGGGAAAGGTAAAATGTTACATTAAAGGAATAAATGCTGAAAGAATAACATGGTCTTTGAGCACACTTATTAAATGGCGGACGCTTGACCAAATCTTAAAGCATCCGTGCACTTTTGAATCTCCCTCAACCGGAAACAAATGATGGGGAAGGTGTAACTGTCAGATTACGATTATCATTCTTCTCTGTGCAATAATTACATTCTTAAATATTGTTTATCGAATGAAAGCCCCGTCGATTAGAACAATAAATTGAAATGATAAAAGCAGCTGCCCGAAGAAACAAATGAAAATGCGAATAGCTTAATAGCTTGATAACCCTAAAAGTATTTAGATGTCTACGCTGCAAAAGTGAAAGTGTTTTATGAAGTCAAAGACACGGATAATATTTTAGGTCATATGTCTTCTTTCCTCTTTTTGTCTTTCATCAAGGTGTAGGCCGAATATCAGCTGTTAACTAATCTCTTACACAAGCCGATAAGACACATCTTCAGACGAAACTCATACGCCAATAACTGAGTGAGGTGGCGCCGCAGCAATGTGTGCGACTGTATTCGGGAGGTCCTGGGTTCGATCCCCGATCGCCGTGCAGTATGACTTCGGTTTTACCGTTGTTGCTTAACTGAATGCTAGGGTGCTTAATTTCGTTCCAGATTTCCTTTCCATCATTTCCGTTCATTCCATTTCTTTATCATTTTCAGGTGTGCTCGTCGTGTAAGGTGGGTGCTTGCGCATTGTTCTCGGTGCTAGATGGTGTTGTGTAGTCCCTAACCTCTCGTGGTTGATATGCTTGTATGACACCTGACTTGGAGTGATGGTGGCTGCTCGGCGGTCGCTGGGATGAATGGATCTCAGCAATTGCTAGGGACTTCCAAGCGTCTCTGTAGCCGGTCTGCCTGTGATTCTGTGTCTACTTGCAGTTCCCTCACTGGGGGATGTTAGCCGCTAAAGGTCGGTGTGGAGATCGCAATGCGCGAGGTGTCCCCCTTCGTGTATATATCCTTTACCTTTATGATACGGTAATAAGTGAAGACCATATAGGGAATATTGAACTTGTTTCAAGTCCATGGTTGATTAAGATACGAAAGGAATTGTATTTTGATGTAACTATATTAAGGTCAGTTTTTGTGAATTACGATATTTATAAGATAGGAATGCTCTTAATGAAAAAGCTAAGAAATAAAGCTGAATTTGTACATCAGAAGATGCAGATCTATTTTCTCGATTAAAGGTAGCCATTGCTGAGGCTGCCAAACGTCGAAAAGCACCAACGGATTCGGGTTTGCATGCATTACATGAAGCGGACGAAAACAAATAGTGACTTTTATTGGTTCCTTTTTTCTTTTAGTGTTTATAACTTTCTTCTTTTTATAAGTTTTTTGTTTTTTCCAAAATCTACTAGCGCTTTTGGTACTTTCGTATTTTTCTTGTCTTATTTCACTTTATTCTTCGACAGGAAATTGTGAAACGAGGCTGATCTAATTTTGAATTCTACACCAGCAGGGGGAGGTAGACACTGTAAGCTCTACAGACAGCTGTTGAGTTCATGCTTCATCGGTCCATTCCTTAGAACAAAGTGGGCCAAGGTAGAGGGAAGCGACAACCACTTCACTGTTTCCCAACATTCTCTTTACTTCTCTGACGGAGAGATCGCAGCTAATGAAATAAATATTGTGATTGCGTTACATGTACAAAAGGATATGCAACATGTTTTCTCACAGTATTAGAATGCATTCTTCAATGTTGCTGATTGTAGTGTTATTCCGCTAATAGAGAACATGTTACAGAGATGGGCTTAAGCATTTATGTCTGGAAGAATACAGTTATTAAAATTGAAGAAGAATTTTTCCTTTAAAATCATAACTATGATTTTAAGGCCATTCCAAATCCAGACTGCAAACGTTTTCAGAAGACATTATGACTGATGTGTTGCATTCACATGACTGTCCCTACTTAATCTTCTATAAGCTATTTTACGAATGCTTATTCTTCTATTTACTTCTTGTTAATCGAGATAAACTTTCAATGCCCATTTTACATTTCATTGTGAGTATAAGAAGGTTAAAGTGATTTAGATTTCTTAAAACTCAGGTCACTATGTGATGGGTATGAAATTTCATGTTTCTTGCATGACCACGAGAGGAAACGAATATCAGTTTCCCACCTGAAAAGAAATGGACGTCCTTGAAAGTGCAAACCAATAATAAAGCATATCTTGGAAGTGCGCTTAGCACTTCACTTCACTTTTATTTGACACAAATTATGCGCTTTAACGAAATTTACTGTTTTGTGGCGATATTGTGACTATCTCTTACAGTTTACCAACTATGCAAAAGTTCTTTGAATGAACAAGACTTCACAGGATATTTAGAGAAAATTCATGATATGTATGTTATTTTTCATGAAAGAACCGTATTTTAATCAAATTTGTTAGAGCTATATTTGAGAAAATAAGAACTAACGAACATTTTCTTTATAGACGGTAGGTTTTGGTGGGGGATTTTCTAGAAAATATTTGTCACATTCCTGGAGTATACTAAACTTAAATACCAAGTAGCTGACTTAAATAACGTACAGTATGAGATCGAGACAAACAAGGATTAGCCGTAATTCTGTAGCAAACACCTACAAATTGGCTTCAGAACTAAAGATGTTCAAGAATTACAATAAAACGGTCATGTAGGCCTATTTCCCTATTTTTCTACCTTCATTCTCTGTATTTGGTAAGGTTCCTTAGTTACAGACTATACCTTATAACAATATATTTTAACAAACTGAGAAAAGTCCAGTCCAGCTACTTTTTCTCACTTTACCTTTTCTACAAATGCACAGTTCTCTTCTATTGACGTTAACACAGTCTTTCCTTATATTACAACTCAAAGCTTTTTTCTTCTCGTGGCCTTGACTCAGTCCTTTCACCGTCTTTCTTCGCCTTCTCTGTCTCTCATACGCTAGCTCCGACAATACAATCACTCGACGGTCGTTAAAATTTCTTCACTTCCATGTGACGTACTTTTCACGACGACAGTACCAAAGACACACAGCCATTTCGCACTCACTGACACACTGACCGACTCATGTTAATGACTGCTTTGCTCTTGCCTTGCCTCCTTATATAGCGGGGACGACGTCACAAGGGCCTTTCGCGAACTTCTTCAAACAAGCCGGCCACCGAACACTTCTCGAATCATCTGGAGAAACTCTCTTTTGGTTCTGCCGCTCTGATTGTTGTCACGTGTTTGCTCGCGTGTGTGGTGTATGGAAGCTTGACGGCGAGCGCCTTTGATACGCGCCGCGCCTACTGTTATCAGTTACGTAACAAAGGACTCAAAATTGAAAAGTCGAGAAAGAGGAAGCTCTTGATAATTATGTATGATGTATTGGTTGTGAACTATGTACAGTGGTTCTACTATTCAAATCTAAGGATAATAAGGTGAACAGCATTAAGATGTGAGTTTATTAATTACAGAGTTGTTTAATTTATATAGGAAACTTCATACTCTTACAATAGTTAGCAGCCCAGAGCTCCTCGATTTCATGTCATCCTTCGTGGCCTGGAGGTAACATGCTAGTCTCTGGTTTCCAAGGTCGTGACTTCGAACCCGGCAGAGGGCGATGTAATTTTTAGGGCGTAAAACTCCTTAGCATGGCTTCCTTCGGAAGGGAAGTAAAGACGGTAGTCGCACGTCGTAGATTTACGGCACGTAAAAGAACCTCAAGCCTGATAAAAGAGGCCTCTGAGCATAATTAAACGTCCGTAAATAAACACTCAATTTAAATTTTTTTCTCGATTGCATTGGCTTAATACTTCTTTGTCTTGGCAACTTCTCAATCTACTGATAGCTAGTTTTACAAAGAGGAGCTGACTTGCTCGATCTATGCAAAAAAGACGTGACGTACATCTAACTCTTGATGAGCTCTATTTATGCCGCTGACACACATCTATTAGGGAACTACGCGATTCAAGATTAAGCTCGTATTTAAACCCGTGTCCATTAGTGACTACGCGATTCAAATTTAAGCTTGTGTTTATCACGGGCATATTAGAATACAGAGCGATTCATGTTTAAGCTTGTATTATTTTTTGCAGTCCTAGTCAAATTAATATGTATATTTTACATATTTGGTGCTTTTTAAGAATATAAATTATATGTGAATCTTCATTTCAGTCTGCAGTCTGCTGTCGTACAGGACGGACATGTTTTGCTACTGTGTCTACTGTATAGTGTGTAAACGCTGTAAAGCGAAAATAGTGAATGGGATAAACTGTATAAGCTGTGCCAATATATTTCATATAGGCAGTGAACTACAAAATGGTGAAATGGAGACGGTGTCTAATGGGTTACCGAACAAAGGACCATCTAAAGTGGCGAATAATGCTGGCCTAAAAGTAATTAAAACGGACAGCTCGAATAATTCTAGCAATAAAGATTTATGGTCAAAGGTTATTGGAAGGAAACACAAACGGCCGGTCATAGTGGGCAGCGATATGAATGAAAATTGTGAGTCGGGCGTGAAAGGCGTTCCTGGCATGTACGCAGGCTGTCGCCTGGAACGTGTTCTGAACAGTTATTAAATTATTTGAAACCAAGCTTTCCAGAAGTAAAATATGAAAAATTGAACTCAAGCTATCCTGATTTATATGCGTCGTTTAAGGTCCATCTATGAACAGAATCTTGATGCAGCATTTGATCCGAAAATCTGGCCAAATGGTGCATGTGTGCGTTGTTTTTTATTCGGAAGAAGGACACAGGAATCTCCTCCACAAACTTAAGCTCAGAAGAAACTAGTATACAGTTATCAAAGTGTAATATTTTTTGACCCTACTGTTTTAAATATTCATGGTCTAAGTGGAAAAATAAATATTCTTCTGGACGTTTTGCAAAGTAAAACATGCAATTTTATTTTTACATGTGAACATTGGTTGAATTATCACTCAATTCAATTAATTTATATTGCTGGTTATAATAGGGTTTGTTTTTCTACAAGATCTCAGGAAATACATGGGGGAACTGTAATTTTTGTAGTAGACAATATTAAGGTTAGAGATTTCTTCCGGGCTTAAAAGCCGTGGTGTGCTGGAGTTTGTTTGTAGGAGCTTGGACATGTCAGACTTTTGCTGTGAAAGGCATTTTGAAAAAAGTGCACTGATAGCAGATAGTGTTAAAATTATTGTTAATGTATATCGTACACCTAATGGCGATATAAATATATTTTAACTAATTTAAATGAGCTTTTAGTATATTTATCTAAATGGTCTAATTATATTATTATTGGTGGTGACTTCAACTCTGATTTTGATATTTCAGTCGACAGAAATTCTGTAGTCAATTTAAGAACGTATTGTGTCAGTTTGGGCTAAATTATCATAATGACAAACCTACAAGAGACAAAGCTTGCTTGGACAATATTGTAAGTAACTTTTCTGCGCTTGATTGTACAGTTGAACTTCAGAGGTTCTATTTTTCTGATCATTTAGCTTTATGGTTTCATTGTTTGAAAAGTGATTCCAGTAAGATATTAAAGAGTAATAGACAAATGTTAAGTTGTAGAATATATTCTTCTAGTAATTATGATAAATTTATAAGCATTGTTGGTCAAATTGACTGGGATATATTGTTCAGTAGTGTACACTATTCTGTAGAAAATAGTTTAATGTATTTTTAACACAATTTATCACATTTTTAGTTTGTGTTTTTATAAAACGTGTACAGTGAACAAAACAATTTACTCTGGAAATAAAATTGTTTTCTGATGAATTAATACAGCTTGGAATCCGGCTTAGAATTTATTATGATTTATTTAAACGAATAGGTTCTAAAGTGTCTCAGCAAAAATATTATCTACATAGGAACTTATATAAACAAAAGATAGAAGAGAATAAGATGTTGAGAAATGTTAGTCTGATACAAAATTCCAGTAATAAAAGTACCTGGTGCCTAATTAATAAATAAAAAACTGTGATTACAGTAGACCTAATATTCCAGTATCCGCTGAGATATTTAACCAATACTTTATAAATTCTGTGAAAATTACTAAATGAAAAATTAATGTTTCCAAGACGTTGCACGATGTAAGTTTAACGAATTGTGCAACCATAAATGCTGTTTTCTTCTGGAAAGTTATTATTACTAATCAAATACGAGAACTTGTTTATAATTTAAAAAGTTCTGGGAGTACTGATATATATGGCATTTCAAATAATTGCCTAAAGAGGATTATTGATGTAATTTTATATCCACTTATATATTGTTCTAATCTTAGTTTGTGAGAAGTAATTTTTCCTGATTGCTTCCTGTATATAAAAAAGGAAGTGCATATGAAGCTGCTAACTATAAGCCTATATCTCTTCCTGTTATTGCAAAATTGTTTGAACACATAATGTTTGAGCAAATAAACATCTTTTTTCAATAATTAATAACCGAACTCAATATGATTTTTCTAAAGGTAGAAATACTACTGCAGCAATACAAAGTTTGGTTGACATTATACATCCCTCATTTGAAAATGAGGATGTGTATTAGCTAATTTTTGTGACTTGAGTAAGGCTTTTGATTCTATCGATCACAATATTTTATTGTAAAAGCTTCTTATTGTGGTATTTGAAATACTCAGCTAAATATTATGAAATCCTATTTATTGGGCAGAAAACAACTAGTATATGTGAATAGTGAATACTCATCTATGTCCTATATAGTTAGTGGTGTTCCGCAGGGTTCTGTTTTGGGCTTTTTGTTGTTTCTGATTGCAGTTAATGACTTACCAAGTAATATATCTACTGATACCATAATGTTTGCAGATGATACTACTTTTGTATCAAGTGGAAATGACTTAAATGTATTAAATAATCAAGATTAAGCCAGAATGGCTAAAGCTTCGGAATGGTTTGAAGCTAATAGTTTATTTTTAAATAAATCTAAGACTATTTCTGTTTTATTCATCCTGAAAAGGATATCTAATGACTTAGCATTGCATTATCAGACAAGTATTAGAGTTTTAGGTATATATATTGACAACCACTTAACGTGGACTACCCATATTGAATATTTAACGAAGAGTCTGTCTAGTATTATATTTTGAATCCGTAATTTGACAGACTGTATCCCAGTTGAATATGTGAGAAGTATGTATTTTGCATTTTTTGAATCTGTTATAAGGTATAGCCTAATTCTTTGGGATAGTACTAGTAAAGTTAACGAAATTTTTGTTCTGCAAAAGAAAATTATTAGGATAGTTAAAAAAAGTACCTGTCTAACCTCATGTAGACCCCTATTTATTGAACTAGGCATTTTAACTATATAACCTTTATATTTTATAGAATTTAATATTTACACGTGCCTCTCGTAATAACCATGTTCTGAGGGTGAATATTCATACTCATAATCATAGATTTAGATCCAACGGAAATATTCCTTATTATAGATTGACAAAGTTCAAAGAAGCATAATGATGAAATTAATGATGCTCTTCATGCTACAGAAAATACTACAAGCTATGCTCTGGATGTTATTATCTGACCTTTACGAAAGGATTGCAATGTAACTGGAAGAAAACAACAAAATCATCAAAACAGAGAAAACGCCTATAAAAGCAACATACTATGCTAGAGCATCAATTAAATACAGTAGAAACAAGAGAAGCAGCTGTAAAAGCAACATACCATGCTAGAACATTAATGAAAATACTGTGAAAAGAAGAGAAGCACCTGTGAAAACCACATAGATGGGCATGAACACGAGTGCAACTCCTATAAAACGACAAAAAGTGGCTGGAATAACTTCACAAATGCCATTAGGAGTCCAAAAAAAAAAAAAAAAAAAAAAAAAAAAAAAAAAAAAAAAAAAAAAAAAAAAAAAGACAAAACAAAACAAACAAAAAATGTATGCATTACAACACTAAGACACCTTTAAAGAGTGAGACATCTCCAACATTCAAATGACTTGAACGATTGGTTAGAATACCTGATCCGTATGCAAAATACCTCCAAATTAACCCCAAAATGCCTGCATAAGAGCACCTAAATAGTCCTAAAAGCGTGTAAAATACCTCTAATAATATCCAAATACTTTGAAAGTATCCCAAATCCTCCTCCCTACCTCCATCCCCCCCAAATGAAATACTTATGCCAATATCTCAAATTCCCTTGCCAAATGCTTCTAAATGTCCTTTAAAGTTCCTTAAATATTCCTAGCAAAATGCAAGGATTCTGAAAATCACCTGAAAACACTCCCATCACAGCCCTAAATACCAGTCCTCGGTGCTGATACCTAAAGCTGGTTTGGGTGGCTCTGTTGGTTAGACGCTGGCCCACTGATCCGGCCCAGACTGATGGTTTTTAAGTGTACTTAAAAAGGACAGCTCCATGTCAGTAGATTTACTGGGATGTAAAAGAACTCCTGTGGGACGAAATTCCGGCACACCGGCGACGCGGATATGATCCTGGCAATTGACAGCGTCGTTAAACAATTAAACATTATTATTATTATTATTATTATTATTATTATTATTATTATTATTATTATTATTATTATTATTATTATTATTATTATTATTATTATTGTTATTGTTGTTGTTATTATATTGTTGTTGTTATGACCACCATCTCAGCTCATCAACAGAAATATCTATTCCCAACAGTGGGCTGAAATAAATTGCATGTTGTCTGCAATAATGACTAGCACTTTGAACAGCCGTGTTACACTTGGCAATTGTGTGCAAACAAGATCTAGAAAAATCCGGAAATAGAACGGTGGATTAGGTATTGCAGAAGTTCCTGTAAAGGCGTAAATGAAAGTTGACGTTAGCACTGTTCTGAAACCGCTCAAGCAATTATTGCGTGCAGAGTAAAAGGAAACTTGGCACGGGTCAATACCTCCCTCTCGGGGCTAAGGACCATCCTGGAATGTTGCACTTGGCACTTCAATTATGTTACACAGACATTTCCTCAATGTGCGTAGGCCATGCGATATACACAACCATGTGCCTCCTCTTTTCTTTAAACTCTATTTAGCATGGACAATCTTCCTCTAATGACCTTAGATCGTCGTCATAATATCGATTGCTGGTAACAAGTTGAATGAAGATGGGTGAAACGAAGGTTTCTGTTTTATTCTAGTATTGCAAAATTTTAAATTCTCTTTTTGAGGTTGCGTTCGTAAACTAAGCTATTACGTTTTATTGTGCAATAGTCTTCTGAAATGTAGATAACTCCTGATTTTGAACTCGCCTAGATAAGTTCGTGGTAAGTCTTAAATACTTTCCTAATTATTTCAGACTTTATCAACTTTAAGGATTAGCTGCAGTAAAATTATAATCAGTTTTAGTAAAAGTTATCTAGAAAGCACCCCTTGAATGTTTCTTTCTCTGATTTTGAAACTTTGAGTTTCTGAGTTGTAACCAAGTTAAGCTGATAATTTATTTTTATTTTATTTATTTTATTCATTTGTGCCACAACAGAACAAAGCTCCAATTACAGTACCTACATTTAATTTATTTACACAAGCTTGATTAAATGCAAAACAAAAATATAAGAAGCAATACAAAGAAACTAAAAATAAACTATACATATATTAAGCTATTATTGAAGACAAGACATTGCAAATTGTATACTGACCAAGCGAATAAGTGATACAACAGAGTGAACAATAATTTAATTAAACAAGTTTGAATATAATAGAAGGAGAATACAATAAAGTATTAAAAAACTAAGACTAAAAATGAAACATATATTAAACTACTATATAAGACTAGAATTGCAAATGGTATACTGATTCTGCAGATAACAATAAGTGATACAACTGAAAATCACATGCAAATAATTCCCATATTTAATTGTTTTTTAAACTGCTCTATTTTAGTTGAAAATTTATTGTATTTCGCACACAACCAAAGAACGGGAGAATTTTTATGGGATGTCGTTTTCGGAGTCCTTAATTGAAATAGCTGACGATTTCTAAAATTAGTAGTACTGACATTAAAGTATATTCTGTCAAGCAGTTCTTCGGTGGATACCAGGCCATTTATGAGTTTATAAAGAAATAAGAAGACAATAATCCCACTTTATGGATACTTACACTTTAAAATGATAAATTTATAAAATTCACACAAAAATGGTGTGAGATAAAGGTAAAGATAGCTCGAACTATCCCATTGTGCAAGACCTCCTACAGCTTATGGGGCTAGCTCAATGGAATTCAAGGGTGAGCTACGAGCGTAGTTCCCGTGAACTTTCATTATGGGATTAATTTACGTGCTAATTTTAAAATACACTAACTTCCTTCCGCCTCTCTCTCTCTCTCTCTCTCTCTCTCTCTCTCTCTCTCTCTCTCTCTCTCTCTCTGTCCCTTGCCAGTATTGTCCAATGATCACCAATCACCACTCAGTTCACTAAATTCTTGTGCCCATCTCTGACGTAGTCCTTCTCTGTTTCTTTATCCTCATCTCGGATCCCACAATGTAGTAGCCTAGCCACGTGTCCTCCCCATCTCCATTTTAGTGTTCTTGCGCATTCAGTCGCATCCTCCGTTCCACTTCTTCTTAGACCCTCGTTTGCACTTCATCCGCAAGTCTCATCCTCCCCATCTTTCGCTGGCATATATCAATCATCTCGATCTGTTTTGCTGTGTATGCCTAAGTCTGGCTACCATACAGAAGCACCGGGATGACACAGATTTGTAGGGTTTCGGATTTCAACGCGGGCTGATAGTTTTTTCCATTAATATGAATTTCAGACTCCAAAATTTTCCCCGTGCTAAACTTATCCTTCTCTGTAGTTCCACTTCTCGTTTTTCTGTCATGCTGATTGTCCCAGATAAATGTATTTGCTGCAGTACTAAATGGGCGTGCCCTCAATTTTAACTGGTATATCCGTGGAATTCGTCATTACTCTAGTTTTTGTCGGGTTCACTTGCAGTCCTACTTCCTTGCTTCCTACATGTAACTCTGATGTCATTTCTTGAAGTTCTGCTGCGGATTTTGCAAATAGCACGATAGTCAGCAAATCGCAAGTTCGTGAGGCTTCTTGCATTAACATTAACACCCAATCTAGAAGTCTAGTTTAGGTTTCTGAATACGATTTCAAGGACGCTTGTGAACAGCTTAGATGAGATTGGGTCTCCTTCTGGAACGTCTCTTTTTGTTTTGAAGAGTTCTCCGTCAAGCTCTATTTTTACTTTCGCGTTGCTGTTTCAATATATTTTCCCTCATTAATCTTCTGTATTTTGGGTGAATATTCATTACTGTTAGGGACTTCAGTACACTCACTTGCGCTACTAAGTCGAAAGCTTTAGTGTAATCTTTGAATGCTAACAAGGGACATCTTTGACCTCGAACGCTCGGAACCTCATGAAAACGGGCTTAGAATAGCAATCAATCATAAACAAACCAGTGGTCTGTGTCATTTTCATGCAAAACGTTGCATTCTACTTCAAGTGACATTTTAATAGAGAGAAACAAAGTACCAAGATATCATTACAATAGGAGGGAAATTATTTGTAATTCAATGACGTTTGTGTATCATTACATTTTCAATCAACAGTGCCAAAAAAAAAAAAAAAAAAAAAAAATATATATATATATATATATATATATATATATATATATATATATATATATATATATATATATATATACTACATATCTGATAGTGTTTACATTAGTCCTCAAAGTGATATGGAATGTGATAATGCGGTTTTAATGAGGTGTACACATTGTTCTCTTCCACTTTGTTTTAACCACTTCATCGAAATTCCGCATCTGCACTTTGAGAACTAATGTAAGCACTATCAGATGTGCAGTATGTGTATTTTGCGGTATTATAAATAATTTAAGCAGGGTTTTCTTTTTTTTTCCACTGTTGATTGAAAATGTAATGCTACACAAACGTCATTGAATTACAAATAATTTCCCTCCTATTGTATTGATATCTTGGTACTTTGGTTCTCTCTATTAAAATGTCACTTGAAGTAGAATGCAACGTTTTGCATGGAAATGACACAGACCACTGTTTTGTTTATGATTAATTGTTATTCTAAGTCCGAGCGTTCGAGGTCAAAGGTGTCCCTTGTAAGTATATGTTTAGATTGAATTCCTGTACTTTTTCAATAATTTGGTTGATTGTATGGAGATGGTTTATTGTACTATACTGCTTGCGAAATCGGCTTGCGCTGTCAGTTGATCTTCATCCAACTCTCGGTACGTCTATTTGTTATAATCGACACAAATATTTTGTATAGATTAGATAACGGGCTTATCAATCATGTCTATTTCCCTTTTTATCGATGAGAGTGATGATACTTATTTGCCATTGTTGTGGAATCTCCTCAGTAGGAATTATTTTATTAAAAAGTATTGTTATTGTATTTGTCAGCTCTTTTGTACACCATTTTAGGCGTTTGTTAATAACACTGTCTTCACAAGGAGCTTTGTTACTATTGAGGTTTCTTGTAGCGTCTTCCACTTTCTCTATTAAGGATGCTCGGTATTTCTTCTTCCCTCTGCTCTGTCTTTCTCATAGTTTGACTTTGGATTGAAAATTTACTATCATAGATACTTCTGTAGAAGTTCGTGGCGACCCCAGTAATTTCTGATCTTGATCTGGTTATCTTTTCTATTTGCATCTTGTGCCACCATCATGCAATACTTTCCAGTTATTAGTTCCTGTTTTATACTTTTAGTGGATTTAGTGTTTACAATTATGTTTCGTGTTCGATTAAGGTGAATTAATAAAAATTAAATCACTTAGTCGAGTTGTAGTTTTGTGATACGGGCAGATCCTTCACTATAAACCCAGCCACCTTCATTTTCCCTCTTTACCCCTTTCCTCTTTGTTTGTGCATATGAATCATTTATCATAATATTGTCTCTCATCTCCAATGCTTTTGTTACTCATGATTCCTTTCAGTGTTTCTTATCCAATGCCCCAATCCATTTCTTTTCCTCTTCCTGATCAATTTCAATATTGTTCTTCCTTCAGCTGCAGTTATTAAAATATCTTCATTACTTACTTTTTAAATTTCACGTGCTTCATTCTTTTTCACATCGAAATTTCAAATGCTCCCAATCGCCTTTCGCCAATTCTTTGCAACGTACAAGAAAGTCGTATTTCATATAAAGCATTTCATTAATCTCCTTTCTAATTGTTTCTTCAAGTATATACAGAAGACTATTTTTCTTGTCTTACTATCGAAAGCTTTCTTTACCATTTGCTATTCTGTCTATCATTTCTTGATAACAGACCGTGTCGATACGTTTAGTACATGCCACGCATATAAAGTTGTCAACCTGCTCGCTTGCCTCATTTTCCATCCCCAAGTGTATCTTCTTCCCTTGTCTTGCAGTCACTGTGGACATTGTCCTTCCATCAATTACTTTCAACTTGCATACTTACAACCTCCTCAAATTGAAATCAGCAAAACATACCCTCGCCTAACAAATCGTGTTATTTTAGCGATGACATGAAGTATAGAATCTATAAAATGCTTCGTGCAGTAAATGAATAAATAAATGAATAATAAATTCGTTTTATGAGAATCCTCTAGTAGTGTGTCGCACATACTGAAATTATTTCTGGTACCACAGAAACACGCATTAAAGCAAAGAACACTCCTTTCTAGGCTATACGAAAATATCCCCCCCCCCCCATATATGATGCTTCATAACATGAACTATGAGACGGTACTTTTAGACCGGGAAGCCTCGAATAATACTTTTTGTTCATTAAGTAAAAAAATATAATATGTATGATTAGGTGTAATTAAGTAAAGCTTAAATGTGGGATTCTATGCATATGTGTAATTGCATCAGCAATTATAGCGGTATAAATAAGTCTTGAACATGTAAAATGTAGAAGTTTATGTTAAAACACTGTCCGGGACCTAGGATTAAAAGGGCTAGAAATGTGCACATATCAAAGACTGTTAGGCGCTCTCTCCATCCACAAACATATTGTCCTCTCTTGGAGGGTATTCGCCTTTGACTCATTGGCCCTTAATACACCGTAACCGAAAGAGTGAGACGGAAGATCTCACCGGATATAACTCCGGGAATTCCCTGATCCAAGACGCCAGTTTGAAGGAGGGGATGAAGAAGCCCCAATGAAAATGTAATGTAGGTAATTAGGTAAGCTAGGTAAGGTAGGTAAGTAAGTAAGTAGGTAAGGTGGGTAAGTAGGTAACTACGTAATGTAGGTAAGTAGGTAATTTAGGTAAGGTAAGTACGCAAGTAGGTAAGGTAGGTAAGGTAGGTAAGGAAGGTAAGTAGGTATGTATGTAGGGTGGGTAAGTAGGTAACTAGGTAATGTAGGTAAGTAGGTAATTTAGGTAAGGTAAGTAGGTAAGGTAGGTAAGGTAGGTAAGTAGGTAAGGTAGGTAATGTAGGTAAGTAGCAAAGGTAGGTAAGGTAGGTAAGTAGGTAAGGTAGGTAAGGTAGGTAAGGTAGGTAACGTAGGTAAGTAGGTAACTAGGTAATGTATGTAAGTAGGTCATTTAGGTAAGGTAAGTAAGTAAGTAGGTAAGGTAGGTAAGTATTTAAGTATGTAGGGTGGGTAAGTAGGTAACTAGGTAATGTAGGTAAGTAGGTAATTTAGGTAAGGTAAGTAGGTAAGGTAGGTAAGGTAGGTAAGTAGGTAAGGTAGGTAATGTAGGTAAGGTAGGTAAGGTATGTAAAGTAGGTAAGATAGGTAAGGTAGGTAAGGTAGGCAAGGTAGGTAAAGTAGGTAAGGTAGGTAAGGTAGGTAAGTAGGTAACTAGGTAATGTAGGTAAGTAGGTACTTTAGGTAAGGTAAGTAGGTAAGGTAGGTAAGTAGGTAAGGTAGGTAAGTAGGTAATGTAGAGAAGTAGGTAATGTAGGTAAGTAGGTAACGTAGATTAGTAGGTAAGGTAGGTAACTAGGTCATGTAGGTATTGTAGGTAAGTAGCTAATTAGATAAGTAGGTAAGGTAGGTAACTAGGTAATGTAGAGAAGTAGGTAATGTAGGTAAGTAGGTCATGTGGGTAATGTATGTAAGTAGGTAATGTAGGTAAGGTAGGTAATGTAGGTAGGTAAGGTAGGTAAGTAGGTCATGTAGGTAATGTAGGTAAGTAGGTAATGTAGATAAGTAGGTAATGTAGGTAAGTAGGAAAGGTAGGTAAGTAGGTCATGTGGGTAATGTATGTAAGTAGATAATGTAGGTAAGGTAGGTAATGTAGGTAAGGTAGGTAAGTAGGTAATGTAGATAAGTAGGTAATGTAGGTAACTAGGTAATGTAGATAAGTAGGCAATGTAGGTAAGTAGGTAATCTAGATAAGTAGGTAAGGTAGGTAAGCAGGTAATGTAGGTAAGTAGGAAACGTAGGTAAGTAGGTAATGTACATAAGTAGGTAATGTAGGTAATGTAGATAAGTAGGTAAGGTAGGTAAGTAGGTAATGTACATAAGTAGGTAATGTAGGTAATGTAGATAAGTAGGTAAGGTAGGTAAGTAGGTAATGTAGGTAAGTAGGTAATGTAGGTAAGTAGGTAATGTAGATAAGTAGGTAATGTAGGTAAGAAGGTAATGTAGATAAGTAGGTAATGTAGATAAGTAGGTAATGTAGGTAAGAAGGTAATGTAGATAAGCAGGTCATGTAGGTAAGTAGGTCATGTAGATAAGTAGGTAAGGTAGGTAAGTAGGTAATGTAGGTAAGTAGGTAATGTAGGTAAGTAGCTAATGTAGGTAACTAGGTAATGTAGGTAAGTAGGTAATGTAGGTAAGTAGGTAAGTAGGTAATGTAGGTAAGTAGGTAATGTAGGTAAGTAGCTAATGTAGGTAAGTAGGTAATGTAGATAAGTAGGTAATGTAGGTAAGTAGGTAAGTAGGTAATGTAGGTAATTAGGTAATTTAGACAAGTATGTAATGTAGGTAAGTAGGTAATGTAGATAAGTAGGTAAGGTAGGTAAGTAGGTAATGTAGATAAGTTGGCAATGTAGGTAAGTAGGTAATGTAGATAAGTAGGTAATGTAGGTAAGTAGGAAAGTAGGTAATGTAGGTAACTAGGTAATGTAGATAAGTAGGTAATGTAGGTAACTAGGTAATGTATATAAGTAGGTAAGTTAGGCAAGTAGGTAAGTAGGTAATGAAGGTAACTAGGTAATGTAGGTAAGTAGGTAATGTAGATAACTAGGTAATGTAGGTAGGTAGGTAATGTAGGTAAGTAGGTAATGTAGACAAGTAGGTAATGTAGGTAAGTAGGTAATGTAGATAAGTAGGTAAGGTAGGCAAGCAGGTAAGTAGGTAATGCAGGTAACTAGGTAATGTAGGTAAGTAGGTAATGTAGGTAAGTAGGTAATGTAGACAAGTAGGTAATGTAGGTAAGTAGGTAATGTAGATAAGTAGGTAAGGTAGGCAAGCAGGTAAGTAGGTAATGCAGGTAACTAGGTAATGTAGGTAAGTAGGTAATGTAGGTAAGTAGGTAATGTAGGTAACTAGGTAATGTAGGTAAGTAGGTAATGTAGATAAGTAGGTAAGTAGGTAATGTAGGTAAGTAGGTAAGTAGGTGAGTCGGTTAGGTAGGTAAGTAGGTAACTAGGTAATGTAGATAAGTAGGTAATGTAGGTAAGTAGGTAATGTAGGTAAGTAGGTAATCTAGGTAAGTAGGTAATGTAGGTAAGTAGGTAATGTAGATAAGTAGGTAGGTAGGTAATGTAAGTAAGTAGGTAAGTAGGTGAGTAGGTTAGGTAGGTAAGTAGGTAACTAGGTAATGTAGATAAGTAGGTAATGTAGGTAAGTAGGTAATGTAGGTAAGTAGGTAATGTAGGTAAGTAGGTAATGCAGGTAACTAGGTAATGTAGGTAAGTAGGTAATGTAGATAAGTAGGTAAGTAGGTAATGTAGGTAAGTAGGTAAGTAGGTGAGTAGGTTAGGTAGGTAAGTAGGTAACTAGGTAATGTAGATAAGTAGGTAATGTGGGTAAGTAGGTAATGTAGGTAAGTAGGTAAGTAGGTGAGTAGGTTAGGTAGGTAAGTAGGTAACTAGGTAATGTAGATAAGTAGGTAATGTAGGTAAGTAGGTGAGTACGTTAGGTAGGTAAGTAGGTAAGTAGGTAACTAGGTAATGTAGGTAAGGTAGGTAAGGTAGGTAAGTAGCTAACTAGGTAATGTAGGTAAGGTAGGTAAGGTAGGTAAGGTAGGGAAGTAGGTAATGTAGGTAAGTAGGTAAATAGGTAATTTAGGTAACTAGGTAATGTAGATAAGTA
Source organism: Tenodera sinensis (assembly GCA_030765045.1). Taxonomy (NCBI): domain Eukaryota; kingdom Metazoa; phylum Arthropoda; class Insecta; order Mantodea; family Mantidae; genus Tenodera; species Tenodera sinensis. The sequence continues at coordinate 276,544,173 of CM060964.1, read as the reverse complement.
GGTAATGTAGGTGAGTAGGTTAGGTAGGTAAGTAGGTAATGTAGGTAAGTAGGTAATGTAGGTAAGTAGGTAATGTACGTAAGTAGGTGAGTAGGATAGGTAGGTAAGTGGGAAACTAGGTAATGTAGATAAGTAGGTGATGTAAGTAAATAGGTAATTTAGGCAACTAGGTAATGTAGGTGAGTAGGTTAGGTAGGCAATGTAGATAAGTAGGTAAGGTAGGTAAGTAGGTGAGGTGGGTTAGGTAGGTAAGTAGGTAATGTAGATAAGTAGGTAAGGTAGGTAATGTAGGTAAGTAGGTAAGTAGGTGAGTAGGTTAGGTAGGTAAGTAGGTAACTAGGTAATGTAGACAAGTAGGTAATGTAGGTAAGTAGGTAATGTAGGTAAGTAGCTGAGTAGGTTACGTAGGTAAGTAGGTAATGTAGGTAAGTAGGTAATGTAGGTAAGTAGGTAAGTAGATAACTAGGTAATGTAGATAAGAAGGTAATGTAGGTAAGTAGGTGAGTAGGTTAGGCAGGTAAGTAGGTAAGTAGGTAACTGGGTAATGTAGGTAAGGTAGGTAAGGTAGGCAAGTAGCTAACTAGGTAATGTAGGTAAGGTAGGTAAGGTAGGTATGGTATGTAAGGTAGGTAAGGTAGGTAAGTAGGTAAGAGGGTAACTACGTAATGTAGGTAAGTAGGTAATGCAGGTAAGTAGGTAATGTAGATAAGTAGGTAATGTAGGTAAGTAGGACATGTAGGTAAGTAGGTAAGTAGGTGAGTCGGTAAGGTAGGTAAGTAGGTAATGTAGATAAGTAGGTAAGTAGGCAAGTAGGTAACTAGGTAATGTATATAAGTAGGTAATGTAGGTAAATAGGTGAGTAGGTTAGGTAGGTAAGTAGGCAAGTGGGTAACTAGGTAAGTGGGTAACTAGGTAATATAGGTAAGGTAGGTAAGGTAGGTAAATTAGGTAAGGAGGTAAGGTAGGTAAAGTAGGTAACGTAGGTAAGGTAGGTAACTAGGTTATGTAGGTAAGGTAGGTAACGTAGGTAAGGTAGGTAAGGTAGGTAACGTAGGTAACGTAGGTAAGGTAGGTAACTAGGTAATGTAGGTAAGGTAGGTAACGTAGGTAAGGTAGGTAAGGTAGGTAAGGTAGGTAAGGTAGGTAAAGTAGGTAACTAGGTAATGTAGGTAAGGTAGGTAAGGTAGGTAAGGTAGGTAACGTAGGTAAGATAGGAAACTAGGTAATGTAGGTAATGTAGGTAAGTTAGGCAACGTAGGTAAGTTAGGTAACTAGGTAATGTAGGTAACGTAGGTAAGGTAGGTAAGCTAGGTAAGGTAGGTAACTAGGTAATGTAGGTAAGGTAGGTAAGTAGGTAAGGTAGGTAACGTAGGTAATGTAGGTAAGGTACGTAAGGTAGGTAACTAGGTAATGTAGGTAACGTAGGTAAGGTAGGTAACGTAGGTAAGTTAGGTAACTAGGTAATGTAGGTAAGGTAGGTAAGGTAGGTAACTAGGTAATGTAGGTAAGGTAGGTAATGTAGGTAATGTAGGTAACGTAAGTAATGTAGGTAAGTTAGGTAAGGTAGGTAACGTAGGTAAGGTAGGCAACTAGGTATTGTAGGTAAAGTAGGTAAGGTAGGTAACCTAGGTAAGGTAGATAACTAGGTAATGTAGGTAAAGTAGGGAAGGTAGGTAAGGTAGGTAACTAGATAATGTAGGTAAGGTAGGCAACGTAGGTAAGGTAGGCAACGTAGGTAAGGTAGGTAAGGTAGGTAACGTAGGTAAGGTAGGTAAGGCAGGTAACGTAGGTAAGGAAGGTAACTTGGTAATGTAGGTAATGTAGGTAATGTAGGTAAGGTACGTAAAGTAGGTAAGGTAGGTAACGTAGCTAAGGTAGGTAAGGTAGGTAACGTAGGTAAGGAAGGTAACTTGGTAATGTAGGTAATGTAGGTAATGTAGGTAAGGTACGTAAAGTAGGTAAGGTAGGTAACGTAGGTAAGGTAGGTAACTAGGTAAGGTAGGTAAGGTAGTTAAGTAGGTAAGGAAGGTAACTTGGGTATGCAGGCTATGTAGGTAAGGTAGGTAACTTGGTAATGTAGGTAAGGTACGTAAAGTAGGTAAGGTAGGTAACGTAGGTAAGGTAGGTAAGTAGGAAATGTAGGTAAGTTAGGTAAGGAAGGTAACTTGGTAATGCAGGTTATGTAGGTAAGGTAGGTAACTTGGTAATGTAGGTAAGGTAGGTAAGGCAGGTAACCTGGTAATGTAGGTAACCTAGGTATGGTAGATAAGGTAGGTAAGTAGGTAATGTAGGTAAGAAGGTAAGGAAGGTAACTTGGTAGTGTAGGTAATGTAGGTAAGGTATGTAACTTGGTAATGTAGGTAACGTAGGTAAGGTAGGTAACTAGGTAATGTAGGTAAGGTAGGTAAGGTAGGTAACGTATGTAAGGTAGGTAAGGTAGGTAAGGTAGGTAACGTAGGTAAGTAGGAAAGGTAGGTAAGGTAGGCAAGCAGGTAATGTAGGTAGGTAATGTAGGTAATGTAGGTAAGGTAGGTAAGTAGCTAACTAGGTAATGTAGGTAAGGTAGGTAATGTAGGTAAGTTAGGTAAGGTAGGCAAGTAGGTAAGTAGGAAACGTAAGTAAGGTAGGTAACTAGGTAATGTAGGTATGGTAGGTAAGTAGGTAAGGTAGGTAACTAGGTAATATAGGCAAGGTAGGTAATGTAGGTCGGTAATGTAAGTAAGTAGGTAAGTAGGTGAGGTGGGTACGGTAGATAAGTAGGTAAGGTAGGTAAGTAGCTAATGTACGTAAGTAGGCAATGTAGGTAATAAGTTAATGTAGATAAGTAGGTAATATAGGTAAGTTGGTAAGTAGGTAAGGAAGGTAACAAAGTAATGTAGGTAGGGTAGGTTAGTATCTAACGTAGGTAAGTAGGTAAGGTAGGTAACGTAGGTAAGTAGGTAAGGTAGGTAAGGAAGGTAACTAGGTAAGTAGGTAAGGTAGGTAACGTAGGTAAGTAGGTAAGGTAGGTAAGGTAGGTAAAGCAGGTAAGTAGGTAAGTAGGTAACGTAGTTAAGTTAGGTAAGTAGGTAATTAGGTCACGTAGGTAAGTAGGTAAGGAAGGTAACTACGTAATGTAGGTAAGGTAGGTAAGTAGGTACTGTAGGTAAGGAAGGTAAGGTAAGTAAGTAGACATGGTAGGTAAGTAGGTAAGGTAGGTAAGTAGGTAAGGTAGGTAAGTAGGTGAGGTGGGTTAGGTAGGTAAGTAGGTAATATAGATAAGTAGGTAAGGTAGGTAGGTAATGCAGGTAAGTAGGCAAAGTAGGTAAGTAGGTGAGTAGGTTAGGTAGGTAAGTAAGTAACTAGGAAATGTAGCTAAGTAGGTAATGTAGGTAAGTAGGTAATGTCGGTAAGTAAGTAAGGTAGGTAAGGTAGGTAAGTAGGTACTGTAGGTAAAGTAGGTAAGTAAGTAAGGTGGGTTATGTAGGTAAGTAGGTAATGTAGAAAAGTAGGTAAGGTAGGTAAGTAGGTAATGTAGGTAGGTAGGTAGGTAAGTAGGTGAGTAGGTTAGGTAGGTAAGTACTAGGCAACTAGGTAATGTAGATAAGTAGGTAATGTAGGTAACTAGGTAATGTAGATAAGTAGGTGAGCAGCTTAGGTAGGTAAGTAGGTAACTGGGTAATGTAGGTAAGGTAGGTAGGTAAGTAGCCAGCTAGGTAATGTAGGTAAGGTAGGTAAGGAAGGTAAGGTCGGTAAGGTAGGTAAGTAGGTAAGTAGGTAACTAGGTAATGTAGGTAAGGTAGGTAAGTAGGGAATGTAGGTAACTAGGTAATGTAGGTAAGGTAGGTAAGTAGGTAAGTAGGTAACTAAGTAATGTAGGTAAGTAGGTAACGTAGGCAAGTAGGTAATGTAGGTAGGTACTGTAGGTAATGTAGGTAAGGTAGGTAAGTAGCTAACTAGGTAATGTAGGTAAGGTAGGTAATGTAGGTAAGGCAGGTAAGGCAGGCAAGTAGGTAGGTAATGTAGGTAAGGTAGGTGAGGTAGGCAAGTAGGTAATTTAGGTAAGGTAGGTAAGGTAGGTAAGTAGGTAACTAGGTAAAGTAGGTAAGGTAGGTAATATAGGTAAGGTAGGTAAGGAAGGTAACTAGGTAATGTAGGTAAGGTAGGTAATTAGGTAACGTAGGTAAGTAGGTAAGGTAGGTTACGTAGGTAAGTAGGTAAGGTAGGTAAGGAAGGTAACAATGTAAGTAGGTAAGGTAGGTAACGTAGTTAAGTAGGTAAGGTAGGTAAGGTAGGCAACGTAGGTAAGTAGGTAACGTAGGTAAGGTAGGTAAGTAGGTAAGTAGGTAACGTAGGTAAGTAGGTAACGTAGGTAAGTAGGAAAGGTAGGTAAGTATATAAGTAGGTAACGTAGGTAAGGTAGGTAACGTAGGTAAGGTAGGTAAGTAGGTAGGTAGGAAAGGTAGGTAAGTAGGTAACGTAGGTAAGTAGGTAACGTAGGTAAGTAGGAAAGGTAGGTAAGTAGGTAAGTAGGTAACGTAGGTAAGTAGGTAACGTAGGTAAGTAGGAAAGGTAGGTAAGTAGGTAAGTAGGTAGCGTAGGTAAGTAGGTAACGTAGGTAAGGTAGGTAAGTAGGTAACTAGGTAACTTATTAAAGTAGGGTTCGTAGGTAAGTAGGAAAGTGGGTAGGTAGCTAAGTAGGTAAGTAGGTAAGGAAGGTAACTACGTAATCTAGGTAATGTAGGTAAGTAGGTAATGTAGGTAAGGAAGGCAAGGTCTGTAAATAGGTAAGGTAGGTAAGTAGGTAATGTAGGTAAGTAGGTAAGGTAGGTAAGTAGGTGAGGTGGGTAAGGTAGATAAGTAGGTAACTTAGGAAAGTAGCTAAGGTAGGTAGCCTAGGTATGGTAGGTAAGGTAGGTAACGTAGATATGGTAGGCAAGTAGGTAAGTTAGGTAATGTAGGTAAGTAGGTAAGCTAGGTAAGTAGCTGAGGTGGGTAAGGTAGATAAGTAGGTAACGTGGGTAGGTAGGTAAGGTAGGTAACTTAGGTAACGAAGGTAAGGTAGGTGACGTCGGTAAGTAGGTAAGGTACGTAAGTAGGTAAGGTAGGTAATTAGGTATGGAGGTAAGGTAGGTAACGTAGGTAAGTAGGTTAGTTAGGTAAGGTAGGTAACTTAGGTATGGTAGGCAAGTAGGTAACTAGGCAATGTAGGTAAGGTAGGTAACGTAGATATGGTAGGTATGGCAGGCAAGTAGGTAACTAGGCAATATAGGTAAGGTAGGTAATGTAGGTATGGTAGGTAATGTAGGTAACGTAGGTATCGTAGGAAAGGTAGGTAACGTAGGTAAGGTAGGTAAGGTAGGTAATTAGGTATGGTAGGTAAGGTAGGTAATTAGGTATAGTAGGTAAGGTAGGTAACGTAGGTAAGTAGGGAAGGTAGGTGAAGTACGTAACGTAGGTATGGTAGGTAAGGTAGGTAACGTAGGTATGGTAGGTAACGTAGGTAACGTAGGTATGGTAGGTAACGTAGGTAAGTCGGGAAGGTAGGTGAAGTACGTAACGTAGGTAAGGTAGGTAACGTAGGTAAGTAGGGAAGGTAGGTGAAGTACGTAACGTAGGTATGGTAGGTAAGGTAGGTAACGTAGGTATGGTAGGTAACGTAGGTAACGTAGGTATGGTAGGTAACGTAGGTAAGTCGGGAAGGTAGGTGAAGTACGTAACGTAGGTATGGTAGGTAAGGTAGGTAACGTAGGTATGGTAGGTAAGGTAGGTAACGTAGGTATGGTAGGTAACGTGGGTAACGTAGGTATGGTAGGTAACGTAGGTAAGTCGGGAAGGTAGGTGAAGTACGTAACGTAGGTATGGTAGGTAACGTAGGTAAGTCGGGAAGGTAGGTGAAGTACGTAACGTAGGTAAGGTAGGTAATTAGGTATGGTAGGTAAGGTAGGTAATTAGGTATAGTAGGTAAGGTAGGTAACGTAGGTAAGTAGGGAAGGTAGGTGAAGTACGTAACGTAGGTATGGTAGGTAAGGTAGGTAACGTAGGTATGGTAGGTAACGTAGGTAACGTAGGTATGGTAGGTAACGTAGGTAACGTAGGTATGGTAGGTAAGGAAGGTAACATAGGTAAGTCGGGAAGGTAGGTGAAGTACGTAACGTAGGTAAGGTAGGTAAGGTAGGTAACGTAGGTATGGTAGGTAACGTAGGTAACGTAGGTATGGTAGGTAAGGAAGGTAACGTAGGTATGGTAGGTAACGTAGGTAACGTAGGTATGGTAGGTAACGTAGGTAACGTAGGTATGGTAGGTAACGTAGGTAACGTAGGTATGGTAGGTAAGGAAGGTAACATAGGTAAGTCGGGAAGGTAGGTGAAGTACGTAACGTAGGTAAGGTAGGTAAGGTAGGTAACGTAGGTATGGTAGGTAACGTAGGTAACGTAGGTATGGTAGGTAAGGAAGGTAACGTAGGTATGGTAGGTAACGTAGGTAACGTAGGTATGGTAGGTAACGTAGGTAAGTCGGGAAGGTAGGTGAAGTACGTAACGTAGGTAAGGTAGGTAACTGGGTAAGTAGGTAAGATAGGTAAGGAAGGTGACATAGGTAAGTAGGTAATGTAGGTAACTAGGTAATGTAGGTAAGGTAGGTAACGTAGGTAAGTAGGTAATGTAGGTAACTAGGTAATGTAGGTAAGGTAGGTAACGTAGGTAATGTAGGTAAGCTAGGTAACATAGGTAAGTAGGTAACGTAGGTAACTAGGTAACTAGGTAAGGTAGGTAACTAGGTAATGTAGGTAAGCTAGGTAACATAGGTAAGTAGGTAAGGTAGGTAACTAGGTAATGTAGGTAAGGTAGGTAACGTAGGTATGGTAGGTAAGGTAGGTAATGTAGATAAGGTAGGTAAGTAGGTAAGGAAGGTAACTTGGTAATGTAGGTAAGGTAGGTAACGTAGGTAAGTAGGTAAGGTAGGTAAGTATGTAATGAAGGTGTAGTAGGTAAGTAGGTAATGTAGGTAAGGTAGGTAGCTAGGTAATGTAGGTAAGGTAGGTAAGGTAGGTAACTAGGTAGGGTAGGTTAGGTAGGTAATGTAGGTAACTAGGTAAGGTAGGTAACTAGGTAATGTAGGTAAGGTAGGTAACTAGGTAGGGTAGGTTAGGTCGGTTAGGTAGGTAATGTAGGTAACAAGGTAAGGTAGGTAACTAGGTAGGGTAGGTTAGGTAGGTTAGGTAGGTAATGTAGGTAACTAGGTAAGGTAGGTAACTAGGTAATGTAGGTAAGGTAGGTAAAGTAGGTAACGTAGGTAAGTTAGGTAACTAGGTAATGTAGGTAAGGTAGGTAATGTAGGTAAGGTAGGTAAGGCAGGTAACTAGTTAAGGTAGGTAAGGTAGGTAACGTAGTTAAGGTAGGTAACTAGGTAATGTAGGTAAGGTAGGTAAAGTAGGTAACGTAGGTAAGTTAGGTAACTAGGTAATGTAGGTAATGTAGGTAAGGTAGGTAAGGTAGGTAACTAGGTAATGTAGGTAAGGTAGGTAACGTAGGTAAGGTAGGTAAGGTAGGTAACGTAGGTAAGGTAGGTAACTAGGTAATGTAGGTAAGGTAGGCAACGTTGGTAAGGTAGGTAACTAGGTAATGTAGGTAGGTAGGTAAGGTAGGTAAGTAGGTAAGGAAGGTAACTTGGTAATGTAGGTAAGGTAGGTAACGTAGGTAAGGTAGGTAACTAGGTAATGTAGGTAAGGTAGGTAAGGTAGGTAAGCAGGTAACTGGGTAATGTGGGTAAGTAGGTAAGGTAGGTAAGTAGGAAATGTAGGTATGGTAGGTAAGGTAGGTAAGTAGGTAAGGAAGGTAACTTGGTAATGTAGGTAATGTAGGTAAGGTAGGTAAGGTAGGTAAGGTAGGTAACTAGGTAATGTAGATAGGTAGGTAAGGTAGGTAAGGTAGATAACTAGGTAATGTAGGTAGGTAGGTAGGTAAGGTAGGTAAGTTAGGTAACTAGGTAATGTAGATAAGTAGTAATGTAGATAAGGTAGGTAACTAGGTAGCTAGGTAATGTGGGTAAGTAGGCAAGGTAGGTAAGTAGGTAGGGCAGCTAAGGTAGGTAAGTATGTAAGGTAGGTAAGTAGGTAAGTTAGGTAATGTAAGTAAGTAGGTAACCAGGTAATGTAGGTAAGTAGGTAAGGTAGGTAGATAGGTAGGTAACTACGTAATGTAGGTTAGTAGGTAAGTAGGTAAGGTAGGTAAGTAACTAAGTTAGGTAAGTAGCGAACTAGGTAATGTAGGTAACTAGGTAATGTTGGTGAGTAGGTAAGTAGGTAAGGTAGGTAAGTAGGTAACTAGGTAATGTATGTAAGGTAGGTAAGTAGGTATGGTAGGTAAGTAGGTAAGGTAGGTAAGTAGATAAGTATGTAAGGTAGGTACGGTAGGTAAGTAGGTAAGTAGGCAAGTAGGTAAGGTAGGTAAGTGGGTAAGGTAGGTAAGTAGGTAAGCTTTTTGGTTTTTAATTTATGTACTCAAAATGGTATTACAGTTATTCACATTCAGGCTATTATACAAAGAAAGGCACACAGTCAATAGGCCATGAGATGTTCTTCCTGGAACCACCAAACGGTATTACTTCGTGAAGAGATAAGTAGGTAAGGTAGGTAAGTATGTAAGTAGGTAAGTTGGTAAATATGTAAGGTAAGTAAGGTAGGTAAGTAGGTAGGGTAGGTAAGTAGGTAAGGTAGGTAGGTAGGTAAGGTAGGTAAGTAGGTAAGTACGTAAGGTAGGTAAGTAGGTAAGGTAGGTAAGCAGGTAAGTAGGTAAGGTAGGTATGTGGGTAAGTAGGTAAGGTAGGTAAGTAGGTAAGTAGGTAAGGTAGGTAAGTAGGTAAGGTAGGTAAGTAGGTAAGGTAGGTAAGGTAGGTAAGTATGTAACTAGGTAATGCAGGTAAGTAGGTAAGGTAGGTAAGTAGGTAAGGTAGGTAAGGTAGGTAAGTATGTAACTAGGTAATGTAGGTAAGGTAGGTAAGTAGGTAACTAGGTAATGTAGGTCACTAGGTAATGTAGGTTAGTAGGTAAGGTAGGTAAGGTAGGTAAGTAGGTAACTAAGTAATTTAGGTAAGTAGGTAAGGTAGGTAAGGTAGGTAGGTGGGTAACTAGGTAATGTATGTAAGGTAGGTATAGTAGGTAACTAGGTAAGTAGGTAAGTAGTTATGGTAGGTAAGTAGGTAAGTAGGTAAGTAGGTGAGTAAGTAATGTAGGTAAGGTAGGTAATATAGGTATGTAGGTAAGTAGGTAAGGTAGGTAAGTATTCAAGTAGGTAAGGCAGGTAAGTAGGTAAGTAGGTAAGGTAGGTAAGTAGGTAAGTAGGTAAGTAGGTAAGGTAGGTAAGTAGGTAAGTGGGTAAGGTAGGTAACTAGGTAATGTAGGTAGGTAGGTAAGGTAGGTAAGTAGGTAAGGAAGGTAACTTGGTAATGTAGGTAAGGTAGGTAACGTAGGTAAGGTAGGTAACTAGGTAATGTAGGTAAGGTAGGTAAGGTAGGTAAGCAGGTAACTGGGTAATGTGGGTAAGTAGGTAAGGTAGGTAAGTAGGAAATGTAGGTATGGTAGGTAAGGTAGGTAAGTAGGTAAGGAAGGTAACTTGGTAATGTAGGTAATGTAGGTAAGGTAGGTAAGGTAGGTAAGGTAGGTAACTAGGTAATGTAGATAGGTAGGTAAGGTAGGTAAGGTAGATAACTAGGTAATGTAGGTAGGTAGGTAGGTAAGGTAGGTAAGTTAGGTAACTAGGTAATGTAGATAAGTAGTAATGTAGATAAGGTAGGTAACTAGGTAGCTAGGTAATGTGGGTAAGTAGGCAAGGTAGGTAAGTAGGTAGGGCAGCTAAGGTAGGTAAGTATGTAAGGTAGGTAAGTAGGTAAGTTAGGTAATGTAAGTAAGTAGGTAACCAGGTAATGTAGGTAAGTAGGTAAGGTAGGTAGATAGGTAGGTAACTACGTAATGTAGGTTAGTAGGTAAGTAGGTAAGGTAGGTAAGTAACTAAGTTAGGTAAGTAGCGAACTAGGTAATGTAGGTAACTAGGTAATGTTGGTGAGTAGGTAAGTAGGTAAGGTAGGTAAGTAGGTAACTAGGTAATGTATGTAAGGTAGGTAAGTAGGTATGGTAGGTAAGTAGGTAAGGTAGGTAAGTAGATAAGTATGTAAGGTAGGTACGGTAGGTAAGTAGGTAAGTAGGCAAGTAGGTAAGGTAGGTAAGTGGGTAAGGTAGGTAAGTAGGTAAGCTTTTTGGTTTTTAATTTATGTACTCAAAATGGTATTACAGTTATTCACATTCAGGCTATTATACAAAGAAAGGCACACAGTCAATAGGCCATGAGATGTTCTTCCTGGAACCACCAAACGGTATTACTTCGTGAAGAGATAAGTAGGTAAGGTAGGTAAGTATGTAAGTAGGTAAGTTGGTAAATATGTAAGGTAAGTAAGGTAGGTAAGTAGGTAGGGTAGGTAAGTAGGTAAGGTAGGTAGGTAGGTAAGGTAGGTAAGTAGGTAAGTACGTAAGGTAGGTAAGTAGGTAAGGTAGGTAAGCAGGTAAGTAGGTAAGGTAGGTATGTGGGTAAGTAGGTAAGGTAGGTAAGTAGGTAAGTAGGTAAGGTAGGTAAGTAGGTAAGGTAGGTAAGTAGGTAAGGTAGGTAAGGTAGGTAAGTATGTAACTAGGTAATGCAGGTAAGTAGGTAAGGTAGGTAAGTAGGTAAGGTAGGTAAGGTAGGTAAGTATGTAACTAGGTAATGTAGGTAAGGTAGGTAAGTAGGTAACTAGGTAATGTAGGTCACTAGGTAATGTAGGTTAGTAGGTAAGGTAGGTAAGGTAGGTAAGTAGGTAACTAAGTAACTTAGGTAAGTAGGTAAGGTAGGTAAGGTAGGTAGGTGGGTAACTAGGTAATGTATGTAAGGTAGGTATAGTAGGTAACTAGGTAAGTAGGTAAGTAGTTATGGTAGGTAAGTAGGTAAGTAGGTAAGTAGGTGAGTAAGTAATGTAGGTAAGGTAGGTAATATAGGTATGTAGGTAAGTAGGTAAGGTAGGTAAGTATTCAAGTAGGTAAGGCAGGTAAGTAGGTAAGTAGGTAAGGTAGGTAAGTAGGTAAGTAGGTAAGTAGGTAAGGTAGGTAAGTAGGTAAGTGGGTAAGGTAGGTAACTAGGTAAGTAGGTATGGTAGGTAAGTAGGTAAGTAGGTAACGTAGGTGTGGTAGGTAAGTAGGTAAGTATGTAAGTAGGTAAGTAGGTATTTTGGGTAAGTAGGTAAGTAGGTATGGTTGGTAAGTAAGTATGGTAAGTAAGTAGGTAACCTAGGTAAGGTAGGTAAGGTAGGTAACTAGATAAGTAGGTATGGTAGGTAAGTAGGTAAGGTAGGTAAGGTAGGTAACTAGGTAACTCGGTAAGGGAGGTTTGTAGGTAAGTAGGTAATGTAGGTAAGTAAGTATGGTAGGTAAGTAGGTAACGTAAGTAAGGTAGGTAAGGTAGGTAAGGTAGGTAAGGTAGGTAAAGTAGGTAACTAGGTAAGTAGGTATGGTAGGTAAGTACGTAAGGTATGTAGGGTAGGTAAGTAGGTAAGTAGGTAAGGTAGGTAAGTAGGTAAGTAGGTAAGTAGGTATGGTAGGTAAGTAGGTAAGTAGGTAAGTAGGTATGGTAAGTAAGTAGGTAACTAGGTAAGTAGGTAAGGTAGGTAACTGGGTAAGTAGGTAAGTAGGTATTGTAGGTATGGTAGGTAAGTAGGTAAGTAGGTAATGTAGGTAACGTAGGTATGGTAGGTAAGTAGGTAATGTAGGTAAGGTAGGTAACTAGGTAAGTAGGTATGGTAGGTAAGTAGGTAAGTAGGTATCTAGGTAAGTAGGTAAGTAGGTAAGGTAGGTAAGTAGGTAAGCAGGTAAGGTAGGTAAGTAGGTAAGGTAGGTAAGTAGGTAAGGTAGGTAAGTAGGTAAGTAGGTAAGGTAGGTAAGTAGGTAAGGTAGGTAAGTAGGTATGGTAGGTAAGTAGGTAACGTAAGTAAGGTAGGTAAGGTAGGTAAGGTAGGTAAGGTAGGTAAAGTAGGTAAGGTAGGTAACTAGGTAAGTAGGTATGGTAGGTAAGTACGTAAGGTAGGTAAGGTAGGTAACTAGGTAACTCGGTAAGGGAGGTTTGTAGGTAAGTAGGTAATGTAGGTAAGTAAGTATGGTAGGTAAGTAGGTAACGTAAGTAAGGTAGGTAAGGTAGGTAAGGTAGGTAAAGTAGGTAACTAGGTAAGTAGGTATGGTAGGTAAGTACGTAAGGTATGTAGGGTAGGTAAGTAGGTAAGTAGGTAAGGTAGGTAAGTAGGTAAGTAGGTATGGTAGGTAAGTAGGTAACGTAGATAAGGTAGGTAAGATAGGTAACTAGTTAAGTAGGTAAGTAGGTATGGTAGGTAAGTAGGTATGGTAAGTAAGTAGGTAACTAGGTAAGTAGGTAAGGTAGGTAACTAGGTAAGTAGGTAAGTAGGTATGGTAGGTATGGTAGGTAAGTAGGTAAGTAGGTAATGTAGGTAACGTAGGTATGGTAGGTAAGTAGGTAATGTAGGTAAGGTAGGTAAGGTAGGTAACTAGGTAAGTAGGTATGGTAGGTAAGTAGGTAAGTAGGTATCTAGGTAAGTAGGTAAGTAGGTAAGTAGGTAAGGTAGGTAAGTAGGTAAGTAGGTAAGGTAGGTAAGTAGGTAAGGTAGGTAAGTAGGTAAGGTAGGTAAGTAGGTAAGTAGGTAAGGTAGGTAAGTAGGTAAGGTAGGTAAGTAGGTATGGTAGGTAAGTAGGTAACGTAAGTAAGGTAGGTAAGGTAGGTAAGGTTGGTAAGGTAGGTAAGGTAGGTAACTAGGTAAGTAGGTATGGTAGGTAAGTACGTAAGGTATGTAGGGTAGGTAAGTAGGTAAGTAGGTAAGGTAGGTAAGTAGGGAAGTAGGTAAGTAGGTATGGTAGGTAAGTAGGTAACGTAGATAAGGTAGGTAAGATAGGTAACTAGTTAAGTAGGTAAGTAGGTATGGTAGGTAAGTAGGTAAGTAGGTATGGTAGGTATGGTAGGTAAGTAGGTAAGTGGGTAAGTAGGTAAGGTAGGTAACTAGGTAAGTAGGTAAGTAGGTATGGTAGGTATGGTAGGTAAGTAGGTAAGTAGGTAATGTAGGTAAGTAGGTAAGTAGGTAGGTAGGTAAGGTAGGAAAATAGGTAAGTAGGTAAGGTAGGTAAGCAGGTAAGGTAGGTAAGTAGGTAAGGTAGGTAAGTAGGTAAGTAGGTAAGGTAGGTAAGTAGGTAAAGTAGGTGAGTAGGTAGGTAGGTATGGTAGGTAACTAGGTAAGTAGGTAAGTAGGTAACGTAGGTATGGTAGGTAAGGTGGGTAACTAGGTAAGTAGGTAATTAGGTATGGTAGGTATGGTAGGTAGGTAGGTAATGTAGGTAACGTAGGTATGGTAGTTAAGGTAGGTAACTAGGTAAGTATGTATGGTAGGTAAGTAGGTAAGTAGGTAACGTAGGTAACTAGGTAAGTAGGTAAGGTAGGTAAGCTAGGTAATATAGGTAAGTAGGTAAGTAGGTAAGGTAGGTAAGTAGGTGAGTAGGTAAGGTAGGTATGTAGGTAAGTATGTAAGGTAGGTAAGTAGGTAAGTAGGTAAGTTAGGTAAGTATGTGAGGTGGGTTAGGTAGGTAAGTAGGTAAGTAAATAGCTAGGTAATGTAGGTAAGTAGGTAAGTAGGTAGGATAGGTAAGTAGGTAAGTACGTAAGGTATCTAAGTAGGTAAGTAGATAGCTAGGTAATGTAGGTATGTAGGTGAGGTAGGTAAGTAGGTGAGGTAGGTAAGTAGGTAAGGTAGGTAAGTTGGTAAGGTAGGTAAGTAGGTAAGGTAGGTAAGTAGGTGAGGTAGGTAAGTAGGTGAGGTAGGTAAGTTGGTAAGGTAGGTAAGTAGGTAAGGTAGGTAGGTAGGTAAGGCGGGTAAGGTAGGTAAGTAGGTGAGGTGGGTTAGGTAGGTAAGGTAGGTAAGTAGGTAAGGTAGGTAAGTAAGTAGGTAAGTAGGTAAGGTAGGTAAGTCGGTAAGGCTGGTAAGGTAGGTAAGTAGGTGAGTTGTGTTAGGTAGGTGAGGTAGGTAAGTAGGTAAGGTAGGTAAGTAGGTAAGTAGTTAAGTATGTAAGTAGGTAAGTAGGTAAGGTAGATAAGTAGGTAAGTAGGTAAGGTAGGTAAGTTAGGTAAGTAGGTAAGGTAGGTAAGTAGTTAAGTAGTTAAGTAGGTAAGTTGGTAAGGTAGGTAAGTAGGTAAGGTAGGTAAGTAGGTAAATAGGTAAGGTAAGTAATGTAGGTAAGTAGGTGAGGTGGGTTAGGTAGGTAAGGTAGGTAAGGTGGGTAATGTGGGTAAGTAGGTAGGTGGGTACTTAAGGTAGAAGAGGTTGGTATGTAGGTAATCAAGAACATCGGTAGGTAAAATAGGTAATGCAGGTAGGCAAGAAAGTAGAAAGGTAAGATCGGTAGTTTAGGTAAGCTAGGTAGTTAAGGTAAGTAAGGTAGGTAGGTAAGCATTTTTGTGATGTTTAATAGCTGCTTTTACTACTGCGGCATTGCAGGCGGTGACACTGATGGTACATGGAATGAAGATACAGCACCGGTGGAATTAGATGGCGGAGGAAGCAGAAGAACCCAGAGGAAACCCGCCGAAAGGCCGCTTTGTCCGCTACGAATCCCGCAAGTGACACTGGCCGTTGCGAGCCTTGCTAAATATGTGTCAGTGGCGTGTATTAGATATTTTTTTTGAAACTTGAAAGGTTAACATACTAAATACACATCTGTAATGCGGATTCACTTCGCAGATGGATTCGGATATTGTTTATGGAAATCTTAATGTGATTTCTGTATGCTTCGCCAATCAGCAGAATGTAAAATTGTAGTCACACACAGAACACCTTAATTTCTAAGTTTTCAAAATTCATAATTATAAGCAATCCACGAATTATTCTTTTGATGAAAAGATAAAGTTAAATTTTGAGAAAACTTATTAAGTAAGGCATTAAATAAATATGCCGTTTAAACATGATATTCAAGTAATCTGATTACTGAGTTTTGCTATAGGTTGTGGATGTACATTATATGAGAGATTAAACATTATTCAGAATTTATTAATAGTCAATGTGAGGCATATTTCATATGACCTTTCTTCTCTCTTAAAGCTACGTAGGCTTTCACGGCCGGCGTCTGACAGATCTCCAGCAGACCACGGCATAGCAGCCCGGAAGATACTTCATTCTACAATTTCTTCTCTCTCTTTTCCAGTAAGACCGGCCACTTTTGAGATGAAGTCGATTAGTGTAATAAATTCAACCATTGACTATGAACGAATAAACGCCGTCCGATTTAAGTGAATAAAAGTGTACATTTTGACTTTAGCAGAGTAATACTATTTGTAAACCGTTCTGCAATTAAGATGAGGTTGCTATAGGCCGTCTTAGCCCCTACCTAGGTCAGCCTATACTTACCTATCTCAAATTGCGTAAGAACCCTCTGGCGTACAAATGTATATTTCAATGTAACACTTATATTCTCTACGTGAATGGATAACTTATCAGGGAGATGCAGCAGGAACGCAGGTAACCGAAGTTTTGTAGGGTCGAGACAAGTTTTGCCAAGCAGAAGAGTGTGCAGAACTTTGTGAACTTGTAGCTGTTTAGTAATTCGACTCCATGCATGGTTCTCTAGTATAGGTTTATATGTGCGGAAACATTGCCTTGCGTGCAGGTCAAGAACGTTTACTTTCTTGCTACTAATGTTATACAAAGCACGTGAAATGTTTGTTTTTGGTATAACTGAAGCACTTTCTAAAGTTCTAATAACGTGGTAAACTAGGACATATACTTATGATTTCATTTTACAGCCACTTCTAGTTCTGCAGTAGAAACAAATATGTTTCGTTCAGTCTACGTAAATAAAGCTGGTAGAATTTTCTTGTTCTTGTTCTACTTTATCTGATTACCCTCATCGTTTCACTGGCACCCCCTAGGACTTGCAAACCAGTGCCTAGGGTCAAACGCCTGTCGGGGAGCAGACAAACGTATGGACCGGACAGAGTGAAGACCTGGAAGCGGGTGGTTATCCCGGCACAAGGTATGAGTGAGAAAGAGGATGATACGAAAAGCAGGCAAAATGGATGAATGGAAAGATGATAATGAATCTGGTAGAATTTAAGACGGTAAATACTCGTATATTTGGGCATTTTGGTCAAAATGTTCTGTTTATTACTTCATGTCTAAAAATACTATGCCTACAATTTTACAATGGATGGAGGAAGGGGGGACGGATGGACAGACGGACGGACTGACGGACGGACAGACTGACGGACTGACGGATGGACTGACGGACGCACTGACTGACGGACGGACGGACGGACTGATGGACTGACAGACGGACGGACTGACAGACGGACTGACGGACGGACTGACGGACGGACTGACGGACGGACTGACAGACTGACGGATGGACTGACGGACGAACTGACTGACGGACGGACTGACGGACGGACTGACGGACTGACGGACGGACTGACTGACGGACGGAAGGACGGACTGACGGACGGACGGACTGACTGACGGACGGAAGGACGGACTGACGGAAGGACGAACTGACGGAAGGACGGACTGACAGACGGACTGACGGACGGACTGACGGACAGACTGACGGAAGGATGGATTGACGGACAGACTGACTGACGGACGGACTGACGGATGGACTGACGGACTGACGGAAGGATGGACTGAAGGACGGACTGAAGGACGGACTGACGGACGGACTGATGGAAGAGCGGACTGACGGAAGGACGGACTGACGGACGGACTGACGGAAGGACGGACTGACAGACTGACGGATGGACTGACGGACGGACTGACGGACAGACTGACTGACGGACTGACGGACGGACTGACGGAAGGACGGACTGACGGAAGGACGGACTGACTGACGGACTGACGGAAGGACGGACTGACGAAAGGACGGACTGACTGACGGACTGACGGACGGACTGACGGACGGACTGACGGAAGGACGGACTGACGGACGGACTGACGGACGGACGGACTGACGGACGGACTGACGGAAGGACGGACTGACGGACGGACTGACGGAAGGACGGACTGACGGACGGACTGACGGACGGACTGACGGAAGGACGGTCTGACTGACGGATGAACTGACTGACTGACGGACTGACTGACGGACTGACGGATGGACAGACGGACGCACTGACGGACGGACTGATGGACTGACAGACGGACGGACTGACAGACGGACTGACGGACGGACTGACAGAATGACGGACGGACGAGCGGACTGACGGACGGACGGACGTACGGACTGACGGACTGACGGATGGACTGACGGACTGACGGACGGACTGACGGACGGACGGACTGACGGACGGGCTGACAGACTGACGGATGGACTGACGGACGAACTGACTGACGGACGGACTGACGGATGGACTGACGGACGAACTGACGGACTGACGGATGGATTGACGGACTGACGGACGGACGGACTGACTGACGGACGGAAGGACGGACTGACGGACGGACGGACTGACGGAAGGACGAACTGACGGAAGGACGGACTGACAGACGGACTGACGGACGGACTGACGGAAGGACGGATTGACGGACGGACTGACGGAAGGACGGATTGACGGACTGAAGGAAGGATGGACTTACGGAAGGGCGGACTGACGGAAGGGCGGACTGACGGAAGGACGGACTGACGGACTGACGGAAGGACGGACTGAAGGACGGACTGACGGACGGACTGATGGAAGAGCGGACTGACGGAAGGACGGGCTGACAGACTGAGGGATGGACTGACGGACAGACTGACTGACGGACTGAAGGACGGACTGACGGAAGGATGGACTGTCGGACGGACTGACTTACGGACTGACGGAAGGACGGACTGACTGAAGGACGGACTGACGGACGGACTGACTGACGGACTGACGGACGGACGGACTGACGGAAGGACGGACTGACGGACGGACTGACGGACGGACTGACGGAAGGACGGTCTGACTGACGGATGAACTGACTGACTGACTGAAGGACTGACTGACGGACAGAAGGACGGGCTAACGGACTGACTGACGGACTGACGGAAGCACGGACTGACGGACGGACTGACTGACGGAAGGATGGACTGACTGACGGAAGGAAGGACCGACTGACGGACGGACGGACTGACTGACGGACGGACTGACGGACTGACGGACGGACTGACGGACGGACTGACGGATGGACTGACGGACTGACGGAAGGACGTACTGACGGACGGAGTGACTGACGGACGGACTGACGGACGGACTGACGGACGGACTGACGGAAGGACGGACGGACGAGCGGACTGACGGACGGACGGACGTACGGACTGACGGACTGACGGATGGACTGACGGACTGACGGACGGACTGACGGACGGACGGACTGACGGACGGGCTGACAGACTGACGGATGGACTGACGGACGAACTGACTGACGGACGGACTGACGGATGGACTGACGGACGAACTGACGGACTGACGGATGGATTGACGGACTGACGGACGGACGGACTGACTGACGGACGGAAGGACGGACTGACGGACGGACGGACTGACGGAAGGACCAACTGACGGAAGGACGGACTGACAGACGGACTGACGGACGGACTGACGGAAGGACGGATTGACGGACGGACTGACGGAAGGACGGATTGACGGACTGAAGGAAGGATGGACTTACGGAAGGGCGGACTGACGGAAGGGCGGACTGACGGAAGGACGGACTGACGGACTGACGGAAGGACGGACTGAAGGACGGACTGACGGACGGACTGATGGAAGAGCGGACTGACGGAAGGACGGACTGACGGAAGGACGGGCTGACAGACTGACGGATGGACTGACGGACAGACTGACTGACGGACTGAAGGACGGACTGACGGAAGGACGGACTGTCGGACGGACTGACTGACGGACTGACGGAAGGACGGACTGACTGACGGACGGACTGACTGACGGACTGACGGACGGACGGACTGACGGAAGGACGGACTGACGGACGGACTGACGGACGGACTGACGGAAGGACGGTCTGACTGACGGATGAACTGACTGACTGACTGAAGGACTGACTGACGGACGGAAGGACGGGCTAACGGACTGACTGACGGACTGACGGAAGCACGGACTGACGGACGGACTGACTGACGGAAGGATGGACTGACTGACGGACGGAAGGACCGACTGACGGACGGACGGACTGACTGACGGACGGACTGACGGACTGACGGACGGACTGACGGACGGACTGACGGACGGACTGACGGATGGACTGACGGACTGACGGAAGTACGTACTGACGGACGGAGTGACTGACGGACGGACTGACGGACGGACTGACGGACTTACTGACGGACTGGCGGACTGACTGACGGACGGACTGACGGACGGACTGACGGAAGGAGGGATTGACGGACGGACTGACTGATGGACGGACTGACGGACTGAAGGACGGACGGACGGACTGACGGACGGACTGACGGACGGACTGACGGACTGACGGACTGACGGACGGACTGACGGACTGACTGACGAACTGATGGACGGACTGATGGAAGGACGGACTGACGGACGGACTGACTGACGGACGGACTGACAGACGGAAGGACGGACTGACGGACGGAAGGACGGACTGACGGACGGAAGGATGGACCAACTGACTGAGGGACTGGCGGACGGACGACCGGAGGGACGGACGGACTGACGGACGGACTGCCTGACGGACGGACGGACGGACCGACGGACGGACTGACGGACTGGCGGACTGACTGACGGGCGGACAGACGGACGGACTGACGGACGGAAGGACGGACGGACTGACGGACGGACTGACGGACGGACTGACGGACGGACTGACGGACGGACTGACGGACGGAAGGACGGATTGACGGACGGACTGACCGATGGACGGACTGACGGACGGAAAAACGAACTGACTGACGGACGGACTGACTGACGGACGGACTGACTGACGGACTGACGGAAGGACGGACTGACGGACGGAGTGACTGACGGCCTGACGGACGGACTGACGGACTGACGGACGGACTGACGGACGGACTGACGGAAGGACGGATTGACGGACGGACTGACTGATGGATGGACTGACGGACGGAAGGATGGACGGACGGACTGATGGACGGACTGACGGACGGACTGGCGGACTGACTGACGGACTGATGGACGGACTGACGGACGGACTGACGGAAGGACGGACTGATGGACGGACGGACTGACGGACGGAAGGATGGACCAACTGACTGAGGGACTGGCGGACGGACGACCGGAGGGACGGACGGACTGACGGACGGAAGGACGGACGAACTGACTGAGGGACTGGCGGACGGACAGACGGACTGACGGACGAACGGAAGAACGGACGGATGGACGGACTGATGGACTGACGGACTGACGGACGGACGGACTGACGGACGGAATGACGGACTGACGGACGGAATGACGGACTGACGGACTGACGGACTGACGGACGGACGCATGGACGGATGGATGGATGTGTGCCGGTGCGCTTGTGTGCCTGTGTGCCAGTGTACCTGTGTGCCCACG
Source organism: Tenodera sinensis (assembly GCA_030765045.1). Classification (NCBI taxonomy): domain Eukaryota; kingdom Metazoa; phylum Arthropoda; class Insecta; order Mantodea; family Mantidae; genus Tenodera; species Tenodera sinensis. Next base: position 276,523,564 of record CM060964.1, on the reverse strand, counting down.
TGTGTGTATGTGTTTGTGCGTGCGCCCTTCTCTGTCTTTGAACAATTTAACTCAAAAACGAAAAGGCGGTTAGATACCAAACTTTGTGCTTAAGTTCAGCGTCTTCGAAGTACACGAAACGAATATTTTTAAGAAAGTCCTCCATCCTAAACTACCCTTTAAATAGAAAAAGCTGCCAAAATATTGATTTTCTCAAAAATGGCTATGACGATTTTGATTAAAATACCACATGCTTAAGTTATTTTCATGACAAATGAAATGTGTATCTTGCGATTCCCTGAATCACCTTCAGAGCCCTGTTCATTATTAATAATTTGCGCATAAATGGTAAACCGCAAGAGATAGGCACAACCTTCTACATAAAAGAATGCAGATCTCATCAAAAGACACAGTTTGTGTCAAATAAAGTTCTGTGGCGCTAACCATTTCCGAAAATTCTTACCTATTGGCTGGAATTTTCAAATACCTTGTTCTTTTGTCAACAGCAAATCGCCAGTGTTTCGTCTGGTTTATTTTTCCTATCGTACTATCGTTTTAGTTTAATGCATTCTATACTTACAACGAAGTGTGCAAATGAGTAATGAAGGTTTATATGTATTAAGAAGTCATGGAAATGTAACGCATCCTAATTTTTCTTTATTTTCATCGCACAAGCTTGCTACAGAGACCAAACGTTTAAATGCTGCTTCCGTATGTAATTAAGTTATAATTCCTTAATTTGAAATCAATCCTGGGCAAAATATATCGTAAAATACTGTAATATAGATACTGTCTCTTAAGTAATGTTGTTTTCTAAGAAAAACAATTATTTGAAATGTGTTCTGATAAGCAATCAACTGATCTTCAAAGACCATTAGATTTTATGGTCTTGAGCCATCTTTCAGCGAGGTTTACTATCCCACGATGGTACCAGTCTCTGGTTTTTGATGTGAAGAATTGGGTGAGACCCACTTGCACTGCTTCAATGTTGTCAAAATTTCTTCCACGTAGAAAATGGGACATGAATCGAAAAAGATGATAATCTGATGGTGCGAGATCAGGGCTGTATGTTGGGTGTGGTAGCAGTTCGATTCCTCCCAATTCCTGATTTTTTTCCATGGCTGTTCGTGAAGTATGGGGTCTTGCATTGTCCTGTTGCAATAGAACTCTATTTTGGTTAACTAATGCGGGGTATCTCCATCTCAAAATTTCATGAACTCGCTTCAGTTGTTGAGAATAAAGATCCGTATCAATCGCCCGCCCGTTTGGAACAAACTCCCAGTGAATCACGCCTTCAAAATTCCACCAGACACACAACATTACGTTGGGACCTAACCGATTTTTTTAACGATGACTTTGGCAGGTTGGTGGGGACCAAGCCAGTGTTTCTAGGCATCAGGGTTTCGATAATATGACCATTTTTCATCATAAGTGACAATTCTCCTGACAAATCTATCATCCATGGGATTACGGATAAGCTGATGACAGATATCCACTCTACGTTGAGCCTGTAGAGGTGTCAGTTCATGAGGTACAGATCTACAGCTTCTGTATGATTTTCCAAGTGTCTTAATGTGGCGATGTATGGTATCTGTTAATGCACCAAGTTCTTCTGAAAGCCTAGAGTACTTTTTTGCGGATTTTCTCGCAAAACTTGGGGTGTATCCTCAATATTCCATACTTTAGGTCTTCCACAACGTTGCAAATCATTAGTGTTTTCGTCTCCATTGTTGAAATGTTGGAACCATCGTTGTGCCACACGCTCACTTACACCTTCTCCTTTCACTTCACATATCCTTCGAGCTGCACCAGTGGCTTTATGAACTTGTTTCCAGTAGTGCTTTAGGACTCTAAGTTCAAACATTGTTATTCCCATTTTGTGATTGTTTATTAACAAATGAAGACTGATACATCCTCGCAATGTGCACAACAGTAGCCATGGCATCCTGTAAATAGCATAGCCAAACCAAAGAAACCAAAATAAATTTTCCAAAACACCAAAATCAAAAAGCCGACATTACTTATGAGACAACTTTATAAATAACGGATAAAGGCACCTGCACTTGTCATGGGTAGAGAAAGACATCTGACTCTTTATGATATTTTTATTCGGCTTTTTTTTTTTTTTTTTTTTTTTTTTTTGTCCCATTTCAGTACATGTGGATATGGAACTCTGGGTGAAGCGTTTTTTAGTTGAAGTTCGGGTAATATGGAATACCAGTTTTTATTTCCGTCACATTTGAGGCAATAGTATTATAATTTGACTAATTATGTTTTGAGTGAATAAATTGAACCTTCCTTGAAACTTCTCATAAATTACTTCGAACAAAAAATTAAAATTTGTTATTAATTTTCGATAAAAAGTATCCAATTCTTTGTTGTGGATAATATGGAATAGGAAATGTAATATGGAATACTACATAAATTTTCCAGTTAATAATTTTTTCAAGTAACAAGTTTACATAAGAATTTATTTATTTCCTGCTAAAACTTTTTATCACATAATAATGCACTGAATTGGATTACAATAGTATGAACACAAGCTACAAAATATAGTGCTGGTTTTATTTTGCATTGAAAAATGTATTTGCAGAAATCGCAAACATAATCAAGATTTTCCGCTTCTGCGCTCGCGTTATGTGCCCACATGTTACACATTAGGCACTGGACTCAAACTTTCCTTTTTCTATCGTTTGAAAACTTGCCACTACAGAAAGTACACTCTGCATCTCCATCCGAGGGAATATCTTCTCCCCATTGCTGTGACGTTTGTTTGGCATTTCTGCAGAAAAAATTAAATGTATTGTAAAGAGTTATAAAGCTATAAATTGTATTCATCAGAAACAATGCAGGTTATAGAATACTTCGTATAAATGGAGGGCAATATGGGATATCCATATTCCATATTACCCACCACGCCATATTGAAACAAGCAGTGTTACTGCACGAAAATAAAATAAAATAAAATAAAAACGAAAGATCTGTGCAGCACGGATGCTTCAACCTTTGTTATAATCGTAATATTAGTTTACATCTATAATATGCACTCAAATATTTTTCATAAATATTTAACCATTTACCTGTAAAATCTGTAAAATCAGATAATGAGATAATCAGTCACACTCGAACACCATTTGGCACAGATCGGACAAGGCTGCTTGCAGAGCTCTGAAAGTAACATCTGATGTGTTTCTAGTAGACACCGTTGTATATCAGCACCAAACAGGTCAGTAACTTGGGTATTCCATATTCCACTTTATGTCCGCTCTTACTCAATATGGCAGCACAAACGGTGACACTGCTAATACACGAAATGATACAATGAATTGGGAAAGGAAATTTGGGAAAGAAATATCGCAGGCCCAAGCTTAGGGTACCTCACTACATTTGTTAGTTGTGAGGACGGAGAAAAACCTGGGGAAATCCTTAGTTAGGGACTACGGTCCTGGCGGGATTTGGAAAGCACACCTCCCGTTCATGAGATCATACCTAAACGACCTTGGCTACCCTCTGGATGAAATGTAATGCTTCCTCTAGCTTAGGTGAGCGATATAAATAAAGTACTAACATTGTTTTTTATAAACTTTTCAATGTGAAGAAAAAGCTCAGTTTCTGTCATAAACGTGTTTACTACCTCTCCCCTTATTGCATACTTTTTATAAAGGAGGTTACGGATAATATTAGGAGAAGCATTGGGTCATGAAGTCCCGGTCAAGCCTAAAGTGATTAATTTGAATGACTTAACTAAATGTTGGCGTTTACTGGGTAAGGACAGATGCACCGACTGGATGCACATGGGCGCGAGGAGAAGACTGGTGCCCGGCGCTGGGTTTGGTCCAGGTCGACTGTGCTAAATCCATCAGACCTTGAGCCAAGTTGCGAAACCAAGCCGACCCACTTCTATTCCACAACAATGCACATCCACACACGTGTCTCTAGGTAGGCGTGGCTTTTCGCACCTTATTGTCTTAAACATTCAATCATCCCTTCAAGGTTTGCTATACTCGCTACTTCAGAGGAAGTGTTATATTAGACCACTTCTTATCGAAAATACACGTAATGAGGTCCCTGGAAAGCGAACATGAGCTCGGTAATCTAAAGTGCAAAGAATGTGATAATCAGGGCCCAGAAGTTTATGACATGTCATGGTTTTTGTCTTTTATGTTTTCCATGGGAAACGTAAGTGAAGCACTATTCTATCAATGATTAAAATTATGCAATTCTCTTGGGTCATATAGTCATATTTTGGCTTTTTTAACGTTTTTTTTTGTCATTTTCTTCTCAGTTTTACTTTCTCTACTACGTTTACCAAAGTAGAGGAAGTATTGTATTCCACCCAAAAATTGCATATCGAGATTTCACTGGAAATATGTTTTGACACCCCCTGAATTAAAAAAAAATAAATAAATAAATAAACAAACAAACAAACAAACAAACAAACAAACAAACAAACAAACAAATAAATAAATAAATAAATAAATAAATAAATAAATAAATAAATAAATAAATAAATAAATAAATAAATAAATAAATAAATAAATAAATAAATAAATAAATAAATAAATAAATAAATAAATAAATAAATAAATAAATAAATAAATAAATAAATAAATAAATAAATAAATAAATAAATAAATAAATAAATAAATAAATAAATAAATAAATAAATAAATAAATAAATAAATAAATAAATAAATAAATAAATAAATAAATAAATAAATAAATAAATAAATAAATAAATAAATAAATAAATAAATAAATAAATAAATAAATAAATAAATAAATAAATAAATAAATAAATAAATAAATAAATAAATAAATAAATAAATAAATAAATAAATAAATAAATAAATAAATAAATAAATAAATAAATACATAAATACATACATACATACATACATACATACATACATACATACATACATACATACATACATACATACATACATACATACATACATACATACATACATACATACATACATACATACATACATACATACATACATACATACATACATACATACATACATACATACATACATACATACATACATACATACATACATACATACATACATACATACATACATACATACATACATAAATAAATAAATAAATAAATAAATAAATAAATAAATAAATAAATAAATAAATAAATAAATAAATAAATAAATAAATAAATAAATAAATAAATAAATAAATAAATAAATAAATAAATAAATAAATAAATAAATAAATAAATAAATAAATAAATAAATAAATAAATAAATAAATAAATAAATAAATAAATAAATAAATAAATAAATAAATAAATAAATAAATAAATAAATAAATAAATAAATAAATAAATAAATAAATAAATAAATAAATAAATAAATAAATAAATAAATAAATAAATAAATAAATAAATAAATAAATAAATTAATAAATAAATAAATAAATAAATAAATAAAAATAAAATAAAATAAATAATTTTTAGAAAAAGGTCCATGTGTGTGTATGTGTGTGTACGTGTGTGTATGTGTGTGTATGTGTGTATGTGTGTATGTTTATGTGTGTATGTGTGTGTATGTGTGTGTCAGTCTGTGAACAACATAACTCAAAAACGAAAAGTCGGTTAAAAGCCGAAGTTGGTATCTAAGTTTAATGTCCTTCAAGGATGCGACACGAAGATTTTGAAGAAAATAGCACCACCCTAAACTACCTTTACTAGGCTGCTGTTTTAAAATTGTGTTTATAATGTTTTTGTAGGCAAAGATACTCCTGGTGAGGCACGAGATAATGCTCTGCGATAGATGCTAGGGTCGCTCTACTACTACTTGTTTCATATAGGTATTTATGCCTTTTCGACACATGTCCGCCAGTTTTAACAGAATACCTATATACCGAGTGAGTCACCTGTCCCTTTTATTTATGGAGATACACACCAGCGCAATGCTTTCAAATCAAGAAGGTCAGTATTACTATGCTTGCTTGCTATTTCGTAGCCATATAAATCCAACCTGCTCTTCAAAGGAAAACAGACCTCAGTAGACATCCATTCCAAACACATACTGCTACTGCTACTGCTACTGCTACTGCTACTGCTACTGCTACTGCTACTGCTACTGCTGCTGCTGCCGCTGCCGCTGCCGCTGCCGCTGCCGCTGCCGCTGCCGCTGCCGCTGCTACTGCTACTGCTACTGCTACTACTACTACTAATAATAATAATAACAGTAATAATAATAATAATAATAATAATAATAATAATAATAATAATAATAATAATAATAATAAGAAGAAGAAGAAGAAGAAGAAGAAGAAGAAGAAGAAGAAGAAGAAAGTACACAATAACATTAATAAGAAACGAACAAATGCCAATGAAACATTACGTGCCCTCGTGCTTGCACTTCACAATCTGCAATTCAAATGTTAGACAATAGCACCATATATAGGAGTGAGTTTATTCCCTGGAACATAAAAATCCTGTGAGTAAAGTGAGACTGTTTCGGTTCTTTATACTGTTAGTGTGTATTATCACGGACTATACACGCTAGTTCCACTGCCTTTCGCCTCACGTCTTCGCTGAGAGGCAGAACACACCTCTGCCGTCTCTCGCCGTGGAGTTCTGCAACTGTTTTAACTTACGAAGGATTATCCACTTATGCCGATGCCGGATGAAGTGGGTCATCTGGTATAACTCTATATACTCGTAATTTACAGTCATATTCTTGATGTGCACTTCCTAGGACAACTTAGTGTTAATAAAGATGCTCAAGAATTTAATATTTTCATTATGATTTTCAATTGGGGTGTTCCACAAGTTGAAGAGTATTTATTGCATTTTGTCTTCATTTAATAAGAAATAATTTGCGTCGAACCATGATGAGGCCTGAGATTAGGCATTATCTGTAACATATTTAAGTAAATTAAAGTCTCTGCTAGAGTTGAAGAAGGCTGCAAACAGGGTGGTTAGTGCTCCTGTTACAATGCATGCGGCAGCAATACGATGTATAACGTACGTATATTTTAATGAACGAAGGTAAAATGAACGGCTTATGCACACAACAGTTACTCGTATAAAGATACCAGAAGCAGATGGGGAGAATGCATGTGTGCATGTTCTAACGTCGCAAGCCAACACATGCTTGTGACTCAGTTGGTTAAGTTGACATTTCCTTTTCTAGTGAGAGTGTCTCCATGGTTCGAGTCCCAGCCGGTGCGTCAAATCTGTTTGCTTGTTCTTTTTATCTATCAAGGTACAAGTAGTGATTTCAGACTACTCGTTCGTCACTCCAAAAATTGTAGCAGTAGAACAAATGGATATACGGACGAAGAACAAAGAACAGTTTATTTTCCGGTTTCAAAGCTTTCAGTCGCTACGTTTCATTGTAATTATTTTGAAAAAGAAACTGCACCAGAATTTTGAACAACAATGTACGTTTCAAAACGTATAATAGTATATTCTGCAAGGAGAGCATAATAACAGCAATTAAAATGGGAGTATATTTTATGAAACGAGTTGTAGCAAGTTTCATAATACTCATACGAGCATCTTAATTACCATCATACTCAAGTTTCATACGACTACTTATGCTCGACCATGAGTCAAGTATAAAACATTTATAAAATGTTTTATTATTCTACGCTGCATGTTATTGTCACTGGTATCCGACATTTTAATCATGTATGTCAAAATATCAAAATCGATCAAAAGAATGAAGAAGGAACTAGAACATGATCAATATTGGATGCTGGGAGTGAAAAATACACGGGGAGAAACGAGATCGAGACAGGAAATAAATAGAGCAGCAACACTTGTATAAAGACCTCTAGACGAGAAATACAGCAACACAATACCACAGCCCTCACAAGAAAGAAGTTTTTTTTTTTTTCTCCTTTCTTTTCCAATTTGAGAGTAGTGTTGTGCGTTTGGTTTAAAATAGCAAAATACGACCATCATATGCAATGCACAGAGTATTGTTTACCTTTGCTTCTTCTCACATCTGATGATTTAGGCTGGAGGATTATGTATTGCCATTTGTCTGAAGCTGACTGTAGTCTATTTGTCCATGTCAATAACAGAAATTTTCCTTGCAACAGTTAATCTGCTGCAAACAGTTCACAAAACGTTGAACCAGTAATAAAACAAAGTACTACAACTGCCCATAGAGACGCTGAATACTTATATGTTAGTATGACAAATGTCTAATACTGCCAATAGGTGAACTTAGTAACCCTGGAAGACACTAACACCACCATGAGTTGACTGTTTTCTACTCGAGTCACCCACGTCTCATTTCCTATTTCCTTCAGCACACTATATCATTGCGTTTCATTTAAGTGAAAACGATATTCTCAGTGTGTACCTACTATTTGGGTCATGCAAGTGTATATAATGGCTAAACAAACTTGAAACAAAAAGATTAAACATTAGTTAAAAGAAAAATTACGACACAACGTTTCGTGTAAATCAAATTAGATTAAGCATGCGCTTATGGAGGAAAGAAAAAAGAACATAAAAAATGTGTGGTTGTGGGTATTTGATCCTGCGCTTTTAATACATACGTTGCGTCCGGGCACCACAACCATTGCGCCAAATTAGACAGGCTACGAAATTCGTCCGCTTGCTCCCTCATCATTCGTTATAGCTGCAGTGGACATGATCAGTGGCATGCATACCCTCAAACAATTTTCAGGCACAGTTCTGTAATTTGTAATCCTAGGCCATAGGTTTACTGTCTCAAATAATTGATTGCTTATGGACCGTCTATCACCTGTAAAATTCGTGCGGTGTTATTCATATATATATATATATATATATATATATATATTAAATTCTTGAGCATCTTCATTGACACTAAGTTGCCCTAGGAAGTGCACATCAAGAATATGACTGTAAACTATTAGCTAAGTGAGATCTTGCGAGGCTCAGTTCCGATTTCCATCACTTACGTTAAATATCGAAATTTGTCACTACCGTGCAAATTATCATCTTCGTGAATCTTAAGAAATTGACATCAAAACTTAACCATTCTTGTACATACCCATTAAATTTCTTAATTTCTATTTTACGAAATTTATGTCTTCCTCTTATTATCCTGATTACATACTGTTCTTTCATGCTCGACTCTTAATGAACCACCTACCACGCACGGCGTCAAAACTTCACTCGTACCCACACAACCTAAAACTCATCGTTGTACTTTTCGGTGCCTTCTTTCTCCTATACAAGCACTGCCACTTCATCACTGTCATCTTAAAGTGCATCCATTATTTTACTATATAATGCACAACGCTCTAACATCATTGCTTCTAAACGGTTGAAATTTGCAGTAAGTGAATCATGAAATTTGGAAGACGAATATGTTGCAAAACTTTCTTTCAAATTGTTGATCTTCATTGCGAAGCACTATCTTACGGATATCCTAGCTTTCTTCAGTCCATTCATTTCTTTTCTTTTCACCTGAATTTAGTGATTAAGCCAGGCACTGTGTTATACGTATTTGAGTCGTGAATACACTACTTCTTCTCTTCTAGGACAGATATTATACATGTTCCATCACGTCGTCGGTCACCAAATGTTGTAAGTCTACATTAAATATAAAATGTGACCCCTTTAATTATTTTCAAACTCAAAGAACTGAGTCAGAGAAGGTGATAGCTGGGAATCTAACGTGGTACTCTCCGAGTGCGAGCCTCACACGCTACATCGGAGCCATGTTGCTCGTTAGGTGAGGGGAAAGGCGAAGTTATTGTTAGGGAAGGACTAGCAGATAAATGGAATGGATGTTATGCTTAATCTACTTGATTGTAAGACTCTAATCCTGCATGTCCCTCCGCTTCCCCATCCCTAAGAAAGTCTCCGAATCCTACGGATCAAGCTATGCCAAATATTTCATTACAAAACTTTTGTTTCTGACTTCTCTCAGAAGTGATAATTGTTACAAAAGTAGCAAATTAATTTATTTAACTCTTACTGAGAGCCTTTTGAGGGGTGAGCTGACCGCTATGTTCAAGGTTACACAAATTTGCATTTGTAGTTCTTGCATTTTGTTTGGTTGTAAGACTTCAGCTTCCTTTCTTTCTGAGGTTAGACATGTTTTCGTTTGCTTTTGTGGACATAAACTCCTTGTCATATGATAGGCATTCGTTTTTCAACTACTCATTTTAAAGACTATAAACGATATTTTGTTTTATCTCTGCTATATGTTTGACACCAAGTTTGTGTTATTTATATTTTATTCGTGTAATATTTAGTTTAAATAAATATATTTCATAATTTAGACCTTCCCTACAGTAATTATTAGCTCGGGAATTCGTCATCATTCTGGTAAAAAATAGCATTAATCTGAACATCACAGCTCTATGGACTATAATTTTCGTTCTAACACTTTAGTTTTTGCATTTGCTTTAATGTACACTTTAAGAATAAAATAATAGACTGCTAGGCATTTACAAGTTCCCTTTGTGAATGCACAAATGCTTGAAGGTCTAAGGATATTACTGCGTATGCGCACTTCGTTATTGAAATCCCCGAACAACATCGTGACGTATTCTAAGTGAAAGAATTTACTACCTCGGTAGGGGGAACTAAATTCGTTCTTTTTATTACTATAAGATGTGGAATACAAACATATTACTGCACTGGCTTATAATTTGTTTATGGCGTATTAGTAAAATACGACTGCTAGGTAGAGGCCTGCATTATTATTATTATTATTATTATTATTATTATTATTATTATTATTATTATTATTATTATTATTATTATTATTATTATTATTATTATTATTATTATTATTATTATTATTATTATTATTATTATTATTATTATTATTATTATTATTATTATTATTATTATTATTATTATTATTATTATTATTATTATTATTATTATTATTATTATTATTACTAGCATCATGATACAGAAAAAAGAAACATTTTTCTATTGCAAAAGAAGGTTATAATCCTTAATTTTAAAGATCACAGCACACATTGGTGCAAACATCCCTTTAGGAGATTTAACTCTATTTTGCATGCATATATTCTGCATCTTAAAATTGAAAACCCTCTGCAATCGAGGCACAGTCAGAACAAAACTTGGAAATTCATTCAAATGTAAAAGTTTCTTCTTTTCAGAAAGAAGTGTACCGTGATAACACTGCTGCATTTAATGCCCTTTTTAATGGAAAAACTGACAACTTCATAGAAATTATAATGAGATACAAAGACTAAGAAGCATTAGATTTATTAGCACAGTTGGGAAACAACTGTGCATTTGATATTTTCTATTATTGCACACATCGCACTATGCTTGTATTTAATTTTATTTATTTTTATTTATTTCAATAGTTCTTTGTTAATATATAATATTTATTTATATGTGTAGCTCTATTGTATATATCCTTGAATATCCAGCTAATTCACAGAACACAATTTAAATTAATCCAATCTAATCTAATCCTAGTTTTCTTGTTATTCGATAAAAACAGCTCCAGGTCCGGGTTTCGTGTATATTTTGAAGCTGTTGTTACATTCCTACAGATAAATTCTCTCGCGATTACGTCTTAATCGCATTTATTGGCAATTTCAGACCACTCTTTACAACTCAATTTCCTGGGCCCGTAATTCGCATGTTAGACATTAGCGCTATCACATCCATTGTACACACCGCTCGTAAGCACACACATTACTCGTAAAAGATGTATTAAGGAGAATCTCTTTAACTATGATGCCGAGATAAAGAAGATGTAACACCAACAGGTGTGTTTGTAATACATAATATTCGTTATTGTACATACAACAAAGCAGAGCAGAAATCTGTGTCTGTCGCGATAGTGAGACTCGACCCCCTGGGCACTTCCCACGCGCGCCTCCTCGCGCTCCTAAAATAGGCAAGCCAAAGTGACGTCACCCGCCGACGCGTTCGTTCAAGACGCCACAGCACCGTATCGATTGTATCAAACTCTCAGTTTCCTTTACTTCCGTTGCGCTCAATGAATCAACTTCATCTTCGTCATGAAACTGCCTTATGCTAAGACTATTTATACCTCTCCTTGCCCTCTAAAGTACATGTACGAATTCGTTTGCTTGGTTGCATAAAGAAGCATAACTTCACCTTCAAGCAAATCGCAAAAGCACCTACAAAAATTATCCTAATCTTTCATCCAGCGTTATCATACAAGTTATGTCATATTTTATTATTACCAATTCCACTGATTCATTTATTTTTATTTTTACCTTATCGGCTACCTGGCTACAGTAACTAAACGAAGTTTCATTTCACCAAAAATTTACATTATATCGGTATTTCAAAGGAAATGTGTTTTAAGGATCTGTATGTCCAAAATCATTTTTAAAAGAATACGAAAAATGACAAAAATACAAATTTTGGAGAAGAGGGTCTTTAAATCGTTGGTTGGTGAGTTAAAAACATGATGCAACTAATTTTAAGTAGTTCTGTTATTCTAACACTTCAGCAATCATTTTAATGAAGTTGATTAGGGTATCGATACATTAATTCCAAATTTAAAGCTCACATTTCCTATATACAGGATGCTTCAAAAGGTTACTGAAAAACTTATGGAACAGAAAGAGTGGACAGAATAGAATAATTTTCGACTAGGAACCCATGTTCCCAAACACGATCCCAAGTCAATACCAATTATATTGTGTTAAGCCGTTATACACTTTATTATGCACAGGGTTCAGTGTAATAGGTTACAAAACATGTACAAACACACCACCACCACATCGAATAAAGCCTTGGCGCACTCGCTCGAATACCCCAGGCATGTGCAAAAGTTCCTCAGTTGTCATAGCTATTCTGCCCACTAGTATTTCTGGGTCGCCCACTGGTGTCTGATACACCAAAGCTTCGATATCCCCCAAAAGAAATAATAAAGTGGCGCTCAGTCCGGGAAACGGGGTGGTCATGCAAGTGATCCTCCTCTTCCGACCCAACGATCAGGATATTTACGGTCTAGGAAGCGCCGCACGTTGACATCAAAATGTGGTGGCGCACATTGGTAGAACCTACTATTCAAAATTATCTGCTGTCCATTATATTAAGATTTCGTACTAGAGAAATAGCACTTTCAGCTGACATAGAGGAAATGTATCGTCAAGTGAAGATCAATTTACAAGGCTATAACTTCCAACACATTCTTTGGAGAGAAGACCCAACAGAAACACTTAGGGAATATGCCTTAACAGCGGTGATATATGGAACTGCATCTGCACCGTTCCTAGCTACTAGATGCCTCTGCTCGCTTGCTACTGATGAGAAATAATTTTCCCTAGCATCCAAAATTCTGAATTGTGATTTCTATGTAGACGATTGTATGTCAGGTGCATACACCATCCAAGAAGCACAATAGTCACAACTAGAGCTTCAAGAACATTTTAAGGGTGGAGGATTCACGCTTGGTAAATGGTCTTCAAACTCCCAGGAGCTGTTAAACTCAATCGATCCTCACCTTCGAGAAACTACTCATGCAATTACTAATGATGGAAGTGGGATAGTAAGAACTTTAGGTTTGATTTGGCAAATGTGCACTGATGAATTCCAGGTCACCAATAGCTCTGCTTCATGACAAAGTCTGAAAACTAACGTGGTTACCAAAAGATTTGTTCTATCAAAAATAACTCTATTTTTGATCCTATAGGATTCTTAGCTCCCGTCATAATTCTCGAAAAATATTTATGCAACGACTGTGGCAAGAAAAAAAAGTAGCTCGGGATGATCCACTGCCTGCTGCGTTGCAAGATGACTGGAAAGATCTTCATAACCAACATAAACTTACAACGGAAATTAGAATGCTCGGACTGTACTGTCCGTAACTATCCAATTACATGGATTCAGTTATGCCTCTTAAAGAGCATTCGGTGCTTGTGTTTACAGAAGATCAACCAACAACGAAGGGAAGATAATTGTGAAACTACTATGTCCAAAATCAGGGGTTGCTCTCTTTAAACACATTTCACTTCCACGACTTGAGTTATGTGGAGCTTTACTGCCAACTGAACTCATGAAGAAAACAGTTGCTAGCATAAACCTTAATATCACAGACATTTATATGTGTAGGGATTCCATGATGGTATTAAATTGGCTTGCAACTTGTCCCAGGAAATGGAAGACTTTTGTGGCAAATAGGGTGTCAGAAATCCAAGAAACTGCGCCTGCTAGGATTTGGAATCATGTACTTTCTCAAAGCAATCCAGCAGACCCTGTCTCTAGACGTCTGAACACAGAATTGATCATTAACAATTCCTTCTGTTGGAATGGACCTCATTGGTTATCCCAAAAATCCAAATATTGGTCTCAGAAAAAAACTGTAATATGTGCTAACTTATCTGAACAAAGGATGAAAACAGTACTTAAGTTACCATTATTGAAGATGAATTCATCAAGAAATTCTCAAGCCTACTGAAACTGCAAGGTGTCATTGCATATTGTCTTCGATTTAAATCAAACTGCTGTAAAGCTCTATAAGAATGCAATTCTTCTGCAGAACTAGATATGCTATTAAAAAGGTGCATCAAAATCACTTGAGACCTCACATATACTAATGAAATGTCACAACTCAAGAAAGAAATCAAGTGAATGCAATCAGCAACATTACAAATCTTAACCCTTTTCTTGACAAAAACAACTATCTTCGTATTGATGGAAGACTTCTTAATGCTCCGCTACCATACGAAGCAAGGCATCAAATTACATTACCTCCTCTCGTCTTCTGACAGGATGGATTATAATGGCAGAACATAAACGTCTCTTGCATTCTAGTCTTCGTTTGCTGATATCGCTACGATAGAAATATTGGATTCTTTCGATACACCAAATAATAAGAAAATTACTACTCTTGCCTAACTTGTAGAAAATTAAGTTCTAAGACTGTGTAACAGTTAATGGGTGATTTACCCAAAGAACCAGTCACTGCTTGTCGTCCTTTTACTAACGTGGGATGGGACTTGCAGGTCACTTTTAATAAAAGCTGACAACAAACACAGCAAAACCCTTTGTAAGTGTTAAATAGCACTTTTAATCTTTTTGGCAACAAAGGCACTGCATTTCGAAGTAGTGTCAGATATTACCACTAGCGTATTTTTAATAACGCTACATGGTTTTGTATCCCGTAGAGGACATTCATCGAACATTTTCTGCATCAATGGAACTAACTTTTCTGGAGCCAACAAGAAACTACAAGGCAGCATTATTGAACTACAGAGGGAACAATTAATTAACGCTACAGCACCACTGAGACTAAATGGCATTTTATCCCACCTTCTTTACCTAACTTCGGAGGAATATGCGAAGCTGCCGTAAAGGCTCTGAAGTACCATTTGAGAAGAGTAATGGGCACCACTTCACTTACATTTGAGGAATTAACAACTTTGACGACACCAACCGAAGTTTGTTTGGATTCTTGTCCGTTGATCAGTCAGTGATAACTCTTCAGATCCACCTTACCATGCACCCGCTCAATTTTAATAGGCGAACCTCTCATATCCTTACCAGAATTTGCTTATACGTGGAGTTGAATCAATACACTTTCCAGATGGCAATATGTGCAACAACTAACTCAGCACTTTTGGAAGGGATGGTCTAAAGAATATTTGAATACCCTTCTACAGCGTCAGCAATGGAACAAAGAGCATCCCAATATGTGCCCCGGGGATGTTATTCTCATAAAGGATAATAATATACCACCACTTAGATGGAAATGTGGAGTAGTTGAATCAGTTCACCCTGATACTGATAATTTAGTTCGTGTGGCAACTGTACATACAAACTGTGGACAAATGAAGAGACCTATCCACTTTACAATTGTGCGTGCTTCCAAATGAATCGTTAATGAACCAGTGATTTTAAGAGTTATGAATTTATTACCGAGACATTTACAATTTTCATGCTTGTGACAAGAATTATTCATTTCAATAACTAGATCATTTTTCAAGAGCTTAAAATGAATTAATGACCATTATTATTTCAAAGGAAAGTGAAAGGTACTTATAAATTTCACTGTAAATTGAAAAGGCCTTATGTATTTTGATGGGCAATATGTATGGAGAGTTGTATTTCTAGGAGTTTATGAGTGGTAGCAATGCCTGTTTAACCTCTCGGCTACCGTAACTTTATTCTGTGTTTTGTTTTCAGTATTCATAAGTTAACCATTGCACTATACCTAATTCACAGACCGTTATACAATTCTTTGGTTGTGAACACGACTTTTACAAAGATACATGAAGCTCTACGATTGACACTTAGAACCTGGAGATGACTCATTTCTTTTTGTCCACGTTTTCCTAAGAAGCCCTCTATATTGACGCAAATAGTTCATGTTGTTCATTAATGTCTTAAATACTAATCTTACACTCTGAACCAAGTAAACTTATTTTTCGTAATTATTATCTATAATTTCGGAGTATTATAGCCACTCCAAAAGATGATATACAGCAGGCAGGTTCAGTGCAAATGCTACATAGCAGCTATAGACATCATGGCCAAAGTCTGTCGCGCTGTCGACTTGTGCGAGAGTTATGGTGGCGATAGAGAATGAGTAGGGAGAAAACTGATGCTTCTTGTTCAATGTGGTAGTATTTTATTTAATAAAATGTGAGCATACAAGTTCGGTGAACAGAAACAATACCTGCTTCACAGACTGCTTTCAAACTCTAAATGAACAAACCTTCAGGTACAATCATTTCGACCAAACATTCTTTTGTACTATCAACAAGACTTAAGATTCACTGATGCAACTTTCGGCACTGTTTGGACGCAATTAATTGCCATATGCTTGAGGTGATAGTTTTTGATGAATGAATTCTCAAAGCAGCTTCAAGCGATAAGGCTGACAAACAGAATTTCATACTAAATTTGTTGAAATTCATTAAAGAAAATAATTGCTCACAAACGTAGGTTGAATTACCAAACATTGCAGTTATTGGTAGGGCGAGTGAATGAAGACGAGAAAGTTCTTCTTGATTGTGCTGCGAGGGAGTAAACATCAGGTAGGGCGGGAGAAGTTTGGTGTGCCTTTGACTCCTGTGCGGCCTCATTTATAGCAACGCAATTACATACTACATACGGAAATGTATCATAATATTTTTCAGTAAAAAAAGTCAATAATTTTACGCGGTATAAAGTCCATTAGGTATGAATTTGATATGAGAAATTAGAGCTAGAAATAAACGTGTATTTTTTGACGTTAAGAATACACAAGCCACTGTAGAAAAATTTAGCTAGCTAGATTATTACAGGAAATTACTGACAAAAGTAATAAAACACTATGTTAATGTATTATGAAGTCATGTGAGTACTCAAACTGCTGTGTGGAAGAAAGAGATGACGAGAGAATCTATGAAACGTGCTTCAGATCACTGAAATGTAGTTTTTAAACAACACCGAGAAGCAATACGTACGCGAAACAGACAATTCAATTGAAGAAATAAACATAATTAAAAGATAAATGCACACAAATATAATGAAATATTCAGCTCTGAAGAATGGAAATCACCCAATTACGGAAAACATTTCCACGAGAAATTAAGTCCTATCTCGTCAATGTTAATTCTACTACATTCATGACCCATTATCTCGAAAACTATCTAATATATACCACCTTCAGTTCTGCAGGTCTTAAGTGCATGCATGTTAATCTGACTAATCTGCTTTTATACAATACATTTGTTTATTGAGGAAGATAGAATTATTTTCTTAATTATACCATAACGTCACTTATTTTTTTAAATGACCAACCATGTCGTTAACACCAAAGTAGATGTACAGAAGTACTTAGAGTTTTTTTATCACACCAAAATTTAATTTAGCTATTTTCAATAGTTTTTGAGTAAACGGGTTATTTATATCAGAAAATGTCAACCACAGAAGCAATTGTTCAATCCAAAAGTGGAAAAAATAAACACGCATACATTTACAAAGAAAGAATTTAACATGTTTTGAGCACACAAAAGCTGCCATGTTTAATAGCAATAACGCTGTGTAAAGCAAAAGGATGGGCTAATACTTACTGTTCCATTCCAAAGTGTATACAAGATAATGTATAATTTTTCTGTGAAGTGCAGAATTCCAAGTCCAAAATAGCACAAGCAGTACCATTTTAAAAAATATGTTAAAAGCAGAAGTATTGTGTCTGAAGTGATAAAATTAGTATAAAATTAAAGAGGAAATTTCACCTAATAAGCCCGCACAACAGACTAAAAATATCAGTGGGAAATTTTCGCAATTTCGTCTACCCTTAAACAATTAACTAAAACCAATAATAAAGTTTGTAAGGAGAAAGTTACGCAAGTAATGATGATAACTAAAGATTATAAAAGCCAGCAAACGTCCTCATGATGAGGTACACATCATTCCTAGGTTGGCAACAGTGATAAGATGTCTGCCAAAGGTCTCCCTAATTAATTGCTTTGCTGGGAGTAAATGTGGCATGATGCCGCTAATCCCTCCCCTCCCGATGTTTGCTAAACCTCAAAATGATGAAGTTCTGCAGCATTCTTGCCCAAAGACCACTGAGAACAAACCATGTGCGAATACATTTCTACTCTGAAGGTTAAATTCTTTAGTTAACTGTTCATAAGAAAAGAAACAGGAGGTGAAACCGCCAATGGAAATTCCTAAATAGTAAAGTTAGAAATTGACTTTTTCTTTCCCCAATAAAATATAAGCGCTGTTAAATTCATAGCTACACACTGTCGTTAAGTTATAGCTATTCATGCGACTTTAAAAA
Organism: Tenodera sinensis; assembly: GCA_030765045.1. Classification (NCBI taxonomy): domain Eukaryota; kingdom Metazoa; phylum Arthropoda; class Insecta; order Mantodea; family Mantidae; genus Tenodera; species Tenodera sinensis. The sequence continues at coordinate 276,504,848 of CM060964.1, read as the reverse complement.
AGTGATGCACTTCCTTACGAGTAAGATAACGGCCAACCTTAGATGACGTCAGAAATGCCAAACATTTATAACATATTCTGTTCTACATTATGTAGAAATAAAATAATACCAGATAAAATATAAACTGCAATTCGTATTGAACAGGAAGGAAGTAATATCGGTCATTATGTGGTAATCATTAAATCTACTCCTCTAAGAAGTGGTAATCCAAACATTTGAATGCCGCTCTGTTTTTCCCTGGAGTTAGGTTTGGAAGACCTTGAGAACTGACCTAATTTAAAGAGTATAAAGTAATAGCAGAGCATATGACCTAAATCCTTGAAACCGAAGTGGTAAACAGTGCAATGTTATTTCTAGAAGTCGCTCATCGATAGGCGTGACATCTGTATTATAACACTCGTCAAAAATTGACGAATTTAAAAGATTATGACACGGAGCGTAACAAACGGTGCATAATCAAAACCTATTTTCTACCCTGACGTTATTATAAAAAGTCAATAACAGCATAAAATTACGATTAGCATTATTAAACGAAGTACAATGCTCTGTAATGCCTTTTAAGCTCTTCCCAAAACATATAACTGCACCTGTTTACCTATCTCGTGATTTAGTTAGTAGAGAACCTCCTTACCTTTCCAAGAGCTCTGTTTCGATTCCCAACTGGGCTCGAGAAAGGTTTCTTTAATAAATGTGGTTCCTCGATATGTCCAGAGTCTGTCGTGTGAATGTAAGAGTGTTTCCTTATTTCTTAAGCAATTGGCCTTATCAGAACTGTCACTCAGCAGATGCCTGAATACTTACTCTACAATTATTCTCTATAACACATTTATCATCACAATAAGCATAACTACTTGGTACCTGACTGACCAAAATTAAAAAAGATCTGATGTGTTACACTCAAATGACTTTCTCTACTCTTGCACAAACTATTCTTGCAAATGTTTATTCCTCCATCTACCTCGTGTTAATCGAGACAAACGCTTGCAGAAATTATATTTTGCTAATTTTATTTTAAGTGTTAGGCTTTAAAAGCGGTAGTCAAATCTTCAAGACAACTGGCCGCTATGCGATGCCTTTGAAATCCATTCTCTTTGCGTGGCTAAGAGATAAAAAAATGAATAATCAATTACCTTTTGAGAAAACTATAAGCATTGTAAAATTCAGACGCATAACAAGGAATATCTTGGAAATAGTTCACTCAAAAAGAACGTTTCCGACTTTCTGTGGATCTACGTTTCTTGTAAGATTCTGTCATCTCTTAAGGTGCACCAGATATGTAAAAGTCATAGAGAGTGAAGAGTACTTCCGAGGACATGTTAAACCAAACTTAAGATATGTTTTTGATTTCTCATAAAGTCTTAAACATATATGATATTTTAGTCAAAATTGTTAGAGGCATGTTTGATAAAACCAATATTTTCGAAAGACTTGCTAGGTAATGGAGGAGGGAATTTGTTGAAAATCTTGTTGCATCTTTGAAAGATATTATACTTAAATAACCGACTTATATGCTGTTCATAGACACACACACGCGCGCGCATCTACATCTAAAAATTCGTTTTGGGTTAATCGAATCCCAAAATGTGTAGTTCCATTGAAATCTTGGTATAACATTTTTGGATGGAATGTAATGAGTAGTGATAATATGAGCTTTCTGGCTCAAGAAGTGGCATAAGTGACATGAGCTTTTTGGCTCAAAAAGTGGCATAAGGGACATATCAGTCACGCCCCCCTCCTCCCCCCTCCCCCTCCCCCTGCCCCTCCACCCCCACATGTGGGAATTTCCAAAAGGTAATAGTGACTTTGGCTCAATTAGCATAAATTCCCCATTAATAATCCACCCCCTCACACTCCTCTCCCTCCCCCCCCCCCCTTAAGTGACATTGGTATTTCTTTGGACACGTGGGAATTCCGAAAACAGAGAGGGTGGATGGTCTGTCGCGATCAGGATGACAAAGGAAGGGTAATTAATGACCCCTGTCCCCCCTGACCCTCCTATTCTAGTGTCTGCATGTGTTTTCGAAAGAAGAACGTGAGGGTAAGAAACCCTACAATGAATGGCCCCTTTCAGATCTTGATATATTTATGTGACAGTTGGAAATGTTTCCCTCGGACAGTTTTGAAAAGAACAAGATTCAACTTGCAACGGCGAGCATAGAGGATGACAAAGGAAGGGAAACAGAGAGGGCGGATGGTCTGTCGCGAATAGGATGACAAAGGAAGGATAATTAATGACCCCCCGTCCCCCCTGACCCTCCTATTCTAGTGTCTGCAGGTGTTTTCGAAAGAAGAACGCGAGGGTAAGAAACCCTACAATGAATGGCCCCTTTCAGATCTTGATATATTTATGTGACAGTTGGAAATGTTTCCCTCTGACAGTTTTGAAAAGAACAAGGCTTCATCTTGCAAGGGGGCGAGCATAGACATCCCCATTTTCCTGTCTGAACAGGCCTAGTGTTTTTCTCTTAACAAAGCAGCCAAAGATCGCCCACCTGCAGGAAGAAACCTTTTCAATAGCGAAAGAATACTTCTGTATTGACACGAGGACCACCCATGTGGTTCCCCACTGAGAGGGTTCCCTGCCTTCCCTCACAATGACCGTATTGTGCGGAAATGGCCATCCAACCCCCCCAACACTTCAATGCGTTCCCACACAGTGGGGACAAAAGGAAACCTGTAACATAACTCTTAGCAGAAAAAAACAAACTTGCAGTTCGACATAACGAAACTTTTACTGATCAAAATCTACCCCCCACACACGCATTCTTCCGAAGAAAAACCTATTCTCACTGAAATTTTCGGACCGCACACATCTTTGACTTTGCACTATCCATTAAGCGGAAGGGTAACTCATTCTCCCTATTGTACTTGCAGGTGGCTGCTTCAAGCATTATTTAAGCATTGACAATGACGACAAAAAGTTAAGGGGTTTCTCTTACACATAGAGGCAAAGACAGCAACAGTATTGTATTGAGAAAGGACAGTGTTGTTTGCTTCTTAGGGAGCATCGCCCAATAACGTTATTTTATACTTGCAACATTCATTTTGTGTATAGTATCATGTTCGACGATCAGAGAGGCTGTTTCTCGTTTCTTTCAAGCAAATTTAAGCTTTGACAACATGTTACTTAAGCTGAAAATATTGTCTCGTCTGTTACCCTCACGCAACTTTCTCTACTCTTGCCCTAACAATTATTACAAAATGTTATTTGCACTAACATCTTCGTGTTAGCTGAGATAAACGTTTTCACAAATTATCTCCCTGCTTATTTCCTTTTATGTGCAAGGAGGTATATTAGAGTAAGGAAGGCTTTGTGTACTGATCAAAAGCTACATGCAATTCTACTGAAAAAGCATTCACAAGGGAATTTTTTTGGGTCCATCCACATCTCTTGACTTCGCATTTGTTTATGTTCCCAAAACTCAACTAAAATCATGGAAATATCTCCAAAAAATCATACAGGCACACACACATACTCACACGTAAACACACACACACACATACACCCCGCACACATGCACACAAATACACATGCACACCTACACACATGAATGCACAACCACACACACATACACACACACACACACACACACACACACACAAACAGACATACATACATACGCGCAAACACACGCACAAAACCGCATAAGCTTCATTTATAATTTCCTTAAATTAAGGACTTTATGTTAGCCAATGCATCACTTTTCACAAGGATACTCTACTCAGTTTTCTTTGTGAAATATCCGGGTGTTTAAGAGGACACTTATTTATACATTTATTTTCTTGTTTATAGTATCTTACGAGATTACTATGCTTGTTTAATCCTAGCAAGTAATATTTTTTAAATCGCACCAAAGAATAACGATACCACAATGCAGGAACAGTAAGCACCCGAGGAACGTAGCTGAATCATTGAACCATCAGCAATACAGGTTTCAAAGTAATGGGCAAATTTCAAACACTAAGTAATATCTCGCCTTATTATTAGTTTCTTTATTGACAAATTCGAGAGTTCTGGTCAAAGTAATTACTGCAATAACACATGTTAACATATATAATAACCCCTTTCAATCATACAGAAAATTCTTTTGACTTCATTTCTACATAAACACAAATATTAAAAATCTGATGTGTTACACTCACGTGACTTCTACCCTCTTGTACTTCCCATTCTTACAAAATCTTATTCCTATATCTTCTTCGTGTTAGTTGAGATAAACATTTGTACAAATTATCTTATTGCTTATTTCCTTGCAGGTGCAAGGAGAATGTTAGAATACTGCAGGCTTTTCTGCCATAGTCTAATGTTTAAAAGCTTTGAGATTCTGTTGTCTTTGCACACTTAAGATATAAAAAATGAACAACAATGATCCATTTCACGAAAGTTCTAAGTTTTTCCGAAACTCACACACATAACAAGGAATATCTCCGAAATGATTCACACTACAAGAAAATTTATTCAGTCGAAAATTGTGTATTTTAGCAAGATCTATATTCTCTATAGTATGATTTGGTCCATCTCTAACGGTTTACCAGTTATGCAAAAGTTGCCCAGAATAAATACGACTACAGGGGCTTCACCCAGAAAATTCAAGAAATTAATAAACGTATGACATTGTAATCAAATCGTTAGAGCAATTTCCAAGAAAGTCAAAATTTTCGAAAAATGTTCCATGTAAAGGGTAGTTAAGGGGGATATTTTCTTTTCAAATTCTTCGTGGCGCATCCTTGAAAGACATTAAACTTAAATACTAACTTTGGTTTAACCGACTTTTCGTTTTGAGTTATGCTGAGCACAGACTGACACACACACACACACACACACACACACACACACATGCCTACACATACACACACACACACATTTAGACATGCACACACACGCACACATACACACACGAGCATACACACACATACACACACTCACACACGCGCAGACACCCACACTTACACACATACACTCACACACATGCACCCCAAGCACACACATACACGCACCTTTTTGTAAACCTGCTTTTTTGGATTCAGGGGGCCTCGAACATATATTTCCGGTGAAATCTTGACTTCGAATTTTTGGGTGGAGTACGTTACTTCCCCTATTGACCAGTAGAGAAAGTAAAAATAGAGGTTGCGACAACTGAGCATAAAAAATACACAACGCTAATTTCATTTCAATATATGAAACTCCTGATATTATTCTTTGTTATCAAATGATTAAAAATTGAAGAGACAGAATAATGAAAATTTCATTCATCTTACCCTTGCTATTGAATAAAGTTAGTGAATGAGACCTGATGCTCTGAAATTATTTATTTTTTCTCAAGTAGTAATAGATAAGGGGTTAATAAAATCTCAACAGGAACTTTTTGTCACTAGATGTAAGTTTATTTAATAAGTTTGCCGGTTTATAGCAGGTTTGTATAAAACAATTGTACTATTAAATCTTACAATCCAGAGGCTTTTAAGGGGAGAATATGTTTGGAAACAACTCAAAGAATGAGTGAAAACTGCGTACCAATATTCATTACAAATACAAACCAAAACGGATAAGTGGGGCTTGTAGACAGAATACAAAACGAGCTCTATGGTGTTAAAGGAAATTAAAGGCGCAAAACTCCTTATGTGACTTAATCCCTGGGAATGACTGATGGTAGCATGGAGATGGGAACAATAACAATGATAATGAATAGGAATCCCGCCAGCCTATATTTTAAACATTTTGTTCGGTGTTATTCATCTTTATTTTTTTTATTGAAGCATAACATTTCTTGTCATTTCTTACTGAACCTTCAGCATTCAGTTCATTGAATAAGAAAAGAGAATAAAGACATCTTTCAGATGTTCATACATTCATTTTAAATTACATTAAAGGTTGGCTTTGTCACTTTCATTATAAAACAAGCTATTATGTATATCATTTCACAGTATCCAAATATTGGAAAGAAAGCTAACTTCATAGTTTAGCCAATAGAAACAAAGTTCGGCGGGTGGGGGGTAGCTGTTTCTACTACGCAGCTGCACAGGTGTGCTGGGGGGAAAGCATTCTAACCTATAAAAGGGTACACCGGCCGCAGGAGTGATTGCAGTTCTAGAGGGCGAAACATCAGTTGGCATTTACACATCACTGCAACAATAACATACATTCCATAATGGCAGGTAAGCCCATTTTATTATACTTTAAAGAAACATTTTGGTGTCTTTCTACGAGTGAAAGTCATTAAATAGGAACAAAATACGCAGAAAAAAGTTTTTATATGTTAAATGGCATGTATTTCCTTACAATGGACTTGAAATTATCAGCTCATCATTCATTGCCTTTACACATTGAAAGATTAAGTCAAAGTGGAAATCCGAACTAACGATGAAATTGCCAAATGTAGGAAAACACGATAACTTTTTTTTCCCACTATTCATTAAATGTTTTCTTTTGTTGTTATTTTTATTATTATTCTTTTATTCTTTTGTAGGAAACATCGACAGGGCAAATGAATCTAACACGAGCATCAATGGCTCGCCCCCTGGACGTTGCACAACACGACTTGACAAAGTTACAATGCCAGTTAGGCCCAATAAATGCAGTTGTGATAGTTGTAAAAATATTTCATCACTGAAAAGTCTACTGGGGGAAATTCAAGGTAAGAATTATTAAATATTGAAATGCTAGTTTATATTGTTCCTTATTTGTCTCATTGTAGGAATTCCATCGTAAGCAATTTTTGTGTACATTCTGTCTTCCAGCGTTAGCATTTCAGCTCCAAACCATATGTTCAATCGAAATATCATATATGATATTTTGTTTTTCATCATTCATCTGACTTATAGTATCCCTTTTAATACTCTCTTCTTCATATCAAAGTGACTTATCTCAAATAATCTGTCTCTAAGCCAAAAACATTTTCTTTTATACCTGAATTAAATATAGTCTTTTATTCAATCTTTAATAAATGTTCACTTGCTGAATATGAATATCCACTTCAAATATTATAACACCATTAATTAATTTTTTTGTTTCATCTTACTTCAGGCCCATATGAACCAATGGACCTTTCATTGAATCGCCAGCCTAAGGAGCAGCACACCATGAGACCTTCACAATCAGCTTTACACAGAGAATCAGCGCAAAAGAGGGAATTATACCATAAATCACTTTGCGATTGCAAGATCGCTAATCAAGCTGGAAAGAGCACATCTTCTTCAATATCGCAGAGTAATAAGCAGTCGCATGAAAACACCCATCAGATTACAGATGAACAATTATATCAACAACGCAAGTACAGCTGGGAACCTTCAAATAAAAGATGTCATACTCATACAAGGGAGCAATTCAACAGCCCGCAGCAAAGAACTCAACAAAACTTAAAGGAATTGATCGAAAACAAGACAAGGATATGTATTCATACCTGTGAAACTATGAAATGTGATACTTTGAAAATTGCCATAGAACTTATTTTATAATTCAATAAGATTTCTTAGAACAGATAACCAGCTCTTATTGAGATACGTTATTGACTTTGGCAGGGACTCTAGGTCATATCTAACGACAGTAACAATCATTCATCATGTAATTCATGCTTAGCCTGCAGAGTCGCAGTTATCAGAAGTAACAGGTATTCTATTTTATTCCAAGGGCGGAAAAACAGCGTGATAGACACAGAGAGAGAGAGAGAGAGAGAGAGAGAGAGAGAGAGAGAGAGACTGCCCGTTATGTGCAGGTGTTTTACCATATTTATGAATTCTGAATAATATCCACAGGCATTTAGCCTGAAGCAGTATCTACTTATATTGTGAAATCATCAATTATGTTGAAATGTAAAACGATTTTGATTCATTTAATAAAATTTATGAATAGAAATATCAGCGTTATCATTTAACCTGTCGTAACCTATCCTAGCCTAAGCAAGCCTACCCTATCCAAATTTAGCCTATCTTAACTAGGAATGCATGCAGGAATAACATAATGCATGATATAAATTAACAAAAGAACATAATTACAATCAGATAATTTTATTTAACTTATAAAGATGAATACACTACCATTACCATTCAGAAAGCAAGCATATACTATTGAAAGACAATACATATATATTCATTTCATTTCTTAATCATTCAATGATGCCAGTCGATTTCAGTTCATTGATAATTCCTTGAATTTCCTTATAGTGATTCTGTCCGGTCGATTCTTGTGACATGATTAATAATCGTAAACGTTTTACTAATTCATTTGGATCGAACCAAGGATATTCCATGCGAAAAGCAGCACTTGATGAAGGAGCATCTTGCATGTTATCGGAGACTTGGAGATTATTACTTTCTTCCAATGAAGTCATGTTTCCAGATGTTTTTACAAGGACGCTTAGCGTTGATTTTCCATCTTCATTATTAGATGTTTCATCAATCCCAGACTTTTCACTCTCTTGCAACGGAAATGCCCCTGATTCAGAATTAGCTATATTGTTCACAGGAGCATTAGAAACTTCTTTCTTGCATACTTTATTATGGCGTTCAAGCCTACTTGTTGTCCTATTCTTTAAAGTCTGCCCACACTCACAGCATTTGAGGAAACGATGCTTTCCAAGACTAATATATGAAAAATTAAGTCTTGCATATTTTGAGCAATACAACCTTTTACTGTGATCACTCATAGTGAAATGCAGCTGAAGCTGACAATAACCGTTTTAAGCAAAAGTTAGAGATGCTCGATATTTTATACATTGATTGTTCATATGTCAAATATAAACTCGCAACAATGCAAAACAATTTAGTGTAAGCAGACACCCTAAGTAACCACGGGTGACCAAGGGTGACCACGGGTGACCAAGGGTGACCATGGGTGACCACGGGTGACCAATGGTGACCAAGGGTGACCATGGGTGACCATGGGTGACCACGGGTGACCAATGGTGACCAAGGGTGACCATGGGTGACCAAGGGTGACCAAGGGTGACCAAGGGTGACCATGGGTGACCAAGGGTGACCACGGGTGACCACGGGTGACCACGGGTGACCAAGGGTGACCATGGGTGACCAAGGGTGACCATGGGTGACCACGGGTGACCAAGGGTGACCATGGGTGACCACGGGTGACCAAGGGTGACCAAGGGTGACCAAGGGTGACCATGGGTGACCACGGGTGACCACGGGTGACCAAGGGTGACCATGGGTGACCACGGGTGACCATGGGTGACCACGGGTGACCAAGGGTGACCATGGGTGACCACGGGTGACCACGGGTGACCACGGGTGACCATGGGTGACCACGGGTGACCACGGGTGACCACGGGTGACCAAGGGTGACCATGGGTGACCACGGGTGACCAAGGGTGACCACGGGTGACCAAGGGTGACCATGGGTGACCACGGGTGACCAAGGGTGACCATGGGTGACCAAGGGTGACCAGATTAGGTGACCACGGGTGACCAAGGGTGACCATGGGCGACCACGGGTGACCAAGGGTGACCATGGGTGACCACGGGTGACCAAGGGTGACCATGGGTGACCAAGGGTGATCAGATTAGGTGACCAAATAGGTGGCCCGTGACCCAAGCACGTACGTGAGCAAAATAAGTGCAAGCTAATGTGAGACTATCAAACATTCAAAATATATAACCTAAACCTAACCTAAGCTAACATAATGTTACCTGAACCTGTTTGCTTGAATCTACACACTGTAACTATTTTAATTGAGGATTTCATTCTGCTTGCACCAACAAATATAACATTACCTAAGCTGAATTCTTCTATTTCAAACTTTTATTCTTGTAACACATGCACTAAGTCATCCCATCCCATACAAATATTCAATTTCCGTATAACATAGTCTAATCTACTCTTAATGTGTTTCATGTCTCTTAAGACACGATTCAACATTCAGAGAACAATGTCTCAGGTCGATTCTATAGACACAATTAACAAATCATTTCTGGAAAGTAATGTTATTCCACTATTCTTCCATACATCACCCCTACAGGTTATTCACACCAATCAGATAAACATATATCCTACACTCACCTAACTCTAATCTAAATTCAAGCAAACTATTAAGAGAATGCTATTGTATTGTAGATGCTCTGATGAAGTCAATGTGATCATTTCCTCTCATATACAAGTATTCAATACTCTGAACACCAAACCTGGCTTAATATTCATGATAGCACATAAAATCAAGCACGCCAGAAGATAATCGAAACACCTTGCTCTCAAGATAATTAATTGTGATTTATTTTATGTGCCATCAAGAATATTAAGCCAGGTTTGGTGTTCAGAGTATTGAATACTTGTATATGAGAGGAAATGATCACATTGACTTCATCAGAGCATCTACAATACAATAGCATTCTCTTAATAGTTTGCTTGAATTTAGATTAGAGTTAGGTGAGTGTAGGATATATGTTTATCTGATTGGTGTGAATAACCTGTAGGGGTGATGTATGGAAGAATAGTGGAATAACATTACTTTCCAGAAATGATTTGTTAATTGTGTCTATAGAATCGACCTGAGACATTGTTCTCTGAATGTTGAATCGTGTCTTAAGAGACATGAAACACATTAAGAGTAGATTAGACTATGTTATACGGAAATTGAATATTTGTATGGGATGGGATGACTTAGTGCATGTGTTACAAGAATAAAAGTTTGAAATAGAAGAATTCAGCTTAGGTAATGTTATATTTGTTGGTGCAAGCAGAATGAAATCCTCAATTAAAATAGTTACAGTGTGTAGATTCAAGCAAACAGGTTCAGGTAACATTATGTTAGCTTAGGTTAGGTTTAGGTTATATATTTTGAATGTTTGATAGTCTCACATTAGCTTGCACTTATTTTGCTCACGTACGTGCTTGGGTCACGGGCCACCTATTTGGTCACCTAATCTGATCACCCTTGGTCACCCATGGTCACCCTTGGTCACCCGTGGTCACCCATGGTCACCCTTGGTCACCCGTGGTCGCCCATGGTCACCCTTGGTCACCCGTGGTCACCTAATCTGGTCACCCTTGGTCACCCATGGTCACCCTTGGTCACCCGTGGTCACCCATGGTCACCCTTGGTCACCCGTGGTCACCCTTGGTCACCCGTGGTCACCCATGGTCACCCTTGGTCACCCGTGGTCGCCCATGGTCACCCTTGGTCACCCGTGGTCACCCGTGGTCACCCATGGTCACCCGTGGTCACCCGTGGTCACCCTTGGTCACCCGTGGTCACCCATGGTCACCCGTGGTCACCCATGGTCACCCTTGGTCACCCGTGGTCACCCGTGGTCACCCATGGTCACCCTTGGTCACCCTTGGTCACCCTTGGTCACCCTTGGTCACCCTTGGTCACCCGTGGTCACCCATGGTCACCCTTGGTCACCCGTGGTCACCCATGGTCACCCTTGGTCACCCATGGTCACCCTTGGTCACCCGTGGTCACCCATGGTCACCCTTGGTCACCCGTGGTCACCCTTGGTCACCCATGGTCACCCTTGGTCACCCTTGGTCACCCTTGGTCACCCATGGTCACCCTTGGTCACCATTGGTCACCCGTGGTCACCCATGGTCACCCTTGGTCACCCGTGGTCACCCTTGGTCACCCGTGGTTACTTAGGGTGTCTGCTTACACTAAATTGTTTTGCATTGTTGCGAGTTTATATTTGACATATGAACAATCAATGTATAAAATATCGAGCATCTCTAACTTTTGCTTAAAACGGTTATTGTCAGCTTCAGCTGCATTTCACTATGAGTGATCACAGTAAAAGGTTGTATTGCTCAAAATATGCAAGACTTAATTTTTCATATATTAGTCTTGGAAAGCATCGTTTCCTCAAATGCTGTGAGTGTGGGCAGACTTTAAAGAATAGGACAACAAGTATCCTTGAACGCCATAATAAAGTATGCAAGAAAGAAGTTTCTAATGCTCCTGTGAACAATATAGCTAATTCTGAATCAGGGGCATTTCCGTTGCAAGAGAGTGAAAAGTCTGGGATTGATGAAACATCTAATAATGAAGATGGAAAATCAACGCTAAGCGTCCTTGTAAAAACATCTGGAAACATGACTTCATTGGAAGAAAGTAATAATCTCCAAGTCTCCGATAACATGCAAGATGCTCCTTCATCAAGTGCTGCTTTTCGCATGGAATATCCTTGGTTCGATCCAAATGAATTAGTAAAACGTTTACGATTATTAATCATGTCACAAGAATCGACCGGACAGAATCACTATAAGGAAATTCAAGGAATTATCAATGAACTGAAATCGACTGGCATCATTGAATGATTAAGAAATGAAATGAATATATATGTATTGTCTTTCAATAGTATATGCTTGCTTTCTGAATGGTAATGGTAGTGTATTCATCTTTATAAGTTAAATAAAATTATCTGATTGTAATTATGTTCTTTTGTTAATTTATATCATGCATTATGTTATTCCTGCATGCATTCCTAGTTAAGATAGGCTAAATTTGGATAGGGTAGGCTTGCTTAGGCTAGGATAGGTTACGACAGGTTAAATGATAACGCTGATATTTCTATTCATAAATTTTATTAAATGAATCAAAATCGTTTTACATTTCAACATAATTGATGATTTCACAATATAAGTAGATACTGCTTCAGGCTAAATGCCTGTGGATATTATTCAGAATTCATAAATATGGTAAAACACCTGCACATAACGGGCAGTCTCTCTCTCTCTCTGTGTCTATCACGCTGTTTTTCCGCCCTTGGAATAAAATAGAATACCTGTTACTTCTGATAACTGCGACTCTGCAGGCTAAGCATGAATTACATGATGAATGATTGTTACTGTCGTTAGATATGACCTAGAGTCCCTGCCAAAGTCAATAACGTATCTCAATAAGAGCTGGTTATCTGTTCTAAGAAATCTTATTGAATTATAAAATAAGTTCTATGGCAATTTTCAAAGTATCACATTTCATAGTTTCACAGGTATGAATACATATCCTTGTCTTGTTTTCGATCAATTCCTTTAAGTTTTGTTGAGTTCTTTGCTGCGGGCTGTTGAATTGCTCCCTTGTATGAGTATGACATCTTTTATTTGAAGGTTCCCAGCTGTACTTGCGTTGTTGATATAATTGTTCATCTGTAATCTGATGGGTGTTTTCATGCGACTGCTTATTACTCTGCGATATTGAAGAAGATGTGCTCTTTCCAGCTTGATTAGCGATCTTGCAATCGCAAAGTGATTTATGGTATAATTCCCTCTTTTGCGCTGATTCTCTGTGTAAAGCTGATTGTGAAGGTCTCATGGTGTGCTGCTCCTTAGGCTGGCGATTCAATGAAAGGTCCATTGGTTCATATGGGCCTGAAGTAAGATGAAACAAAAAAATTAATTAATGGTGTTATAATATTTGAAGTGGATATTCATATTCAGCAAGTGAACATTTATTAAAGATTGAATAAAAGACTATATTTAATTCAGGTATAAAAGAAAATGTTTTTGGCTTAGAGACAGATTATTTGAGATAAGTCACTTTGATATGAAGAAGAGAGTATTAAAAGGGATACTATAAGTCAGATGAATGATGAAAAACAAAATATCATATATGATATTTCGATTGAACATATGGTTTGGAGCTGAAATGCTAACGCTGGAAGACAGAATGTACACAAAAATTGCTTACGATGGAATTCCTACAATGAGACAAATAAGGAACAATATAAACTAGCATTTCAATATTTAATAATTCTTACCTTGAATTTCCCCCAGTAGACTTTTCAGTGATGAAATATTTTTACAACTATCACAACTGCATTTATTGGGCCTAACTGGCATTGTAACTTTGTCAAGTCGTGTTGTACAACGTCCAGGGGGCGAGCCATTGATGCTCGTGTTAGATTCATTTGCCCTGTCGATGTTTCCTACAAAAGAATAAAAGAATAATAATAAAAATAACAACAAAAGAAAACATTTAATGAATAGTGGGAAAAAAAAGTTATCGTGTTTTCCTACATTTGGCAATTTCATCGTTAGTTCGGATTTCCACTTTGACTTAATCTTTCAATGTGTAAAGGCAATGAATGATGAGCTGATAATTTCAAGTCCATTGTAAGGAAATACATGCCATTTAACATATAAAAACTTTTTTCTGCGTATTTTGTTCCTATTTAATGACTTTCACTCGTAGAAAGACACCAAAATGTTTCTTTAAAGTATAATAAAATGGGCTTACCTGCCATTATGGAATGTATGTTATTGTTGCAGTGATGTGTAAATGCCAACTGATGTTTCGCCCTCTAGAACTGCAATCACTCCTGCGGCCGGTGTACCCTTTTATAGGTTAGAATGCTTTCCCCCCAGCACACCTGTGCAGCTGCGTAGTAGAAACAGCTACCCCCCACCCGCCGAACTTTGTTTCTATTGGCTAAACTATGAAGTTAGCTTTCTTTCCAATATTTGGATACTGTGAAATGATATACATAATAGCTTGTTTTATAATGAAAGTGACAAAGCCAACCTTTAATGTAATTTAAAATGAATGTATGAACATCTGAAAGATGTCTTTATTCTCTTTTCTTATTCAATGAACTGAATGCTGAAGGTTCAGTAAGAAATGACAAGAAATGTTATGCTTCAATAAAAAAAATAAAGATGAATAACACCGAACAAAATGTTTAAAATATAGGCTGGCGGGATTCCTATTCATTATCATTGTTATTGTTCCCATCTCCATGCTACCATCAGTCATTCCCAGGGATTAAGTCACATAAGGAGTTTTGCGCCTTTAATTTCCTTTAACACCATAGAGCTCGTTTTGTATTCTGTCTACAAGCCCCACTTATCCGTTTTGGTTTGTATTTGTAATGAATATTGGTACGCAGTTTTCACTCATTCTTTGAGTTGTTTCCAAACATATTCTCCCCTTAAAAGCCTCTGGATTGTAAGATTTAATAGTACAATTGTTTTATACAAACCTGCTATAAACCGGCAAACTTATTAAATAAACTTACATCTAGTGACAAAAAGTTCCTGTTGAGATTTTATTAACCCCTTATCTATTACTACTTGAGAAAAAATAAATAATTTCAGAGCATCAGGTCTCATTCACTAACTTTATTCAATAGCAAGGGTAAGATGAATGAAATTTTCATTATTCTGTCTCTTCAATTTTTAATCATTTGATAACAAAGAATAATATCAGGAGTTTCATATATTGAAATGAAATTAGCGTTGTGTATTTTTTATGCTCAGTTGTCGCAACCTCTATTTTTACTTTCTCTACTGGTCAATAGGGGAAGTAACGTACTCCACCCAAAAATTCGAAGTCAAGATTTCACCGGAAATATATGTTCGAGGCCCCCTGAATCCAAAAAAGCAGGTTTACAAAAAGGTGCGTGTATGTGTGTGCTTGGGGTGCATGTGTGTGAGTGTATGTGTGTAAGTGTGGGTGTCTGCGCGTGTGTGAGTGTGTGTATGTGTGTGTATGCTCGTGTGTGTATGTGTGCGTGTGTGTGCATGTCTAAATGTGTGTGTGTGTGTATGTGTAGGCATGTGTGTGTGTGTGTGTGTGTGTCAGTCTGTGCTCAGCATAACTCAAAACGAAAAGTCGGTTAAACCAAAGTTAGTATTTAAGTTTAATGTCTTTCAAGGATGCGCCACGAAGAATTTGAAAAGAAAATATCCCCCTTAACTACCCTTTACATGGAACATTTTTCGAAAATTTTGACTTTCTTGGAAATTGCTCTAACGATTTGATTACAATGTCATACGTTTATTAATTTCTTGAATTTTCTGGGTGAAGCCCCTGTAGTCGTATTTATTCTGGGCAACTTTTGCATAACTGGTAAACCGTTAGAGATGGACCAAATCATACTATAGAGAATATAGATCTTGCTAAAATACACAATTTTCGACTGAATAAATTTTCTTGTAGTGTGAATCATTTCGGAGATATTCCTTGTTATGTGTGTGAGTTTCGGAAAAACTTAGAACTTTCGTGAAATGGATCATTGTTGTTCATTTTTTATATCTTAAGTGTGCAAAGACAACAGAATCTCAAAGCTTTTAAACATTAGACTATGGCAGAAAAGCCTGCAGTATTCTAACATTCTCCTTGCACCTGCAAGGAAATAAGCAATAAGATAATTTGTACAAATGTTTATCTCAACTAACACGAAGAAGATATAGGAATAAGATTTTGTAAGAATGGGAAGTACAAGAGGGTAGAAGTCACGTGAGTGTAACACATCAGATTTTTAATATTTGTGTTTATGTAGAAATGAAGTCAAAAGAATTTTCTGTATGATTGAAAGGGGTTATTATATATGTTAACATGTGTTATTGCAGTAATTACTTTGACCAGAACTCTCGAATTTGTCAATAAAGAAACTAATAATAAGGCGAGATATTACTTAGTGTTTGAAATTTGCCCATTACTTTGAAACCTGTATTGCTGATGGTTCAATGATTCAGCTACGTTCCTCGGGTGCTTACTGTTCCTGCATTGTGGTATCGTTATTCTTTGGTGCGATTTAAAAAATATTACTTGCTAGGATTAAACAAGCATAGTAATCTCGTAAGATACTATAAACAAGAAAATAAATGTATAAATAAGTGTCCTCTTAAACACCCGGATATTTCACAAAGAAAACTGAGTAGAGTATCCTTGTGAAAAGTGATGCATTGGCTAACATAAAGTCCTTAATTTAAGGAAATTATAAATGAAGCTTATGCGGTTTTGTGCGTGTGTTTGCGCGTATGTATGTATGTCTGTTTGTGTGTGTGTGTGTGTGTGTGTGTGTGTGTATGTGTGTGTGGTTGTGCATTCATGTGTGTAGGTGTGCATGTGTATTTGTGTGCATGTGTGCGGGGTGTATGTGTGTGTGTGTGTGTTTACGTGTGAGTATGTGTGTGTGCCTGTATGATTTTTTGGAGATATTTCCATGATTTTAGTTGAGTTTTGGGAACATAAACAAATGCGAAGTCAAGAGATGTGGATGGACCCAAAAAAATTCCCTTGTGAATGCTTTTTCAGTAGAATTGCATGTAGCTTTTGATCAGTACACAAAGCCTTCCTTACTCTAATATACCTCCTTGCACATAAAAGGAAATAAGCAGGGAGATAATTTGTGAAAACGTTTATCTCAGCTAACACGAAGATGTTAGTGCAAATAACATTTTGTAATAATTGTTAGGGCAAGAGTAGAGAAAGTTGCGTGAGGGTAACAGACGAGAC
Source organism: Tenodera sinensis (assembly GCA_030765045.1). Lineage (NCBI taxonomy): Eukaryota > Metazoa > Arthropoda > Insecta > Mantodea > Mantidae > Tenodera > Tenodera sinensis. The sequence goes on along the minus strand of CM060964.1, from coordinate 276,487,668 downwards.
AATATTTTCAGCTTAAGTAACATGTTGTCAAAGCTTAAATTTGCTTGAAAGAAACGAGAAACAGCCTCTCTGATCGTCGAACATGATACTATACACAAAATGAATGTTGCAAGTATAAAATAACGTTATTGGGCGATGCTCCCTAAGAAGCAAACAACACTGTCCTTTCTCAATACAATACTGTTGCTGTCTTTGCCTCTATGTGTAAGAGAAACCCCTTAACTTTTTGTCGTCATTGTCAATGCTTAAATAATGCTTGAAGCAGCCACCTGCAAGTACAATAGGGAGAATGAGTTACCCTTCCGCTTAATGGATAGTGCAAAGTCAAAGATGTGTGCGGTCCGAAAATTTCAGTGAGAATAGGTTTTTCTTCGGAAGAATGCGTGTGTGGGGGGTAGATTTTGATCAGTAAAAGTTTCGTTATGTCGAACTGCAAGTTTGTTTTTTTCTGCTAAGAGTTATGTTACAGGTTTCCTTTTGTCCCCACTGTGTGGGAACGCATTGAAGTGTTGGGGGGGTTGGATGGCCATTTCCGCACAATACGGTCATTGTGAGGGAAGGCAGGGAACCCTCTCAGTGGGGAACCACATGGGTGGTCCTCGTGTCAATACAGAAGTATTCTTTCGCTATTGAAAAGGTTTCTTCCTGCAGGTGGGCGATCTTTGGCTGCTTTGTTAAGAGAAAAACACTAGGCCTGTTCAGACAGGAAAATGGGGATGTCTATGCTCGCCCCCTTGCAAGATGAAGCCTTGTTCTTTTCAAAACTGTCAGAGGGAAACATTTCCAACTGTCACATAAATATATCAAGATCTGAAAGGGGCCATTCATTGTAGGGTTTCTTACCCTCGCGTTCTTCTTTCGAAAACACCTGCAGACACTAGAATAGGAGGGTCAGGGGGGACGGGGGGTCATTAATTATCCTTCCTTTGTCATCCTATTCGCGACAGACCATCCGCCCTCTCTGTTTCCCTTCCTTTGTCATCCTCTATGCTCGCCGTTGCAAGTTGAATCTTGTTCTTTTCAAAACTGTCCGAGGGAAACATTTCCAACTGTCACATAAATATATCAAGATCTGAAAGGGGCCATTCATTGTAGGGTTTCTTACCCTCACGTTCTTCTTTCGAAAACACATGCAGACACTAGAATAGGAGGGTCAGGGGGGACAGGGGTCATTAATTACCCTTCCTTTGTCATCCTGATCGCGACAGACCATCCACCCTCTCTGTTTTCGGAATTCCCACGTGTCCAAAGAAATACCAATGTCACTTAAGGGGGGGGGGAGGGAGAGGAGTGTGAGGGGGTGGATTATTAATGGGGAATTTATGCTAATTGAGCCAAAGTCACTATTACCTTTTGGAAATTCCCACATGTGGGGGTGGAGGGGCAGGGGGAGGGGGAGGGGGGAGGAGGGGGGCGTGACTGATATGTCCCTTATGCCACTTTTTGAGCCAAAAAGCTCATGTCACTTATGCCACTTCTTGAGCCAGAAAGCTCATATTATCACTACTGCAATGCGTTCTCTAGTACATGAAGATAAAAAGAAAGGCAAATAAAGGTTTATATGAACAAGATAAAACAAATCCCCTCATTGTCTGTAGTTTTTTCTAGTTAAAAAAAGGTGAAACGTTATGCATTTTCTGTTGGAACCTAACCGAGCTGGATTACATAAACAGTAAGTGTAATTTATATTAGTAACTTAGAATATGCATAATAAAATCACAGAGTACACAAAAAACACCTCTGCAGAATTGCCCTGTCCACAGCAATAAATTGTGGACTAGTAATAAACAAGTTCATCTCCGTTTCATGGATTCTTCAACAAATTAACTATTACGCTCGGTCCATATTCTTTGGGAAAGTACATTTATGAAAATTTCTATCGTAAATTTCTAATTTGCAAAAGGTTTTAAACATGTGAAATGCTCAAGTTTGACATAGAACATAAATGTTATTCTGTAATTTCATCGCGACAGTTACAACTATGGTAATATTTCGAATGACCTCCGTAAGATCTTTGATCTTCAAGTATACCTCGTTACACCAAGTGACGACTAGAGCCATTTATTAGAAGGCCTCCGTCTAATCTAATCTGGCCACGCTTGATAATGGTGCCCGTTGCTGCGAGGATAGCAATGAGGATGGTGATGGGACGAGGGAATTTACCACTTTTACCATGAATACCAAACCACGGTGGGGCTTCCAATAATTCACTCATGGTACAAGAGCTACGAACGAAATCAAATTAACAAGGCGTCCCAACATTAACGTTTGAAGTTCAGACTTTTTACTTTCTCTACTACGTATAGTAAATAGGGGAAGTATTGTATTAGACCCAAAATTTGATGTCGAAATTTCACCGGAAATATATGTTTTGAAGCCTCCTGAATCCAAAAAAGCAATTTTAGAAAAAAGCCTGCGCGCGCGCGTTTGTGTCTGCCAACAACATAACTCAAAAACGAAAAGTCGGTTAAAAACCAAACTTGAAAGTTTAATATCTTTCAAGGATGCGACACGAAGATTTTAAAGAAAATTCCTATACCCTAAACTGCCCTTTACACGGAAAATTTTTTAATTTTCTCAAAAATGGCTCTAACGATTTTTATTAAAATTCCGTATGGTTAAGATATTTTTATAGCAAATGAAATGTATATTTTGAATTTTCTGGCTATAGTCCATGTAGTCCTGTTTACTCTTGATCACTTTTGCATAACCGGTAAACCATAAGACATAGGTCAAATCTTACTATAAGAAAAATGTAGATCTCGTTAAAACACACTCGTTATTTGTGTGAATTTTAAAATACTTAACTTTTCAAACGGAAAGTCGTTATTCACTTTCATATCTCTTGGCCATGCAAAGAAAACGGTATTTCAAATACTTCATATAGCGGCCAGCTTTAAAAGATTTGACTATCGCTCAAAGCCTACTGTAAGCCCATATTCCCATTGCATCCACAAGAAAATTAGCAACAAGGTAATTTCTGCAAATGTTTTTCTGGACTAACATGAAGATAGAGGAATAAGAGTTTGTAAGAGTAGAGAAAGGCATGTGCGTGCAACGCATGATATTTTTTATTGTAGGCTGGTAAATATGCAGCATGGAATAGAACTTCTGAATAATTGACTGTTTTCCACATTTTCATAAAGAATCATTTCGCCGGAAAAAAGTAAAATAATTTGTGTCAAATACTTGGAGCCATCTAGCTTCTTGAACGAATGGATATAAATGGTTTATTATTTCACTAAGTATCGCACAAACATTGTGCGAACAATGCTGTAATGCCTTTTTTACCTTAATTCGAATGAATTGAGTCACAATTTCACCTAAAAGTATCACGTAAAATGTAATTTCTAAGAGAGTTTTGGCAATGTCAGGTTAACGTTAACTTGTGACCGAATTCATTTAAAATTAAATAAAAAGGCATTACAGAATTGTTGACGCAGTGTCTGCACGACACTTAGTGAAATAAACCACTTATATCCATTCGTGAAGATGCTAGATAGCTCCAAATGTTTGACAAATTATTTATTATTATTATTATTATTATTATTATTATTATTATTATTATTATTATTATTATTATTATTATTATTATTATTATTATTATTATTATTATTATTATTATTATTATTATTATTATTATTATTATTATTATTGTTGTTGTTGTCATTATTATTATTATTATTATTATTATTATTATTATTATTATTATTATTATTATTATTATTATTATTATTATTATTATTATTATTATTATTATTATTATTATTATTATTATTATTATTATTATTATTATTGTTGTTGTTGTTGTTATTATTATTATATACAATAATTGTATTGGACATATTTGTTACACTCATCATGTAAAATTCCTGGTTGACGTAAGTATGGCCGAAGCAGTACCTTCCATTCGGTAAAGAGAGACTAAAAATCAGGAGTCACAGTCATTAAGGCTGTTCAACAAATAACATGTAATAGATTGCATCATAATTATTGATTATCATCATTATCAATGTTATCATGTGCAGTGAATATAATGTATCTAATCTCAAAGTCTAAAATTTCACAATAACACGATAAACAGCTTTGTATAGTGAAATATTAAAGTGAATAACCATATGAAACTCAGTAACAATAAACCGTATTGAGGGCATTATATAAGTAATATCTTAAAGATTCTTCAGCCTAAATAGATATTAAAAAATAGGAAACCAGTTTAGTACTTTTATAGGAGGTGATAAATAGTTTCCAGCCCGCCTTTGTGTCGTAGCGGTAGCGTGTATACCTCACATTCAGGGGATCCCGAGGTCAAATCTAGGATAGAATAGATTACATGAAGGAGGTTTATTCCAGGGTTTTTTCTTGTCCTGAAAGGAAGAATGCCCGATAACTCTTAAACTCTAGGGACTCCGAACTCATTTCACGATCATTTCAACCCTTAAGTGCATTCACCGCTTTGAGAACTGCGTTTCTTTTACACTGTAGTCACCGTGTGTAACAATCCATGTGAAATTTATAGTAAAGCAATCTCTATTTAAGTAAATTGCGCCGTAGAGTTTATACATTTCTACAATGGACATGCTAAATCATGCATACGTAATATTTCACATATTTAACTAAAGTGTACACTGTCCTTAACGTCTTGTAGTACCAAACTTTTGGATACTTTGGAAGTATAAGGAAAACTAAAAGGAAGGTTTACTATACATAATCTCTTACTTTCTATTTCTTATTCCAGTTCTAGAGCTTTTACAGGACTTTAAAATTTGAAGTGACGACGAGGAGGTTTAAACTAATGTGCGCGGGTTGCAGTGTGTAGGGGATCAGGAATGAAATCCCACCTGACTAAATGTCACTCCTACATGAGACCCCATACGAAGCTTGCCAAGGTTTTTACAGCAATTGAACTTGTACACTCTACGAGAGTAACACTCATCTCTAGAGTCAATTTGTTCGCGATAATTTTAGACTATTAATATTTCAAAAGATTTTAACTCTGGGTAACTCAGTTCTTGGGAGGAGGGGGCAACTTTTACGTTTTGTTGAATGTTGATATATTTATTTCACTTTTATTTATTACTAATGTGATAGTAATTTATAACCTGTTATTTCTAATAGGCAAATGTAAAGTTCAAAGTGCTTACGATTTGATTTCTGGAATTCCTTCACTGCTAAAGGTTCTGTCCTCATACGCTTAATCGTATTTCGAACACGTGATACTGGAAGTATCCTGTATATTTTCAGATTTTCTTGCGATTTCGGTTATTTTCTCTAGTCCAAATATGACAGGAAGGCTTTTAATACCTTTGGCACTACAAGGGGAATCGACGAATGTAATGTAAATATAAATCCACATGTAACAATTAATATGAGCAGAAGTAAACTTTGTTATAAGATCAACCGCTATTATGGTGTGAGGAATACTATGTTGAACATTCAATTTTTGAAGGAATGAAGGAGGAAACACAAATTAAAGACTGGCCCTAATGGCCTAGCTGTTGACGGGCCCTTAAACCCAACAGACTACAAATTAAAGAAAAGAGAATATCGTGTCTGACTTCTTTAGCTGCTTGCTCTTAATTAGCATTTTTTATTTTTATAAGTAAATTGTTTGTCCATTTGCCGAATTTGTTTTTTTAGGGAAACCAATTTAATGATTCGTTTCTATTTAGAAATATTCAGTTTAATTCTAATTTGAAGGCACTTAATGACAATACAATTTTCCTTTTAAATGTAGCAGTATTACATCCCGTTCATTTACATTCTGAATATGTGAATCCTTTCACATCTAGCCCAGTAAGAATATGCTAGTTATCAATTTGAGACTGATTCAGTTAAAAACTGTCAAAAACTATAATTTTATGAAAGTAGAACCTCTTTTCTTTAAGTCTTTCTAAAACCCCGTCGCGATAGCCCATGAAGGGCCAAGGCCTACCGCCCAGCCGCTGCGTCCCCACCTCTGCCCACTACAGGCGTCATTGGTGAGGTGCAGTACTGGAGGTTGGGACGTGGTCAGCACCCCGATCCCTCCCGGCCAGTTATGGGGTCTTCTCCACCTGGGGCCGCTAATTCTCCATCAAGTAGCTCCTCAATTGGTCCCCCCGGGACCTAACGAGGTTCAGTGCACCCCGTGCCAGACCTCCCCATGCTGGTACCGGGGATCGAACCCGCGTTCTCCACGCCAGAGGCAAGCACGCTAGCAACTGCGCTACAGAGGCGGTCCTTTAATTCTTTCAACTTATTTTATTCTATTATTGTTAGAGTTCACCTTTTACCACTTCAGACGTCAGACATGTTCTCTTCACCTTTTTCTGACAATAACGTTTTGCTACAGAGTCTTCTATGAAATTCCTTAAAAGAGGTTTCCACCAATTTTAGTACTATATTTCATAATAATAGCTGTCGTCAATGCAGTATGAACTTCTGAAGTTTTCTACATAGGTACATGTTTCATTGCTATTTTTAGAAAAAGGCGTACCTATGTGTGTTTGAGAGAGAGAGAGAGAGAGAGAGAGAGAGAGAGAGAGAGAGAGCACGCATGCTTGTGAACAACATAACTCAAAAACGAAAACCCCATGTGGCATTTAAATTCAGCTTCTTCCAATCATGCAACACGAAGGTTTTCAAGAAAATCCATCCTTCCCAGACTATCGTTTACATAGAACATTTTTCAAAAACGTTTATTTTCTTAAGAATGGCTCCAACGACTTTGTTAAAATGCCATATATTTAAGACTTTTTTATTTATTAAACAGAAGGTGTACAGTTGAGTTTTTTAATTTTCACCAGTCTTTCATTAGCGTGTTTAGTGGTCGAGTTCTGCTTTCACAATTCATTGGGGCATGGTTTGTTGCATTTCTTGCAGACACAGTCCTCCTTGGGCTCGTGGTATGATTCATTTTGTCAGATTCTCCCGTGGAACTCGTGTGCGGCGAAACGGGTATGGCGAAGCTCGAAGCTTGGGACCTTCCAAGTTTATGTCTTCATTGCTTCAGTCTCCATTATTTCTTCTGGTATCTCGCCACTTTTTTCTGTCTCTCTTCAAGGGCGCTATTGTATCCTTGTGTTTCCGGTAGTCCGAAGGCGAGTCTAACACTTTTAATGACAAGTGAAATTAATTTCTTGAATTTTTTGTGAATAGTCTCATCGTTAAAACCGCACTTTGTGTAAAATACATTTTGCTTGCAGAGTGGGCCTTTTCCCAGATATTCCTTGTCATTTGTTTCAATTATCCAACACATATACTTTTCTAACAAGGGAAGTCGTTCGTTTTTCATGTCCTGCACATTCAAAGAGAATGGCGTGTCAAAGCTATCACACAGCTACAAGCTCTTAAAAGTTTTGACTATCGCTTATTCCTACTATATTCCCATTACACCAACAACGAAATGTGTAATAAAACCATTTCTATAAAGATTTATCTCGATTAACATGAGGTAGAAAGAAGAATAAGCATTTTTAAAAATACGCTAAGCACCGACAACTTTTTAAAAAATAACAGAACATTATTTTCTAAGTACTTTATCATTCATAACCTTACACCTTTCACTACACTTAGTTATCGCTCTTATTTAACTACTTGGCGTAATAGGAAACCAGTTTTTGTAAGCCTTTCTCAAAGAATGATGCCGCCTGTGATAAAAGCCAAGTCTGCACTTATTCTTTAAATCGTCATGGTTGAAATGTTTTCCACCAAGGAATTTCTTCAGATGAAGAAACAGATGAAAATCCGTTGGTGCCAAATGGGACTGTAGTGAGGATGGTCAAATTTTCTCCAACCAAATGATGCGATCAGATCTTGAGTTTAGGCTGTGTGTGGCCGGGCATTGTCACTCATTGTCTCCTCATAAACCTCACAAGTTGGGATGAATGTTTGCTAACATAATATTTTTCGTATTAAAAAAAAATTACTGATCTCACATCACAATCGGAGGGTCGTTCGATGGTTTTGAATATTTCGAAACGCTCAAACAATAGGGAAAAAACAAAGTGACGGCCGCTCATAGCTTTGTCTGGCTTCCTACTGAATGGAGGAAAAGATCGCGCATGCTCAAAATGCCGGCTGCAGCGCTGCAACGGCAACATATTTCAACATTACTTATTTTAAAAACATGCCTCGTAGTTTGTACAAGGAAAGTAATGTGAGTGCACACATGAGACTTTGTTCAACTGGAAACTCCTTTTCAGAAACAATTGAAAATATTAGGTCCACATATTGGGCACTTATGTAAATAAACTTAAATATACTGAACAGTATAATTTTGTACCTTACATAAATTGTAACCAAAGCTCTTTTGGTAAGTTTTACTCTTGGACTTCGTCATTCGTATGCTGAGTGTTTAATATTGACCAATAAGCTTAGCAATGTCTGGAATATCAACGAAAAAAATTGTTTATCTTATAATATACTTGCAAGGTTGTGATTTTACCTTGAGTCCCAGGAAGCAAGATCGGAATGTAGAAGACCAAGAGGAAGGCCCTGGAAACTGTATCTGGAATACACTGAAAAATTGGCCACATTAAGGGGTAATACGAGAACGAAATAAGAACAATGGCAAAGGATCGAGTATCCTGACAGCTATCACAATGGTGATTTGATTTTAAATAACAAAAGTAAGAAAGTAATTACTATCTATTTAATCTGTTACATTTTATTCGTGGAATGGCTTAGTAATTCCCGTTCGTAGTTGCGAGTTTTATAAGACAAATTCGTAACCTCTCGCGGGATTACCTGTGATACATGATCCTTGTTGAGGTGTTCATAAAAGGGGTCCCTGAAAGCCAAATATTGATCTTTTAAAAGTGTATATCTCTAAATGTTACCATTACAATTCATAATAGAGGAACTGATTGCTGTGAGACTTGGTATATTATATAATAAATTTAATGTCCTCTTTAAGAAATTATTTCCTCTAAAGAGGATAGGTTACAACAGGATAGGAATTTGATTAATGGCGCTTATTTCCAGATCTGTGGAAAAAGTTAAGCAACCAAAGTTTATCAGATTTTCTAGCGTGTTTTAGTATTTACACATTTTTATCTTTTGAATGTTTATTTTTTTGATTTTTGTTAGAGTTCGTGAACAATTCCTAGGTAAATCCAGTTGTTCCATTATCTTAGAAATGAGTGTAATTTCAAAACCCGAAAAGTCACAACGTTTTCCCCTCTCACTCTAGGGACCAGGTTCGAATTTGTTAGATCAAATGCCTGACTGTGTTTTTACGGATAGATCCAACGTTCTTAGGATGAATGTCAGATTTTAGCACTTTGTATCCCCAAACAATTTACGCATTAATTTAATAGTTTCATTTATCATCTGCTACGGTCCATTTGTGTTTGTAGTGTTTAACGCCCGCTTTTACTACTACGGCACCACAGGCGGTGACACTGATGATACATGGAATGAAGATGGAGCACCGGTGGAATGAGATGGCGGGGGAAACCGGAGAACCCGGAGAAAACCCGCCCAGACGCAGCTTCGTCCACCACGAATACCACATGCGGGTCCCTGGGATCGAACCCGGGCCGCCTAGGTGATAGGCGAGCGCGCTAACCGCTCGGCCACGGCGCCGCCACGGTCCATTTGATTAAAATACTCGTATACAAAATGAATAAAAAGGTTGAATGTAAGAGAGAGAGAGAGAGAGAGAGAGAGAGAGAGAGAGAGAGAGAGAGAGAGGGGGGAGTATATAGTAATGTACAGGAAGAGGTTTATGTTGAAAAAGAAAGAATATTGAAATTATGGAAAATATTCATTTTGTAAAAGATATTGCCTAGACAAAGCTTAAAGTAAGTAGGTATGCAGTAAGTATTCTATATTATTCGCAATATATTTTCTCTGCTAATGTTATTAAGAACTAAATTGCTTACCCTATTTAAAATTATTATATTTTAATTTTATAGTGTACCACAACAATGAACTTTGTTATTAATTTTAAATAGCACTGCAACACATATGAAGATGAAGAAAGAAGAGGGAAAGACAGTAGTAAAGGTGGGAAACAAAGAAGGATAAATAAGGGAGATTTCAGAAAATAATGTGAAATGCTTGCGTAGATGCAGGTTCTGCTAGATTTTATAAAACTGAATGATTTGCCTAAAATCCTGGATAGGTATAAACTACGTTGTTTTTTTTTTCGAATATTTTAGACTAAAACGTGAATATTTGCGTATTCTTCAAAGGTACGAAATAAGGTAATTTTTGTTCCGCTTGAAGAAGCTCCTGAAAGCAATAAATAAGCAATATTTTACCATGTGTCCTCCAATTGTTTTTGTTCCACTGCTGTTTTAACGGACCAACTATAACTCATAACGACACGAAACTTCACAGAACAGTAGAGCCCACATACATGAATGAAAGAGTGAAGTATACTACTGATCATAGAATATTAATTATAGTAGAGGTATCAAAATGCCTAAAATATATTGGTTTCTCTAATTAAGTGCTTAGATGAAAGAAATAGTTTTATCTGTATCCCACTGATGGGAAATTCTCTGCCTTTTGCTTAAGATTTCTCTACAAAATATTAAAAGAAAGCGTTTCCTCTACTGTTTTACTTAAAACTGGTCGTTTGAATGAAACCGGATGCTTCACACTTACGTAACTTTCTCTATCCAATAAAAATATTTTATATTACATACTTATACAAAAGGTGATTCTTTTACTCGCATTACATTACTCACGATAAATGTTTGACCATAAACAATTTCAGATAAGCACACAAACTCTCATGCATGCACGATAAGGAAAACAAAAAGCAACTGGAGGAAAAGAAGAACATGTGATCTGTCACATTCGCAATACTTTCTCCACACTATATCGTTTATTAGTGGAGAGGTAACTATTCCTCTATTTTTCTATATACCTCGTTTTAATCGAGATAAACCTTTCCAAAAACAGCTACATTACATATTTCGTTATTGATGCAAAGAGAATAGCGATAGCCATATGTTTAAGAACTGGACGTTATAACATGCTGACGTATTTCTGGTAATTCAATTCAGGTTAAGGAATTCTTTTTTTTTTTTTTCTTTTCTTTTTCTTTTCCCATCTTATGAAAGGATGCATGAGTTTGAAACCAAAATTAAATTGTCGCGGAAAACTATCAGTACAAATGCTATTGACTTATAACAGGAAAAGTTTATTTATTATGAATTAACCTAGTTTACAGGTAGGCATATGTTTTTACTTTGACATTCCACTTTTTCATTTTTTAATTTAACTTTTTATAATACATTTTTACAAAATGAAACATATTACTAAGTGAAATTTCATACGATACAAATTTAAGATTTTAACATATTACTTTTTTGTTTTGTTTTGTGTGGAAGTCCTACACTGGAAGTCTTTGAAGCCACAAAATGGTTTTCCTTATCTTTGGAGGCCTTCTCCGTGCTTCCTGGTGACCCATGTTTGTCAGTCGCTGCATTGTAGAAACATTCGAAACATTTTCAAAAAAACGTAGTTCAACGAAATTTTATTGGAAATGTAGGTACACCTTATGAATTTCAGAATCGAATTACTATAGGTAAGCAGTAGTGAAAGCAAAACGCGTAAGATGGCTTATACACATCATGTGATATTTCAGACTGGGTAAACTTAAACATATAACAACGAATATTTAGGAAATGGCTAATTCCACAGGGTGTTTTTTATACTTTATAGATTTTGATGGGCTGTATAGTTTTGTGTAGATTTTGTCTTTATCTCATGGTTTATTATAATGATGAATTCAGCAAAACAAATTCAGAATGAAGAGGGCTTGACGCATTATTCACTGCAATTTCAATATAAGCGTTTTATTAATCATGCAAATATCTTAAACGTGTTTCTAATTAAAGCGTAGTATGAGGTTGGGGTGTTCAAAAATCTTCGTCTGCAAGTTCCAACACTGTCTGACTGAAATATGAAATTCGTTATTCCTCTAGTTTTCACGGGCAGGCAAGCACTCCTCAAACACACACACACACACGCGCGCGCGCGCGCGCGCGCGCGCGCACACACACACAGGTACACTCACGGATACACCTTTTTCTAAACATGAATTCTTTTTTTGGTTCAGAGGACATTGAAATGTGCATTTACTATATCTCTACATGGAATGTTTGATTATAATGTATCTTTCTGAGAATAAAGGCGGCAGATAACTTATAAAAAGTTATATTGGTGTTTCAGATCCATGTAATTTTGTTATCTTGGTACAAAACGTAAATGAGAACTGCATTGTAAATGTGTGTTATTTAAGACATTCTCTTTAATGTCATGTAATGAAAGCTCAGAAGTTCCCAATGATTTACCCATAAATGAGACTCAAACATAAAACATACTTTGTTTTTGTATTTGAATTCTTAATAGCCGAAAAATGTAATGTACTGTTATAGAACTTATAACCTCAGCTGTTTACTTTTAAAAAAGCTGGCATAGACCTTTTTATGTTACTCTGCCTATTATGCTCAAAATAATCTGCGTTTTCTGATTTCAGATTATCTCCAACATAGTCAAAACTGCGCATCTGCTAATTCGTGCAAGAAGAGTTTGGCTGCAAATATACAGCTCAGGAAACTCAACTTAAAATAATGTCCACCAGAGGTGCACATATGAGGAAGTACTTCTCAAATCGTATTATGTCCGTTAGAGCAAATTTTTCAGGAAAGAAGAAAAACTAATAAATCTTAAACACTTAGAGATAAATTGAAGTTTTAAAAGTACAAAACAGTATATAGATTCCAAGATTAAGGATATATTTTCACTGAAATCAATTACAAAATAGGGTAGTAGATACTTATAAAAACAATGTGGACATAACATGGTTTGATGTGGAAATGAACTCTGAGCTTTCAAAACTAAACTCTGACCTTAAAAGGTTTCTCATTTCCTTGCATTTACAAAACAGAATACACAAGTTAATGTTTTCTTAGAAGTTCCGATGTCCAATTATTCTGAAAAAGCTATTAAGGAATGAGTTAATGCAATATTTGTTTACTGAAGTCATTAACAAAGTGTGAAATTACTGAATTCAATTCCTTCAAACTCTTAACATTCCTTCCTCCTTCAAGTAATCACATATTGTCCTATCTTCACCGGTCTCAGAATGCTGAGGAGAAATTCAGGTCATTATTAGTTCCCTAGTTCTCTAGTCATCTCCATACTCCATATATTGAAGATCTCGTTTGCTTGGAAACTAATACGGTTAGACGTGAAAATATGAATTTACCATTGGATAGAACGTCTTCAAAATATCATGAATACACATAAAGCTCAATTTCATAAAAATGTAGACTTAAAACTATTTGAAAAGTACTTCCTCATATGGCTATGGACTCCTGGAAGTTGACACTAAAACCGCCATTGTTTAAACCTTCTTTCTGCCCGTATCACGTGATTAAACCTTAAAAAGGATGGGTACGCAGCAAAATCACCCGTGCTGGGCCTCAGTCGGCCAGCAGCGGTTGTTTACTGTGCATGTTGAGATAAAACATAATTTTTCATGCTTTTCCCGTTAAAGCTCTGTAAGGAAATGTGTCGCAGAAACCCCCTACGGTTATGCAAATGCACAACGCTCCAGTAAGGCGATAACCTATACAGACTGGCGCTAGCCTTGTTCGCATAGAAAAGACCTTGACATTTTTTCTGACTGCACACATGTATCTACTCACGTACACAAGTACTTGTGTTTCCTTCTGGACATGTATCACTAAAATGTTATGTAATTCTCTGTCACCAACACACACTTCCAACATCTCTGGAACTATTTAAGTTCAGAAAACTCCCAAACAGTAGCAATTGAGGATAGTGCTGCAACTCTTTGCCAATATCACAATTATACAAATGTTCCTTTCTTTCGTTAACACGGATCAAAGAGATGTAGTATAAAACATATTCGTTAGTCGTTACGAACTGTAATTCGTATCGTGGGTTCTTAATTGGATCAAATCCAAAGATCCAACAGTTAAACCAAAATTTCACTTATTGTGGAATAGCTGTTTCCAATAGAATCCCATGTCCTAATATATGTGCCAGTGTTTCGTTCGTATAATTTTTTTCTTCCATACATAAAGCCAGTGTATAAATTAGGCAGTGAAATACTCTTAGACGAGATCAAGCTTTTATTTGTAGCTAGTCGAATTCGAATCCAAGCTGGAAAAGTATTATTAGAGCGATCATTTCAGAGATCTTCTGTGGCATTCTTGTTTTCTTCATGCTCTGTCTCCATCTTAACATCATATACGTCAATAAATATGTTGTCGATTGTTACGAAAAGGCGATTGATTGAACATTAGCGTGGCATTCTATTTAATTACGGCTATTTTGCTTAAAATATAATTCACGGGATAACATTTAAATTGAAATACGAGAGATTTCAGAAAATTGCCAAAGTACCTTGATAAGGCCTGTGACCTTTTTAAGCAACTGCGTAGCTTTAGCCAAGTAGTTCCAATAACATACCTAATCTTACACTGTATTAACCTGGTCCAGGATATGTAAATGATATCGCTAATATTGTGTTTTCGTTGATTTAATTGGCTCTGGGAATGCCCCTAATTTGGCCCGTTATAGAGATCGAATTCTGAGTTAAAATGGCTCATGAAACATTACTGTCCTACGATAGAGTTGTCCGCCGGTAATTTTCTTAAAATCCCCGTATTTAAATTCAAATGTTTCTTTCCTATCCCGTGAAGTCTGTTTTAGGCAAACGCTAACCGAGGTGAATAAAACCTAATGTCAAATCAGTCACCTTTCCGTAACAATGGTATACATATTTATTGACGTATAGATACGATGTTAAGATGGAAACAGACCACGAAGAGAACAAGAACACCAGTGAAGATCTCTGAAATGAAGTCTCTCTAATAATACTTTTGCAACTTGGAATCGAATTTGACTAGTTGCAAACTAAATTCTTGACTCCACCTAAGCATGTATCACTGCCCTAGCGTCAGAAAAACAATAAACACAAATACCAAATATGGTATTTCGAAGTATTGTGAAGGCATCTGACCGAGGCCTCCTGTATTCAGAAACTCAATGTATGTATGTATGTATGTATGCGTTTACGTTGGTTGTCATAGTAATCAAAGCCAGCTGTTAAGTTTTGTGTCTGGCTACGCAATTACTTTTCTCTGGTGATAGCAATGAGTGTCATTACATGCAAGCGAAGGGGTTTCCCTCATCCATTAGAACGTCCTGCGCAGCAGTTCTTGGAGATGAGCCTTATGATCCAGCATGCAGGCCCTCCTTGCGACATTCCATTGGATTAACGTCATCTGTATACAGTGTGTTTTAAAAGTTGTCCGATCCATCGTCTATTAAATGTTTGGTTTAAGTACTGTCGTACGATACGTACAAAATGGGGTGGTGCCCCGTCATGCATAAACCACGTGCGTTGTCTTTCTACAGGCACAACGTCCTCCAAAAGCATGATAACTCATCGCGCAGGAATCGATGATACCCAGCACCTCCTAATCTGTCCGGTAAAATGCATGGTTCTAGGAGTCTGTCAACCACAATTCCTGCCCACACATTGAGACTAAAGCGATTCTGGTGCCTCGACTACATGAGTGCTCCAACAAACGCGATTCACACTCAACATGGGTAAAATAGCTCATATCCCAACAGGTGTTTGTTTCCTGACATATGTTTACAGGAACATTTATTCTAGTTTTGACCGATTCAAGCTCCTGTTGCAATATCGGACACTCGGTACGTACCTCCTTGGAGGCTCATAAGTGTAGGGATATGGTCTATTATCATACTAGAATCACGAAGGTTTTATTCCCTGCTTTTAAAACTATTGGCACTACAGCTCTAGCGACCTATCTCACGGCCTCTGCATTTTCTGTCTCCGCCCGCACATGTCATCTAGGACAGAGTGCATTAAAAGGGGTTGCATGTGACAGATATCGCATTCCCGGCCTCTTTGCTGTGATTGCGAAACTGAAAGCTACTGTTTTTCATAATTGGGTCCTCAAGGACCCTATCCGGCTCAGTGCACCCCATTTTAGACGTCCAAACAAGGGAACAACCTGTATACTGGTGCTAGACCTGCGTATCCTCGCAGTTCTATGGGTAGGCTAACATTCTCCCAAATCCTGTATAAATCTCCATAACTATGCTGTAGACTCTTTCAGGGAAATAAAAGATCTTCCAAGGCTCACTTCATCACTAAGAAACGAAAGAAACATGTGAGGCCATTATCCTGGTGAAAGAAATCCCGATATGTTCATTTTGGAGAGTTTTATTGCGTTCTAAAACAACCGACAAGAAGTTTAGTGAAATTTCCGACGTTTGTATTCCTATTAACATCAATTTAATGGGAACGAGTGAAAAAGCTAGATCTTCTGATTTATTTTTTTAAAGGTTTCCGTTTAAACTGGTCCAAGGAGCTTTTTCAATCTCACCGTCCTACTTTCTTTGTGATGAACGGGCACTAAATGTTTTTGGCACTCTTATACCAACAAGTTTGTGTTAAAGAATACATCAGTAGCCAGACAGAAGCCTAAACAGCTGGCTTTAGTTACCATGACAACCAACGTAAACAAATGCATTGAGTTTCTGAATACAGGAAGCCTCGGTCAGTTGCCTTCACACACTTGGAAGTAGCATTTCTGATAATGTGTTTATTGCTTTTCTGACGTTTATGAACCTACCGACAGGTAACAACACATAAACAATGAGTAAAGTCTGAGAGATATCCTCCTCCACTCGTGGTAGTGTAACTCCTACGTGGGATGTGATGTAAACGTAAGATGGCGCCAAAAGATGTTGGAATCAGTCCAATTTCTAGTTTAGCGTGGTGTATACTAATTATAACGGTAAATTTCTAATGAATGCTCAGTGATTGGTCCACTATTTGAGATTTGTTTTTGATTTACTTAAAAATAAGTAAATATGCAGATCAGTAATACAGAGAAAGCATCAAAACAGCAAAAGATTACTTCGATATATCCAATTCCATTAACATAATTCTTTGCATCAAAGCTCGTTTCAACTAGGGACAGATTAAGAAGCCCGCTTCTTATGTTGCCTGATCTGTACTTGGAGGACATCCAATTACATGCGGCATTGAAATTCAGAGGACTGTCTCCATGGTCGAGTAGTCAGCATTGTGGGTTTTCAACCTAGGGCTTCCGGGTTCGATTCATGCCTGGAAGTGGAATGTTTCTTTGATTAGAATCGTTCCGTACTCTCCGCAAAATGTGGAAGTATGAATGTGGGGCGTGAACACGAATGTCATACCTGACAAGAATCAGTAAAAACCTAGTCAACGATATTTGTTCCTACTGAGTGATCAGCATAGAGCAGAACTACTTTCGCAGCCCTTAGCCGGGCGGCAGTGTTGCTTGGTATGCGGGCTGAGTGGGTGATAGCACGTCCGCAGTAAATATATTATGGTTTGTTGCGTAATATTTGTAACAAAGAAACACATAGTAAGTGCTTAAAAATAAAAATAGTACATACTTCAAGCCAGGAGATGTGTCTTCCTTCGTTATTCAAACATTTCTAACACCTGTTTAGGAAATTGGCCATTACACGCAGCAATTCCCGCTCAGAAATGGTAGCAATTTATTGAGGAATGTTATCTTTAAGTTCCCCTAAAGTGTGAGGATTTCTTTTGTAAACTTTCTCTTTCAATCCCCACGAGAGATAAAACTTGCAAGGGGTTAAACTAAGGGATTCTGTACGCATATATGAATTATAAATGAATATTTTAAAGGGGAGAGAAAACAGATACCCGAATGGAGTTATTTCACTTAATGCGCACTGTGTTGTGTCAACTAAAAC